>OX639997.1:56672568-57903968 GCA_951828415.1 Anomoia purmunda | reverse complement strand
AAATTCCCGTTGTTTTTCTTTTGCCATTTTTGAAAAATTTGTTCTCACGCGGTTTTTTCATTTAACGAATGCTTTACATATTTTTTGCCATATAAAATACAATCGTTAAATTTAAAAAAAAATTCTCAGACCAAAATTTCAAAAAAGTTGCAAAAATCAATGGGAACGTTTCAAAAAAAACTCTGATTAGAAAGTTAGAAATTTTGATGGCAATTTGTTAATTTTTTATACATTTTCTAATGTTTGAAATTTTGATTTTTTTAAATAAGAATTTTACGCTAATTTTTAGTATCAGAATGTGTAAGTCTAAAAGGAAAAAGAAAATTTCGTTGTTTTTCTTGCGATGTTTGCAAATTTTGTTCTCACGTACTTTTTTCATATAACGGTTGCTTTACATATTTTCTGCCATATAAAATACAAGCGTTAAATGAAAAAAGTTTCCAAGACCAACATTTCAAAAAATTGGCAAGAATGTTTGAATGATGAAAAGTTTAAAATTTTTATGAAAATTTGTTGAATTTTTATAATTTTTTTTAGTGCTTGAAATTTTAATTTTTTTAATCATAATTGTATTCTAATTTTCACGTATGCAGTTTTATAGCTTATTAAATTTTAGTATCAAGATGTGTAAACCTAAAGTGAATGAAAATTTCCTTTGTTTTTGACGTCTTTCCCAAATTTTGTTCTCATGCGGTTTTTTCATTTAACGAATGGTTTCCTGTGAACTGGGATTAAAAAGTGTGAACTTTTGATGAAAATTTGTTAAATTAATTTTTTTTTTTGAAATTTGAAATTTTGATTCTTAAATTTTTTTATATTAGAATTTTACTCTGTGTTTTAGGTATGCAGTTGTATAGCTTATTAAATTTTAGTATCAAAATTATTAATTTTTTATAACGAAAAAATGTATTTTGAAAAAATGCTAATATTAAAAAAATTACTATTTTGACACTTTTGCCCGCCAGTGTTTGTATTTCTGCCGCACGGTTTTGTGGGCGGAAGAGGAGGTTTTCTGTTCACTTGCGCTGCCAATTTACTGCCCATTACCATACCCCGGCGCTCATTTCCTCTACAGACTGTAATTGTTTAATTGTAGCTTTTGCGATTTATTTAGTTGTTGTCGCTTTTGTCATTTCGTTTGCTACGTCCCGATTGCCAAGTGTGTCTGCCACTACGAAATTCCGTCCTTCAAATGTACGATTTTACGCCAGCGAATTTTTGTTTTTTTTTTTGTGTTGTTCACTTTTTCTTTTGAATTCTTCGTGCTTGATTTTGTTTTATTTTATTTTATGGCTGCTCATTTGCATATCTGACCAGCTTTTGTTATTATATGCGAGTTTCTTCGCGCCACACTCTTTGTTTTTTTGTTAAGTTGAATGAATGTAGTTACGCTATTTTTAGTGATATTTGCAATTCTCATTTCTGAGTATTTTACGGTGGTTTCTTTGTAATGACCGCTATTGGTTGCAATCGTCAGAAGCCTAAAGCATAGCAAATAAAGTGTGGTCTATACGTTGGTTTCAAAATAATTTGTTTCGGTGTGTTATTGGTTTATTCGAAAGAGCAAACATTCCCACTTTATGTGGAACACGATTTCATTCGTGTAGCTGCCTCGGTTTCCTTCATAGTAGTGCAAACTGTTAACTGAGTCTTCTAAAGCATTGGTGATGATTTCTGGCTCTATCCCATGAATGGATTGCTCGGTAATCGCCTTAAGATTCTGAATCGTTAATGGGTTATTCGCATAACATCGGTGCTTCACGACACCCGCCAAAAAAAAAAACTAACGCCGTCAAATGCAGCTGCGAGGTGACCAATTGACAACGCCGAGAGGATTGATAACACGATTACCGAACTAGGTGCACTAGACATCGCGCCACCCTGCTGAAACCAAAGATCGTTTAAATCCACTATCTTCAATTTCGAACCACAAAAAATCATTGATCAAGCCTTTGTAGCTTTCACCGGAATGTCGTTCTCGGCAGCGTTTTCATAGAAAAAATGGGCCTAAGATGCCAGCGCTCCAAAATCTGCACCTGACCTCTCGACGATCATGTGCGGTCATTTCGATACCCATATGCTGCAGTTTTGCTTGTTAACATAGCCACCGAGATAAAAATTCGCTTGTGTGGAATATATGATTGTTCGTGGAAAATCGTTGCCCATTTATCTGATTTCACGACATTGTTCAAGCGTAAAGCGATTTATTTTGTTCCGCGCAGACATGGTACTGACTACGTCAAGATTTCCAAGGGAGAGAGCTAAAGCTGCCAAAGGACCTTACAATTAAAAAACGCTTTATAGACCACCTCGTACAATAAACTTTACAGATTTCGGTTAACGCCAATGGACTCCGCGCTGGCACCACGGCGCCCGCCTTTAGCGGCTACCGGGCAAAATGCAGCATCATATCACTACTTCATTACATTTTCTGTTTCTCAAGTCTCACCTGCGCTCTTTTGTAGTATCTTCCGTGCTTTATTTTATTTTTCTTATAATACCCGTATTGTTTTAGTCACTGCTTTGCGGTTAGTGCCGGTTTTGGGCATTGTCAAGTGTCAGCGTCGATCAATTAAATTCATCTTTAAATTTGTAGCAGCTGCTTTGTTTCTGTATTCAGTTTTCGAATGTTTTCTGGTTGATCTTGCATAAAATATTCATACTATATTTTTGCTGTTATGTACCTACTTCGCCGATTCGGCGGACTGTTTTGGTATTTAGCGTTTTATGCGTTTCTATAGCCGTTCGTTTTATAGTCTCTTAATTATAGACGCTCGACGTTTAATAAGCTAGCGTGTGGAGGCTTGCAGATATGACAAGTCGATATTGAAATATCGCCGAGTCAGCTTAATTCATTCAACCTTACTTATTTACTTATTTGATTTAATTTGTTGACTACCCCGTTTGGTTTGAAATCGATGACGGCTTAAATCTCACGCAAATTTTTAACTTCTTATTTAGATAAAGATAAATATTAATGAGATAATTTGATATACATATCCAAGGGTCATATTTTAGTAATAAATATGTAGATTTATTTAATTTTAAAAATACACTTTTATTGGTTTAATTTTAAAAGTTAAATATATTATACAATTTATTGCTTGCTGCTTCTTCGCCATGTATATAAGATCCCAAGGTAATCCTGTGCCGAAAAAGATGTTCGGTGAAAACGTTTCTTAAACAAAGTAAATTTCGGATTAGCAGATTAAAATTTTGCTCGCTCACTCAGTGAATTCAGTGAATAAGATAACTGTGGCATCGCAAAGTAGACTTACAGTATAATATGAAGTAGAGGCCATCAGATATTTGTAAATATATAAAAAAAAAGGTACGAATTCAAAATCTGAATAATTTACTTACAAACAAGGCGAAAATTGATAGGAACATCGGAATCGATGTTTATCGATAACACTAACGATGCCAACTAAAATTACGATAGTAATATCGATAACGTAAAATATAGCGAAGTCGATAAAAATTTCGACAACGATAACAATTTCGATACTAATGTACATCGATAGCGCCCAGATAGGAGAATTTAATTCTGTAGATCTTTTCCATTATTAAATATTCCAAGATTTTCGATAGCAACAACGATAGTGACCCATAAAATAAAACCAGCGACATATTTAATTTCTTCGATAGTTTCGCTGCACATCATAGAGTTTACAATATATTTAATTGTAATTTTTTTTTTAAGATCGACTCTCGATTCACCATTTGCATATTTGAAAAAATTAATCGATTTTCGATTTTCGATTTAGTCGATTAGAAAATGTCGCCACTATACATATATAGAAAGCCTGGGTATCGTAGAAAAATTTGATCGAAGGCGAAATTAATGATGCTTGTTCTTTTTGATTCCGATCCTCATTCAGTACAAACTTACTCTAATTAATTTGAGAAATCGAATACAAAAAGGAAAAGAGAGTTTATATCGGTTTGGCTTTAAAAATGTATCGAAAAGCGGAAAAGCGCCGATAGTCATAAACGTACTTATGAAAAAAATCCGACTTTCTTTTGCTTATCAAGTTATCTTTTTAATTCAGACACCCAGAATGCTAATTATTTAATGATTTTTGTAAAAATTAAAAAAGTTCTTTAATAACTATAGTAGGATGACACAAATTTTGTAAGTCATCGATAGCTATTATTTTGAAACTCTTATTGAAGGGCGCTTTTCATAATAATTACGAGTGAGATCGTTATTCTAAAGTCCTCAAAAGACTTTTAAATTGAGATTTATGTATATTACAACTACCAAATACCCGGCGTACTTTGTTACGCATTATAAATGTCTTTCGATAAGAGTTATGAGTGAGAAAAAGTTTTTAAAATATTTATATTATAAAAGTGTTTTCGTAATAACTATGGCAAGTCTTTAAATACATAACTATTTTAACGTATTTCGGGACCGCTTCTCGACTAGTTCGGAACTGGCTCCCAAATCATCACTAAGTTTCTCACTCTTCATTATTATGGGAAGAATTTTATAATATAAATTTTTTAAAGACTTTTTCTCACTCATAAATTAATATCAAAAGACGATTTTATGACACTATGGGTTTCAAAATAGTAAATATCAAAGACTTAAAGAACTTATAATTTCAGTCTCAAAATAATAGTTATCGATAACTTAAATAGTTGCATCGTTCGATAATAATTACTGATTGACTTTTATTTTTTTCTCTTATAACAGCTATGCCTCTGATTTGATTTCTAAAAATAATTAAGTAAAGGTTTTAAGAATAGAATCAGTTAATACGGCAATTAATTTCAAAAACTAGAAATTCATAAGCGAAAATCTTCAAAGGCACACAACTAACTTAACTCATTGGCATTATATACTATACTATATATGTATGTCGGAGAAAAATTAAAAGCAGCAATAATTAAAACAAGGAAATTACGTATTTTAGAAACACGTATGGAATAATAAAATTTTCCCCGGCACTTCATAGCAAAAAATTTGCAAATTTAACATATGTATGCGCCATATTTTAAGCTAGATATTTCGCATACGTAACCCCAAGAAATACAAATTAAATAAAATGCACACACTCACTGCATTTTCAACACAAATTGTTTAAAAATAAAACACGAGTAGGCAAAATTTCGATGGTCTATTTTCTGAAATCTAATTTTTATTTTGGCAATCACCACACTCATATGTAGTACGAATAATCGACTTGCAAATACACTTTGTACCCGCCCCAAAACGGAAAAATGCGACTAAGTAGAAAGGTGAAAACTTGGACTGATGTCAAGTCAAGGGAGGAAAGGGTGGGAATGCAGCGCATTGCTTCTAATACCAAAAAAAAATCGAAACAAAAGAAAAAAAAAAAAAAAATGGTTCACTCAAATGCCAGCCAGTTGGCGTTTGGGGATGTGTTGATTTTGGCAGCCAATTTAAACGAAAATTTTAGCGTCAAGCATTTGTAGATACACATTTATCTACAATTATATTGGAATTCACACAAATGCTATAATTTAACTACAAATTTATGTGCCTACCTACCTACCTACCTATTTATACATTAAATATGTTGAAAGCGCTTTCTTGTTGTGGATGTGTGTGTGTGGTCGCTCCTGCTATGCGCCATTCAAAAATTAATGTTGCGAATTCTGTCAAGTGAGTCGAGTGTGAAATCGCCGCCAAAAATCTTAAAATCATTTTGGGTGCTATAATAAAAATCGGCGTATTTTAAAAAAGCAATAAATAAAAATTAAATACTGAAATTGTTTTACCGATTTTTTTTAAATTAAATTTTATTTATTTATTCTGTTTTTTTGTTTTGTTTTGAATGTCATTTGACGTAGTCGTGCAGGCTAAAAATAAATAGTTGAGAGCAAGTATTTTGTGCAACTGTTAAAACAAAAAAAAAAGAAGAAATACTTATGTGTGTGAATTTTCCCGTGTAGTGCGCCAGCAACAAGAATATAAATAACTAAAGAAAATATTTTGAAACGAACAGTTGGAGGTCAACCTACACAATTTGCGATGAGAATTTTATTTAGTGTTTTACTTATCTCAAACTAAATACACAAAACCCACAACTAAAAATAGCACTCGTATTTTTTTCTGTTTATTGATCAACCCGAGTTCAAGAAATTAATAGAAAAATAGCCATACCACTATTTTCGGAATAAAAAAATCAAGTTATTGTGAAAGAAAAAATATTTACATATGTAAGTGATTTGTGAGAAGAAAATCCACTTTAAATATTTCGATCATTAAGGCGCTTATTAAAAGGTATTTTTTAATATAAAAAAATTGGATATTTATCCGACAAATTTCATTAAGGTATTCCCAGTCAAAATTTGCGTACAGTTAATTTTTGTTGGTTAGGTTAGGTTGATGTTGAAGTCCTCTCAGGGAACTCCCATCGTGATACCACTTATAATTTGAACGGTACGGTACACTGCAACCAAAAAGTTAAAAGGGCAAATGCTACGTGTCCAAAATGAAGTGCCGTAAGCTGCTGATTTCCACCTCTGCGAGCTCTTCTGGGGCGTTAATAAAATGAGAGTTTAGGTACCTAAACCTCCCTTAGGTATTAGAGGATGATTTCACCACGTCATCCTCTAAGCAGTTGCGACAAAGAGGGTCGAAGACTACTCGTATATTCAGCCTAACCGGATAAATACGTATCGGATAATGTCCGATCAGAACTCAACGAAGATCGAAGGTCGTCGCTTTGTTAGCGCCCGAAGTTCCTTCGAACGCCTACGGTTCCCCACCGCCCAGAGGGTCTTTGCAATTCGACAAGCAGTGGTTTTTGCCCAACGCTCGCTGAGCCGAATTAGAGCCGATCTGTTCAATAAAAGCCTGTGGCCAGCTCATCAGCCATGCAGTTTCCTGCAATGCCTCTATGGCCCTTCCCTCTAAACGCCACCACACACCCATTCCTCTCTTAGCGGGATGTGAGCTCGAAACGCCAGCCAGCGAGCTGTTTCTTAAGGGGCAAAGTCGAAGCTTGCAAGATGTTTAGAGTAATTGCTCTTTAATCGGGTTGCAGCACGAGCTGTAGCAACCTTGATGGGAATGTTCACAGGCACACCATTCGGCTGAAGGTTGAGTCCAAGAGTGGGCGTTGTTCGATGCGCTTCACTAATTCCAATGAGCGCGGTTCGGTGCGCCCACTATAGCTGCTTAACTTTCGATATCTTCTTCAGTGAGTTCCACCAGACAATGACCCCATAAAACATTGTTGACCTAATTATGGTTTAATAATGCCAATGATTTACTCTGGAAGAGAGACCGCATCTCTTCGCAATGGCACCACGGCAACGGTATACAGCAAATGACGCAGTTGTCGTAGGTTTCATTTATTTTCACTGACTCCTTGCTGATAAATTACGGAATTCAAATGTGAAAAAAGCGGAAAAATTATTTTTTGTAATTTAATAATTACTTACTGCATCATTAAATGAAAAGAACTGCTTACAAATTTTGTGAATTTCTTCAGCAAAGGATTAAAAAACAGTCATCCAAAATAATAACTACTTGATGGTAAAGTTTTGAAAAGGTCGATAATAATTACGAGTGAGTACTATTTATCATCGATGACTATTATGATGTGAAATTTAGTATCTTGAGATGGGACTAAATTACAGAACACCGGCATTATATTAGAAACCCCAGATTCATAAAAACTTAAGAAGATTTTAACTGGCTTATAAACCGAAAATTTGTATGAAAAGTTCACATCATAAAGCTCTTTAAACATTTCTTTTTTATTTTATATGAATAAGGCCACACAAATTATGGGTATAATAAAGTGGTGTAAATTTTTTAAAGACTTTTATTTTGAGACTTACATATGTAATAAAACTCTTTGCATAACATTTATGAGACAAATACATTTTTTCAGTCTTGAACGGCCGAACTATTTTTGGAATTGTAGAGAACCATTTCGGGACTATTTCTTGATCATTTTGGGACAAACTCACGACCCTAAATAGTCTTGAAATTATCGCGAACTAGTCCAAAAGTGGTCTCAGATTAATAACTATTATGCAACGACTTTTATTGTATAAGTTAAAAGCAAAAGTCTTTTGTAGGATTAACAAAAATGTGTCTTTCTCATAGTTTTTATGGAAAGACTATAAGCCTCAAAACAGTCTTCGATGGTTTTTCTTACTCATAATTATTATCAACAGACTTTTATACTTCCAATCTCAAAGTAATAGTTATGAAAAACGTAAATTTGTTTATCATACTATAATAACGCAGCACAGCAAATGTAGATTTTATTGCAATCTAGTAATCATTGTATTTTTCTGAAAGAGGACACCGTTCGTTTGATATTTGCTGAAGTAACTTATGATCCCCCAGTTTCTCTTTCGGAAAAATGTCATGGATACTCTGTAACAAAATTGCTGTTGTACAGTGTACAGTAACTACGTCTCTGTCTCTCTCTCTCTCGGAGCGATACGTTGGATTTAAAAATTTATAAGAAACTCTTTACTTATGTTATTTCATGTAAAATTCGGCTTTATCGATTTCGATAAGAGATTTAGTCTGAGTAGGACTCTGATAAAATTTTCTGAAAATTAATTTTGTAGAATATTTTAAATATGTATCTAATGAATTTCCAAATACGTTTTTAATGATTTTCTTGAAGTAAAGGTCCAAAGGGCATTTTTACATGGAAGTTAATGATCTCAAATATTCTTCGAAATTACTTTCCGCGATATATTACACTATATGAATTTCATTTTCATTTCGCTTAGACTTATTTTTCAATAATTTTTTCACCCAACTCGACCTAAAATTTTAGTCTGAAAATAATCAACGTTAGCCTCCGATTAAGTCTAATGTCAAATGTTTGGAGTATGAGGGAAGTTCGAGCTTGATTTTAATAAAAGCTACATTTCGTCTCACCTTCTACTTTTTATATTTTCTAACACACTTTTAATGCTCACACGTGTTTTTTACGTATTTAAATTTTTTATCGACACGCATAGCAGCATTTAGATTTTTATTTCTTCACAAATTTTGCATAAGATTTTTTTTATGATTATTCCTTTTTTTTAGCTATTCTTCATTTCTACCCACACTCTTGTTTTCTAGACCAAACTCGCTGCAAAATTGTTCGCATACCTTTGAATTATTTATGCGTTTATTTTTCAATGTTAGTCTTCTTTATTTTCAAACAAATTTTCGCCCATTATTTATAATATTTTTTTGTCAAGCACAAATATTTTTGCGTCATTTAAATATCGCTAAATAGCGCAGATGCTATTTTTTTTTTAGTTGCATGGCATGTATAGAATAAACTTGTTCTAAGTGGAATGTTATGCGCAAATATTTTTTGCGTTTTCAATGCTACTGCTATACGCTTATAGTTTTTTTTCTCTGAAATAACACAACGCTCACTCTATTTAGCTCATTTGTTTCAGCTGTTTTGCATTTGTAGCTTCAGCGCACTTTGTTGCTTAATTTTTATTATCATTTTTTGGTTTTTTTTTTTGTGTGAATTTCCTACACTATTTTTTTTTAATTCTCGACATTTTGACGTTTTGATGTACAACACACATACAACTGTACATATCTATCTATCTGATTCCACCCACGCAATCGCTCCCAGCATGACTTGCACCTTGCCGCTTATAAATCTTAACCCTTTCTCTACCTACATACCATCCAATGGCGTTGTTGGCGCGGCACTTGACGTTTGATGAGATGAGAAACTCAAGCAAATTCATATAGTTAGGCCACATAAATTGTTTCATTTGTGTATTTAACATTTAGCACGGTATTAGTAAAAAAGCTTTTATAGCAAATGCTGTTCAACATTAAAAAACAAAAACAACTATACAACAAAAATCCAAAGAAAACGTTTATATAAATAAAATGATGCGAAAAGAAAACAAACTGCTATTTATTAGCACTAGCTGAAATGAAAATTTTTACGTCAATTTCTGGGAATTTCCGCTGTGAATATTTTTCAACACACATGCACATATGTACATACATACTTAGTATACATGTATACAGCGAAAAAAAAATTGGAATTCAAAATTTCGCATTTATATTAAGCACTTTCTTGGGTCATTTATTTTTTGTTGATGCAAAAGTGGCTATTTTGAAAACTTTTTCTTATTCATCTTAATGACGACGCCTCGCCGAAGTCATAAGCTTTTGGATTTTCTCATGACATTCGCTGGCATTGCTTGGTGCCATCTTAGCGATTATTTGCTGTGTGGAATTTCTATTTGCATACATCACTGTATTTGTTGTTTTCTATTTTCGTAAATCGCCTGCCAAATTATGTATTGAGTTGAAATTTTCGAGAATTTTAAATGTTATTATGAAATTGTTTATTTATTTAATTTTTCTTCTTTTTTTTTTGAAGGTCATGAACGTAAATTTGAAAATGCTTTTTACACTATAATGACGATTCATTGGTCGTAAATGTCAACTGGCATCAGTAATCGTTAATGTATTTCGTCTATAAATATGTCTGTTACTTGGCTTTCCAGTTCTAAACTAACCTTGCCTCGAAATGTTTTTTATGTGCGCTAGTTGGGTCAATGCAAAGTGTATGAAGAAAGTGTGTTAAACAGACACAGCGTTATCAATCGGCAGTCTTGTTCAACGTACATTAAACCGGTGGCAGCATTAGAGAAAATACAACCCTGGCGGGTATTTTGTTGTTGCTAGTGGCTGTGTGAAAGTGAACGAAGAAGAAGAAGACAAATGTATGTGCCTTTATCGTTTGACAGATCGTGAAACTTTTCCGAATGAAAAAAAGTCAAATAAGCAACCCTGTTGATGCTACCTGCTTAATGTGAGTTTTTAGATAGATCGCTACTAGGTTGATATATAAACAAAGGGGCACTGCGTCCTCAAACGCCTTTTGTATTCCTACTGCACGCCTCTGACCGTGATTCCCCAAGCTGACTTCAGCTCTCCGGCATGAAATAAATCTTGAAAGTCCTTCAAATTCCCAACACTTTCATTGGGATCTAAGATGCACGAACTGAAGTATCCCACTCCTCAAGCTGGGCATTTGCAAAGGATCTACATAGACGCCTCATTATCCTCAGGTTAATTTTCAGCGTTTTGCTTCAGTACCAAAAAGTCTGAAGCCTGCCCTAAGACCTCCACCACCCACCGTCCCAGTAACTACTCCGCTACGAGTTTGCCCACTCAGTAATTAACCATTTGCAGGATGAACAGCTAAGGCTAAAAAATAGTTTAGGTCCCATTAAAACTGCTGACTGTTGACGCCTTTCTTGTCAGGCCGTCGGTGATCTCGTTAGCTTCGATCACAACTTGGTCAGCACAGCATAACTGCATTTCTCGATGTCATCAGTTGGAGGGTGTCATAACACTTCTTAACCAGCTTCGACGTAAATAACGGCGTCGACAGAGTCCTGATAACAGCTAGGCTGCCGGAAAAAATAGTTTTGAATGAGCCTTTTACCAAATTATCGAGGTTCAGAGTGACGCAGGTCGACATTGCCACTACCTCGACTTGAAAGACGGTGGGCTCACCAAGAGTAACCGAACCATGGTGCGATTTGTACCTACTTGTAACCGGTGCGATAAGAGCACTCATAGCGTCGGAGACAGCGCTGCCGAATTTTCCAGTGATAATGATTGCCAGGATATCTGCGCAGCCAACGTCGTCGAAGCCACTCTCGTGGACTCTAATCAGAAGTTTGTCTATTGGATACAGGTCACCTCCCTGTGGACCGCCTTTTGCGAAGTAATATCGTGATCGATCAATTCTTCTTTAGACCAATAATGTCCTATCGTAGATCCATAGTCAGTATCACCAAAACCCCCTTCGATATCCAGGGACGTGCACAGCGCAATATTCCTAGACTTGTAGACGCTTTCGATGTTACCAATCAGTTGCTCTGTATTTTTAGTGCGGTGCAAAGAAAAAGAGGAAAAAACTAGCGTTTTTTTTTGGTAGTTTATAAAAATTCGCAATCAACAATTCCGATACTCATAGCTGATGCCACACCGCTTTAGCGAATATATGGAAATTTTGTTTGCCATAATTTTTGCTTTGCAACCATAGCTTATAATTTATTTGTTTATTATTTAATCATCACATTATCTGCACACTGCTTCATGTTGCGCTAATCAAAAAAAAAATATTATTAGAATTGTGTGAATGATGTATGAAAATGTGTAAACGGTAAGTCAAATTCGAAAGATAAGATATGAACGCAAGTCAGCAGATGCTAGCAAATTATCAAAATCCCGAGAGATTATTTTCTTTTTGCCAACTGTATAATATTGTTTGTCCTTAACAAAAGTAAACATGTGCTTTCTTTCGAATTATGTATATATTAAAAGGTACAGTACATTCCAAATGGTATTACTCAGTAATTTGTTACTTATACGCCAAGCTGAACAAATAGCGTGGCAAAAGTAAATAGGTAAATAGAATTCAACGAACTCAGATAATAGCCAAATAGTATGTTAAATAAATATTATAATACTGAACAATACAATAAAAACTAGAATACAATAGAATTATGGAATTATGTAATCAAGCAAATTAGATGAAAACAAAATGGTATCGAAATGAGTAGTAAAGTAAAATACGAAATAGGTAAATGAAAAAAAATACAAACAATATAAAATTCAATAAACTATTAGAATTAAACTAAATGGAAAAACATAAACAAATAAACTAATTTAACGTTTTAAAAATTAGATAAATATTTAAAAACATAACAGAGACTTATGAATAGAGTAAAATGAAATTTAATAAAATAAAATATAAAATAAAAGTTAAAGATATATTAAAATAAATTTTTAAAAATTGTACAGAGCCGTAACAAAAGTAAATGAAGTTAAATTAGATTAATTTAGATAATTAATAAGGTAAAAAATTTAAGAAAATACGAAATAGATTAATCAAATAAAGCGAAATATAATAAAATGAAAAAAATTTAGATAAAATAAAAATATAAATAAAAAATTTAAAGAAAAAATAACTTAAACTCGGATGCAATAAAATAATATTAAATTAAATTAAATAAATTTATTAAAAGAAAGCTTCTCAAAATGTATCTCTTTATAGCAATTTAGATACACAATAAAGTACAATAAATTAATAAAATTAAAACTTCGTTAATTTGAATTAAATTTTATACACAATGAAATAAATACATAAAATTAAGACAACAATTAAATTAAATTAAATTAAATTGTTGTTTTAATTTTATTATTAATTAGTCAAGTAAACAAAATTTAAAACATGTAATAAAATTTTTAAATTAATATAAAAAAAAATTCAATTGCATTAAAGTTAGATTATGTCGGAAATATATAAACTGTGGCAACACCCTCCATCACTATTTCGTTTTCACCATCTCTTCTTTCATTTCCTTAGTTAGCTTGTTCATATAGCTCGTAAGCAGTTCGTTTTTGTCACGTGTATAGTTAAGTCTCGAATATTCTTCCTGTTTCAAATTAAACATTCAAATTCAACATTAAAATTAAACATTTAAATCAAACAGATTAAATTATAAAACAAGTTAAAATAATTAAATTTAAAAAAATAAAACTAAACAAAATAAGTCGAATTGAATTAAATAAATTTGGTTACGATAAACAGTGAAGTAAATTAATAAATTAAAATCAATAAAATATAAAAATAAAAGAATATAAAATAAATTACAATAAAACACATTCAAGACTTCAAAAAATGTTACCAAACTCACACAAATAAAATTTGTTTATTTAAATAATAAAATAAAAGAACACAAAATAAGTAAAATTAAACGGAAAAAATAAATATACGGTAAAAAGTAAAACAAAAAAAGTTTAATAAATAAAATTGCTAAATATTGTAAAACTAATTTAATAATAAGCTAAGTTGAATTAAATTCGTTTAATGTAATAATAAATCAAATTATCAAAAAGAAAAACAGAAAAGTAAATTTAAACTGCAATATGATGCAAATAAGATGCATTTTATTTAAAAATTAGAAAATTTAGATCAAGTAAAGTTAATTTAAAAAAATTAAGCTAACAACAAAATAATTAAAAACGAAATAAGCAAATTTCAGTTAAAATAATATGTGTGAAGAAAAACTTTAAGCAAAATAAAATAAAGTAACATAAAGTGAATACAACTCTAATCAAATGAATGGAACCAACTAAATAAAATTGTTAAAAAATGCAACGAAACTAGGTTAAATTCAATTAATTTAAGCAATAACGTAAAATAATATAACACGAAGTCAATGAAAATAACATCAGATAAATTACATTACATAGTTAAATAAAAAAAATATTTAAAATAAAATTGTTAAAATTTGTTCTTAAATTAAGTTGAATAAAATTGCATTATTTTAATAAAAAGGTAAATTGAATTAAATTTAATTAATTTTAAAATAAAGTAGATTATCCAAAAGAATGAAAAAAGAAAGTCAAATTAAGCACAGTAAAATAAACTGCTTACAATTAAAATAAATAAAGTGTATTTAATTAAAAAATTCAAAAACTTAGATCGGGTAAAGTGAAATTAAATAAACCGCGATAAACAAAAAAGAAATAAATAAAAATTTAAGGAAAGTAAAATAAAATAAATTCAACAAAACTCTGATCAAGTAAATAAAACTATTTAAATAAAAGTTTTCGAAGAATGTAATAAGTAATAAAAGTAAGTTGTGCGAATATTTAATTGATTCAGATAAACAGTTGCAGAAAATTATACTTAAAGTTTATATTGATTTAATTACAATAATAAAATAAAATAGCCGATTTGCTTTAAACTAAATACAAATGAAATACGATGAAATGAAGAAGAAGAAATAATAAAGTGAAGTGATAAAGCGTAGCATAATATAATCTAAAGTAACGTAAATTAAAAAAATTACATTGAATTATTAATTTATTTTCTAAGCAACGAATTCTGATATCTCCCAAAAAAAATTATACATATATTTTAGTTCAACCTTTACCAAAATCAACCACTGAACTACAAATTTACTTATTTCATTGTTGGAATATAAAATCAGCACGTTGTTATTCAAAGCTTGACAGAAAAACAGTGTTAAATTGAGATAAGTTGCTTTATTAAATTTTCATGATAACATATGTACATACATACCTATGTTAATATACGAAAATCTGTATACTAAGCATTCAATCAAATAACCTACTGTGATTCCTCAAATATGCAATCTGCAACCACGGCTAAGTAGCGCCTAAATAATGAGGTAAAAATCGCATCATCAGCAACATTATAGTCGCTGTCGCAAGTCGCTGACATTGTCAGCTTTACGGCGGCAGTGACAACATAATAAAAAAACAACAGTAACAATGGCAAGCGCATCAAACATACACACCTACATCCAAACATATTAGCTTACATTTGTATGAATTCACATACATATGCACAGTGCCTACTTTGTCGATGTCCAAAACTTGTTTCCAGCGAACAATGAACAAAATAAAAACCAAAAACAAAAATATCACACAAATACGGCTATTAAAGCGAAAAAAAACCGTAGTACATATTGCAACTTGATTCATATTTACCACAGCTATTTACATGCGAAAACGGCTACCCCAAAAGCCCCTAAGCCCGCTCTCATTCTCTCTTGCCATCTTCTCGCTCTTACCCGACCCGATTAACTCACCACTCGCTCGCTCGCTCATGCACACTGTGCACACTCATCGCTTTATTGGCGCGGCTACCTCACCAACTTAACTCGCCCGTTTTGAGCGATCGCTAGATTGCGGGTTTCCTCATTTCTGTTGAATCGTCAACCATTAAATGTACACTATCAGTAAAAATAACAACAAAAAAAAAGTAAATCAAAAGAATTAGAAAAACGAAACGAATACGAAAAGCAACAGCGCCAACGCATGCTTACTCACATACATACATACATACATTTACACACACTTACAGCGATACACTCGCAGTAGATGCGATCGCTTGAAATGCAAACAGCTAACGCTGCGCTTCGCTCTTAAATTCAGATTGTTTTCTTTTGTTTTTTTACTTACTGTGTTGGGGGCAACCACGTCCGCTTAGTGGCCCCATCCTCTGTCCGATCCATCCCTCGTTGTGGGCTCGCAAGCTTATACGCTGCTTAAAAACCTTAACCAGCGCTTCACCGCTAAATACTCGGTATCTACTCTCTAAAAGGGGGCCACTCACACAAATACAAATGGTTGTATGTTTTTATAGTTTTTGTTCGTAAATGGCGCAGTCGTTCGTACTACTATCATTGGTTCGCTCACTCTTCCGCGCACTCACTCACTCACTCGCTCATCATTTGAACATCTGACCGATCGTCGCCGTCTCTTTGTTGTATTGTTTGCTAATGAGACACCCAAAACATTCGGTCGCTCGTTCGTTCAACGCGCTCGCCTTGTTGTTGTGGCGACTACCGACTGTTGGCAATTCACTTCATTATGTTGTTAATTGAGGAAGTTCATGATGATGATAATGATGTTATGACGTCGCATTTTGTGGTTTTTTTTTTTATTGTTACGTGTTTGTTTTTGAATTTGTGTTTTGCAATTCTACACAGTTGCTATTCATGTTTTTTATCGCTGTTAATTTTTTGCCGTTGCTCTCTACACAGCTATGTACATATATAGAGCCACAATTACGAGTACATTTCTTAATTGCCGATTACGTTTGGTTGTTTAGCGGATGATGGTTTTTTATCTGTTGTTTTTTTTTGCTGTTGTTGTTGATCATTCTGAGTATGTGAAATGTATGACGCGTTAGCGATTTGCAGTGCTTTCCAGTTTGAAATTTATTTTTAAAGTTATTTGTGTGAGTGTATTGGTTTCTTTTTCTTACTCAACCGGCACCCCTCTACAACTTTTCGCACTCACCTATCACCTTATTGTTGTTTACTCGATGCTGACATGCATAGATTGTTTAGATTTTAGTTGTCTGCTTTTGTGAATTTTTCGTGCGGTTACGGGTATTTTATTATTATCATAAATGTGTGATAATTAACACAAATAAAATACTCGAATAAAATTACTAATTCAAGTGTACAGTGAAGTTTGTATCACTTAAAACGTGTATAGTTATACTTTTCGTGATTTTACGTGCATACGTCACATAAATATTGAATTGGAATTTGGTTAAGTTTCCAAATTTTCGTCGATGCTTCAAACATATGTAGTATGTATGTATGTAGTACGCATACTAAGCAAGCTATTTTCGTTCAGAACGCAGTAAATTTCACCTGTTTAATTTAACTAATCAACGCGAAAATTACTTTTACTATCTAAGAATGATATTCAGCTCAGCTGAATAGATTTTTTTTTGGTTACGCACGTTTCATGCTAGAGCCAGATATCGTCCCTACTTAAGATGTGACCAGATAACATGACATGTATACTATAAAACCACAGGATTCTAACATTTTAGTATATAAAATAGTATACCCCCTTTGGCAGGTTTTAAATTAGCTTACCACCTTGCTTTTCCCAAACACCAACATATTACGACTTTAATATGCAGGTTATCCACACCACAAGTGCGCTGAATTGGTCGGCAGTTTACTCAGTTCTGCTGAATTGTTATTTTTCGAAGCATTTTTGCTTGTTTTTCAATATTTCGCTTATGGCTAACCTACATAAATTTTCTTCGGAGCATTTCTTACTTGGTTTTACAATACTCCGCTTATAGCTGATTTTAAATTATCCTAGCGCTTTTCCCTAAACATTGACATAATAAAACTCTTGTATGCAGTTGTGCGGAATTAGTCAGAACTATATTCAGCTCGGCTGAATGTTACCTAATGTTTTTTCTTACTTGTTTTCTCAGTATTTCGCTTTTGGCTGGTTTTAAATAAGCTTACCATCTACTCTAATATGTAGATTATCAATACCGTAAGAGTGCTGAATTGGTCCAACCTTTATTCAGCTCGGCTGAATGTTATATTGAAATTTCTTTAAAGCATTTCTCACTTATTTCTTCGTGAAATTTACGTCATTTACATTTTTTTTCACTTTCGAGCTTTTCTACATATATAATTCAAACATAGAATGTAAGTACATATGTGTTCGAGTATATCCATTTCCGCTGCTCTTTTTGCTTCTCATTCCTCCCTAATTCCAATCGAAGCGCTTTAGTATATTTCATTTTAAATTCGATTTACGTTCAAACACGCAAACACGTTGTGCAATAATTTCATTATAAATTACATTGTTGTTGTTGGCTCACTGGTGCTCCCCAGACCTTCCTTAGTCAGCGATAATTAACGTTTTTTATTTGTTTTTTTTTTTTTTGGAACCGCAGTGGCTGCACTTTGTGTTATTTTACTTGAATGCATGGATTTTGTATTGCACACGATCAGCGGCAAAAAATAATTAAGTAAAAATAGTAAACGTTTGTAAATTGAGAAAATCAGCACAATCGGCGAATGCCTCACCGCTTAGCAGCCAAGCTACCAAGTAACCAGCGAGCTTACCAACCACCAACAACCAGCCACGATCAGCGGAATAATCAACTTCTTTTTTTTCAATGTATGTATGTATGTATGTATTATTTACTGCGATCGCTTTTGTTGTTTTTGTTGTGCTTATGTCAGCTCAAATTACAGTGGTTTGCAATATTTCAAACAACTTTTTATCTGCTCCAACTGCTGCATGGTTGCTATTTCAAGTTGTTGTTTAGTTGGCTGCTATTTTATTTTTTATTTTTGATTTTATTGTTGTTTCCAAGTGCTCTGATGATTTGTGTTGTTATTGGCAGCCATACTTCTTGGCGCAAAATTTACCCGCTAAAATTAATTTCAATATTGGCACCAACATGTACATACACACTACATACATGTGCAAACTTTTATAAACATCAACTTATACATACATACATACATACATATGAACATGGATATGTTTTCATCTAGCTGTTGCTCATACGCCCTGCTGTAGCCTATTTGCATTTTTGTTTTTTATTGCCATTTTACTATCGCTATAGTTTTAGTTATTGCTATTGTTGTATTGGTGCATACCCTGTGGAAAAAACTAGGCTCATTCTGGATTGTAGTTATTGTAGTTTTCATTATATTAGCTGAGGCTTTTTTATTATATAAAGTATATAAGAAAAGTAAGAGCTAAAAGTAATTTTTTTAAATCAAAATATATTATATTAATCCCACAATGTAAACCCAAATCAGATACAAATTTTATTTATTAGTATTTTGACATGAAAGGGTTAAACGAATAATTAATTTTTTTTAATAAATTTCTATACATGTATATTAAATTAAATTGAATTGGTTCCACAACTCAAGCACGGCTGATTTCTTTTGTAAACGATTAGTAAAAAAAAATGGAAAAATGGAGTTGCCAGATAAGTAAACTGTACAAAAATAATGATATCAAAGAAACGTAATAACAACATTTCACTGAGAATGTATAATAGAATTTTATATACCAAAAAAAAAAATGTCACTAGGGTTGCCACCTTTCTAAAAATATACAAATAAATGGACTTTCGAAAAATGTACAAAAAAAGTTACTTAAATAAAAGATTTACACCTATAATATAACAGCACGGATATTAAACGAAAAAAGTTTGAAAAAGCTATACCTACACCATATTTTAAATTAGGGTTGCCATATTCAACAAAAAACTTTCTAAAATGATGTTGCCAGATATCTAAGATATAAAAAAAAACAATTTATATGAGACGAATTGCACTGAGAATATGGGAACAAATTTAAAATAGAAAAAAATGTGTATAGAGTTACCACTTTTCGGAAAAATTATAGATAGGATATTTGAATAAATTAACTACGGATATCAAACGAAGCGTCGAATTAATTGAAACTGTGCACAACTTGTACTAAATATAAGCTATATTTTGAAGAGGGTTGCCACTTATTTGAAATTAATTGTACACAAATTATAGGACATATTAAAATGATCGTCAAAGGGTTCATTTGTTAGTTGCCACCTGTTGGAAAATCGAATGTAATTTAATTATTCAAAAGTTATATGAGATATTAAAATATGGTTGCCAAAGAATTCATTTCGCTCAAAAGAAAATGTAAAACTATATTTTGAAGAGTGTTGTCACCTGTTTGAAAAGTCGAATTCAATTAAATTATACACAAGTTATAAGAAAAATATTAAAAATAAGGTTCTCAAAGGGTTAAGTTCGCTGAAAAGAAGGCGTATGCCTATCTTTTAAGGAAGTTGCCACCTGTTTGAAAATTCGAATTCAACTCAATTATACATTTTTTGTAAACATACCGTTGAATTCACTTACTTTCCAACAGGGTATTCAACAGACACGATCATTATGTGTAGCGCGCCCCTGTCGGAAATCAAAGTACTTTAAAAGCAATTTAAAAAGTACTTTTTTTCCAACTACAAGTAGTTTAAATTCGTTCTTTTTTCTTGTAATCAACTAACTTTATTAACATGGCGATGTCCTAGGAGCAAGTCAATTATCCGACTCTGCATTTGATTTCAACTACTTTCAAATATATTTGGCTGAAAGAATATCAAAATTACTTTTTTTCCAACTGCAATAGAATGTGTTTAGTTCCAGCTATTTTAAAATTGCTTTGTTTCCAACTATTTTAAAATCTATTTGTTTCCAACTACTTTTATTTATACCTGCCTTTTTCCAACTTTTTAAAAATAAGCTTATTTTATAGTTTTATATATAAAATTTATTTATATATTGTATTTTTTTGTTTTAAATAAAATATGAATTCAGTTCATTGTTCAAAGAAACTTAACCTAACGTAGACATCATTTTTATTTATGCTAATTTAGTGTAGTTTTTTTTTCATACACTCTTCGTGGTGTTCGTGGCACAAAAAACACTGTGATTTGTTATCTTCGGTTGTTATAGCGTACGCCGGCTTAGAGATTCTATCTCTTTTTACATTGGGCGTTATTTCAGGTATATTCTGTTCAGTTTCGGTGGCGATCGATATAAACATTGCAATGTTTTGCAACCATTGACTAAACTCTATCACACTTGGATATTGCATCCCATTTGCGCATACATAACGAGCCCATTCTTCTCTTTTGGATAAGGGCAATTTGCTCACTAGCTCATCTAAAAGGGTTGGATTACATAGATGAGGCGTCGCACAAGCATTTTGCAAAAACACTGTCAAATTTGAAACCATTGTGCTAAAATTTACTATTTCTGAGATTCTTGACCCGGATATCGACTGAAAGGCTCTTGCATTGGCTATCTGACTTCTAACTAGTATCTGTGGCCTTCCATAATGCATCTCTAATGTGCTCATAACCATGTTGATACTATCTGGGTGTATGAAAAAGGCTTCAACCTCTGCTTTAGCTACGCCCTTTAACGCTTTTTGGAGTCGCGATAAATTCTCCAGGTTTGTATAACGATAGGCATCTATTGTTTCATCAAGATCGGAGATATGTATATAACATATTGCTCCCGTACAACCGGTTGTTCGGATATTGTATTTTGCACCAAAACTCCTCCATTTAAGTAGCTAAAGGCTTGAAATTTTACACATATTTAAGTTATTATTAGCAATATTTTAACAATGAAAATCCTTAACATCGCAGATATACATTTACAAAAAAATATATATATACAAATTATGTTAATACACATATATGTAAGTATACATATGTATGTATATACTGTAATGAACATACAATCTTTTTTATATGAGTTTATAGGTAAATATGAATTATATTTTTTGGATTGATTGTATTCGTCGATTGATTTATTAAGGAATATGCGGTTTTAATTTTTTGAAAAGATTCTTAGCTAAAAAAAATTAATCAACCTCCAAATTTCTCGTCACTAGAACTTTTTTTAAATTATTTTTTATTACGCTGAGTTAAATAAATGAAGAACTAAAGATTCGCACGCTGCATTTGCTTCAAAGCAGTTGATTTCCAACTACTTTAAAATTGGTTAATTTTTCAGACTGTCTGCTTTTTCCCGACAGGGGCGTTCTCCAACTCACGCACACTCACATGCTTACCCACATAAGATATATCTATGTATGTACACAAATAATTATTCATAAGTCGCTTTTGGGCGCTCCCGGCGGCATATCGCAGCGACGTCAGCGGCACTCTACAACGCTTACTCGAACTGACCGAACGAGCCAGCTGACTGGTTTGCTTGGTTAGCTGGCTGGCTGTCTACTCGTTTGGTTGCTCGGCAGACGGGCATGCCCTTCTACCTAAAACGATGACTGCCTGCCTGCCTATTTAGTTGGCTGCTGCTGCTTGTCGGGCTTGTCAGCTTGTTGTAGATTCGTTGTTATTGCCGCACTCCAACAATGGGTGAGTAAGTGTGAATTTTTGTGGTATGCGCTGTTGTGGCACTTAAGCGTCGACAGTGCGCCAGCGGTGGCAGTGACGGTAGCGACACACAAAACACCCATGCACACATAGTGTACAGATATGTATAGCTGTATTTACATTTCTAGCTTTATTGTGCAGTCAATTCCACGGCACACCCCCTCAAACGCGTTTTCAGCCATTACACTTTAAGTTTCTTGATTATTCGGTCTTCGATGGAACTTGTTGCTGTTCGTGGACGTTCGTTCACACATATGTATGTGTGTAGATATTTTAATATGGTTGGTTCTCTTCAACTGCCTCTTGCTTGCGGTTTGTGCTTTTTCTACATCTTTGCACTCTCTTGGTTGTCCGTTTGCCTTGGGGTCGTTTCAATTTAGTATGTATGTATGTATGTACTTAGATTTGCGTGTGTGCGTGTATTGTATTGTACAAACATACCTGCGCACTCATATCGACATAACGACAGATGTTTGCTTTTATTATTATTATTATTATTTCCCTCATTGTTTCGTTTTGCTTGCTTTGTAAACAGCATTCTTGTTTTGTTTCATTTTATTTATTTTGCCGCTCAGCTGCTCTGCTGACTTACTCATCCACATGCTCACATAATAACTATGTACGTATGTATCTAAGTATGTACATATATTTGTAAATAAGTTTGTCGTATGCGTATTGCACTAGGCGCGCCTGTATGGGTGCGTGTCTTTTTTTCTTTTCTTTTTGCATTTGTCTGCGTGCGTTTCTTTGAGATTGTGATTTTTACTTGGAAATTGAATGAATTTCGCTGGTCCGTCTAGTCGCGTTTCGTATGCGAAGTCGTCCACAGAGTATAAGCGCGTGCTCCTTCAACTGTTTACGCGTTCGTTCCTCGGTCGAATTTGTCAGCGTCAATTGATACGTCCATACGTACGTACTACATAAATAGTGGGGGAAAAAAACCATAAAGCAAGTGCATAGAATTTTGTATACCACATTGTAGCTAAATAGCTGAATACGAGACAACAACGAGTGTTACTGAAACGTGCCAGTCTACATTAAAAACCAAACAAAAAAAAAACTTACGTCTACACAGTTGTTGTGGACTTCCACCTAAACGTAATCGTAATCGCTTTGCCGCGTCTCGCGTTTTATCAAACATTTGGTGGGTACATGTCGTTGCGTTGCCTTCAACTTAGCGACAACTGTCTACGTTGCCAACGCAGAAATTCCTTAGTTTACTTCTTACACACAGTGGTGCTTTTTTTGTTTATTTTTTGTTGTTTTCGTTGTAATACACGCGCGCCGCTCCGCCACCGCTCAATATGCTAACTTGTTGACCTTTTTTTTTTTTTTGCTTTTTCTCTTTTGTGTATTTTGCTTGTGGTCTTTCGTTTGTGTGATGCTTTTATTGCCAGTAAGTTTGCCCCGTTAAATTATTGCGCTGCGCGTATCTGGCATTATTAATAGGCAGCGGCAGCGGTAGTGGCAACAAAAAACAACGGTGAGCCGCCTCTCGCTTAGGCCACTTTTCCTGTTCGCACATAGCAGCCAGGCACTCAGCCATTCGTGTACGCACACATCGTCAGCGCGTCACTATAATCAACAAAGCATTGGCACCAGTTCAATTCAGTTCAGTTTGCCGTATCGTTTAGGCAGGCGGCGGTTACGCCAGTTTACCAACTCGACTGACTTTTGGCATACAATTTCGCATTTTTTGTGCTGTGTAAACTTGAACGCTGGCAGTTAAAACCAACAAATTAAAAAAAATAAAAAATTATAAATAAACAGTACGTATTCAACGGATCATCTCGCAGTATTTATGTATATATGTACACATGTTATGGGAATTCTTGTAAAGTGAAAAAGTGTGTGTGCTGATTTTATATATTTTCTGGAATTCCATTTTATTTCCGCGAATCGCAGAACATCCAATACAAACAATTTGACCGCCCCCGTCTTCCTCCACCGACCAGCCAGCCAGCCAGGCAGCCGACGTAGTCGTGTGGTAAATGCGCTCGTGTTCACATTCGTATAGTTTGCCGACAATAAACCTACCTACCTACCAACCCACAATATACAAGTGGCTGGCTCGACCGCACTTCGCGTTACCGTCAAGTGTTCAATTGTTACGTCTGTCAGACGATTTGTTGGTCGTTCGTTAACTCGGTCGCTTAGTTAAACAGGCGTTTTGTTTATAAATTAGCTGACGTCGTGGCGTGTATTCAATTTTACCCATACATACATACATATATGTATGTATATCTATGTACATATGTGTGTACATATGTATTTATATCAATATACACATCTACACCTCCGCACATGGATTTGATGGCTGTGAATAATATAACTCATTTTTTCGCTGTTAATTTTGCTGTTTTTGCCTTTCGGTGTAGATAGATGTTGGTGTTGGTGCTATTGCTGTTTACGTCTGTATTGTTGACTTAAATCTCGCATTCGAAAATCAAAAATTCAACAAGTTACAGCAACGCGTAAGTGGTATATAGTGTTAATTGTTTAATTAATAAGACATCATGCGAGCGTTTTTTGTCGCTGCTTTCATTGTGCTACGAGTATGTGCATATGGATGTGTGTGTTACAAACTGGTGATCAATTATAAACTTTTAGCTCGAAGCGAATATTTATTAATATTTATGTGGTGACGTGTTTTTCAGTGCTGAGTATCAATACTTACATATGTACATACATATGTATGTGAATATGTATGTACATGTGTGTGCGCCATAAACACCTGACCTTGGTTAGGGGGAAGCCGCAAGTGATACAATGATTATTAGGTCATTAAAAATATTTTAATGGATACACACAACGGCAAAAAATGCTCGCAGTTAAATTAAGGAAATAGTTTATAATCAAAAACAATATGAAGTGTACTGTATGTCGTGTTTTTGAGTTACTCAGCTCAGCTGAATTATAGTTTTAGTAAAACTAAACACTCAAACTATATATTTTATGAGCTCTGCATTATATTCAGCTGAGCTACATAATATTTGCAGTAGTTAAATATCACCAGCGTTCTCGTACTTTAAGGCATATTTTATTGCATTATGATAGTGCTGAATTGTAAACTGCCTGCGTTGATATACATATCTACTTAAGAAACTAAACGCTTAAAGTATTTGCAAATATTGACAGAAAACTTGAATTCAGCCGAACTAAATAATAGTAGGAGATGTTTAGTGAAAATACCTTGATGAAGTTCAGTTGCAACCCATAAAGCCTGCATCATTGCGGATTCGACTGCTTATTTTATCGCACGCTACATTTACACGGACAGCTGTTTCATGCTAAAAAATAACAGAAACTCAAGTTTAATTTCATCGCTACCAAAATATTCACAGTTCACAAATGTTTGGCATTCCGATTGAACAGTAGATTGTATTCAAAGAGTATGAAGTATGAAAAGCATTGTTTACCACTGTGCTGAGCCGAATTGTAATTCTATTCACTCAAACTAATAAGTTTTTAACTTCGATGCTGACGAAATGTATTCAGCGGCGCTGAATAACATTCAAAACGCCGTTTTTCGTTTTGTAGAAATTCTATACTTCCTGTGTAATCAAACGTTTCCTATTTTCCAATATCAAATTTGTGTGTAGACATAAAATTATTGTGAATTGTTCTTGCATTTAATTAAACGATTTCCACGCAATAAAATTATGTATGGCAAAGCAGAATTCAGTTTTATTAAATTCAGCACAAGTTTCAAATAGTTAACTTACATTTCCATTATATTGTTGACATTTTTGACTATATTGTCAGTGCGCTGAATATGATTTTTAGTTATTCAGCGCGTCTTTCAAATTAAATATGGTTTTCCACTATGTAATTATGTCAAAACAGTTCATTCAAATTTTCTAAATTAACTTTTTATCCGAACACACCCAGCGCAGTAATTAGTCCACTAGCTACATATGTATGTATATCTTCACCGCCTTCAGCATTCTTGGTTTATGTAGATACTACTGGTGCTGTTGTCATCATTCTTTCTTGGGGCTCACCTAACGTACATATGTATGTATACATATATTTCAGGGAATACCCACGCTGCATACCAATCACCCTAAAAAGCACGAAATTCAAAGTAATTTTCGTTTTGCTGCACATTGCCAACCGCAACGCAAGCATCAGTCGCCAGTGAGTTCATATAAAATCCGCATTCTAAATACGAGTGAATAAAAATAAATTTCGAATGCAAAAGAATGTAAAAAAATGCAAAATACCAGACAATGGGTATTTATTTCAATGTACAATGTACTTAGAAAGAAGAGGTGGAAAGCATTAAACAAGAAATACCGTATAACAAAAAAAAAAAAAAAATACAAAAAAAAAAAATACGTGCATGCATTCGAACGCCTACATTCATACAAAATAAATATGTATGTAAGCTTGAACTTATAGCTGTGTGGCGTGCTAAAATCAGTTTCAATTTCCTTTGCCGCAACCCGGCACTTGTCGGCAATCGGGCAATATTGCTGTGGCATATTACATACCTATTTCTTTTTACTGGCAACCAGCGAGCGATGACGTACCATCAAAGGTAGCTGCTGCTAAACGCTTTTGTCATTTTAATTGTTGGCAGCAGTCAGCAATATGTAGTGTACGATTGCACGTGTGTTTGTGTGTGCAAAAAAGTATGAGCATGTTTATATTTAGCGTCAATAATGATGTTTGACGGCGACATCTAATTGCCGCACCTTTTGCGCAACATTACAGTTTTACGAGCAATTGCATGATTGTTGACATTTTTTATATTCATACAGACTACGTGCATTGTGTATTTATGAAATATATATGTACTATATATTTTTTTTTACAAACGATTTATTGTGACTGGGTGTATCTGTCATTTTTGTCAATCATATTGTCTGACTGCTGGGTACCATTATTTTCTTACTGCTGTCACTGCTTTGAAGTTGTAAGTCAAAACAGTATTTTTTTTACGTTCGACTGCAGTAAAATGTTTTTTTTTTTATTTTATCTTTTATTTCATTTGCCTGTTCGTTTTAGACAATAATTGAATGTTTAAGAAATTATCGATATTAAAAAATTTGCACATTTTATATTGTGAAGTTTGAGTATTTTTCAACTGACTTGATATTTTTCGGAGAACCATTAGGTATATAGTAGGGATCCTCAAACATTTTGAAATTAGCAGTTTAGTTGTTCAGCGTTTTTCGAATAATTGTGACACTGTTTTAAAAAGTCGAATAAAATTAGAAAAGACCGTCGCTAAAGGGTTAAAATGTCCTAAATGTCATGTTCGGCATGTGAGCCGGAAAAAGAAAATAAGAGAGATAATTTAAAGAAATCATTTAACATTTTTTTTTCATTCGCAAACAAATAAAATGGAATTGCCAAAATAATTAATTGACTAGTATAATAAACGTAAAAGTAGCGACATAAAAGTTACAATGTTACGTTTATTTTTTATGTTACCAATAAGTGTCATTTTCCAGAGTTTTTTTTTTTACGTAGTTTGATAGCATTTGTTGACCAATGGTCTAATAAGAGTTAATTCAGCGCCACCTTCATCTGTATCTTAATCTTTTACTTTATCTTTAGCTATATTCTCATCTTTATCTTCATTTTCAATTTCATTTCCATAATCTCTTATTTTTGCCGTTTCTATTTTCATCAATATACTTCTCTTACAACGTTTATCAGACAACAAAAACAAATAGATGTTAATAAATAATTCTTATTTCCAACGGAAAGATTATTTTTACCGCATAACTGTTAACTGACTACATTAAAAATAAATGTTGAAAAATAACTTTTATTGCTAACGGAAAATATATTTCAACTGCATAACATTTATCTGGAAACATTTAAAATAAATGTTGAAAAAGAGTTCTTATTGCCACCGAAAAAATAAGCCTTAAAAAATAACTCCCATTAGCAAAGTAAAAAATATATCCACTGCATAACAGTTACCTGGCAACATTAAAAAAATGATGAAAAATTACTCCTACTGGCGACGGGAAAAAATATTTCAACTACATAACAGTTAGCAGACAACGTAAAAACTAATTAAATTGATAAATAATTTTTATCAACGAAATAAAAAATATTTATTCAGCATAACAGTTATCAGGCAACATAAAAAATAATTTTTGAATAACACTTATCAGGCAACGGAAAATATTAACGTTGGTATATATGTAACTCGTAAAGGCGATATAAAAAAAATATTTTTCTTATAGCAAAAACTTATTCGTTGATTAAGTTGTAAATTCGAGATAACTGTTCTTTTTGGTTCAGGGGTAAAAGTCTACCGGAAATAAAATATCAAATAGTAACAATTTGCAAGAATGTAAAACGGTGGCTACCCTAAAAAAAGCTACTTTCCACCAGAAAAATTGCCCGTCCTCACAGAATACTGAAGCGTTTAAAACAAATTGGCTAGTGGTGTTGATTCACACTGACAAGCTTAAAGCTTCTTATTCTGATGGTTGAAATTAATCCGTATAACCAATTAAATCAAATTAATATTTTTAAAATTTCATTTTGTGGTGATTTATAAGATTTGTGCTTATAGTTGTAGATTTTTGGCAGAGTTGTATTTAAAAGATACTGACCATTTTCAAAGAAATTTGGTTTTTCAATTTCGAATGATAAATTATAAAATTTTCTTCATAAAAATATAGTAAAAATAGAGTAAAGTAATATTTACTATGATATATACTTACAATAATTTTTTTCATGCCATACTTTTAACTCAATCGCTCTTTTGCTAGCGTTTTAATGTCTCATTTTAAAACCATTTATTTTCATTTTATATATGTACGTACATGCGTGTGTATGTATGTGTATATGTGTATGCGTTCATTTCTGTGTAGCCCTGCCCTTTGACTCTATTATCACATACAACGACGTAAAGCACCCGCCTTATTTGTATGTGGCTGAATCGCGAAAAATGCGCGTCACAGTCAATTTATCGCTCAACATTTCTACGATTCCACTAAGTGTGTGTATGTAGTATATTTGAAAAAATATATATATGTATATATATTTAAAATATTCATACCGACATACAAATTTCTATTTACATACATACATACGCCTGTAATTGGAGTGTGCTGTTGTTCATTTACATTAGTGTCAGCACATTGTTTTATAATTTTTGACGTTGTTCCTGACACTTAGCTCGCAATCGCATTCACACTACTTCATTTATTTTACTTGTTGTTTGTTTGTTCAGATGCATGTATGTATGTAAGTAAGTAAGTGTTGTTAGTATTGCTGATGTGATCATATTTACAAACGTTGAAATAATTTGTATTATCACTGCTGGTACCTTTGTACTTTGAACGGACATGAAAAGCAAGCAAATGTCTAAATAAATGTTCACTCGCATTGAAAAGCGTGCAATGTATAAATTTACATAAAATTTCTTATTATAACTGACTCGGTGAGAATCAGGCACGTTATTAGTTATTCCAAAAACAAAAAGGCTTGCCTTTGAGTTTGAGTATTATTCAGCCGCTTATTTCCATATCAGCTGAGCTGAGTTAGTTTTCACAAGAACTGAATTAAAAGTGGTGTAAACTTTTAGTGTATTAGATTAAATTCAGCTGCGCTGAATAATGTTTTAAGACATTCAGCACATTTGCAGTGTTATTGCTGAATTAGTAGAACTGAAGTAAATTGAATGCAGTCAGAATGCTGCATGCATATGCCTTTTTTATTATAAGTTAATTAAAAAACAGCTTGTCTTTAAGTTTGAATGCTATTCAGTTGAGCTGAATTAGTTTGCGCAACTACCTAATAAAAATTCATTACATTAAACTCATCTGCGTCATTCAACACATTTTCAGTGTTATAAATGAATTATTAGAACTGAGTTTAGCGCAATCAATTTCAATGGTTTTTAATTTGAAATATTGAAGTTGAATAAGAACTCATTAATAACACATGCATGTATACTTAGCTAAGCGGAAACCGATTTTCATTTATTCAGCGCAATTTTTAGGGGTCTCGTTCAACATATTGACTTGTCAAATATTAACTCACCTACAGAAAAATTGAGCTAATCACATAAAATGTGAAAACAACACAATTCTGCCCTATTTCTTTTAACTAGCTACCGCTTTAAAACGAGCGTTGCAATAAATTTAGCTGCGCTGAATAATTTTGTAAGCTATGTAAGCACACTTGTTATGCGTTAACATAACTAAGTTAAATTGAATGCAGTGAATTTCAAAGGTTTTTAATTTAAAATATTTAAGTTAAATAAAATCTCTTCCTTATAACTTACAATCAGCTACGCTGAATCCAATTACCAGCTATTCAGCGCAGCTTATATAAGTCTAATTAAATATATCGAATTATCAAGTATTAGCTTATGTGTAGAAACTTTTTGCTGAACACATAAAATACAATGCTGATCAAGTTTCTTACTAATTACCGCTATAAAAAATGTTTAAGCATCTACTATAGGATTCAACACACCAGACGTCAGCATATTAGTAATAATTGAATGTAACAAGCGATGCATTCTTGCTTAACTACACTAACTGGGTGTGAATAATTGCAAGTCACTCAAATTTACAACATTAGCTGAATATTAACATTTTCCGCCGTTAGGAAGGCAAGCAACGAAGATATAGGTATACTGTATTTATTCTATGCAGTAATGCAAATATTTGTATAATAAAACACTCAGCATACGATCAAAGGATTATCTCCACGTGACTAAGCTGAAAATAAATTTAAAATTTTTATTTTAATTTGCTTATCGCAATTGAAGCCAGCTAAAGTTGCATTTGCAAAATCATGAGTGGGGTTTCGTGCTGGGGAATTTTGTTTGAATTAAAGTGAAAGCACCATAACTCATGAAAATCTAATATCATCAATATTGCATCATAATTACGGATTTTCTGGATAACTCCATTCCAGCGCCACCTAGCGGGTCCACTTATCATAAAAATGTTTATCATTGCATTACACATTTCTGATTGCCTTGAAATCGGATCGCAAATACAGATTTTCTGAATGACTCGCCTCTAGCGCCACCTAGTATTTATTTTTCTTAAACGAATTTTTTTATTGCACTGTAATGTATGGTATTTTTAATAATATTAATATTGGACCATAAATACGGACTTTCTGAATATCTCGACTTATGCGCCACCTAACGGATTAATGGGTCTTATTCTAAATTTAATTGAAATCAGTTGATTAGTTTTTGACCCAAGTTGTAGCAAAGAAAACGGCTACATTTATATGAATAGTATATTGAAAAAAGTACAACACCGTTCACAAAAAAAAATTTTTTTTTTTTAAATACACAGTAGTTTTATAACTTACTAAAACTTGCACTTTATATACTAAAATTGAGTGCGCTATAAAATGGCATACTTAGAATTTAAAAAAATTAAAGTTCGGATTAAAATATAAAAAGTTTGAAAAATATTTGTTGGGCTTTCTAAGTTTATTATACAATTTTAAATTTAGAATACACTTTGAATTTAGTATAAAATTTTGACTTCATTATGAAATTTTATTATTTTAACTTGGTGTACCTATTTTTTTAATCTAAATTAAACTTTGCTACGTAATGTAGCTTCTCATCAGTCGTTCTCATTTACAAACTTATGTATCATTGAATCGATATCGAATTAATACCTGAAAGTCCGTGCAAAAATTTAGCAAAGTAAATAATAAAAAATGTGTATCAAAATATTTCAAGCATTCACAAAGAAATAAACAAAACAAAGATAAGCAAAGCTCTACAAACAAGTAATCTATTTTATTTATCTTTTGAAAAAAAGAAAACAAAAAACAAAAAACAAAAACAAATCAAAGCAGCAATATTGTACATATTTAACTCATTCGCTATTTAGCGCCTTAAAAGGTTAACGCTGTTATCATTCACCACACAAAGAAGACGCAACACAAATGTGAACGAACTTTAAAATAAACTTAACAAAATTACAATTCTAAATGCTTATCACTAATGCAAAATTGAAAATAATATACTTAGCGCTGAATTCAAACGGATGAATAAAGTGATAAATGATGTGGTGGAAAATTTTATAGACATCTACAAATACCATTTTGTTTATATTAATTTCGTTATCTCTTAACGTGCATTTACGCTCGCGTATGTATAGGGAATCGGTAAACTAATGAGTAGATTAGAATTTGACTTTGTTTTATTATTATTGTTTTTGGTTTTATTTTGGAGTTTTATCTTCTCCAAGTGAGTCACACGCGCTAATCGATGTTGGTGCAAAAACAAAAATCCACTTCACTTTGCTGAGGTAATATTTGATTTGCTGTTTTTTTGTCTTGTTTTCGCAATGTTTCGTTATCGAAACTTTCCTTTTTCCACAGCTAGCAAATAGCTATTGAAGCACAACAACAACAAGCAAAATATAAAAATTTCTGCAAAACAAAGCAAAATAAATATAACAGCCGGCATGTCATAAATAACGCTAATCTGCATTACGTATACGCACTGGTGCAATAGTGCAAAAATATACTAGTGTGAGTGCGAGCAAAAGCCATTAGCCGAACTAGCTCTCATTCACTCTCGCTCTTCGTGACGAGCGCACACACACACACTTTCTGTTCGTTTATTCTGTTTATGTTCAACAATTTAAACACTTGTTGCCGTCGCCATTGTTCCTGCTCGAACCGAAAAGCGAGAGCGTCAGTGGGGTGGATTGCTGAATCGCTGAATATCTGAGCAAACATTAAACTGGGCTATACTATCATACAAATTTATTTCCATGGCTTGTTTTCTATGGTCATTTGCGAAGTGAGTTTGCAAAAAAATTTTGCAACAAATAATGATAAGAACAAACTCAGTCGTTTAACTAAACAAATTACGAGCAAAATTGATGTGGAGAGACGAAAATGAAAAATTCGCGATAAGCGTTCGCACAAATATGTACTACATATTTCGCACTTAAACACTAAAGTAGCGATAGGAATAAAAACGCTTTAATTATTGTACGATAGCGGCGCTTGCTATCAGTACGAGTAGTGTCTAATAATAACCAGCTGCTGAGTGAAACGAGTTTTGGCATTTGTGTAGAGAGTTTGTGAGTCAGTTGGTGAGTGAGTGAGTGAGTGAGTGAATGAATGATTTCGTGACTAGTTGTGGGTATCCACTATAATCGTACGATAATTTTTATATTATTCTTAAGTTTTTACTCGAACTGTCATTACGATCACGATTAACAGCGCCAAGAGCAATCTATCACACCAGAGCCATTATGTGTATTTTTTTTATTACTTTTTTTCTATTGTAGTCAACTACTATCAGTTAGTTTACACAGAAGTGTATAAAATCATTAGATACGGTTGCCACTCTGTCACTTTATTGTCTAGCGTGTGAGTCAGTGGGCTAGCGAGGCACTTGCTTTAGTGATAGCTAAATTATTGTTTGAATGTATTTACTTAGTTGAAGTCAATTGTATTTGCCACCTGCTTTATGATTAGTTATCTGGGGGGGAAAAGTAACTGCGAATAGTATTATATATAACAACAAATGTTGTTTAAATATTTTCAAATATCTATATATGGGCACATATGGCTTTTTATCAACACCCAGATAACGCCAACACCTTCACTCCCCATCGTTTGTGTTTTGTTTCGAAAGCCGAGCTGAATTTCCCAATAGTTGAAAAGTTTGATCAGAAATAAGACTTTGAACGCTGAATTTAAAGCTAGACTTGTTGAGCATGGCAAGATAATAATTCAGCGCTAGAATTAGAGCTCAATTTAAACGTTAGATTTACTCAATGCATAATTTAAATGTAGTTAAATCGAAGATTTATGTAACAAAACTTATTGCAACTTTTCAATAGCATGTGCAACCTAAACACTTAAAAAATGTAATTAATCTCAGGCAAATTGATTCAGCTCAGCTGAATACAGCATAAGCGAAGCTAACGGTACGCTCAAAGTTGAATTCAGCTTAGATGAATATATTCAGCATGCTGAATAGAACAGAGAAAACTGTTTCGCTTAGCTGTTTGAAACCTAACAAGATAGTCAGAGCTGGTATCGTAGCTGAATCGGCAAAGTATGGCAGTAAACAGTGTATGTAATCAGTGTGTTTTATTTTGCAGAATATGTAAAAAACTAATAAGTTGTTCAATATAATTTGTAAGCTACATAGCTAAAAACTTAATTCAGCTCTACTTTTTTAACAGTAAATTAAATAACTCTACAAATTTAAACAGAAAGCAGAAAACCGAATTAAAACAATTTACAATAGTAATTCCGCTCAGCTGAATATGGAGAAAAATATTATTTTAAGTGTTCAAAAAAATGCAAATTTTAACAGAAAGCCGAAAAAATTACGCTAAATACGATAAGGGTATTAAAGCAGTTTACGATAGTAATTTAGCTCAGCTAAATATAGAAAAATCTAGCTGATTTGCTTTAAAGGTATACGCTTTAGGGAATCACATATTTTGTAGGCATTCAATTTAATTTTGGTAATAAATAACTCAGCAAAACTTTTTGTAGCTACGCTTTTTTCACCAGCATGTTTTCTTTTTTTAATCGCTTATTAACTTTTTTTATTTCTACAATATGTTTTTGTTTACTGTCTCAATTCAATCACTTGACTTCTTCTGACGTCAGTAGTACCGTTATCAGCACTGCAATTAAAGCACTGACTCGCCAACAAGCACCGTTTTATTTTATTAAATTTTTTACTACCATATTTTTTGCACATGTCTGTATGTATGTACTATAAATGTACATACATAGTTGCGAATTGTTTTACTTGGGAGCCACTCACATACGATTATTATTTCAATTATTTATTTGCTATACATACATTTGTATTTCAATTGATAGTTATTTTTGGAACTTTTTCACTAACCAACCAAACGCACAGTGAAGTAGCTGTTTGTTTGGCTGTAGATGAAGAGCAGATGCAATGGCAATGGTTTAAGAGGCTACGTATTTTTTCTCATACTACTGAAAAAATGAAAAATGTAAAGCTAACTATATAAATTTTTTAAAAACCAATACAATTTAGCACATATCCACACATTTAACATACATATAGAAAGAATTTACACTGCATTTCCAGACCCGCTCGTAAATCAAACCTTTGTTAGCTAGCATTTTTACTATTCAAAGCGAAATTCGCAAAACAAAATATCAGCATACAAGAAACGCTATAAGTGTCAATAAAAATTCTTTGACGATAAATATTACTTAATAATATATGGTTTTTTTTTTGTTTTTGCTAGGTGGTACTTAGTTACCGCCTCCCCGTTTGTAGTTTGAGGTTCATGCTAGGGGATCTGTAGTTCTATTAGAAATTTTTCTATCCGCAAAACTGAAGAAAAGACTTATAAAATAAGTATTTTGATGGTTTAAAAAACTTCTCACTAATAAGTACTGCTAAAATACAGTTTAATTGTTAGTCTCGGAAGAAAAGTATTTTCAAGATTGCTAAAAGGCTTTTATGAAATAGATTTCAGTTTGTATTAAAAAGTCTTTTATAATATAAGTCTCAAAGTAAAAGTATTTAGAAGACCTAAGAAATGGCTCACTTATAATTATTATCAAAAGACTTTTATAATAAAAGTCTCAAAATAAAAGTATTTTGAAGACTTAAACAAGGTCTCACTCATAATAATAACTAAAAGACTTACATAATTTAAGCCTCAAAATAAAAGTCTTGTGAAAATTTTAAAACAATTTCTCTCTGATAATTACTTTTTAAAGACCTTTATAATATAAGTCTGAAAATAAATGTATTTTGAAGACTCAAAAAATTTCTTTCTCATTAATATAAATCTCTAAATAAAAGTGTTTTGAAGACTTAGAATTTATTTCTCACTCGTATAATATATGTAAGTTAAAAATTAAAAGTTTTTTTTTTAATATAGAATTCTTTTAAAGAAGTCTTTTAAAGACTTAAAAAAGTTTGTTCACTCATAATTTGTATTAAATGACTTTTATAATATAGGTATCAAAATAAAAGTATTTCGAAGGTTTAAAAAAATCTCTCTAAGAGGACTTTTATAATATAAATCTCAAATTTATAAACGCAAGATGACCTGGTAATTTCGAGATTTTATAATCACTCAGCAAAAGTTGGTCTTCTCACCATTTTCGCTAAAACGGAAGTGGTCATTTTCTTTATTTTTTCCTTATCTCTTCTCTTTCTCTGGAGTTGCCAGGGTTACAATTTTACTTACAAACTAATTGAAATGTTGCCACATTCTCATGTCTTACAAATTGAAAGTCTTTAGAAGACTTACAAAAATGTCTCGCTCATAAATATTACTAAAAGACTTTTATAAGATAAGTCTCAAAATAAAAGTCGTTTGGAGACTTAGAATTTTTTCTTACTCATATAATAAAAATCTCAAACTAAAATTGTCATAATTTATATTCAAAGACTTTTATGATATAAGTCTCAAAATAAAAGTCCGTTGAAGACTTAAAAGAAAATTTGCTACTCATAAATATTATTAGAATACTTATTAGGACTTAAAAAAAAAATTGTCTTCCATAATTTATATTGAAAGATCTTAAACCTCAAAACAAAAAACTAAATATAATCTAAGAAAAATGCCCACCCATAATTGTTATTAAAACTGTTGCAATACAAATCTTCAAAACACTTAAAGTTACTTTTTCGCTCACAAATATTATTAAAAGACTTTTATAATATAAACCTCAAAAAATAGCTACCGATGGCTTAAAATATTCATCTCGCTGATAGTTATTCTTAAAATACTTTTATAATACAACTCTCAAAATAATAGTTAACGATTACTAAATTAATTTTTTTTCACTGATATTAAAAGACATTTTTAATTCTTTAGAAAGTTTTGTTGAATTTTTGAAAACCCAGTCAACAAATAATATTATTCTGGATTTATTTTTACTCACCGCATCAGCCAAATAGTTGTCGTAAAAACTTCTTCTGAAACCAAATTCCTCTGCGCGCTATTCCAATGAAGGAATTAAAAAAAAAATATCTACCATAGCAAAGCGAGTAAAGTCACCACTATACGACCATTTACAAGAAACTTTTATAACAAAAACTCTACCGTCTGTCTAGTCCGTGATTAATTTCTATTTCCCTACATCTTAAAAAGGTTAGCGACAATCAAACTATCGAAAGGTGTTTGGAAGCAAAATACATAACGTATTGAATATGTGTTAAAAAAATTTAAATTAAAGCTACTTGATATACCGGTAAAAAAATTAGTATTGTATTCTTTCATTTGCATATTATATTTATACAACAGCTAAATGTCTAACTTAAACCGAACTCGCTGCCAATGAAACTTGTTGTTTCAATACAAATACATACAATATGCATTCTAATGAATTTCCAAATAATCTGCTAACCGCCGTTTTTCATATGCAAATAACACGAATTATACAGTCGACGTAATATTGTATATTTTTTTTATTTTTTTTTTATGAAATATCTACAGTATTATAACTTACTCATATTTATTTATTTATATGCAAGTGACTGTAGGTTAATTACATACAATTCAATGGAAAAGTCAACCGCAGACAAAGTGACTGGTTGATTTACCAAAAGTAAACTAAAAAAAAAAAAAAACAAATAATAATAATAAACGTGAGCAATTCTGTGGTATTATTCTCAAACCCACATATACATATAAATGAACTTACATGCATACAAACATCTATCAGTACATTCGCAGTGACTTATAAACATTTGGCTATTTGTTGAGCTACAATATGTCAGATAAACTATGCACATAAATATTTGTGTGTGATTTATTCAATTAATGACTAAATAGTCATACGTTAGTTGGATTCTCATTACTATTTGTGTGTAGGTATGCATTTGTTATATCTAAACAATTGTACAATAAATATTCTCTTTACTTTAGGTTAGTTAAACACAAACACTTCTTGATGTGATGAAATGGTTGGCAAACCCGTCTATTAAATCGTAAAAAAATTTAATCTAATCGCATATGTATTGTGGCTCGTATGTTCAATTACCAACGTGCATACAAAAATTTTTGATATCTGTTTGTAAGTTTAAACGGTTTTAAATATTCATCAGTTAATTTTTGGCACAAGATAGCAAATCCTTTTTCATAAAAATATTGCCTGATATGTTTAAAATGCCATCGTACTGCGGCAAATCATTTCGGATGAGTTATGAGCTGATTCGGCAATTTTTGTGTACTCGAGTACTTAAGTACTCATTAAAAATCGATCGTGTATTCGAGTTCAAGATCAATATTCGATTACAATATAAATTCGAATACGAATTTTTTCTCAAACTTTCTTTTTACGAATTGTTTGTGGCATTTAATTTGAAATTAATACAGCTTCGTGGTTTGTTTTTGATAGGAAACGATAGAGAATAGATTTGGAAGATGGAAAATTTAGTGATTGCTGATGATGTACAATACTCGATTCGGTATTTGGATACTCGAGTACTCGAGTCTGTGTACTCAAATACCAAATTTTGGAACTCGAGTAAATGAGTATCTCTAAAGTAGTCGAGTCAGTACTCTAGTCCGCTCACTGGGCACATCTCTACTTCGGTTAGCGCTAGAATGTAAGAAAAATCTTGTAGACGTAGTTACCCACCGACGAAAAAATGGCAAAGGGATCAGCTGATACGAACTATATATTTTATGGGAGCGCCATGTAAATGAAAACTCAACATTGTAGAATTTTCGTGTTTGCAAAAAATTTTCGTCCATATTTTTTTTCATAGAAACGTGCCAACTAATTGCCCTTTCTCTTTAACACCATACAATAACGGGGATGGCAGTGGGAATTATTAAAAAGCTAACATAGATATATTTAAAATATTTATATTCATTTGTTGCATTTTGGCTTAGATAAATTATATTATGAAATATAGTAATTAAAGTGATAGCCACGGTATATGAATTTTTTACAAGAATGACAGGATATAAGATTGCGCTGATTGATATTAAGTAACTTGGCTGTGACGTCACACCTACTTTACCGTTGAATAGAGAACTGAGAGGTAATACGTTGTTGGCAAAAATACACACGAGTGCGAGAATACATACACGGTTTTTGTTGAACTAAATCTGTTAAGGCGAATTTATATAAGGTGATGTTAATAGAGCTGCTGATTGCTTCTTCTTAATTGGCTGCTTTTTATTTTCATTTATCATGACATTTGGGCGCCGTTTGAATTGGGCACTTAGCCATTCCCATCACCAAGGTGAATGCATAGAAAACAAGATAACCAAGGTGAGTCCGTTGTGTATTTTGTTTGCATAATTTTTCGAGTGAAATGTCAAATTCTGAATTCGCCCAGTATTGCTCAAGTATTTTGTTTGCGTAAGCAAAACAACCCAGGCGAATTGGGAAAAGAAGAACAAGAATTCAGCTCATGGTATGCTATCACCTTATATGGATTCCCATTTTTACGCAGAAAACACAGCTGATTCTATCAAAATTTGCAAACCAGTGTGAGCGGTAACACAATCTGCGCCACCTTTTGTATTCCTTTCACAATGATTTTTTTTAAATGTTTTGTTGCCTCGTACGACAGCGTTCATTTATGTATGTACACGTTGGTGAGTAATTCACAGGTGGACAAAACATTTTTTTTTAGATACATTTCATTTCTTTCCTATTTATTTTATTTTATGTCATCGTCTTTTCATAATTCCTGTTATATAATTTTTTCTCCTCATCTTCATCTGTGCTAGCATTAGCTATTTGCCGTTAATTGATTTAGCTACATAACTTAAAAAAATGTCATCAACTGGTTTTTTAATGTCGATTTTTATTAGCTTGAAAAAGAGGGAATTTATTTTTGTATTAGAAAACCACACCCGTTTAAAGTTCGAAGAAGATTTCAGCAAACCGTTTACGTTCAAATTTAATTATAAGTATATTCAAAATATTATGTAGATAAAAGTATGACACAGGGTAATGAACGAAAATACCAATAAGTAACTGATTTGTGAATCGCTAGTTTAATGTGTGCATTGGGAACTTAACCTTATAAGAGAGAGAAAAGCTTTCCAAAATCTGCAAGAATTAAAAAAAAAAAAAAATTTATTCAAATGGCTTTCCATCAACCCTTGTAAACTTTGACAGTTTTTATATTGAACAATAGATTTGTTCAAAAATTTTCCAGTATGTACTTGCAGCGACAGCGTAAAGGAAAAGTGGAGAGTCAAATTCAGAGGAAAAAAATTATCTGTAGAATTTATGGAACGAAAGCTCAGTAAAAGCTTGAAAGTAAACAGCTGACAGGCTAGACTAGCATTTTACTGCAGTTTTAATTTTGGTTATGAAAACAAGCTTACAAAATCTGTGAGCACTTAACTCCGAATTATACGAGAAGTCAAATAAGAAATAGTTTCATACAAAAATTAGTTAACTGATCTGTTATAACTTACAATGCTAGTGCTATTGAAGGAGATTATTAATAACAGATTTTGTCTCCGACGGGATTTAGTGAAATTTTCCGGAGAATTATTTTCTAGAACACTTTAATTCCTTAACGACTTTCCATATTTGTTTTTTGTGGGGTTTCTTGAAGAAAGGGTCAAAATTAGACTTTGCGGTGGGAGCTAATGGGTTAAAATGTTCAACGAAAATATTTCTTTAATTAATATTTTAGCCATTTTTCCACTTTTTTATAACACAATTTAGGCCGGGACAAGAAAGCTTTAGTAGGACATGGAAAAAAACTCGTGCTAACTTGTGCTAATCCATCAAAGGTTTTATTACTGGATAGGTAGACTTTCAGAAAGTATTGGCAAGGTGCAGACTGCTTTGAGTTAGCCACACAATTTGTCATGCAACATTAGAAGTCAATAAATATAAAACAATAGCTAATGTTTACTTCCGATTCGACTTCGGAAAACCTCTGAAACTTTTTTTCTGCCCGAATTATCACCTAGGCCTAATAACAACTCTCAGAAGTATAACTAGAAGCTTGATCTTTTTGAAAACGATATAATTTTTAACAAAATGTCTTAGCCACAATTTATTCTATCTAGCGTTATTTCGCTTGGTATTCCTGAGTGATTGATGTGAAAAAGCTTGTCTATGCGAGGATAGGATTCTTCATCATTTTCGCAGCTAATGCTATCGTTATCAAAGCAACTATTGTATCAACATCGTCATCGTTATCGGCTTAGCTATTTTTCTTTCTATCTTTCTGTCGTGATTGTTATTCATGGCTATTGTTATTCAGATTTGTTGGTGCTGTTATCGTTCTTGATTTTTTCATCATAGTATTCGATAAACATTGTATATAAGTTTGTTTAACTCTGTTCGGGAACAAGCTCATTCTTCCACTCCATCCCTTATCCTTTTTCATGGTAGATTAGAAATAATTATCGATTATCTGGAATGCTTATACCATCCTTACACTTCAATCATGATTGAACTGCCAGCAGGCGTGTTATTTTAGTGAAACTATGCGTGGATGTGCGACACATATTCGGGGTTCGCCCGAAACTGCCGTATGATTTTCGCCCAGCTTTGACCAAGAGCGAAATATATACTGAACTTTAATATTTTGCTGTGATTGATGCAACGGTAAATGTCTGACAGCCGTCTGACGTCTACTTTTGGCATTTTTCACTGTGTGCCGCGAAACAAAAAAAAATGTAAATAGTTGATTGAAGTGAAGCGATTGGCATGTATCTGCGATCCATCATTCGTCACGTACATGAATTTCGCTTAAATTTTTATTGGAGTGTATGGACACCATTAGCTTTTCAGATATTTCGCGTTACTTGCTCATTAAAGTATAGTTGTGTTCATGTACTCCGAGAGCTTACAGGACTTGAAAGGAAAAATATCCCAATACATAAAAATCCTGAGAATGAGAGCGATTTTGGAGAGTTGTGATGAAGTGGCAAGATTTTAGCCGAACTTTTTCTTCTGGTAAAATCACGAAAAGTGTCAAACGATGTAAATTTTAATCATTTTGCATTTATTTGAAAGAAACCTATTGGACGTTTTATGGAAGAAATGTTGTTTTATTTTTCCCGTACTTTTTGGCTGTTACTTTCTTTTTACTCTCATTCTATAGATTAATTTTGCTGTTTGACATTTTTACCTGATTTTGCAGGAAAAGTACTGGCCAGAGCTAAAATTTTTCCCTCTCACTTTTTTTTTTTTGACTATGACTTGACTTTGAATGACTATGTAGCGGGTATCAGCTTAAAACCACAAAAAAAACATTATAGATCATAGATAGTATATAGTAAATAATTAACTTTATCTTAAATTTATTTATGATTCTATTCTATTTTTTTAAGAAGTGCCTACTAATTCACTACTCTTTCTATTTCCCCTCACACAGATGATCCTCGTGGCACTGTGCAATCACGCCAAACAGTACAACAACAACGTCAAAAAGATATCAGTAACAGCAATATGGAAGCTGCTACAACAACAACCACCACAACAACAAAACACTACAATAAAACAGCAAAATTACAAAATAATCACCACCGTTCAACAGAACGACGCGGCACATATCGTAACCAGAGTGGCGAAACGCAAGCCAATGCAGGCGATAACGTCAAAGCTCAGAAACAAACAGCGAAACAGGCAAAGGCAGCTGCACAACGCGCCGCTGCAGCAGCCGCATACACAGCGTCACAAGAAAGCGGTGGCAACAATAAACCGACAACGGGAGGTAGTGCCAAAGATCCGCTTGCGATCAGCAACGACGCCACCACAGCACTGAGCAGTGGAAGCGGCGGCGTCGGCAGCAAAGCGGCGCGAGCCAAGGAAGCTAGAGAACAAAAGACTGTTCCAAAATCAGAAACAGCAGTAGCAGTAGCGAATGCCATTACCACCAACGCAACTAGCAGCGTCAACAACAACAACAAACACAGTGATATAAGTAACAGTAGTTTAATTAAGAGTAATTTTACATTAAGTCAAAGTGAACTGGCGCGCAAAAGCGAAAAGCCGGCGCAACAGCTGCAACAACAGCAGGAGGCCAGTAACAATAGCAACAACAATGGTGATATCAAGGCGGCAGCAGCTGTAACAACAACAGCAGCTGCAGTTGCTGTCAAAAGCAAGACAGTGGATACTGCAACGGCCGCTCCGCTGACAGCTGTGTCGACGGCGGAGCCGAATACATGGAATAATTCTCGATATTTACATAAGAAATTCAAGCGCCTAGCTAGCACAACCGATGTGGATAGCGTTGCGGCGGATAGCCAGAGCGTTAATGCTGCAGGCAGCAGCGCGAGTAGTGATGCGGGTAGTGAAGTGCCACAAACGCGCACCACATCGCTGTCCTCATCAGCGTCCACTAGCTCAATTTCACCACCCCCCGCAACGACGCCAATACCCAATATGGCGACAATCACACAGCCCAGTGCGGCCGCCGCGAGTAATGTGAAAAGTGTCATCGCCACAGGATTGACGAATGGACATAGTCACACGGAAGTATCGGCTAAGACTGTTGAGGCGCCAAACTGCAATTATAATAATAACAACAAGGCTAGTAGTAGCGTTAAGTACGATGGTGTTAGTGTAAATAGCAGCAACAAAATTGAGAGCAATAACAACGAGAGTCCAATTAGTTTAGTGAATCACAGCAGCACCACTGCGCAGCAGCAGCAACAACAGCAGCTAGCGGCGCAGCAATATTTGGACGTTGAGCAATTGCCGCAAACTATGTTGCACATTTTCGAGAATCAGCAGAGTGCTGGGAGTAGCAGCAACTCAGGCGCCACAGCTGCCAATGCCAACTCAGGTCGCTATGTGTGTCCCTATTGTAATCTTAATTGCACCAAACCGTCGGTGCTGCAAAAGCACATACGCGCCCATACCAATGAACGTCCATATCCATGCGACATCTGTGGCATTGCGTTCAAAACGAACAGCAACTACTATAAACATTGTCGGTAAGTGTCACAGGAATCCTTAGTGATTTTAAAAGTAACAGCTAATAATTTCTTACCGATTTTATTGCAGATCCCGTTCGCACGCCGCCCGCAAGCGCGGCATTGAGGTGCCAATTAGCGCAGATGATGGTCTCTTTGGCGGATCCGATCAGGAGGGTGATCCGGAACTGAGCAACAGCAGCTCAGATGTGGTGAGTGCAGCTTATAGTTATCTAATCATATCCGATTATTTTAAAGTTTACCACTAATTTACATTCCCTGCCACAGATCAGTCGCACCGCTTCGCCAATGGACGATTTGAGCAGCGCGCCTTCGTCAGCTGTGCCGTGCGCGCCGACATCCACGTCCGCAGCCGCTATCAGCATCACTCCACAGCAGTTGCAACAACTGCAACAACAACAACAGAAACAGGTACAACTACAACAGCAGCAACAGTTTGCTTTGGCCATGCAGCAGCAGCAGCAAACAGTCGCCGCTCAACCGCCGCATGCCGCTCTGCCCTCCACACCGTCACCGTGTTCGATATCGTCCGCGAAAAGCGCATACCTGCAACAGCCCGTACAGCAGCAACTGCCGCTCGGTTCGCCTGCTGCCGGTACACTGCCACCACCGCCGCCGACCGCAACAAATACCAGCTCTATCACCACCACCGCCGTTACAACAGCGCCCAAGCTGGCGGGCAGCGCCGAGTATAAACCTTATAAACCGAAATTTCACAATGCCGCGTTTTATGCGACAACAAAAGAAGCAGTCGCGGCAGCAGCAGCCGCCGCCGCTGCCGGCATACCACCTGGTTTGCTACAACCAATGCCACCACAACAATCGCCGCAACAATTACCACAGACGCCGTCACACGGCATGCCTCCCGCCGCGCATTTAACTATACTACCGCAAGCGCAAGCTCCGCCACCACCACCGAGTGTGTCACATCATCCGTCACTTTCGCCCAGCACACAGGTGAAGCTAAACAATCACATAAACACACACCAACTACAACTGCAAATTCAGCAGCAGCAGCAACAACAACAGCAACCTTTACACCTACTGCCACCGCTTAGCGCGGGCATACCGCTACACCACGTCGCTGCTATGTCGCCTAAGGCCGCCAGCCAGCGCCCAGATATGGTAAATGCAGTTGCGGCAGCCAACATGAGCTATATGGCTGCGCCGCGTATGATTTATCCAGGCGCAATTGATTTTCCGCCCGAAGCGCTGCATATGATGATGCCGGAGAGCAGACAAAAGCTGCACTACCAAGTGCAACAGTACAAATGGATAGAGCAGGAACTGCAACAGCATTTGCACAAACTAAGTCAACAGCAACAACAACAGCTACAACATATGCAGTCGCAGCCACAACCACAACCACAACAACAACAACCACAAGTGCACGCTCCGACCACCCAACCCCCTATACTAAAGCCAACAGCTCTGTCTGCATATCCGCGCGCTACGAGCAGCAGCGGTGGGATGGGGCAACACGCAAGTCCAGCTCCATCAAACTTGCCACCACAACCGGCACAACAAGTACCGCTACAATACCTCACCAATTCAAATGCCGGCCAGCAGCCAATAGGAATCGGTGGTAGCAGCGCCGGTACCTCCAGCAGCGCTAACAGCAATACAACTGCCTCCATAAGTTCTGGGCTTTTGCATAGCAATATCTCGAATGCTGCCGCTAGCGGCGCGAATAAGGTAGCCGATCTGGTGCAGGAGCACATTACCAAGCTGATCTCGCAGAATGAAGCTATAGTAGAAAACAAAGCGGTACTGCTGCAGAAAAAATACCCGAAAGGTTTGAATCGCTCGCGTAGTTTTAATAGCAATAATGGTAGCGGCAATGGCAATCCCGGCGCTTCCTCAGCTACGGCGACGAACAATGCATCCGGTGGAGTTAGTTTGGTTACCACAACTGCGGTGGGCAGCGAAAGTGCCACCAACGCCAGGCTAGCACAAGCCATTGTACAGAAACAGCAACAACAGCAGCTGCAGCAGCAACTACAACAGCAACAGCACTACCAGCAACAATTCCAACAGCAGCTACTGGCTGGTGGGTCACAAGCATTACAAATGCCCCCACCTGCTCAGCAGCAGCAGCAGCATTTCGCACAGATGCGCCTCGAGGAGCACCATCACCAGCACCAGTTGCAGCAGCAGCAACAACAACTTATGCAACCAAATGGTATTTCGAAGCATTTAGCGGCTACAGCTGGCATAAAGCCCAGCGGCTCAACCGTGCCCACATCGCAACAGCTGCCAGCAGTGCATCAGCAACAGCAAACGCCATCCGCAGTGTATCGCCAACAGACTGCCAGTGGTCCGACTGGATTGCCACCACACGATTTGCAACGTCCCACGCCATCACCTACAGCGACACAAAGCAGCACCTCATCACACAAGGATATCATGAGCGCCATCCAACATATGAGCCCCGTATCCGCAGCCAATAATTGTGCTAATGCTAGCGCGAACGCGCTGCCATTAAATCTATCGGCCAAGCCGAAGTTGCGGCAAGAAGAAACAACCGACATCATTCCTACCAGTAGCTTACCATCGACACCGAGTAGCACGCCACGCAAACGGCAATCGATCGAGAATCAAATCTCTAATTCTAGTAATGACGGCTCGACAAGCAGTTCGATGGTAGGCGTGCCGGCGACTGCAGTTGGCGGCGCGCCAAACGCTAAGCAACCATCAAACGTATCGATAATTAAAAATTTGTTGCTGAATGCGCGCGGCTTAGCAGTACCGACGGGTGAGGGTGAAGACGCTGTTTACAATTGTCCGCTCTGTTCCAGCGCATTCCGCACCGCAGAAGATCTGCAGCTGCACAACAGCACCTACTGTCAAGGTGCTTCAAGCGCACCCATTAGCCCGGTTTCATCACCGTCCTACCGCTACTTCCGCTCCAACTCAATGACACTTAACCTACCCGAGTTGAAGAATTCTCTATTTCGCGCACGAGATCCACTACCACTGGCTAAATTGGCCTGGTATCAGCTGCGCACTAAACCCAGTTCGTTGGTTTTAAGTCGGCTCAGCGCATCGCAAGCAGGTAGCTCGAAATCCACTACAACTACCACCACTTCAGCAACGTCCACGGCGCCGACTAGCTCCACAAGCAGTAATAGCATTGCCAGCTGTGTAGTGTCGCCAAGGAGCACACCACCAACTGCTCCCCCCGCCACTTTGTCATTGCCCGATCCGAATATTGTGCGCTTGATTGACGCACCGCTACCATCACCCGGACCGCTTTTGGGCAAAACACCGCTTGTAGACTTTGGTAATACCAGTGAATCACGCAAATCCGAAGATGTGATCATTACAAAAATGCACGAAGATCGCCAATTCGACACGCAGGTACCAGCGAAGCGCGCCAAACTGGCGTTGGATAGCAGCGACCCGTTTGTGCTCGGTCCAGCTCCAACTAGTAGTGGAAGTCTACTGGCTTCAACGTCGAGCAAACGTTTGACTATTAATAGCATCAGTGGCGGTGATATGCAATTGCTATCCACCACCGATCTCAGCAATACCAACAAAAAAGAGGAACGAATGCGTCGCTTCACCTCTTCCGGCGGCTGCATCATACCGATTTCTGAATGCAGCGATATGGTTAAGAGTCCGAAAATGATACGCACACCCTTACTTTCAGGTGGTAGCTTTCAAGAGGTTTCGCCCAAACCCAAAGAGAAGGAGAACAAAAGTGGCGTTGCATTACCTTTCATCAACAGCGCTACTTTCACACCCAAATTAGGCCTGTCCGGGCTCGGCTTGCCCACAAATGGACCTCAACATTTTCAGTTTCCAATCAATCAAATAACAGCATTTAATCCGCTAACACTGCCGCCCTTGCAGAGCATGTCCAGTGGTGGAGAGAAAATTATTCCACATGTACCTGGCATGCCAGGTCCCAATAGCCTAACACCGCAACTGCCACCACCGCAACATTTGCAGCTACCACAACCATCACAAATGTTGACAGGCGGGCGTTCGCTAAGCCCTAATCGCAAGAAAACACAAAGCCCCATGATGATTTCGAACAGCGCAAGTCCGAAGCCATTGGCACCACCATCGCACGATAACCTCAAATCTCTGTCACCATTCGGTGGCGTGCAGAATGTACCTAGCGAATTTGAACGTGCTCCACCGCCACTCGGCATGCGCACAGCGCGCAACTGGAATCAAAATGCTGCAACAGCAGGTTCATCAGCAAAACAAGGGAGCAGCAATAGTTTGGATGTGCCGAAGAAACCATTCAACTTTACGCGCATGGCCGATAATGTAAGTCCACGAAAGTCCACGACTGGCATTAGTGCACCGAAAAGTTCACCGTCAGATAATGAGGTGCGACATTTCAACTTTGATCACTTAACGAAAGATGGGGAGAGTAGCGTTATCCGCGCGCCACACAGCTCTGCACTAACGCCTCTACACGTCGACATTGCTTCAAGCACTGCAACTACAACGCCAAATAATAGCGGCTTAGAGTCCACTGATGTCGAGATGAAGAAAACTAAATTTTTACGCCCGACCAGTCTGCCACTCAAGCCAGGCACTTTCACGCCAAAGCGCCACCATGGCATCACACCAACTGCCAACACGTTGCCACTCATATCACCAGAGACGCCACGACCTTCCAAATCATGCGTGCAACTTTACCTAAACGGGCACGCCTACACATACCTAGGACTCAAATGTAGCACAAAAATGTTCTATTGCACGGTGAACTGTCCACAGCCGTCGTATGTAGCGGGTACTCAGAAATTGTCTATGTATAGCGTGTGGCAGGTGTGTGCCGAAAATAATCCACACCCGCTAGGCTTTAAGCCGAAGGTGGTTATGTCCCTCTATGATTCCCGTCAGAAGACCTCTACGAACACCATGGCCGGTACAAATAAGCAACCCTACTCGCTGGTAGTCTCCCAACAGACAGTAATGACACCCTTCGAAAACAATCAGGGCCAATATCAACATCATCAGCTGAAGCAAATCTCACTCAATACAAACACCTCGGAAAGTGGCGAGCAGTTGAAGAAGGCAAGCGCTGGTAGCAGCGGTAGCAGTAGTGGCAGTAACGGTAGCGCGGAGGGAGGCAACAAGAAGGAGACATCAGCTGCACAAATGCTAGTTGGTGGCTATGAGTCACATGAAGACTACACCTATATACGGGGCCGGGGACGCGGACGTTATGTCTGCTCAGAGTGTGGCATAAGATGCAAGAAACCCTCAATGCTAAAGAAACACATACGCACGCATACGGATGTGCGGCCATACACATGCAAGCATTGCAACTTCAGGTGAGACATTGTAATTGACTAACTTCTAAAAGTATACCAACTAATCCTCTTTTTGAATTTCAGCTTTAAGACGAAGGGCAATCTTACTAAGCATATGCAATCGAAGACACATTTCAAAAAATGTCTAGAACTTGGTATTAATCCCGGTCCAATGCCGGCCGATGGTGAGTTTCTCGAACCCGAACCAGAGTTCGATCAACAATCAACCACATCGGCTAGTGGACGAACGTCGTCCATTCCAGGTGAATCGGACTCGGACGATTACAGTGACAATGAGTCCGAAAGCAGCGGTAGGCGTAATTATCAATACTTCAACAACTACAACTCGCAAGATACTAATTATAATTTATATCCAATTAAAACAGATACCGACGAGTCGAAGTCACGCCTGCTGGAGCATGAAGCTGCGCGTGGCCTACTTTCATTGTCGATGACGCCACCGATTGGTCAAAGTGTTTCGCCACGTCCCAAAAGTGAACCGTACCCATATCAGCAAAGCGAACGCGTTGAACCAACCGCAATTTGTTTTGCGGGACAAATGAGTGTGGCGGCAACAACCACCACCAGTTCAACCATAGCCGCCAACACACATCCCACCGGCATTAAACGTGTCATATCATTCAGTTCACCCAAACCACCGTTCGATTATCAAAAGCAAGAGCAATACTACTCCAATCCCGAGGAATCTAAACCGAAACACAGCAATAATGCCGCCACAGCTAGTTACGAAAGCGCGCCCATTGATCTCACCAAACCGCGAGTTACCGTAAATCCCACACCTTCAACATCAGTGACAATAACCACCTCAGTTGCAACCAGAACAACAGTTGAAGAGTACAATCCATCAAGTGCAGTGGTGCCACTACCAGGCCCACCAGTACAAACGCAAGCGCAAATACGTGACGTCATTTTCGGTAATGGCAACAATGAATCGGGCTTCCTGAAGACGCTCATCTCAGTATCGGATAAGGTGCGCAGCTCTACTGAAATGCTTGAGAATTATAAGAACGGCGATGAGCTATCGCAAGCCTATCAATACCACAAAGCCTTTCAATATCACAAAATCAAACAAATACAAATGAACCGCAGTTTTTCCGATGCTATAAATGTGAGCACCATTAATCACAGCCTCGCCGGTACGCCAACGATGAGTACGATGAGTGTATCCAGCGCTGTATTAAGCACATCGCTAACTACAACAACGAGTGCCAGTAGCGGCAAGCGAAGCGTTTCAGAAATCACAGCCAATACCACAGTTATGGCAAATGCCATCAACGTGATCCAAACTCCGCTGGCAGTGGATGTCGCTAGCGTGAGCTCAGCTGGTAAGATTTCCTCCAATCCAGCAATCAATGACGTGCCGAAAGAAAAGAGCAAAACCGAATTGCAAGTACCTGCAATTGAAGTGAGTATGGTGAGAGCGGATGAAACGAAGAATGATCCCGCCATGGTAACGAGTACAGCGACTGGTAGTGGTAAAACAGACGTTTCAAGCGGCGCTAGCCACAAGAAAACTTCGTCAACCAAATCTATCGCTACTTTGCCTTGTAAATCCTCTGATGAAGGAGAGGATAGCGAATGCATTTCTGATCAGGAGCAGACAGTTGTAAGTCACACGTCTAAGCGTAACCGAAATGTTAGTAATACTGCGACCGCCACAACCGTCGAGCCGCATAATGCGAAACTGCCAGCAGTCGTAGCACAGCCCGGCACAACTGATTTCACAGGTGTGCTTTCGGCGCCAGGGCGTACGGTCGTTGTAGGCGAGGACGGGCTAAAGAAGTCCGGCAACAATGAGATCCAACCAGCCTATCCGCGTGTACGTATATCACCAGACGGTCGGCCTGTGTGCAAAGTTTGCACCAAGACCTTCCAGACCCAAGGTCAATTGTCATTGCATATGAATATACATTATATGGAGCGTAAATTCCGCTGCGAGCCATGCGGTGTATCATTCCGCACGCAAGGTCATCTACAGAAACATGAGCGCGCCGAGGCGCATAAGAACAAAGTGATGATGACGTCTACTTTTGGTGTGCCGACAACTTCCAATCCGCGTCCCTTCGAGTGCACCGACTGTAAAATCGCCTTCCGTATACATGGCCATCTCGCTAAGCATTTGCGTTCCAAAACGCATGTACAAAAGTTGGAATGCTTGCAAAAGTTGCCATTTGGGACCTATGCCGAAATCGAACGTGCCGGTATTAGCCTCACCGAGATTGACACAAGCGACTGCGAGAACTCACTCATCTCGCTTAAAACACTTGCACAAAAGCTGATCGAAAAGGATCCAAATAAGTTGGGTAGCTACACGACACCTTCGGGTATGAGTGGAATTGTTGGCGGTGGCAATGTCGGCGGCAGCAGTTCTGTTATTACTGAGACAACGAATGCAAATACAAACCAAAGTGCCATCGTTTCGCAAGACAGCGCCTCCGAGGATGATTTTAGCGCCGCCACTATCGCGGCTGCCACAGCCATCGCTTCGTTGGATAATGATAGCGCGACGAATACGCCGAAACGCGCCAACTCCACCTCCGAAGACGAAGCAATCGCGAGCGGATTAAATAATAACCTAAAGCGTAGGCTACCAGGCAATTTTAGCAATGGCGAGGAGAGTGACAATCCCAACGAGGGTGGTGGTGGTGGTGGTGGTGGTTGTGAGAAGCGAGCGCGTGTATCTTCGCTTTCAAGCGTCGGAGCGACCAGCGCTGCAGCGGCTATCGGTTCGCCAGCATCTATTACATCGTCGAATGCATCGTCGACGAACAACTGACATTATGCCTACGCGCCGCCGAGCGGATGAATAAGGGAAGTGCTGGTTCGGCCACAGGCGCAGCCACAATCATACTCACAGTCACAGTCTACACCACCAACACAACCAATGTCGACACGATGGCTATCGTCGGCTGCTCTGCGGCACAACAACAATTTAAATGGAAATGGTGAGCAAAAGCAATACCAGTTGCAGTTCCAATACCAGCAGACGCCGCAACAGTCGATGGAGACGCATTTTATAATGCCGCATTTGATGCAGCGAAAATACTAGCGTATGAGAGTAAGTGAAGAGAAAAAGAAGCAAATAAATTTTGATATAAAAATATTTAGCGAAAAATTGTAGGCACAGTTTTGCCCTTTGCGAAATCGAACCAAGAAAAACTATTTTTGTTTGTTTGTTTTTTTGCCATTATTTTTAGAAAAGAAACCACAGTCAGCGCATATCCCGTATTACATATCGTGTGTATACAACAGTTAGGTAACGGTAAAACAAATTTTTACAACCACAATTTATTTTTGGTGGGCATGAAATTGAAACTTTTTGCACGCTACAAAATCAACAAAGTAGAATAAAATAGTATTTTATGATGTTAAAAAAACAAACTACTGAAATAGTTAGTTACCAAAAGAAAAAACGACATATACATATAAAAAAGCTGCAACTGCGCAAAACTGTGACTACTTTTTTCACTACAAATTACAAGTATTTGCGATAGTTAGCATATTGATTTAAAATGCTAAAATATTCAAGTTGTAAACAAAGCGGAAGACGGAAAATATCTACGAAGCGTATAGAAAAAGTAGAGTAGATCTAATTTGCAGAATAATATTAACTTAAAACTTTAAGCAAACGGAAATTCTACAGCGAAAGCGAAAAGAAATCATATTGCAAAAACAAAAAAAATGCAAAAAAAAAAACTTGACTAGGGAACCTAACTATCATTGATATTTTATATCCAGACAGACATATGGTATTTAAAAACAAAACAAAGCAAAACTCTTTATAATATATATACACGCCTACAAACATATACAAGCACACTTTACCCTCAAAGCAAACGACACATCTACATATATACCTAGGCATAACCATCTACATACAGATAAATATACAAAATCTATAACTATACAAAATTCATGATAAAAGTTAGAAAGAAAAAAAAAACGAAATAGGAAATCTCTTAATGCTCCAGAAATATTTACATCTATACGTCTGTATATATATATATATATATGTACATATATACAACTTAACACTTACCCCACTATCACTTTATGATCCTATACAAAAACTACAGCCATACATACATATGTATGTATTTCTGAATATTTTATATTGTATGTGTATATCCAAAAAATATAGAATCTTTCTACATATTGTAGGGAACCTCTACTATAAATTTTGTGCTGAATTTCTCAATGTGTTATAGTATGTATATCAAAGGTACATATGTATATGTTTTATATATTTAATTTTATATAGTATTCTAGTACCATTTCCACTTTGGTTTTTTTTTTATTTTTAACTATCTAGTATAGTATATGCATATGTATATACATATGTACATACACACATACATATGTACTCTCTAAGTGCTGTGAGTCTAATGGCTTAGCCTCCATAAAATTTAAATTTAATTAAATGAAAGTACATAAAACGAAAAAAAATTGAAAAATACTTTCACAAAATAGAAATTAAAAATATAAAATGATGTACGTTATGTCATTTTCAAAATATATGTAATTACTAAGCACTAATCTTGTAGATTAATGCTGTGGAGCAGCGTCCACATTAAGTCAAAATATGCTATTCAAAAAAAAAAAAAACAAATAACCGTCAAAATATACTAATATGAAAACAAAAAATATGTTTGTGTGTAATAAGTTGCTCATTTTAAGTTTTTTATTTTTTATAAGTTTTGCGTTTGTAAAAAATATCAACTGCTGTTTTACAAAATTGCTCCTTGAAGCTATATATTTTTTTTTTCTTTTTCTATCGGATTTTCATTTATGTTAAATAAATTTTTTGAAACTTAATGAAAAGTTAGCCGACCAATTTCAAAAAAACTAACTTCCGTTCGTACAAAAACGTGCGGAGGGTACTGCTTTACGACAACAGTTCTTTAATACATGCAATTAGAAACATTTCGGCAAATTTCTGCAAACATTGCAGTAAAACCGTAGCCAAAATGGAGGATTGAGTAAACTGATTACCCTCACTCTCTTCACGTGCTTTTGTTTTTTTTTTTTTTAAATTGTAATTCAATAAAATATTCCATAAAACCTGCGTATACGAACGGACCCCACTGGTGCATAAAGAAGGGAAGCAATTCAGCTTAATTAATATTTCAGTTAAAAAGCTAATAATATCAAACGAATTCATTCATATAAATTTTTGGAATGTTGAATTCTTATTCATGATATTCAAATTTTGTTCAACTGATTGGAAATGTCTCGTGCAATGCGAATGGCGAATCGACTAGCCGAACAATAGATTCAGCTCGAGTCACAAAAGATTGCAAATTAGTGACGCTGCTTATCAAATGTGACAATACTGGAAATAAGTAACTGACAGCCGATAACATACAGAGAACGAATTAGTTGCGTCTTTATTGCAAAAAGCATTTATTTATATCTACTTTTTCACCACGACGTAGAAGCCAAATGGGGTACCGCTACTTTGATTTTAACAATTCTCAAACAAAAGTAAACAAACCTTTGTTGGTAAATAAACGGAAAATAGTTTTTACATTTTAGCAAAATTAAAATAAGTTTTTCAATGAAAAATTTGAAGCTACATATTCTTTTCACCATATTCTTTGTTTACTTTTGCTTGAGATATGTCATCGCCATAGAACAGCGCAATCTTGTATTCAATCATTATTTCAAACTAACGAATTTTCGTCCAATTTCACCACACCAGAAACCAATTTAATATAATTAGATTCTAATAACAATCAGCAAAAGTCAAATTAGTTCTGGTGTGGTGAAATTGGACAAGGCTTTCTCGTAGAGGAATTCACTGGGATTGATGCAACTTCTTTGTAATGCACGTTCTTTGATTTTATGTCAGAGGAATGATGGGTGTGATGCAACTTTTTTATTTTCTACGTTCTTTGTTATGAAGCTAGCAATTACAGAGTTAGACAGAAAACATATTTTGTTTGTTTTTTTTTCAGATAAGAACTGAAATTGAAAATAAATAAAAGTTAGAGAGCATTAAGAAATCTATTTAGCTTAATTTTTTACCTTTTTAACTTAACTAAATGAAATGAGACAATTTCCCCCTATGTATTTTCTGCGTTATTTTTGTTTTGCTCGTTTTGTTACTTGTTCAGAATCAGTGACTTTTGATAAATTGCGTTGTGCTGAATACAAAAAAAACCTCATACAAATACAAATATGCTAGTATATTTTTTGTATTACTATTTCACCACGCTCAAAATCTATTTGATCTAACTAGATTCTAACAGTAATCAAGTGGCGTTAAATTCGTTTTGGTGAATTGAAATGTGGCATTAATTTCGCAAGTGCCCTTTGTTGTTATGACGTTCTTTTTTCCTTAGCTTATCTTTTTTTTTTTTTTGAAAAATTGCAAAATTCTTACTAAAACTGCTACTGTATTTGTACTTCAAATATTTTTTCACATGCTAATTAAGAAATATAAAAGGAAAAAATAAATATATTTCTATAGCAGCTGATCTTTATTTTCAGAAATGACAGAGGTTGTTTGCAATTTCCTTCTTTTTTTTAAATTCATGCTTCAAAAAATTAACAAGACTGCAAATGTAATAGCTACATGCATACAAATGTAATTAAAGTGTATCATTTTTGTTTTTTAAGCAAAAGTCGTTTATTTTTTTTATCAGAGTTTAAGTTTGCTAATACAGCCGTGAAAATGTTAGTAATTATAATTAAAAATGTAAGCTTTAATACTAACAGTTTAAGCTTTTCATCAGTAGTGCTAGGTTATAGTCTATTTTTTTTTATTCAATTATGATACAAGAATTATTGTTTTTAATGCAATTAATTTGTAACAAATATAGTTAATAGTCGTTTTGAATTTAGCTTAATTGATTTTCGCGCCAATAAATCAATTAGATTTTTTACGCTTCGCAAAGAAATTTTGTAAAAAAAAAATAGATATTTTTTTAAACATAAGCAAATACAATAGGTTATTGAATACAAAAGTGTCGTGTACAAAACAAAAAATACTAATTAAATGTATTTTTATTAAAGCATTCAAGCAAATATTTTAATTAGTTATTACAAGTATACAAATTTTGTATGTCACAGCTGTTTAAATTATATGGATGTAAATGTTAAGCAAATATTGTAATATTTGTCTAATCAATTTGTATGCCTGTGTGATTTTATGTATTGATTTCTAATTTGTACAATTACATAAAAATATGTGTATATAGATTTAAGAGAAAGATCTGCAATAATAAAACAAAAATTATTGCACGCATTCAGGATGCAAGAAGCAAAAATTAAAAATTGAAACAAGTGATTATTATATAATTGTAAATAAAAGAAAATTTAGTTATTATTCAAGTAAAATGGTTTATATGTGAATACAAATGAATATACATATATATATATACGATTACTTATACAAATACAATACATAAATATAAAAATATAAACACCATAGCCGATGGAAGTGAAATAAAAAGAAATCTGCAAAAATGTCATACATAGTTTCTTTCATTTACAAACTAGTTGGAAAATTGTAGAAAAATTAACTTAATCCGTTTTTTTTATTATTTTTCGAATACTGTCTGCTGAGGCTATACTTCGAAAATGCAACTTCTCTAGCTCAATTGTCTTGGGAATGAAAGTGGATGGCTCGAATCAGCTTAGAATCTGGTTTGGAAATACATGTACTCCTGAAAATAAGTAAACGGAAAAATTGTAGTCAACAAATATTCATAACTTTTAAACCAAGTCAAAGCTTACCAATAAAAATGCCGCGCCCAAAATAAGCGCACGTTCCTTAGCTGACAATTTAGTATCACTAAAATATATATTTGTGGTATACTGTGATTTATTGGCAACCCACTTGTGGTCTATGGATGCACGTAAATCGCCTCCGGAGTGGATCTACAAAGTACAAAGTATAAGTATATAGGATTAATTAAAAAAACAACCAATCCAACACAGTAAATAAAGTTAAAATCCAAGAATGATAGAAAACAAGATTACGACAACGCCGGCAGCGCACACGTCACAGCGTTTGCTGCTACAGAAATAGCGGGACGAAAAGGAAGGTGATAACTGCACTTGGGCATTTTATTTGCACTGAAACTGCTAAAACACAAAGTTCGGCACTTCACATTTATTATTCTGTGTTTAACTTTGTGTAAAAATAACTAAAAACTCTGAAAAATCAACTTTTTAAGAGCCATTTGTGACGTCAATCCGTCAAACGAGGTAACTACGAAGTAATGGAAGTGCCTCGTGCATCGTGGTTAAAATCAAGAACGTTAAAGCCAGTTTTTCAGTACGAGTTTAACTGTTGAACGAAGATCAAACGCAGCGTTAAATAAACTCAGTACACGTACAAGAAATTCACCATATCACTATGGTCAAAAAATCGACTTTTATGGCATACAATTTAAAAAAGGGTGATATCGCCCCAAACTTGATTTCTGCATAAGTATTTTGTGGATTCTTAGAACGCCGTACCAAACTTGCTTCGATATTATGTTATATATCCTCTATATTGCTGATTTGGCCGACCTCTGTACACCAACTTCGTTCAATTGCATGCTATACTAGTGATAGATATTTATTGAATCTTCATCATACTTATATTAGAAGTTTCTTTTTGATCTACTTTTTTCCAACAGGATGAAAAATTGATGTTTAAGGAAAAATTCCCCTCATCCCTTGTCAAGTTTGAACGAAAAATGTCACTCGCAATTGTCAGTTTTTGTAAGTTTTGCCAGATCAGCAGTATAAGGGGTTAATTTCCAAAATTAAAAGCTTGAAAGAAGTTCGCCGCCTGTTTGAAAGTAAGCTAAGTTAAATTATTAAATTGCCTTAAATTTTGCAATATGAATACAAAAAGCTAAAAGTTTTAAGAAAGCTTAATTTCAAAAATATTTTGAAGGATTGCCACCGGTTTAAAAGCTAATTGAATTTATAATAAGTTAAATCAAATATTGAAATATGGTTCTCAAGCGAAGGAGATTTATGGAAGCCTTATTATGAAGATACTTTTGGGGGGGCTGCAACACACGTTAAAACAGTAAATTAAATTATTAACTTAAAAAAAATAGTACACGTTTTGTGGACTGTGGGCGGTGGAACTATGAGCGTTCGCACTGACTCTTACATCCCTATCCTGAATAGAAACTCCCGGGGTACTTGTCTCCTTTTCCCATTATAAATCATTGGGAGAATGAAGCAAATTCCTAGGGTGTTTCTATTGAGAATAGGGCTGATGATGATTTCTTTGACATTTTTACCATTCTTTGTTTAGACTTATATTACAAAGCGTTAATAAAAATAGCGAGTTAATTGAATAATAGATTTTAATAAATTTCAGTACTAGCAGTCAATCAGCTGTGTTTGTTGTTAAAATAACTTTTTTAAAAGTAAAAATTTTGAGATAATGAAATATGCCTAAAACTTCAATAGATATACCGGGAAAAGATGTTTTAAAGAAGTTTTCAGCGAAAAATGTGTTTTCATTGACAGATTTAGCCGAAGAAGACTTTTTGCCACGAAAACATGTTTCGATGTCGGTCCGAACATAGTATAAAAAAAAACTTAAAGAGTTGTTTACAAATAAAGCTGTATACCAAAAATATGAACACAATGCGCATACTTAGTTTATAGTTCAACTACCGGGAAAAACTAGCCCTAGGCATTCGATCCCGCTCTTCTTACCGTAAAGAATGACTCCTTTGACAAACAGAAACAGCAAAAGCCCGATTTCTCTGGTCCCTCAATACAGAAGATCGGCTCGCCGGTAACGCCATCTTGTATAAAATATTCGGGGCGGAAAAACGTAGGCGAATGCACAATGCGACCTAGTAGATCACCAGGCGGTATCCAAACTTCCAAATTCTTCGGATGACAACATAGCGAACCGAGTGCGAATTGTTTACGAAATAGTAAAGCTTCCTGATGCGTTTTATCCAGCAAATGCATTTGAAATGGCCGAGCAGCGCCGCAAAATAGACGACCGTTAGAGGTTGAGCTCTCTGAGGCAGCGTAAATAGCATCGCCTAGCGGTGAGCGTATCACATAGCGATTCTCGGAGGAGACAGAGGTCAAAGCTAAGTAAAAGAAAATTTTTTGAAACTGATATTCAGCAAAGTACAGTCAAAACTCTTTAATTTGGTAATTTTTGGCTTAAAACGCGACTAATTTTTATATTCAGCGTATTCGTAATTTTTTCCACTGTTTTTTTTTCTTTAATGTTATAAACACTTTTGAAAACAACAAATGTATTGAAGGCTGATAGCGAATTGAAATTGAATTGATTCGAGGCATTAAGCGCGCTTGTTGATTTCAAACGAATGTTGTAGTTAGCTGGATTTATCGGCGAAAGCTTCAAAACTCTTACTCTTCACTTTTAAGCCTGCAACGTTTCATATCATCGGGTTTTGACTGCATTTCGTATGTCTTACCTGCATTCAACTCGAATGTTTGTTCAATGTGTAGCGATGGCAACTCGGTTAAAAAATCATAACCGGACATTGGTATACTGAAAGTACGTGTTGTGGAAAAGCTATTACCCCCCACCGTGGAGATTGGTAGAGGTAATGGTATGCGTTCCGGAGCGGCTGTGGAAAATAGTTTAATTATATAATTTTGAGTTTAGAGGGGTTTGAACGCTATCAAACTTACTGGTTGGCTGCGAGGTAATGCTGATTGGTCCATCGTATACTGCAAAATGGAAAAGTTTAAATTTTGTATGATATTAAAGAAATTCAAATATATAGTTTGATAATACTGATAAAATCTATGTGGTTTTCAGTCGAAACACCCACTGGCACACCTTTCGAAGAAGAATAGCTAGAAGCTCTCACCAATACCCAGTTTCCAGATTGCAACCAGAGACCAAGAATGTGGACCCAAACGGATGTTTCACAACCCTCATAACTCGTTCATTGAGAAAGAAAAAATAAAGTTTGCTATAAGCAGGTTTTCTCCGAACAAATCCCCAGGCCCAGGCCTCAGCAGTATAATGCATTATGTACCAAAAACTGGAGGAACCTATCGTCCCATGGCTAGACACTGTCTTTAAAGCCAGCATACGTGTGACCTACACAAAGCTAGAAGTGAGTTAAGAAGCTATTCATTCCCAAAACGGTTAAAAGAACCCATGTGGAAGTAAAAGGTTTAAAACTAATGAGTTTTATTTATTTCCTGTTAAAAGCACTGCAAAGACTTTGGGATGTGCATGCATTAAGAGTCGGACAATAGAAACCGCTCACCATGAAATTGTGGGCACTATAGAGAAATTAACCACCACTTCTAACTTTCCTAGCCATGAGCATTTAGTAACATAAAATCTGACGCAATCACTCAATCGCTCTCTAAGGTGCAGTAGTATGGTGGCGTAACTTGACAAGCAATACAACGTTGAGAAATTAGGTAGTATTCAACGTGTTACAGGTTCCATTAAGTTGTGTCTCATAGGGAGCACAAAAAGCATGCATCGGCAAAGATAAATTTGAAGATAGTCAGTGACCGAAGGTGGGCGCCAGGGTCAACGGGCCTCTTTCTCGTAAAGGTTCCCAGCCATAGTAACATATAGGGTATCTCTAGAGACCCATCGAATCGGCCAGAGGCTCCGGCCTGTCTTTCATGAATCTGAGGTAGAAGAAATAGCGGATTTCCGCCCGCTGGAGGTTATCAAGAAAAAACTACATTTACATACAATGCTTACGAATTAGAAAAATAAGATAGAACAGGTTATCAACTTGAAAATTTTACGTAAGAAATCTAATCCACTTATGGCAAGCCAAAAACGGTAGACCTGCTAAGTCGGTCAAGAATATACATATATATTCAGACTAACAGCCACGATTACGGGACACTAGCCGATTAGTGAGCATGCGGCCTAGATGGATGTCTCACACAACACCTGATGTCGAAGTTATACTGTTATTCACTTTCTCTGTGAGTGTCTAGCCTTAGCTCCCAATAGGCAGAAGATATTGGAATTCTTCTTGGCGAAAAACCTGAAGAAGATATCTAACTGCACAATGAATAACTTAATAGACTTAACGACAAATCCAAATGGTTTGCAGATCGAGAATTGTGACAGAAAGATAACCAGGTTTGAGGTGAATCAGCATATCAAAATAACAAGGACTATTTGGTATTTTAATTGAGGAATACTCCTCGCTTATTGGCAGTATGTACATTTATTTTCGCAAGACTCGGGCATACTAACATTTCTTTTTGAAATTGGGAAAAATACTACAAAAAGTTCAAACTGGGAAATTATTTCTGATATTAATTCCGAAACAATCACCACCCTGCCAGCCAAGGTTCATGCCAGACTTCTTCACTTCTAGGGCATACATATGTTTAGAGTGTGACAAAATTGTGCGGGTCTTAGGCGGTAACTCGAACTCTTCGTCTGCCGTGGGTAAAAATTGGTAACCGAGAAATGTAGTATACCTTCAGCGCCGTCGAGTTCTGCGGCGATTAACGAAGGAAGGTGACTTTCAGCAGCAAATGCTAATATATCCGAAGCTGCAGTATATTCTAATCATAATGTTATTATACTTTCCATGAATATTTAATAGTATAACTTTTTTAAGTATAAGAAGAAAAATGACAAATATACCAAAATGATCATGACAACGAACTACATAACTCGATTATTATTCATTGGAACCGACAAAATCGAACCACATATATCCCATACCACAAATTTTTCAGATATTAGATTTTACTCTATATTTTGTTATAAAATTGATTTCAAATTTGAATATTTTTGACTAAAAATGTTGTAATAAATTAAAGTTAAATTATTTTACATTCATCAAAGGTATTTTCTATACTAGTTATATTTAAAGATCTTCACTGAAATAGATTGGCTCTACGTTGGGTTATCCATGAATTGCAGAATTCTTTCTAAACTTAAAAACCATCTCCACCAGAGCTTTTAAAAATTTTGCCGATAAATGAAACGATGAGATGTTTTTAACTTTTTTGTCAAATGTAGAACGAGTTTCCATTGAAATTTCAATAGTTTAAAAGTTTTTATACAACTAGTATTTTAAATGAAATTTTATTTGGTAAATTAGCCCTCCCATATATGTATAAGAAGTTAAGTTTCAGTTTAAAAGTGAGAAGAAGTTTTGAGGTAGTTATTTATAGCATACAGTGGTAACAAACCTCCTTAGCTATGCCTTTGGAACAAGAACCGATAAAGAATTGGGGGAATTATGGAATAGCAGTTCAAGAAAGTTATGTCAAAAATTTTAAATCTAATTTATTTCTTTATAACAGACTTTTTTAAAAACTGTGCGTAAGTTCTCCTAATTAATAAGGTCATTAATAAAAAAGTATGTTTTACATATAAATGTTTCGCATGAGCTTCTTTTAAAACAAAAATTTATGTCTAAGTTGAACTAAAACTCCATTAAAAAGAGGATTAAGGTGGAATTCCGTAGGAAATTAACTAAGCTTCAACTGTCATTTTAGGAAAAGAGAGTAGAAATTTAAGCAACTTTCTTTCGTTTTCGTACGTTGTGATGTGGAGCCGACATCAACTATGGAGGTCTAGCTTTAATTTTGTATCTACATATCTTATTATTTGTACATAATTTCTTTTTACTATATAACTTTTGTTTTATCGTGATGAGACATCTTACTATAATGAAGTACTCGGAGACCTGTTTTCCAAATTTTGCCTTATGGGTATTAAATGATCTGCATTAAGTCCCCAATCGATCATATTCGTTTAAAAGTAAAATGTTCGGTTTCAAGTTTAAGTTCTACATATATTTATATCGGGTGATTTCAAATTTTCCACTGAGTAATTAGTAACAGCAAGTGCACTTTTTGTCTATTGTGAATTGCCGTTATATTAAAAAAAATTTATTACGCTATAGATAATGCAGTCTTGTAATCTTTTTATTTATTGAATCCAATTTTGCACCTACATACATATCTACATGTAATAAATGGTTTACAATTTTCTTGTTTTATTTTTCTTTTCGATTTGCAGAACTTATTGGTGCTAATTCGAAAAGTACTGACGTTAATAATAAATGGAACGCACATAAAGCAGATAAGATAAGTCCAAGCGGACGGAAAACAAAGGCACATAAAATTTTCGGGCAATTGGTCGTAATTTTAAATGAATTCTGTGTATGCTTCATTAAAAACTAGAAACTATTTATTTCACAAAAACAATAAAACTGTTCAACCATAAAAGCGTAACTGTATCTAACGGTATTATTCTGTAAAATCTCTTGAAAATTATCTACCTCTCTGCTCTGTGTTATTTTGTTGCGCGACACGAATTTCACTATCGTATTGTAAATTTCGCACAGCGTCGTTTTGTAGCATTTTTGACGCTTTTTATCCTAAGTTTTTTTTTACTTTTTATTATGAACAGGTTTTTTTTTGTCACTTATTCACAATTCGTTTATGCCTTGAGGTCATCCGCCCAAAAATGTAAGACACTTGCTTCTACAGCGAACTAACTACAAACTGAATTGAACTGATAACTTAAATCTACCATTTCCACAAAGCGTATTAAAAGCATTGGTTTTGTTATGTTGTTTTTTTTTATCATTATCAGTTGTCGAGGTATTTAGTTATCAATACTTACCAATGAGAGATAAAGGCAGTTAAAGTTTTTTCAACACCTAGCCATAATCAGCCACATTGTAAATACACGTACACACGAGCAAACCTATTATTTATTATACGTTTATATGCAATGCACCATTTCATCATAAAATATGTGTATTAAAATACAATTGAAAATAAGCTACAGTGGATGGCATGACGATTATTATCAAATAATTCAAAAATGATAAAATATTTTTAAAAAAATTTTTCGAATTCTCTTAGTTTGCATTTAAATTTCATTTTTGGATCAAATGATTATAAAAATCTCCCTGCGATACTCAACAAGTGAATAAATTCAGCATTACATGCAACCATGCGCATAATTTCTCGATTGAAAATAACTTCACAATAACCACGGGCAAAAGAATGTTGAGAAGTAAACAAACACGAAATGGATATCAAAAAGAAAAGGTTGCAAATTTGTTATTCATATTGGTTTAAACAAAATCAAGTAAATATTTTTAGTTGCAGTGACAGAAAAAAGAGAGTGAAATGGACTCCAGATGCGGTGAAGTTTCTTTTGGAATTATGGAAACAGGTGTTGCCGGTGATGAAAAACGCCAAAAGAAAGGGTCCTATATACACAAAAATGTCTTCGCAAATGACAAAGCATGGATTTTATTTCAGTGCGGAAGAAGTGCATGTAAAACTTCACAATTTAACTAATAGGTATAAGTATGAAAGTAGACATGTAAGATGTGGTGCGGGGTTTGAAAGTGAATGGAGTTTGTACAAGCTATTGGATTACTTATTGGGCAGACAACGAGGAAAGGATTGGACAAGTTTAATGGCTGAATGTGCAGGTAGGCATAACTTTTCAGTTTACTGTAGATGATTTAACAGATGTAATTAATGCTCCTTTCTACTAGATCCACTTTATGAATTCCAAGAGGAATCGCTGCTCAGTGAAGGCGATGCACGAGAGGAAGGTATAACAAGTAAATAGATTAGTTTTGCAAAGATAAACATCATCCCACTTGTTTGCTAAACATTTAAATGTAGCTTGTACGAAATTTGACATAATTTTCCATTTGCAGATGCTATCCTCAAAATAGAATATGAAGAAAATGACATACAGTCGGATTCAACCACTACAGAAACCAACCATCAGCCATCTAATTGGTCCTCTTGCGATTTAGAAGTTAACAATGAGCGGGGTGCGATCGATATACTGTTAAATTCAGAAATAAGTAAATGTAAACCAAGTAAATATCATTAGACAAACATTTTAATACCTTTTCAATTTACAGCCGTACCTCGGCCGAAAAGTAATGAAAACTCGAACTATAGAATATTGGCCGACGCAAAAAGCTTGAAGTCTAATAAAGGTAATGTGAAATACAAAGCATTTGTGAAGTGATTGTAAGTTTCTATAAAAAACACTCAATATATTGTATTTCAGACACGCCCACTCGCAATGGCACTTGGCCGACGGTAACTCGAAAAATGTTCTCAATACAACCGGACACTGAAGCACCTCATGCCCAATGCTTGGAAATGGCTCGATGGGAACTTATTCAGTTGCAAAAGTCCAAAGCGAAACAAGAAATAGAATATCGAAGACAAGAGTTTGAACAAAAAACGCAAGAGCATAGATTACGTCTACAACATATGGAAGAAGAGCATAAGTTACGAATGTTGTCTCTACGTAAAGGTTTGGATGTGACATCAAAATACTTTGAAGAAAGTGATTAAGAAAAGATATACATATTTTATGACTTCGGTTAGTAATATCTTGCTTACTAAGTTTAGATTTAAACGTTGTTTTAAGTATAAGATATATACATACATATGTATGTATTCAGTTTGCCGTTTGTAATGAAAGAATTGTACTAGCCTATTATAGAATCCACATATCATTTTCTTTGAAAACAAAAAAAATTAAAAAACGCTCTCTTTAAACTGCTGCTTGAATTTAACTATTAAATTAGGTTACGGTACTTCACTAAGCTTGATTTGTAGAAGGTATAGAATAATATATAAAAAATAATATTGCGATAACGTTAGGTCTTTCTTTGCTTGTTTTTTAGGGAGATTAATAATTATATATTTCCAAGAGCAATAAATTTGAACTTATCTATACTCAAACTGGGCATATTTAGAAAATTTAAAAACTTTAATTCGCCAAATTTAACCCAAAATACCATCACACATATTGAAGGTATCAATAACAAAATAATTAAGTGGCAACCACTTTGTTTATAAAATTTGCCAGCTGTCATATTCTGAGCAGAGAACGTAAATGAAAACAAAAGCCTCAGCAAAATATACGTTCTCAGGAAGCGAATGGCGATGTGAATTGTCAAATACCATCAAGATTACAAATTTCCACACAAAAGAAGAGCAGGAACAGCAATGAATTTTCCGGCGCAGGCTCAATGGAAAATTGAAAAATATAAACACACTGCGAGAGGAATTGCAAAAAATCAGCACTGAATAGTAGCGCGAAAGTGAAAAGTGAAGTGAACAACCAAAGCTGCATCCTACTAAATACAAGTCCAATATTTAAAGGTAATTATTAATAAATTAATGTATGTTAATGAAGTTGTCCAATGCAATCGCAAGTGAGTCAGCATGTGAGAAAATGCGAGCTGAAGCGTTTAGCTGATCCGCATTGCAATGCACTGGCCATGGGGTGAGTGATTGGAAAGCAACACATCAATGTACATACACACACCAGTATATAGATGGTGGAGGTGGTCTTGGTGGTTAACTGATTGACAAAAGCGCGAGTAAATATATTTATGTACACTCACACAGCCATGCGCACGCCAGATCCAACTGTCGTGTCAGCAGGCTGTGAGTGGGGGGCATGCCACTGCTGATGGATGGTTCTAAACGGAAAATGCGTGCGAGATATAAGAATTCAGTTGGCAAAGAACGCGAACGTTAGCAACACATACTGCATAATTACGGTATTTTCGAATACTCTTCTATACATAGAAGAGATGTGAAACTAGAAAACTATTCAGCTCATACCTTGGAAAAGTGCTTCAAGTGCAAATTCTTCCCTTTGCAAGTTAAGCAAGTAAAAAATGTTACGAAATTCCAATATCCAAAGAGTGAAACAAGCGCAATGCAATTAAGAAACCGTGTTTTAAATTTTCCTAACATCGATAAAACGGAAGGAACCCATTAAAAACGATTGTGAAGATACTTGAAATTACGGTGTCACAAAGTTTAATGATTTATTTTGCGATTCAGAAGACGGTTTTGCATTTGATCATTGTTGAGTGGGTTTCAAGCAATTGGAGTGTACGCATTTTCATACATACAGAAGCAGACGTGTGTGAACGTCATCCGTGCACGTCAGGAAAATCTATAAAATTTCTTAAAACTGAAAAGGAAATTTTACCATCAAATCGACATACAAAAATATAAAAAGTCAAAAATAATAAATAAAAAAACAAAAAGGGAACAGCGCTACCACGCCAAGGGACAAGTTGAGCTTGAAAAGGTGTACACAACTCGAGAGAGAAGCGAGGGGACGACGTTCATATAAAAATATTAAATTAGTGACAACGGTGTATATTTACGATAGCGAGCCATGTCTCTGGAAGATCCATTCTTCGTTGTGAAGGAGTACGTAAATATTTTGCCTTTCTTTTCGGCTTTGTTTTGAGCACTCATAGGATAAGCATTTGTTTTATTTACCTAATTATTACGTTGTATTTCTACCTTTTTTCTTTACCCATGCCATTTCTCACTGCGACGGGATATTCGGAAAATCTTCGATGCCACTTATTTACATAAATACAACATCGACTAATGCTTTTTTCGGCATGTCGAATTAACCTTATTGTCGTTGTGTTTGACCCTTGCAGCGAAGTATTTAAAGCATTAAACAAAACGCGCGGCTTGTACCTGCGTTGGCGTGAATTAAGTGATAGCAGCGGCAGTGCTGAAGTTGAATGGACGACAACTGAATTGCGAAACTCTTTGCGCAGCATTGAGTGGGATTTGGAAGATTTGGAGGACACAATTAATATTCTTTTTTAAGAAATACATAATAGACATTATCACAAATGTGCGCGTGAGTGTGCAAAAGGATATGTGAGCTTGTGTGGAGGATTGCAAGGGTAAATTTACGTTGATAATGACAGCGTAATCTAATCCATATAATGCAAATATTGATATTGCTTATTATATTTGCTAAACGCGCTAAACAACCAACAATGCAAATAGATTTACTCTTCACAAGTAGTACTTTATACTTACATATGTACGTATGTACATAGCTAGATGTATATGTATGTATGTATATGTAATAAAATAATGTCATTTGTAGGCAAAGGTAATCATGTGAAAAATCAATTTTTGCCGAACTATGGATAATATATGCAACCAAATTTGACAAGGGGGGCGGATATTCACTCCAAAAAACATTATTTCAACCTGCTTGCAATCTTATCGTCAGTTTATTTTCTTTGTTTCATTTATAGTAAACGTCGCTGTAAAAATTGTTATCAGTAAATTAATTATTAGAAACTATCGTTTACAGCTCCGGAGATAGATACAACTAATGTATTTGTGATGAAGTGTCGATCGGTAATAAAACATTATCTAATTGATATACAAAAATATCAATATTTTCTTATGGGCTTAACTTTATTGGCCTGCAATAATAAAACATATATCTACATATGCATGGATATATGTATGTATGTTTGTATGCCCATTAGTGGTGTCTAAGCTGCTCTAAGAAAATTTAAGGCAGTCTCGATTTTGCATTCTCGGTATTTTGTTTTGTTGCATTTTTACAAAGTAAATAATTAGTCATAGAGTAAACACCCATTTTTTACAAAAATAAATTAAGATATTTCCACACCGTTCAGATCTTTAATAACAGAATTCTGGACCAAAACGTTACAGTGCTCATGTTTTCATTGTTTTTTTTTTATAAGTTCCTTTCAGACGGTCTTTAAATTGTGATTTTTTAAGCACGGAATACACCAAACCAGTTTTTTCTTACAAAGCTTATTTAAATTTTTGTATATAATCTTTCGAAAATTTAAAGACCTAAGTGTAAAGTCTTGAAAGAAGTATAACTTCAAATCTCGGATGGGATTTGTAAGACACACAAATTATAAATTATCACAAATAAAATTGTAGAAAAAGCTCGGCTTAGTAATAACGTTATTCTTATTAATGTGTATATTTAAATACAGTGACTCAGACAACTGACCACATCTGTTTTTTTTTTTTATAATATTCGCAATGATTTTCACGATACGTTTTTTTGCTAGTTTATTCAAAACCTTTCATATAATATAAGTCATGTAAATCAGAATGTACAAAAATTCCACGCAAAATTTTCAAACTTTTTAATCAAAATTTTTAGAAAATATTTTGGTATGCGCTTTCTTAGCCAATTAAATTTTAATCTTACAATATGCAAGTCTCAAGAGAATAGAAATTCCGAATGATTTTTGAAATTATAGTTTTGTTATCCGCCACCTAGCGCGTCCATTTTTCTTAAGCGTATTATTCATTATGAAAGTAGCTTACAATTTTAATTTGATAAAAATCGGCTCATAAATAGGGCTTTTATAAACAACTTGACATCAGCGCCGCCTAGCGAGCCATCTAATAGCCTATAATGGGACCAGATATGCAAGAAATAAATCTCAAAAAATTTGACTGAGGTCTAATCAGCAGCTTTATATACGTATAGCTTATACGTAGTAAAGTCCAAAGTTGTCAGCCTGAACCATGATTCAATTACTAAAGGTTTGCTCACTAGTGGCATTCGATTTGTGACACTCCCTTGCTAAAAGTGGTTTTCATGTTATCTAAGCAAAACCTCTCATGAATGGCATTTTAATGCTATTTTAATCTTTTATTCAAAGAATGTTTAATCCACGAATGTTGATTTTACTCGAATTCGCACGTAAATTTGAAGTTTTAGTAACACAACCCCTTGCTAAGGGAGCCAATTTTGTCAAGAGGGAGTGAAAAAACTGTTTACGGATCAAACCTTTAATTGAATCATGGGCCTGAACTATAAAATAAAATATAATTTTCGGTAAAATACTTCTTTATTATATCCTTTTCAGAGCATTTTTCTAACATTTATATATCCTTACAAAAATTGCATGAGTTTTTACCATCGAAATGTCTCAATGCAGCCACTTTATCATCATTGCAAGTCGGATTTCAAGTTAGGGGATATTATTAGTCGTTTGGTGTCAAGACGAGCCTTTATAGGGGATGGTCGAGCTTCTTCGTAATCACAAAATAGAGTAATCATAAACTTTTTTTCTGAGATTGGATCACCGATTATCGATTCCTTTTTTAGAGAAAAATAAAAACCAGAGTACAGCACAGCGGAATGGAATTTTGGAACCTATCTTGCATTGAACTTATTCATATCCAAATATTCATCTAGGATTCTAAAACCTTTTGTTTGTGAAAGTGCAGTAGTTTTTGTTGTTGTAACAGCATAAAACATTCCCCATAAAATTTTTGGGAATGCTGCTGAAGTGACAGTCCTTGACCGGAAATAAATCCAGGTCGTTCCGGTATCGTAGAACCGACTGTCGTGGGAAGTGCAGTCATAACCGCTAGTTTAATGTAGTTAGTCTTAATGATAAAATGAATTTTTTATATTTATTTTTTTTTATAGGTAGGCAAAACTGTACAACAATTTCTAACTTTATCGAAAATGGCAGGGTACCGAAAACAGATTCTGGTAGAAGTGGGCCTTACATTTTAGTTGGTTTGCCCGACTGTTATTCCGATAATCCAAGGTTCGATGCCTTGGGCATGCAAAATCAAATTATGGTTATATTTATTTATTTTATTTTTTCAACTAACTTGCGTTTTTTCACATTTTACTTGAAAATTGCATTCTGAAATTTTATTGAAAATGTGTATACCTCAGATTTCCTGATTTTGGAGGCTATTTTAATATTTTTTATAAAAATATTAATTCTACCATAGCATAGTGTTTAAATTACAAATTAATTATATACATACGCTTCAAAGTAATTGCTTAAATTAAAACAATATAACGCTAAGACCTGCTCCTTGGCACATCTTTCAATTCGTCTTTCGAAAGACAGAAAAGAGCTTTCGCGATAGTTACCAGAATATATTGTACATTTGTCTCACATAAGACGTTTGTCTTTCGAAAGACTGTGGGGTGTTGAAAGACAGTTGCCAGAATATCCTTGCAAAACTCAAAATTCCGATTGAATGTTAAAAATAAATCAAAACTGAAAATGTGTTTAAGGGTTAATTTCGTTCGTGTTCAGAATTAGCATAGCCGACAACTCGTTCGTCGACCACACTCAAAGTTTTGATGACTTTATTTGACCGTCTCCATTACGTTTAACGCTATCAAGAGTTGGTCATATAAATATGAGAAATATTGCATATTTTACGGATCACTGTTGCCATTTTTAATAATATTATATCTTTTTGTTATTTTTTGGATTTTAAATATGCTTGAAACATTCGTTCGTTTAAAAAAATTAACATCTGTTGTCAATTGATGCTCGATGTAAGCCATATGAGAATTCAAGAAATGAATTATTTTTCGAGATTTACCCTTCCTTTTATAGTCCAGGCCAGAAATGTTTGGCCTTTTCACAAAAATGCTTATGAAAAAAGCTAGGTGTTCATATTTCATATCTCGACTGTCTTATGATTGCTTGTAACTTACCCTATAGCTTAATGCTTGGCGGAACTTCTTTTACAAATTTGTGGTGTGCGCCCCAATTGAGGGATCTACAGTTTTACGCCTACTCCGACACTTGCGCCGGCCACGGTTTGAACACGAGACCCACCGAGTGAAGCTCGCATAAACTACACACTCGGATATGGCGGTCGCCGGTTTTTTTACATATAAAAAAAATTGCATAGAACCCAGGATTTTTTCAATTAACATTTTTCAGATAACCTAAAAACATTTATTTTTTTAAGGAAAATAATCGAACACCCTAATGTGTACATATTTATGCATATGGTTGTAGAATATCTTTGTTATTCTTTTTGCTACTGTACCCATCCTCTCATGGTCAATATGTGAATGAATAAGTGAATGAGATTGCATGGATATCATATTTCTATTACAATTTTATTTCCTACTCTTTTATTTATTAATCACAAATACTTACACTATTCTTTATACATATATGCACACATACATATGCACAAATATCTACTTGCATACCTACTTTTGCAACAATTACTTTTAAGGTTTTCCTTAATCCAAATACCACACGTATAGTTGAAAAGAATCCAAATAAATTTCGTATTGATAATCGTGAACTTTTGAGCCGGCGCCATTTCATCGACAACACGCGTGATGAAGTCAAACAGATGAAAGAGAAGATGAGCCTGAATCGGAACAGGGACAGAGATATAACGGCACATCAACCATTATTAGATGAACACAATCATAACGAAATTAATCAACAAAATAATCAGAACGGCAATAGCAGCAACTACAACAACAACTATAATAACAGCCTAAACAACAGTAATAATTACAATAATCAACATCATCATCATCATCATCACGGTATCAACGATAAAACCTATCTGGTCGAGTGTTCGAACGGTGGCATTGGTGGCATTGTTGGTGGCGGTCTATTGCAACAGAATTCTTTGATAACCAGCAGCACCGGTGTAGCTAATACAATTGCCGGTACAATGGCAGCAGCGGCACAACGTCATAGCGGTACAAAGTATTCCAAATTGGAAAATGCGATCGATAGTCCGGGTCATTATACAACGTTGGATAGTCCGGGGCATAGATTTGTGGGCGAAACGGTATCGGTGCAGCAGCGCATGGTGCAGGGGCAGGACGAGCAGCTGGATATGATAAGTGATTCCATTGGAACATTAAAGACTGTATCGCGTCAGATAGGCGTGGAATTGGATGAGCAGGCTGTGTAAGTGGCTAATTGATAACTTCTGCTAACATGTCTCAAAATTTAATTATTTTTATATACTCACTCCTCTACAGCATGCTCGATGATTTTGGTAATGAGTTTGATACAACGGAATCTAAATTAGATACGACCATGAAAAAAGTTGCCAAAGTATTGCACATGAATAATGGTAAGTGTTCGCGCTACTGCTGAGCTAAAATTAAGCCATCCTAATGGAATATTTTTTTCTCTCTCTCGACAGATAAACGTCAGTGGACTGCAATTCTCATATTATCCGCGCTTTTATTACTTGTGATAATTTTGTTTATAGTTTTGTAAATATTGTGCTAAGTAAAAAATGTCTGTATCATTGTTGACATTTTATTTACTAATTATTTTCTAAATATTTTAAAATCAAAAATATTATTTTTTATTTAAATAGCCTATTTAAAATCTTGAGTTTGCTTTAATTTACTTACTACTAGCAAATTTAAAGAAATGATTAATCACTACGTAAATAACTACATACATATAATAAACGTCCAACATAAACGAGTTGCCTACAAAACTGAATCTATTATCGATTAACCGCCAATTGCAAAAGTTATACTTGAAACACAATACCGACGAACGGCGAATTTTCGATATGTAGAGCGACGACGTCAGCAACGATCGCCCAGTATAACACAAATATTTAAATATTTCTATTTAAAACACCGGAGTATATTAAGTGTGTTCTATTTTTGATAGCGAACGTTCGCGACGAAAAATTCGCCGTTCGACGGTATTGCGTTTTAAGCATTATGTGAAATTACTGTTGCTAGTCGTTATTATATTTTTTTTTTTTTGAAAACGCATAAAACACATTGCTAGGAATATTTAGTGAAAAGCAGCTAGAGAATTAATTCATGCTTAGTGTACAGTCCTCGGTCGAATAACCGTGTTATCCCGGTAAAATAGAATCTGCTATTATGGGAACATAGCCTCTTTGGTTCGTTTTTTTGTTTTTTTTTTTTGCGGCGTAAAGTGAAAAAATCCGAAAGAAAATGAAATTCATAACTTGGCTAAATGCTTCGAACGCCTTGGACGCGACTGACAACTGATATCTTATTTAAATATTTGACAAAAAAATATATAATTTTAAATAATTAAATTTTTTTATGAATTTAAATTTTTTTAAAAGATATTTAAATTTTAATATATTGCTGAAGTGACTATCCTTCGCCGGATATAAATCCGTGTCGCTCCGGTAACGCAGAACCGACTGTTGCGAGAACTTACTAAAAGACTCGAATGTCAATTTGGCTACAGTGTTTTTTATTTTATCCCATCAACGCGCTGTCCAGTTGTTAAAATTATTATCTACATGTAGCCCGTGTTCCGTTGTTTTCAAAGGGTTCATGGTACCAGTATTTTAGTTTTGCCGATTTGGACAATTCTTAAGTAAAAGTAAACCACTCCTTTTTTTTACAAATAAGTGGCCTTTCTATAGTTCATATTTTTTACATTTTAGTAAAGTTAAAGTACGCTTCCCATTTGAAAGTTGCTCATTCTTCTTTACTCCGTATTCTTTGTTTACTTTTACTTGAGATATGTCATTTACCGTAGGACGGCGCAATCTTCTATTCTATCATTCTTGTGCGACCAAAAAGTTCTGAGAAACTTTCATATATCACGAGCAGCTGTTATGCTGCCGATAGTTATCTAAAAGTGTGAAATGGTTAGAATTTTAAATCTGATTAATTAATTTTGCAAGTTAAATTAGTTTCATTTTTCAATTATAACTTTAATATTCCTCTATTTGTCAGAATTACAATCAGCTTTCGGAAATTACTGTAACTAAAAATCCAGAATCACAAAATACAAAAAAAAATGTTTTAAGATATTTTTGCAGATCTTTTAAGCTTAAACTGTTTCATCATCTGTCTTTCCATCATTTCTTTTCTATATTTTAAAAAACTATTTTTATTTGTAAAAACAAATCATTTTTGGAGGTATTTTAAAATCAGTCCAGCTTAGGTAAATTTTAATATTTTTCCGAAATATTTTTAAAGATGTCTTAAATGATATAAATAATTTTATAATTCCTACGAAAAAACAGTTAGGATTTTCTTGTAATGTGGAGTGATGTAGATATTTTATTACCACTTCGTATTGCGTTTTCGTTCTTGAAATTCTAACTTTTTCCAGTTACTCTAATCAGCTTACTTTCCTAGCGAAACGCCCACTCAAAACGGAAATTAAGTTTGCTCTAAATTTAGAATTCTAGTCAATGAACTATGATTTTCCAAGTTTATAGATTTAAGTTTCCAAAAAAAGCATTTCTTACTTAAATAAAGACCATTCTAATTTAAAAAAAAAAATATAATCAAATTAATATTACATGATTCGATCCCTAATTAAAAACGGTAACTTCACACTTTATTGGACACATTAAAAAACATTTTATAAATAAATTTTCCCAAAATCCACTCTTATCCTCTACCAACTTTTTTCTATTCCAAACACATGCAACAAACATACAAACATACATATACTTGTATTAAGCGGCTTGGAAAGAAGTATATATTTAAAAATGCATATAAATAGTTTTTGTCTTCAAATTGTCATTAACGCAATATCGCACATATAGCAACAAACAAAAAAAAAACCCCGAAATACTATGCTAAAAATTAACAAACAAACGAAACAATATGTATACAAAATTCCAATTTGAAATTTGAAGAAAAATTTGTAAATGTAGTTCAAAACGCAAATGTATCATTTAGTAAGAATTTAAATTCGAGTACTAAAATATTTATGTGAAAAGAAAAGTATGTATATGAAATGCGCATATTTATTGTACTATATCAAATGGTATGTATTTATTTACGTGAAAGTTGTATGTAATTTTTAATTCCAGTCAAATACAAAGTAGTAAAAAAACGTATAATCGAACTTTGAAATGTAATGTAATGTACTTATAAAACAAATTGCGAAAATATATATACAATATATATATATATATATACAGAACTATATACAAATACAGCACTTTGTATTGAACAAAAACTATGTCTGACTTAGGAAAGTTGCAAAATGAGTGGTTACAATCTTCAACGTAAAATTTAACTTAGTACATTTTTGTCGATTCCAATATAGCACGCCAGTCGCGCATTTGTCTTGCTAACTAGCCACAGCTAGATACCCCAAGTTCTCCGCCTGATCTTGCCATCGTAGAGCTGGCCTTCCTTATTCTCCGCCACCGCCAATGGGTACCACGTTGAAAACAACTATTAGGATCTAGTTGTTAAAAATCCAGACCTCCTAGAACGCTGCACTCTGAAATGTGACAGGATGTTTTCTGATGTCGCTGTAGGAACATTAAGGAGCACAACCTCTTGCTCAACAAGCAGTTCCTGGCTGGTTGTCACCACCGGGGCCACCCAAATAGGCATCTGCTTGCCGACGAGCCACCGACCAGGCACATCAGAAGGCATCTCCTTGAACTTCAGGATGTGATCCAGTCGCATAGGACTCAACCACCGTTTTCGATAGCGTACAGGCAGGTCTTAGGCAACATCCCCGGAGAGATAGTACTATCATCCACTCTTGCCCTTTGAATGCCGTGATAGGAGTCCAACCACCACCTATTGCAGACGAGGAGTCCCAGGTGCCTTGCGAGTCTCGTTCTACTTTGGCCTAGGTTAGGTTAGGTTTACTGTGGTAGTTCCCGCAATGGGAACTCACTTAGACATATTAGCAGTCCATTGTGATACCACCTGTTTTATGAACGGTAAAGTGAATCGGAAAAGTCAGGAAAGATTAACCTGAGAAACGTTGCGTGTCCCGAATGAAGTCACCCAAATTACCAATCTCCACCCCAGAAAGCTCCTCTGGAGTCCTAAAGAAGTACGAGCCTAGGTACTTGAACCTCAGTCACGCAAAAGCAGGGCAGCGGAGCAGAAAATGAAAAGATGAACCCACCTCATATTCCTCCATACAGCTGCGGCAGAAAGGGTCAGAGACTATCCGCATGAATACCCAACGGACAATGCCCAGTCAAAACACCTACGAGGGTCGAGAGTTGCCGCTTAGTAAGCGACCTCAGCTCCTTTGAGCGCCCACGATCCGCTCTCGGCCAGAGGGTCCTTGCAATTCTGCATGTCGTGGCAATTTCCCAGCGCTCGCTGAGACGACAGAGAGCCCATCTGTCCACGAGAAGGCCGTAGGCAGTCAAAGGAGCCCCCACCCCCTCCCTGCAATGAGAAATGACTTTCAGGGTACCCGGCCGAGCGAGCTCATCAGCCATGCAGTTCCCTGCAATGTCGCTATGGCCCGGTACCCAAATTAGTCTAACGTCGAGATACTCTGAGGCGGCTGCGAGAGAAGTCAGGCACTAGCTTGGCCTAACTAAGATCTGGGTTTTGTAGTAGACTCAACTTCTACTTATCCAGAATCAATCCTGATGTATTAAACACTTGTCCGGCATGTGGAGATTCTACGCACGATACAATCATCTATCCACATGCCTTCTCAAACCAATTCATTTAACACCCCTCTCCCTCTGACGACAACGGCTATGGTTGAATCCGACAACAACGATGAAACCTTTCAAGGCTGGATCATTTCCTACGTAGAACATGACCTACATATGTAACTGATTTCGCTGAATTATGCCTACGCCACTACAAAGCTCAAACATCTGTTTATTCACTCGTCTGCGGGATTCGCCGTCGCAAACTCGTGTAGGCCCAAACATCTTTCGAATAATTTTTCTCTCGAGCACTCCAAAGGCCGATGTTGATAGCGTCCATGCTTCTGAGCCATACAGTAGTACGGTCATGATGGGGGACTTATAGAGCGTGGTTTTCGTTCGTCAAGAGATGGCTTTACTGTGCAGTTGCCTACTCAGCCCAAAGTAGAGCTTGTTGACAAGGGAGATTCTCCATAGAATTTCCCGGCTGGCATTATTATTGGTGTTAATGCTGGTTCCAAGATAAACAAAGTCCTCCACATTTCGAAAATAGGAATCTCGATCCCATCGCTCACAGGGTGTAGAGGAGGAGACTCGAACTTTCCATCTTACACCAGGAAATGGATCCGAATGTCGGACGTTTCGACCACTTCCTTCCGCCATACGCCATAGAATAAACAACAAAAAAAAAAGGTTACTTCGCTAACAGTTAGCGGCTTAAAAGCTTGATCCCGTCGAACTGAGGATGCAGGTGTGCAGAATCGGCCTTTTCACCCTACGCGAAGAAATGTATCGAAACCTTGGACGTTTCGACCATTCCGTCAACCAATCGGCTCAGAGCAAACGCAATCATGTGCAAAAAAAACAACAAGCATTCCACCCGATATGGTTCATCCCTAAACCCATTCGCTGAGCTTCTTAATCTCGCTTGGGTCAAATCCAACTACGCGGATGTTAACCTATATGGTGTCAATGTAATCGGCACACGCCAACAGTTGAACACTCTTATAAAAGATGGTGTCTAGTCGCACGATAGGGAGTTACCCTGTCTGTAGCCTCGGGAGAGGACGAAGCTGGTGGTATATTATTTTTGTAGGGATACCTAATTCAGACATCCCCCGACTTCTCTAGTGCTGAAGAAAGCTGATTTACAGTCGACAAAGAGTTGGTGCGTGTCGATCCTCTTCACACAGGTATTTTAAAATACTTAAAATACTTTAAAATATCGTGCAAATCTGGACGATGGTAGACTTGACCGGTTTGAAACCACACTGATAACGTCCAATCAGTTCGTTGACGATTGATTTAAGTATTTCACACAATATGCAAATAAGCGCCCGCTCTTTGCCAAGTTAGCTGTTAATCTATCAGCGCCTTTGTCCTTCCTTAGTCGCGTTATTGCTATCCGAACTTCATCGTTATCTTCTGTGACAACGCATCCGGCCTCTCTTTTTTTTCTGCGAATAATACGTCTCTCTTCCTTTTTCCGCCACCGGAAGCGCTTCCATAGACCTCGCATTGCTTCCGATAACAGTCAATAACATCGTCAGCGGCAGTACGTAGTGAGAGAGTGTGTACCCGATTATCGCAAATTTGGGTTGGCTGGGAAGTGCTTTTAGTGAATAGGTGATACTGTCTATTGAGATTGTAGCTTCCCGACGTCGAATATTCCTTATGTATTTAGACTCACGTTCTTCGCTGCACAGAGGCGTATGTGCATCTTGGTTTCGACAAGGTAATAATCCGAGTCGATGTTCAGCCCTCGGAGTGTACGTTCGTCGCATATACTGGAAACTTGCCCTCCGTCTATTAAAATAGGATCGATTTGGCTTCACGTTTTTCAATCTATACACAGCTAAGGGATTTGGTGAACATTCACATGCTGAAACCTACGGCTTCAGACTGACTACCATGTTTCGTCCGTTAGCGGAGATTTTGGAGACTGAATTTTCCGACATTGTGATCTTCCTTACCCACCTTGGCTTTGAGGTCGCCAATAACGGTTTTGAAATAGTGGCAAGATATCGTAAATGTGCTCTTTGATCGCGCCGTCCTTTACAAATGTGAGACGCTCGTCCGTAGGGGTGAACGACAGTACTTGGCAGCGGAGTCTCTCTCCTACTAAAAACCCAACATCGAACTTATGCTCCTTTATATGACAGCTGTAGTCAACTACGCAAGGTCATATGGGTTTCTTACCTTGCCCGGTCTATTTTATTTCATGGTTGTCGGTAATATCAGCAGATGACGCTAGCCAGGGCTTTTGGAATTTTTAATTTGTTATATTTGCTTGCTCTAAGTTACTGGTGAACAGATGCTGCAAACACTGCTGGGCTCTTAGACCGAAAACGTCGAATAATCGTTCTGGCCACTCCCAGGTAAATGCTACTCAGAGACTTTCCCCACTTACGTGGACTTCTGCACTGGAACGTGTTACTTTTTTTTTAATTCTGATTAAAAATTCTGAACATACTTTGTGAAATTTTTGTAAATATCTCAGAGTGTCATCAGTAGCGACGTGTTTTGTTGTAATTTTGACAAAATCCACACAACAAAATACAAAGTAAATACTTAGTACTAAAACTAATCCTTTTCCTTATATCGTCGTAAACATATGAGTAGGCATCCTTGTTTCTGATATTTAAATTTTGTTGTAGAAGAAAGTTATCAATGTTTCTTTGATCCTTTGGATCTTTTGGACAAGAATATTAGATTAACTATTTTGTTTTTCAACAGGGCCAACAATAATTGAAAAAGCCGGAATTTTATTTTTTTAGTCCAGTATTACAATTCAACTTGGCCAAATAATTTTTAAATCCGAAATAAAATAAATTTGGTATCAAAATAAAGAGGACTAAAATATAAAACAAAACCAAATGAAAAATATTTGAATTAAAAATGTAAACATGAACATTTAATATAATACAGTTGTTTATTAATGTTTATTAATTTATTTTTAATAATTTTTATAAAAGTATAACTCATTGTCTCACATAAAAGAACGTAGATATATCTACGTTCCTTGCTAACATACACTATAAAATAAAAGTTTCAAACTATGTACGAAATTCACAAATTTGAAAAAAATATCAAAAACTTTTTAATTCGAATTTTTAGAGGCCTTTTGCGTATGCAGTTTTTTTAGCGCATTTAATTTTTTTTAAATAAGTTGCTAAAAATTCTGCTTAATTTTTGATAATTGTTTTACAGACGGAGTTCAGCATTTGCCTCCATACAAAAGTAAATTTTGTTTCGTTATATGGAAGAAAATGCCCAGCACCGTAGGCAAAAAAAAATTGTCAAAAATTAACCAGAATTTTCAGTCACTGGAAACATGCAGTTTTCTTATACCAAATTTATTTGACTACAAAACTGCACACCCAAAAAGGTTTTAAAACTTTTATAAGAAATTATTAAAAATGAATTAGTACACATAAGTGGGCAACTGCATTGTTTTGAATTTGATTGTTTATGATACTTATGCTTATAGTACCATTTTAATTGAAATATTTTACAATAGGTGGCATACATATGTAAAGGGGTTTTCAATAGGGACGCTACAAAAGTAGACCGATAGTGACAGCAAACGACGCCATATTTTTCCCCGCTATTTTGACATTTCTCTTCAGTAAGATTTGCCATTTCATCATGGAAAGATATACGATCCAACAATGAGTCGAAGTCAATAAGCAAAATATGCATTATTGGACAGGCAGCAATCCACACGTACTCCATGAGTCAACATTGCATCCCGAAAATATTACGGGTTGGTGCCGTTTATGGGCCGGCGGCGTCATTGGGCCGTACTTCTTCCGTGATGATCAAGTCCGGCATGTTACTGTGAATGGGAATCGCTACCGCTCAATGATAACCGAATATTTTTGGCCCGAATTGGATGATATGGACTTGGACAATATGTGGTTCCAACAGGACGGCGCCACAAGTCACACAGCGAATGTCACAATCGATTTATTGAAAACCAAGTTTGGTGAACGTGTTATCTCACGAAATGGCCCAGTCGATGGGCCGCCTCGGTCGTGCGATTTGACGCCGTTAGACTATTTCCTGTGGGGCTACGTCAAGTCTATGGTCTATGCCAACAAGCAAGCGACGATTGATGAACTTCGTACGAATATCGAACGTGGAATTGCAGCAGTATCGGCCGATTTATGCTTGAAAACCGTCGAAAATTGGGTTCAGCGTCTGGACTTCTGCAAGCGTGCCCGTGGTTTCCCTGCAAAAGAAATCGAGTTCCATACATAATGGCATCGAATCTACTTTCCTGTGAAATAAAGAATTTAATTCATATCCCAAACCGTTTTTGTTTCATTTAAAAAAACTTTTATAGCGTTCCTATTGAAAACTCCTGTATGTACCTCGTTAGATATGCCAGTTCTCTTTCATTTGATACCAAGCTTGTTTAATTTGGACTTAAAAATATTATATTTGGTCAAACTGACTTTACACATTTTTCTTAACGACTAATTCAACTTAAAATTAAAACTAAAGATAACGGTCGATTCTCTTTCATCATAGTTGGAGTGAGAATAAAAAGAGTAAGAATTATAAGTTAAACTAAGAGAATAAGAGTAGGCGAGAGGAAGTAGTGATGTTAATATATAACTCCTCCGCCCTCACGAAATTTGCGCCTCTGCAAATTTTAACATTTAATAACATAATTTTTTTATAAACTGTTTGTAACATAGGAAACAATTTTTGTTTATTACTAAATACAATGTAAATGTGAACAATTCATAACACAAATTTTCTTTGAATTGTTTGTAGAATAAGATATAATTTTTTGATTATTACTAAATACTTATACACTAATTATTTACATTTTTTTTTTTTTTTTTGTTTTTTTTTTACAAATATTTCAACTAAATACTTTCTGTGTTTTGCCCTTTATATTTACGTTTCAGTTGAGATTTATAATATCTCGTTTTTCTTTTATTTGATGTATCAGTTATGTAATTACCTTCTTTATTGTAATTATTAAGTTCTTTGTATTTTGGCGTACATTTAGCAATCTGTCTATTTTTAACAATATTATCTAAATAACTACATTCTTTGTTTCTATTTTTATTTAGATTGCTTATTTTATTAATTTTATCTTGCTCGTATTCTTTACTTAATTTTTCAATATATTGTTTGTCAAAATTTTTTTGTAAGAAATCGATAGGCCTCTTTTGTGTCGTTGTATGTATTGTGTAATTAGTATATATTGTAAATATTTTGAAAATTTTATCATCCAGGCTGAGCGATTTATTTGTTTTATCAGCTTCCATGATTCGTAAGTGTTCGTTAAGTGTGCCATGCAACATCTCTATATCAGAGTTACCTGTTTTTAAGTAAGGTGTTGTTTTATGAGTTTTTATATTTTGTTCATGTAAAAAGAGCTCTACTGCACTATGTAATATACATCTTTCATTGTCGAAAATAAGTTGATTCATTTTCCCTAAATATGAAATTCTTTGTTTTAAGGCTTCTAAAATCGAAATCCATGTTCTGTCATTTAATTTGTGATATGTTGCATATTTTGAAAATTTGTCAATTGTGGTCAGATACATACAATTTCTCGAAGGATACCATATATCTATATGTACGATATCGTTAAAATGTGTTGGACTTTCACTTATTTGATATGGAAATTTTATGGGATGTCTGTCATGTTTAGCAATTTGACAAATATTACAATTATTCACTACCAATGTAATTAACTGAAATAGCTTAGGGTAACCTGACATTTTTTTCTTTATACCAATTTGATCTAAAGTTGTTGGACTATTCTAGAAATATCTGAATGGCCTAGAAACTAAGATATATTTTCTTAATGTGTGGTTTATATTACCCATGACCCTAAGTAATACAATTTCGGGTTATTGCTTTTCCCATATTTCTAGAGGGGAAAACGAGAATTTGAATACTTATTTTTACTTCACATAACTTATGCAGAGCTCCATTAATTTATGCATATATTTATTTTACTTGCAGGAAGACCCTTTCAAGGATGTTAAACAATTTATCAGACTTCAGGTGGAAATTGGTGAAAAAAGCACGAGTGTGTGGTAGCAAAGAGTAGAAACAAAATAACAATATGAATTAAAGACACAGTGATATATTTAATAAAGAAGTGTTTTATTTTTTAATCCGTTTTTAAGCTTTTCAATGTCCAAAAAAATTGTTACGAATATTTATAAGTTTCTACTGGAAGAGTGTTTAACATAAAATCTCACGTTATAATAATTATTTAAATTGCCGCGTGAAACGCCCAACAGGTTTGGCAAGTCGCGCATTCTAAAATCGGTTATTATTTTGTTACTTTTCTGTTCACAAAGCTAACTTTGTAGAAGTTTGTCATTGCCAAGTCTTGTAAAAAATACCCTATCGATCGTAATTATTAGTCAATTCTAGCACCTTTGTCTCCGCGAATTGAAGAAGCTTTATCAACTGAGTGGCCCGGATTCGTGAAGTTCATCGAGAGTTCCTTTGGTACCCTTTCCACACTTACTGTACAAATTCGGATCACTCGAAATCACTCCAAATTTTCCAGAGGATGCGACAGCATTAGCCAACGAACGCGACCACCTTCGCAAGTCGATCCCCAACGTCCCCGCATTTGAACGCGAACGAGGTTCGCTGGACGCTAAAGTCCTGAAACCTGAATGCTGGGCTAGGTAAGGTATGGTCCATCGTAAGATCATGCAGCGCGATGATCGAATGGAAATCATATTCGCCTCATCGCTTCTAAGGATGTCCATGCTGACAAATTTTGGCACCGCGGGGGAAGCATACCTGACTGGGAGGGTGGTACCAATGTTGAACCCAAGGAAGCCGGCCAATAATGGTGTGAATCCTGTCGAGGGATTCCTTCCTTCCACCAAGAGACAAAAGAGTTTCCATAGTATCATATGCCGTAAAGGAGCGTAGCTTCATGCTCTACATGAGATACCACCGTTGAGCTTGTCCAAATGGGCAGCTGCTTAAGGAAAAAAACGCCTCTCAGGCACATCAGAAGGCATCTTCTCGAACTGGCCCGGGGTGCACATAGACTGGCTTTATAGAGAGACAGTCATTACCACCTTCGTCAAGTCTCGCCCTGTGAATGGTGTCGTTGTTCACCACTTCCTCGTGAGTCCTGCAACACTATTGTATCAGGTTCAATTCCTATCTGTTCAGAATCCACCTAGACATTCTCAATGTACATACATATGTCCAGCATGTGAAGATTCCCCACAGGATAGCAACCACCATTCACATGCCCTCCCAAGCAGGTGCATTTAACACTCCTTTCCCTTTCGTCCGACACCTCTGAAACCGGGATTTTCTTGATAACGACAATGGCGAAGCTGATCTTGAAAATATCTTTGTTCAAGTATGTTCACTAACCGTTTTCATTCCAAATTTGGTTTTCTATCTGTTGTTTTATTAAAATAGTTCATGAAATATTTCCTAAGTTTATTGTGTACGTAAATGTTTGTGATCGGCTGTTTTTCTATATGGCAAGAGTGTTCGTTTGGTAGATAACTTGTACAAGCTTGTACCAACTTTTACCAAATGGCGTTAGTTTAGGCAAAAAACTTGCACAACTTACAAGGAAGGAGCTTACTTTTGACGTTTAATTTGTGCTAAGAAAAAATTTCCCGCAAGAAAAACAACTGATTGTGATATATGGTTGCATTTGAGTCAAAAAAAAAGTTCGATATTTCAAATTATAAATTTACAAAAGAGAAACTATTCAAAAAAAGTAAATAGTTGCAAAACTTATAACAACTTGCAAGTCTTACGAACTGCTGATCTCATTTGTTGAAGGAGAAACTATAAGTGCACTTACTGAAGTATGTTTACTCCCATTTTCTATTCCAAACTTGATTTTTATTCTTTTGTTTTATTCAAATAGGTCAAGAAACAATATTTTTTTTTTATTTTTATTGTGTATACAAATTTCTTGCTGAGAATAGGGTAGTTTTGCAAGTAAAAACATTTTCCAATGAGACTTTGGAACTTCCACACCAAACGAACCGTCACTTTGCACTCTCAATTGCCCCTTCTAAATCATAACTCAGTATATTTCTGTCTCTTTGAAGCAAACATTTTGTAAAGTTTTTCAAACTATCTGCTACATGAACAAAGTAATTATCTGAAGTTTGTTGCTGGCTAATTCTTACTGCCTCTTCCGCTGGAACATACCGAAAAGATTTTCAAATGCGTTCTCAAGCAATCTTGTACAATTTATCTGCTCTGCGAACGTTGTGACCGTCAATACAACTTGAGAATTGCAACGTTTGTGGGCTTGTTGAATGAAGTTGTATCTTAGTTGTACGGGGGATCAATTTTAGCTTATAATTTTTGACAAGTTGTAGAATTTGATTTCAAGGATAGTGGACTTGTTATACGACATCACTCTATTTCGTCCTAATTGTTGTTGCAAAGGCTTTTTTGCTAAATTAGATTGTATAGTGAGATTGACTCAACGGCCTAATCGTTTAGAGCGCGCATAACAACAAGGTTAAAGGTTTTCGTGGTTAAGGTTTAAATTAAAAAAAAAGCCCCGCCCGGAAACACAGAACCAAACCGAACGTTCGATAAAATCCGCCGTCTATCGGAGAATAGCTTTAAACATTTCACAATCAATAACCGATAAATTGTTTTCGATAACATGACCTTGCATTTCCCCTTCACCATAAATATCAATGCAAAAATAATGCATTCCAATTGTTGACAAGAATTTGTGAAATTGTTATCATTTTGTGATTGAAGTTTTTCCAACATGAAGCGCGCGCAGAGTAAAGCCAGTAACGCAACGAAAACCAAAAAACCAAAATCGTCATCAAATTCAAATGATGACGCTGCTTCACCGGTTGCAACTGCAGGTTCCGATGCAGAGAAGGCAGCACCGAAGGTCATTTCTATTGAGTCACTGCAACAGCGCCGTTTAGCCACAGCCAACAGCATCACCGACTTTCATTTCAATAAAAAGCGCGTGCGCTTGCTTAGCTCAGTAAAGGAAGTGAGTGAATCCCGGTGCGGTGGTGTGCTATATTGGATGTCTCGCGATGCACGCGTTCAGGACAATTGGGCATTACTTTTCTCTCAACGCTTAGCTTTGAAATTAAAGTTACCGCTATTGGTTGCCTATTGCCTCGTGCCGAAATTTCTAAATGCCACACTACGGAATTACAAATTCTTATTGCGCGGTTTGGAAGAAGTACAAAGTGAGTGTCGTGAGCTGCAAATACCATTTCAATTGTGTTTAGGGCCGGCAGTCGAGTGCTTGCCAAAATTAGTACGTTCACAAAACATCAGCGCAGTCGTGTGCGATTTCACACCATTGCGTGTTCCACAACAGTGGGTGGAAAGCCTAAAGGAAGCGCTACCCGCCGAAGTGCCTTTAACACAAGTGGATGCACATAATGTAGTGCCACTATGGGTGGCCTCCGACAAGCAAGAATATGGCGCGCGTACTATACGTGGGAAAATCAATTCAAAACTATCAGAATTTCTCACCGAATTTCCACCAGTCATAACGCACCCTCACAATAAAAAGATAATTGAAAGCTCCGAGCGAGTGGATTGGAAAGCAGCTGAAAGATATTTGGAGTGTGATCGTTCAGTAGATGATGTAGAGTGGGCAAAGCCCGGCTATGCAGCAGCATGCAGTCAACTGCAGACCTTTTGTACTAAACGCTTGCGAATTTTTAGCGAAAAGCGCAACGACCCTACCATTAATGCGATATCAGGACTTTCGCCATGGTTTCACTTTGGTAAATGCTAATGGTTTAAAATAATAATAGCATAACAGTAGACTCCCTTGCGTCATTCCCACGACAGTCGGTTCTACGTACCGGAATGACCCGGGTTTCACCCGGCCAAGGACTGTTGTTTCGGCAATCTAACCCTGTTTAGATCGGCCTACCCCATTCCACTCCCTTGCGTCGACACCACAGAAAAAAATTTCAGTTTATATTTTATTTACATATACTTTTTTTCTCAGGTCAAATTTCTGTGCAGCGTTGTGTTCTCGAAGTGTTGCGCCACAAATCCAAATGCAAAGCATCTGTGGAAGCCTTCTGCGAGGAAGCGATCATTCGACGTGAGCTAGCGGATAATTTCTGTTACTACAATGAAAACTATGACAATCTAAAAGGATTGCACGCCTGGGCTGCTAAAACACTTGAAGACCACCGTAAAGATAAACGCAATCCTTCATACACCATTGCCGAATTCGAAGGATCTCGCACGCACGATGATCTCTGGAATGCAGCGCAAATTCAGTTGGTACGCGAAGGTAAAATGCACGGGTTTCTGCGCATGTACTGGGCTAAAAAGATATTGGAGTGGTCTGCGACACCTGAAATGGGGCTAGAAATTGCCATTCTTTTGAACGATAAATATAGTTTAGATGGATGTGATCCAAACGGCTATGTAGGTGAGTGGTATAAAAACAAAAAACAAATGAAAAAGGTACAAGGTATGTAGATTTATTTAAAAAATATTGTATTTCCAGGCTGTATGTGGTCAATTGGTGGTGTGCATGATCAAGGCTGGGCGGAAAGGCCAATTTTCGGGAAAATACGTTATATGAACTATAAAGGTTGTCAACGAAAATTTGATGTAGCTGCTTTTGTTGCTCGTTATGGTGGGAAAGTATATAAATCAAAGTAAAGGCTAATTAATATATTGTTGGAATCGTTAAATATGGGGTTTGTGAAGTTTCAATATTGTTATATGAATTGTTTTTTGTTCCGTTATAGCACAGCCACCTCGAATATTGTACCTGGCAAAGTTAATTATACCTTTAAGCAGATAAACTTTATACAGCTAAAAATGTATACACATTTTGCACGCAATCTGGAAGAGTGACAATTAAAAAAAACATTTAAGAATATGTTTTGCATATCTAACGAAGTTTATAATTTTTCGGTTTCTTTGAAAAAAGGCCAATATTGAATTAAGGCCTACGTCATCAACTACATCAGTACATTAGTACATATTCCAGTATTATTTTTTTTTTTAATATGAAACTCTTGCAGCAAGCGTGTTATACTCGTATATATTGAAAATTAAATTTAAAAAAAAAATTGTATCCATGTACTTTGGTAAATGTTTATCTATTGCATATCAAAAGCTTAAAGAAATAATAAAACTAAATAATGAGGCCTTTTTAAATATGAAATATTGAATGAGAGGTATCGGAAGCAACTATGCTGCAGAATTTAAAAAAACAAACACGTGTCTACCTAAAACCCCGAGCCATGAGGAGATATAGAGTTAAATATGGGATTAGAAGTGGTTATTAGTTAGTAGTAGTAGTAGTAGTAGGTGTGGCAGTAGTAGCATTAGTAAAACTACTAGTAGTAGTTAGTAGCAGCAATTACTAAAAATAGTAGTAATAAATAATAAAACAAGTAGTAGTAATTAGTAAAATTAGTAGTAAGAGTTACTACTAACTAATCATTAATAGTAATTAGTGCAAAAATTTTTTTTTTTTTTTTTTTTTTTTTTTTATTTAAACATAGATTTATTTATTGAATCGCTTAAATACTAAAGCCTAACAACAAGTTTTCGAATCTTAAACTAATATTATCTGCTTGTTAGCCCTTATATAAGGCTCCGATAGTTCCGTGAATCTTCATCAAAAGGCTGGACGATTGTTCGTTTTCAGACGTGATTTGTAAGTTCTATGTGCTAGAGCATTTGCAAGCGGGTTCGGGTGCGATTGCAGTTTATCGAGGTATTTTGCTCTGCTGCTATTGATTTCATCTTTGACTGTGGGTATTTCAAGATCTTTATGAATATTCGAGTTCTTTATGTACCAAGGTGCTGCTGTTATCATTCTTAGGATTTTTGATTGTGACTTCTGTATAATATCGATACTACTAGCACAGGCAGATCCCCATAGCTGTATACCATACATCCATATAGGCTTTAGGATTGAATTGTACAAAAGAACCTTATAGTCTAGGTTTAATGCAGACTTTCGATGCAACAGCCAATGTAGTTCGGATCTTTTCAAATTTATTTGTATCTTTTTAGCGATAATATGATTTTTCCAAGTGAGGCGCCGGTCTAGGTGCATACCAAGATATGTAACATTTTTATCCTGGGGAATTATGACTTTGTTTAATGTTATAGATGGGCACGTTTTTGGCTTAAGTGTGAAGGTCACATGCTTCGATTTTTGTTCATTTACTTTAATACGCCACATCTCTAACCACTCCTCGATATGTTTTAGGTGGTTTTGTAAGAGTTTTGAAGCTTCTACTGGACATTTGTTTCTGCATATTATGGCAGTATCATCCGCGAAGGTTGAAGTTAGCAATGAACTGCTAGTAGGGATATCAGATGTGAATATAAGATATAATGTTGGACCAAGGACGCTGCCCTGAGGAACGCCAGCCTTTATTGGAAACTCTTCTGATATATAATCATTCATTTTTATTGTAAACCATCTGTTAGAGAGGTACGAATTAAGAATGCTATGGAAGCTTGGTGGCAGTAGCTTTGTAATTTTATGTATAAGCCCTTCATGCCAAACTTTATCGAATGCTTGGGATACATCCAGAAAAATTGCGGAACAATATTCTCTGTGTTCAAATGCCGTTCTTATCTCATTGGTAATACGGTTTACTTGTTCTATTGTACCATGCTTCTCTCGAAAGCCAAATTGGTGAGTAGGTATGATATTATGGTTTTTGAGAACAGGAGTAATTTTACGTAGTAATATTTTTTCAAACAGCTTTGAGATACAGGGCAGTAAGCTAATTGGTCTGTATGACGATGGCAGAGTTGCGTTTTTGCCGGGTTTAAGAATCATAATGATTTGAGACCTTTTCCATGCTTTCGGAAAGTATCCAAGTTTAAATATCGAGTTGAAAATAATGGATATGTAGGTGATAGCACTACTAGGCAATTCCATTAACATTTTTGGAGTGATTCGGTCATAGCCAGGAGATTTTTTTGGGTCTAGAGTTTGTCTTATTTCTTCGATTTCAGAGATTGTTGTAAAAATTGGGTTTGTACTTATACTACTACATTGAGGTGTGAGTGGAGAACATGTTGAAACCGAGTTGGGATGAAATACCTTTTCAAGATGTTGCGCGAAGCATTTAGCCTTTTCTTCTGAGCTACGCGCCCAAGAGCCATTTTCTTTTCTAAGTGGCATTTCAGGCTTCACTGGCGGCTTGATATTTTTGTTCGCACCCCATAATGATTTTTTTTGGAGACCATTGGGGGTTAGCTTTTTAATGAAAACATTAATATTTTGCTCCTCTTCATGTTTAAGGGCTTGTTTCAGTATTTTCTCCGCTCTTTTGAGTTTAAGTTTTGCTGTAGGCGATCTAGAATTCTGCCACTCTCTTCGGAGTTTTCGTTTTTCTATAACAAGGTGTTCGATTCGACTGTTCGTTTTTTTGTGGGAAAAACTTGTATCAGATACAGACTTTGGAGTAGCTACTGTGGCAGCTGTTATAAGCAAGGAGTTCAGAACGTTAATACTGTCATCAATATCCTCCCCATTCTTAATTTTGAAATTTGTTTGAACATGGCTACTGATAAATTTTTTATATTTCAGCCAATTTGTTTTATGCGTTGTCAATTGGGAAAAATTTTCGATTTTATATGGCTGTTCATATAATGTGATCATAACTGGTGAGTGATCCGAAGACAGATCAGGCCAGGTTTCGGCAGTTATCATACTTCTATCAATATTCTTAATGACTGCAAAATCAATTAAGTCAGGCATTTTCTTAACATCTGTTGGCCAATAAGTTGGCTGTCTAGGTGACACAAAGTCAAGACGTGTTCGCTTATCAATAATAGTGTTATAAAGCTGCCGACCTTTCGGGTTCACAAGGCGTGAACCCCAGTAAGGATGTTTGGCGTTATAATCTCCACCTGCCAAGAACCGATCACCCAATGTGTTAAAAAATTCTTTGAATTGTTTGTCTGTAATTGAGAAGCGCGGCGGGCAGTAAATTGCTGAAATTTTCAGATCAGTGCCACGATTTATAAGGCATATTGAAGTGGCTTGCATATAATTCGTACTAAAAGGTTCTAATGAATGATGCTTTAGCCTGCTTCTTATAAGCACTGCTGTTCCACCATGAGCTTTACCATCTGGGTGGTTTGTGTTATAAAATGTGTATCCAGGTATATTAAAGTTATACTTGTTTGTTAGATGGGTTTCTGATATAAGCATAACGTCCACATCATTTTGTGTTAAGAATCGTTTGAGATCTAACTTATGCTGGTTGACACCGTTTGCATTCCATAAGCATATTTTAAGCTGATTCATTTTTTATTAATTAAGGATTGTAGCATTTGTGTTTGGACTTTAATCAAATCCTGGATCATGCTTTGCATTGTTGTCATGAACTGTGACATACATTGTGTAAGATTTAAAATCATTGACTCTAACCCACTAGTTGGTGTGGTGCTTGGGGATACTTTTTCTATATTATTTATGCATGTGTTAGCATTTTGTGTCGCATGGGCATTAACTATGCTTGGATTAGCATTTACAGCATTCGCTTTTAAAATATTGGCATAAGATATTGTATTTGCAAAATTATTGGGGATATTCGAGCCAATGATATTACTTGTGACCGTATTAGTATTTGCCAAATTAGGTGTAATTGGAATTTGGCTGCGTTTTGCTTGAATACCTTGAGCAAGCTTTATTTTAAGGTCTTTATAGACTGCGCAGCCTCTATAGTTTGCGGTGTGGTTACCGCCGCAATTACTGCATTTTTTTGAGAGTACATCTTCCCTCTTTTTACTACACTCGGAAGAGTGGTGAAGATCTCCACAAACTACGCATACAGTGCGCAAGGTGCAGTAAGATCTCGTGTGGCCAAATTCTTGGCAATTAGTACATTGCACTGGACCATTTCTTTTTAATGGTTCTTCAACTGTGACTCTACGATGTAACAAATATTTTAATTTGTAAATCGGGTGTGTTTCGTTCTTTTTTAATTGAACAGAGTCAGGCATAAGCTCTATTTTGTACATGGGTTGCGGTATTTTATTTTTGTTTATTATATTAATAACTGACTTAGCAGCAAACCCTTGTTCCCCAAGCGCTTCTTTTATTTCATCGGAATTTACTGAGGCTTCAATTCCTTTTATTACAACCATTAGCCCCTTGGAACTCTTTAATTGGTATGAGTAGTAGTTTTTATTTTTTGCGGATAAAAAATTAACTACTTCTCGGAAATTTATTTCAGTGTATATCTGAATTTTTGTTTCATCAATGTTTCCTTTTTTAAGAGGAACAATGTGGAAATTGTTAGTGCCAATGATGCGGGCAATGTTGGCGACAAGTGCATTAGAGCTGCGTTCACGCAAATATATTGGTGGTGGCTTGGCACTGCCGACTTTGGTTGCACCCTGCGTTGCAGATGTTTTTGACCTTGCGTTATCTACACTTAAGATTGAAAATCTATTATCACCCAAGGGTGAAAGTTTTTTCTCATCGCTAGTGTTAGCCCTTTTTGCACCCTGTACACTTTTAGAAGGGCTTGCCTTGCGCTTGATCGTCACGTAGCGATCAATGCCTGTCTGCACTGCCGGCCTTTTGCTCGTAACCTCTGCTGCTTTTTGTGCAGTGTTGGTAGCTACTGCAGTACTTACGATTGATGACGCGATGATTGACTGTGATTGGCTGTTATCTGCTGGTGGGGTGACAGCTTTTGCTGGATTTGCAGGAGATGTCGTGATCGCTAACTGGGCCGACTTTTTGTTGGTGTTGCGTTGGGGCGAGCTGGGAGCAACAATGGAGAAGTATTTGTTGCGTTCCCCTGCTGATTGCAGTGAATGTCTGCGCTGGTTTTGTTGACTCATGTTCATTGTTGCTGTGATGCACTTTGCACTTTTTGTTGGTTGGACTTTGGTTTGTCTGCAAATTAGGTAAACAAACCGATGTATTTGGTTTTTTTTTGTTTTTTTTTTTATTATTTAGCGTCTTTTCGCATACAATACAGTTTGTATTTCACTTTATTTGTTGTTTTTTATTTTCTTTATTTTTTTGTTGTTGTTGTTGTTGGTCGCTTGTGATTTTTTGTTTTTTTTTTTGCACAAACTTTCACGGAGCGAGCTAAAAAAAACACGTCCTTTCGCTTCCGCGCTCAACTGAAACTGTGCAAAATTTAGTAAAAAAAAATAGTAGTAGTGGTAATTAATGGTAAAGTAAGTAAACAAACAGAAATTAGTAGTAGCATTGGTAACAATAATAGTAGTAAAAAATTACTCTTTTTCCGCTAAATAAGCTTTACTTTAAAAATAATTAAAATATTTGGATAATTATCATAAGAGGGTGCTCACAGCTTCGAAGTGGTTATGTCTTCTCCTTATTTGGCACTACAACCGGTTTTCGGTCTCTTGCGAGACAACTTCGCCAATTGCACCTCTTCTTTGTGAACTTGCACCAGTTACTCACAAGAAGTGTAGACAGCTCTTTCCACACCTGGTCCTTCCATTGTGTACGAGGGTGTCCTGTGGGTATCGAAGAATCTATTATATAGGCCGATCGCGCTGCCTATACTTGGAATTAAGAGCCTCTACTATTCTCGTACTTCAGATAACATCTGGGATCGGCAAAGCATCAACTCTGAAAGCTCTTAGTACAACAACAACACTCATTGCCATAAATACGCAGGTGACCGTGGAGTTAACCGCAACTGCCCCTGGAGAACCGTGGTATTGACCCTGTCAAATGCTTTTGACACGGGACATCAACTATTCCACAGGGATTCCAGGCTCCCTCCACTACCACAGGGAGTCACAATAGTCTCATAAACCAATGATTGCTCGGAAATGGCCACTCGCCTTGCTCGTTTCTTCACTGACTTCTTTTCACCATGTGATTACAGATAACAAATAACTTAAATCAAATTTGTCTGCGCTGAAATAAGCTAGCTGTTCGTGTTAGAGGAGCGGTGCTAGTGAACCAACTTATTTCGTGTAAAAGAAACTCACGGTGGGCTGAATAAAGAAGATGACGCCATCAGTGATATCGCAATTTGGGTTTTGCCAATTTTGACAGTTCTAAAGTACTGAACAAGTTTATTTCATAAATCTCCATCTATAAATCAGTTTTTCACACTTCAGCAAAATTAAAATGCGTTTCTCATTAATGAACTAGAAGTTATTCATTCTTATTTTCCCCATATTCTTTGTTTACTGGGTTTGGGTTCTGCCGCTTCGACACGGTAAGGCGCGATCTTGTATTCTATCGTTCTGGGAATAAGCGTATCGTCACATAAATTTAGGGGGCGACTTTCAAATTTCGAACATCCAAAGCTCTTAATTTTTTAAATATCGTAAAGTTGGAGTCAAGGCGAATTCATATAAGGTGGTGTTGAGAAAGCTGATGAGTGAATTCACTTGCTGGATTGAATGTCAAAACTATGTGTTTGTTGTTATTCTCACCGATTCTCACTGTCACTATGCGCACATTTATGTTGTTGTACGCTCAATACCACTACATACATACATACATACATATTTCAAATGAAAAATATTCCAAATAATCCTTACCACACTAGTGTTATCTATTAAGACGAATACCCTATGCAAATATTCATTGAATACAAATTCTGGACAACAACTAAAAATGAAACTCGACTAAAATAAATAACTGTAAGCTTTTTATTATCTGTTAAATTCATTATCGAAAAAGCTTAAATTTCATTCATAAAAACCGAACAACCAGATTCGCAACAACAAAATGTACCGCACGCTTACGCAGGGGGTGGTATTTGAAATAGAATTTGTGTTTGAAACACAACGAAACCGGTAAGTGAGAGCCAACATGGTGTACTCTCTCAGCCAAGCGGGCACTCAGAAAGTGGTTGATTGATAAGTGGGTGGACGAAAGTCTTAACAGTTCTTTCGTTATGTTGGAGTTGTTGCTGTGCGCCCGCAGCTGCTCCAACGCCGTTTGCTCCAACTCTGCTATCATTACTACATGCAGTCACATAACTGGCTCAGCAGTCATTTACTTGGCGGCTTTCAAATCAGTCGTTTTTAAGCTTTCGTGTTGTGCAGTTGAATTGGACGTAGCGAGCGCTTGTTAGCTGAATACAATATAGAAATTTTTGTTGTGCGGTGTGTATGGATACAAGTGCGGTTGGTGCCGGAGTGTAGAAAAGGTGTGAATAAGAATTTTCAATAAGCTTGCAAAGTTTTGAAGTCAAATATTGTTTTTAAAAAATATTATTAAAAAACTTGCAAAGTGTATAAATATTTCGTTAGTGCTGAGTTTTTGGCAGCCAAGTGTTTGGAAGTGTGAAAAGGGTGCGCCAAGCACACACCTACATACATAGTACACACATAAGTAGGCATAGAAGTCGGCTACTTTTCGCCTGCACTTCAACGCATTGACAAGAATATTCTGGTGGCTGTTCAGGGAATTCCTTTGAAACTCAATTAAAGTGAGTGCGAACAGGAATTTTAGAAGCAGGTTAGTTATTGTTTTATTTAGTTAAATTTTTTTTCACTAGAAAAACAGCTCGAAAAACTACTTGCGCTTGAAATGGCGATGATAGAATCCTTTTACTTAGAAGTCGTACACGAGAATCCTGCTCCAACTTGTCGTCTAACTCTACTGCAGCACTTCCGCTATTTTCACTCCCCGCTTCCTCTTATCCTCTCACCACTTTCTCTCGCTATCTCCTCCACTTTGGTTCGTTGACGTTCGTTCGTTCTTCCGGTTATGCTATCGTTCAGTTTTCGCTCTTCCAAATTGTCTACCGCTTTCGCGTACATTACCCTCCATTGGTTGTCTTGCGCGTGGGCTTCTCCACATGTTGTCCATTTATTATCACTTTTTCCCGCTCAAAATGTGATGTGCAAGCAACGATTACACCAAGTAGGTTGACGACCGAAAACGTAAATAAATGCAGCTCAACTTTTTGCATTGCCTACCCTACCGCTCTGCGTCCGCGAAATGTGCATCTACTACGTTTTTTTTTATATTGCTTTTGTAATAATAGTACGCGACCACAAGCACTGGCGATTGGAGAGTAAAAATCGGCCTCTGTAATTGCTGGCCTTTAATTGTATTTGCAGTTCTCTACGTAGGGGGTGATTAGAGCGCTACGGGTGGTTTTTTTTTTTAAACAAACAAGTTTAATTGATAAGAGTCTATAGCAGTGTGAGTGAAATATGTGATTACGTGTTTTGAAAAAAAAAAAAAAATGTATAGGAAAAAATCTTTAATTAAAAGTTAAAAAAAAAACAGGTTTACCAGTGAGAAATTGCTCAGCCGGTCACTGAACTTGTAAAAAAATTCAGTATGTGCGGATGCATATTTTATTTATGCTCAAAAATATATTTGCAAATAACACTGTGTTGCAGTGAAAATACATTTTACAAGTGATCTAGTAAAGGTCGTAGATCTGGTCGAGTTGTTCATAAGAATGTGTGTGAAAATTTCCAAAAACCCTCAAATTTTCAACATATTCATACAAAAAAAAAATAAATTTGGCATGACCTCGTCTACATAACGAATTTTCTTTCTTTTAATTTTTTAACTATTTTAGATTTTTGATATATCTTTCAAAAGAAACGTGTTGACACTTTTTCGATCAATAGGGACTTTTGGGAAAATAGTTTGAATCCGTGGTAAAAATTTACAATCAATTTGAAATTTACACAGTTTTTTCTTGTCTTTTCAAATTTGGTAGCTCCTTTTTTACAATTTCACGATAAAGCATTTACATTTAAGACATTTTCCGTCAATAACATTTTATTCTGAGTGGAAAAAGGAATCGATTTTAAAATTCGGTTAAGAATTTTAGATTGTATGATGTTTTATCAAAAGCGAAAATCGTGTTGACAATTTTTTGAATAATGTTTTAAGTGTATTAGGTAATCATTTATAAGTACACTCAGTCCTTTTTTTACGCGATCTCTTTTTACGCGATTTCACTTTAACGCGGTTATTTTTGCAGCGCAAATTCCTTTTTTTACGCGAATTTCTCACTTTAACGCGATTGCTTTTTTTCGTTTTTTGTTTGTTTACATATTTTTATACGAAACAATTTTCGAACATAATACGGGGAAGTCCCAACAACGCGATTGCTTGTTTTCGTTTATAATTCGGGGAAGTCCCAACAACGCGATTGCTTGTTTTCGTTTATAATTCGGGGAAGTCCCAACAACGCGATTGCTTGTTTTCGTTTATATTGCAAATCTATTTATAATGTATTTAGCTAGCGGCCGGTGCAGTTGTTTTGGTAAGACTTAAAAATAAAATAAAAATAATAAAAAATTTTTAATAAGGAATTTTAATTTTTGCTAGCTTTACAATGGAAATTAATTCAGGAAAAAACAAAAAACGCAAAGGCATTTCTTTAGAAACAAAAATAAAAATTTTGGACTATCTAGAGCAGGGAGATGGCCCAACAAATGTGGGAAAGAGGCTTGGACTCAGTGAATCTACAGTGCGGACAATAAAAAAAAATGAAAATGCAATCAGAAAATCTGTAGTTTCCGGCAAAAATGTAAATGCGAAGAAAACTTCATACTCAAGAAATATTTTTATTGAAGAAATGGAAAACCTATTAACAATTTGGATTGAGGATCTCAACCAGAAAAGAATCCCAGTTGATACTACAACAATAAAACAAAAAGCTCTACGTATTTTTAATCGATTACTACTTGAAAAACCATCAACATCGAACCAAGCAAACAAAAACGAATTTTCAGCTAGTGGTGGATGGTTTTCGAAGTTTATTGAAAGACATAATTTTCATAATTTAAAAACTAAGGGTGAAATTGCTTCAGCTGATAGTAAAGCTGCGCAGGACTATCCACCAAAGTTATTAAAAATTATTCAAGAAGGTGATTACACGCCAGACCAAGTTTTCAATGCGGACGAAACCGGCCTATTTTGGAAGAGGTTACCAAAACGAACATATGTGTCTAAGACCCAAAAATCAGTAGGTGGCTTCAAAGCTGCAAAGGACCGTGTGACGTTTTTATTATGTAGCAATGCTTCTGGTGACCGCATGATTAAACCGCTGTTAGTAAACAAAAGTCTCAGGCCGCGAGCACTAAAGGGCCAAGATTTAAAAAATTTACGTGTTCACTGGATGGCCAATAAAAAAGCCTGGGTAACTGGAAATATATTCCAAGAATGGTTTGCTAAATGCTTTGTACCAGAAGTTAAAAGTTATTTGGAGAAGAAGAAACAGCCCTTTAAAGCTCTTTTAATAATTGACAATGCACCAGGCCATCCGTTGATTGAACATCCTAATGTAAATATCATTTTCCTCCCGCCGAATACTACATCAATTATCCAACCGATGGATCAAGGCATTATTGCGACTTTTAAAATGTACTACCTCAAAAAAACTTTTCAGTGCATTATAGAAAAACTGGAGGAAAATCCTGAATTGGACTTCACCGATGCTTGGAAAAATTTTTCTATCAAGGATTGCATCTTGTACGCGTCAAAAGCAATTTCTGAAATAAGGCAACATACGTTAAACGCATGCTGGAAATCTCTTTGGCCAGAATGTGTTAAAAGTGGTATGTCCGTGACAAGCAATTATTCAGATATCATCGATTTAGCACGTTCCGCGGGAGGAGAAATTCTTGCAGATATGACGAGAGAAGATATTGACGAGATTCTTCTAGACCGAGAGCTCGATGATGACGATTTGATTGAAATAGCTACGGAAGTAATCGAATCGGAAAATAGCAGCGACACCGAAATAGACGAGCATCCAATTAAAGCAGAGACGATTAAGCAAGGTCTTAAACTTGCAGCAGAATTGGAAAATTATTTTGTAGCAAATGATACTGATGCCGAACGTGTACGAAGTTTTCAAAAAGAATTGAGTCTCTGCATGTTAAGATATAAAGAACTACATCAGAGTTTATTGGGTCCAAAAAGAAGCATTCAAACAAAATTAACTGAATTTATGGTGCAAACTCAACCACAGGTGCAAACTCAGTCGGAGATGCTAAGTCAATCAGAGCATCAATCCATAGTTCTTACTATTGATTCTGATACACATTCTAGTGATATCAGTCCAGGCCATCAAAATAAGCGGCTAAGAATAATTTCCACTACGGATAATGACAGTGATTAAACAGCATTCAACAGTTTTTTCAATAAATCTACCAATTTTCTATTTTCTTCTCTTTTATATATGGTTTTTTTGTATTTTTTATTTTGTTATGAATGAATAAATCATAAGTCTTAAGTTTGAAACTTTTTGTATTGTTTTTCAATATTTTTTTGCGCGTATATTTTGTTATACGCGATATTTTTTATATTCGGAACCAATTCGTCAGTTAATATTGGAAAACTAACCATTTTTACGCGATTTTTTTTTTACGCGATTAGTGGCGGAACCAACAATCGCGTAAAAAAAGGACTGAGTGTATATCCAAGACGAATTCATATCAGGTGGTGTTATAAGTACAAAAGCAACAATTTACACAAACCAAATATACGCACAATGACAGTATGATTTTCAACTACCACATCATTTTGACTTAACGTTCACCAAGCGAATTCAATCAGCTGTTCGATACGAACTCGCCTTGAGTATATCCTTCAGTTTTTTTCAAAGTTTTCAATAAAACCCAGAATTTTCATAGCAGTTACGATTTTTTTTATTTCCCCTATTTGAAGTAAATATCATAATGTCATAGGCCTTCAGTTAATTTTGAACAATGATACCTTATTTTCCTCAGGATAGAACGTTTTTGGCAGAAAATTACTTATATGTAAATGTTTTCTTATAAAATTGTAAAAAAGGAGTTACCACAGTTGAAAATATAAGAAAAAAAAATATTTTCGAGAAATTCATTATGTATCTAAAATGTGCAACATTTTTCTTTTGAAAGATATATCAAAACCTAACAAAAATTAAAAGAAAGAAAATTTATTTTGTAGACGAGGTCATGCCAAATTGGACTTTTTTTTGTGAATAAGTTGAGAATTTGAGGGTTTTGGAAATATTCAAAACCATTTTTGTGAACCACTCGACCAGATCTACGACATCTACTAGGTCACTGGGAAAGTTCATTATTTCAACAAATAATACATACATATGTAAATATGTGTGTAATTATTAAAAATATAAAAAGAAACAAATTTATTAAAAGTGATACCGATAGAACAATTTTCATTTCCAAAAAAAAAAACACTTGTTCATTTAAGAATATGATAAAAAAAACCCCAATAAACTAAGGGGAATTTAATAAATTGTATAGCAAAATTACTTATGGCTAAAGAAGTAAACATTTTAAAAACAGGACAAATGCTCTGAATTGCATACTTAAAATTTAAAAGCAGCAGCTTTTGCAGCAACAAAATTTAAACAACCTCTCGACTCCAAACAGCAAATATAGCACTATTGACAATTTTAAAATTACCTAATAAAAATCAGTTTTCTCAGAAAACCAAAAAAAAACTCGCAACTTCATATTTTGTAAAATAAATCGAATTGCAAAAAAAAAACGGCGAGCAAGTGCTTTTACATTTTTTTATGTCGTCATAGATCTTAAAACAAACAAAAAAAACAAAAATCAAATCTTATCCTTGCATTAAAAGAGTTTTATTTTCAATAAATATAAAATTTAAAAATCATTGGACCACCGAACTGAATAGTCCCCACTTTCTCCTCTACTTTCTTTATTTTGAGTTATTTTTGGAAATATATAAATAATAACAAATATTATTGTTCAAAGTTTGATAGCACACGTACACAAAAAAAGAATTGTGGATCGCAGGGTAGACCCCACTATTTCTATGGATTTTTATAATCGATCCGAAAACTTCACGCTAACTTTAACAGTTTTTCATATATATACAATGAACAATTCTTACTAAATAACAAAAACAAAAAGTTATTACATCACATGCGAAACGGGACAAGTTATTACCCAAAGTGTTATATAGAATACCTTAGTAAAATGATTTTGAAAACGTATGGATTCAAGTATTGAGATAAATTTTTTTCAAAAACCTCGCAATTTGTTGTGTTATATATTGGTTATCGAGAACATTGTTTGATGATTAAGTTTTCAAAAATTCATCAAAACTCTTTGATAATTATTATGAAATGAGAAACATGTTTAAGTCATCTATAATTTTTGTACTGAGACTTATAAAGGGTGATTTTTTAAGAGCTTTCTGGAATTTTAAATAAATAAAAAACATAAAATTTAGAAAACTGCATGAAACCTTTATTTGAATGTTGGCTTACAGTGCGTCAATGGAAGCAGCTTTGTCGCTATAGACATGACCATAACATAGCCCCACAAAAAATAGCCTAGTGGCGTTAGATCGCACGATCTAGGCGGTCAATTGACAGACCCCAAACGTGAAATAAACTTTTCACGGAACCTGCTTCTCAATAACTCCATTGTTTCGAGTGGTGTGTGGCATGTGGCAGAGTCTTGTTGAATCCACATGAGATGCAAGTCAAGCTCTTCCATTTTGGGCAAAAAAAAAGTTTATTATCATCGCGCTCACTAATCACAGAAGCGTTGCGATTCGCAGCATCTTTGTTGAAATAAGGCAGCCCATAATCCACACCAAACAGTGACTTTTGTTGGACGCATTGGAAGCTCTTGCAATACTTTTGGCTGCTCTTCACTCCAATAATTGCAGTTTTGCCGTTCACGTATCCATTCAACCAGAAATGAGCTTTGCAGCTTAACACAATTTTTCGATAAAACAGTGAATCTTCGGCCCACATTTCAAGAGCTCATTCACCAAAACTTTGGCGTCGTGGTAGGTCGTTTGACTTCAATTTTTGTACCAGCTGTATTTTGAAATGCTTCACACCTAAATCATTTATAAATAAATTGCTGCGAATGGCGCCGAATCGTTAACACTGGCCGATACAGCTGCGATAATTTTCCTCAGTTCGCACACTACGTAAGCGTGTTGCTGGTTAATGTCCTTCAATGTAAATTTGGTGCGAATTTGAGTCTGAATAGCTCGAATAGCTCGAATAGCTCGAATAGTCGCCTCAGTAGGTCGATTAAACTGACCATAAAATGGAAGAAGCGCATGATGAACATTTTTAACAGAGCACGCATTTTGATAATAAAATTCAATAATTTGCAAGCGTTGATCGTTTTTAAGACGATTCATGGTTAAATTATAGACCAAACTAAAGATGTTTGACAATGACACAACACATGAAACGTGCGTGAGATGTCAAAACCAGTGTTGCCAAAATGAAAGTAGCTAAAAAATCACCGTTTATTACAAAAGTCTTCCTATAACGATTATGAGTGAAACAAATTTTTTAAGTCTTCAAAGATTTTTATTCTGAGATTTATATTTAAAAATTTTTTGAGTTCTTGAAATACGGAATTATTTCCGGGAAGGCTTATAGTATATAGAGAGTTGTCACCGGCTTAAATAAATAAACATTAAAATATGAGTGTAAAACTGTTCGCAAAGTGTAATTAAATAAATAAATCTGGGCGGGACAAAGTTAACCAGGTTTTTCTAGTAGTTACACACATATATACCGTTTAATATGCAACAGAATTTTATATAAGTATTAAAGATTTCAGAAGGGAAATATTTTTATTCGATAAAAAATATTTATTTTTAACAATTTTATAGCAATCCTAGGGGAAAAATTCTCCAAATGAAAAATCGGGTAACTTTATTTTTATTTTATAAAATTTTGTTGGGTGGAAGAAAGAAAATTTTAAAAAGTTTAAATTCCAGTGTCCAAAAATATAATACAAAGTATCTTTGTTGTATTTGAACTTCTTTCCACTTTTCGGTATCAATGTCCTTAGTGACATTTCTATCGATATCTTTACAACTATCACTGTAGATATACTTAGTTATCGTTATGTCTATAGTTATCTTTAATAAAAAAAAATATAGATTTTGTGACATTTTAAAGTGAGAAATTTCTTTGTTATATATATATGTATATATTCCGATTAAAAATTATTTTACGACCTTCATATAGATGCAGTGCTTTATATATCTATAAACTAGAAACCTTTTGCCTTTCTTCAGTTGAAATTTTGAATGAAAATCATTGAAAATTTTTATTTGCGTGTAGGCATTTGAAATTTTTTTAAAATAATTAAATAAATTATTTAATATTTTTGCAAAAAATTTCGTCAACAACGATATGTTGATATTGTTCTACTTCTGTATTTTGTTTTACAAGTAGATAGCCTAGAGCAAATTAACCTAACCTAATTATTTATTTTACTCCAGTGACCTCTGCAAGTTTGCTCGAAATAATCCAGTTGAAGTGGAAATTAAACAAATTCAAATGTGCTATGTATTCAAAATTAATTATAAAACGTCATAGCGCATATATATATGTGTGTGTTTGTATGTATGTACTTATGTGCCCACATACATATGTTTGTATGTCTAGACCTCAATAATGCTTCTATCGTTTCTATTATTTCTATTTACACAACTGTTATGTTATATATAACTTTTCTATTTGCATTTAAAGTTTGCCATGTCTTATATTTCATTGCCTATCTATGGCGCGTAAGTTTGTATGTATGTATGTACATAACTATGTATGGTATTGTTTTTTGTTGTTTTTGTTTAACTTAACCGCAACTCTAGTTACGTATACGCACTGTACGTAAAATTAAGGTCGAATGCAATAAGGAAATTTAATGCGGCAGAAAAAATTTTTTCATTTACTATTTTTTCTCACTTCACTCAAAAATGCATTGCAATTAAGGTTAAGATTTATTTAAAAATAATAATGTTATAATTGCGATCAAAAGTCAAAATTTCTAAAGTTATGTACATAATTGGATTAAAAAAAAATAAAAAAATTAACCAGTATTTGTGAAATTTTTTGACTTTATGACTTAAGTCACATCAGGGCACACACCTTCAAAACGTACTGTGGATTGCGTTGCTTCGAACCTTGTCAGATCTGAAGATGGCCTTCGTATTGCAGAGCTCGATTGTGCAAAACCCATGTGGGAAACACCGTGTCACTCGTACTAGGATGCGATAAACGATACAATTTTTTTTAGATTAAAAACTAAAAACGTGAGGCGCACGTAACAGACTTGAAACCATTTAGTTCGCGAAACACTATATAATATATATTATACATTTGGATTGATTTTAAGTTACTGATTTCATCAATTTGTAAAACTAATAATTAAACTTTTGCTTTAATTTGAAGAACGAACTTTTTATGGATTATTCTATTTAAAAAAAAACACGTGGTATGTAGTACCGCCATAGTTTTTATTTTTTTTTTAACTGGAGTTTCATAGAAAAATGCATATGTATTTATTTGCTGAATTTAGAACACATAAATAAAAAGGTATTAGAAATAATATTATATTTAGTTTTGCATTGGCTACATCTAGCTGTAACTTTAACAAATATTAACAATAAATTTTTCTACTGTCATCCATTGCTCTTACTTTAATTATGGATATATCAGAAATAGGCGTGGTAGTGGAAAATACTCACCATTCGCGAATTATTGTATTTATGAGTGAGAGAGGATAAACTCAAAGTATTATATTTATTTAAGCTAAACAAATGTGTAAATTAAATTTTCATTAAATTGGTAACTAAATATTCTAAGAGACACCCCACCAAACCATGACTGAAGTTGGGTGATGACCACTTCCGACAAGTGTAATAAGTTCAGATGCTTCCTTAGATGACCGTGCATAGACCTTATCATTTTAATGATTGAATTTTTCCTGAACAATTTTCAGACATGCTACGAGTATAACAGCGATACGCTTCCCGTTATCTGACCAACCTATGGTAAAAGTTGAAACAATTTAGAATTTACGCACAGAGTTAAAAAGTTCGGCTATAATTAAAGAGATCGGCACCTAAAAAAGCTTGGTAGCTAAGGAGAGCAAGAGGGAACCTGATGAAAAATCTTCTTAGTTTTATTTTGAAATTTTCCAAACTCAATTGAAAAAGAAGATGGTTGAAAACAGACAACTTCTAGCTTACTACTTTGTCCACAAATATGCAACTGTAAGAAGAAATCTCTTTATTTTCATGATAAAAATCATATAAAGTAAATTAATAAGAATATTCTCTCGTTTTTACTAGAATCCTATTGAATTTATTAATAAGGAAAACTTTTTATTTTTAAAAGAGCCCTTTTTAATTCAAATTACCTTTTAATGTCTTAACATACATATGTACTTTGAGAATAATCTACTTTATATTGTTTTTAGTTTAATTTTGTAAATATTGTTCTTTAGATTTTTGTATTTTCAAAATGAAAATTTTTGATTTACCAATTTGTTGTTCCAGCAGCAAGGTGGATCCATAGAAACTGATAGCAAGATAAACAAGTCGAAACCGCTGTGCATTTTGTTTGTGTAATTTTACGTGTGAAATGTCAAAATTTAAATTCGCCCAGTATTGCTTATGTATTTTGTTAGTGTAAACAAAACAACCCAACGAATTTGGAAAGAAAAATAAGCGTTCTGCTTATGAGATGCTATCACCTTGTATGCATTAGCCTACTTCACAATTTCAAAAATTTAAAAAATAAAACATGTTTTCAATAAATGTTTTCAAAAATAAATACCGCTATTCAAGGCGAATTCATATATGTATAAGGTGGTGTTATAAGTACATGTAGGTGAATAAAAAAAAAAATCAAATCATCTGCTTTAGTAGCAATGGCGTATTCAATAAGGTGGTGGCGACAGCAACAGCGAATTCATTCACAAAACTTACACGTATTTTGTTTTTGTTTTTTGGTGTGGCACTTGTCAAAGTCATTCTAAGGCGAATTTGTTGGGTAAACTGAGAAAATAGAAAACAAACAAATATAAAGTGGCGAGCAAAAGCGGAAGCGTTCCCTAAGTTCGAATACGATACCAGAGTTGTATACTGATTTTACAACAACAACAACAATAGTAAAAGCGGTCGAATTGTGACCTTTTTACAATATTAGTAAGGCTTTTAATTTTTTTGTTAATTTTATGTATTATGTTAATTTTATGTACAAACATAGTTCCTACTATAATAAAAACCCTGTAAATTAATGTTTCAAACTTAATCAAAATTTATGAAAACTCAACAAATGTTTATCAAAATTTTAAAATTGTTTGGAAGAGTTTTTAGAAATGTTTTGAGTAGGCAGTTTTAAAGCTTATTTAATTTCAGTATAAACAGTTTCCAAGACCAAAAAAAATATATATAAAAAATCAACGATAGGTACTAGCCATTTCAAACTAATAAAAAAATGTCTAAAAAATTGAAAAAGTTTGATGTAAATTTGTTGAGTTTTCATAAACTGCATATAAACTTTGAAACATTAATTTACATGGTTCTTGTTATAGTATGCACTATGTATAGTTTTATATAAAATTGACGAAACGAAATAGAATCAACGAACAATCTTGTATTACAAAAGGGTCTCCGTTCGACCGGTTTGGCTCGCCAAGTTGTTTACAAAATCGAAATTTTTATTGTAAACAGATATTCATTTAGCCTATCTCTACACCATACACTGAAAAATAACGACATAAAATTTTAAACTTAATTTAGTTCGTTACTTGAGAATCATTATTCCATTTCAAATGTTTACTTTTGAGTTTTAGCACCGTACTTCGGTAACTGATATCTAAATAATAATAGACAAACATTCGACACGCACCATTGAATCGGCTTTAATGCAAATTTATGATTTATTCTATTATATTTATTATCCGATTTATTAATTATTACTACACTATAAAATATAATCAGCTTAAGGGTATTTGGAAAACACATACATTACACTAGCATTCTACAATAGTTTCTTTTCCCATAGGAATCAGAGTGCATAAATGAAGTTCTATATACATACATATAATGATATCGGAAGCCTTCAAATGCAAATGAAGATTTCTATCTAATTAATGGAAATACATTCCAAACATGTGAACATAAATATGCAGTTGTAATATTATTATTTTATACATAAGTACATACATAATTTTATTCGAATGCAAATAACTGCAACTAAGTGGCCATGAAACGTTAAATATAAGCACGAATGTGTGCATTTATGTACATCTTGATTATTACACTCCACTTTTTATTGAGATGTGTTGGTTTTTGATAACCTTTATTTTCACATGAGCCGAAAAATAAACAGAAAAAATTTTCTTCGTGTAATTTGCTGTACATTATAAACAAATTAAATAAATATATGTAGTTAAAAAAAACGCTAAGCAGTAAACTAAATATCATCGCATTTCTTTGTATTCAAAAGTAAGCACGTATGAATTTTTTCTTATGCCTTAATAAAAAATTGCAGAAGGTTTATATATAAAAATTAGGGGTGTTCTAATTTTTAGCGCTAAAATTTGTATGTGTTACTTTTAGAGCATGTATAAATCTAGACAATATATGATTCATATTCAAAGTAGTAGGTTAAGGGATTTCAAATGTTGAAAGTAATCATATTGCTAAAAGCGGAGGTCATTGGTATGTGTCCATTAGAGCTTACTCTCAATACCGAATTTTTCGTCGCGATTTATTTCTATCCTCGACGCCACCGGCGGTTATGGTGAATTGAAATCAGGGTGACTGCGTTGCTTTATTATTTCAAAGTTTCAATAAAAAATAAAATGTAATCTATTTTATTGTTGTTTACAAATAATAGTTACGTTATATGTAAAGCCTGGTTCAAAGTCAAAGCATATATATGGGATTGGTTTTTTGTTTTAGCTTATCTGTTTGATATTATTTTGCATTTCAATTTCAATTTCAATTTATTAGTCTATGATTTTAATAATCTTGCAAACTAGATTCACAAAGTAATAACGGGGTTTTCAATAGGGACGCTACAAAAGTAGCCCGATAGTGGCAGCAAACGACGCCATATTTTTTCCCGCTCTTTTGACATTTCTCTTCAGTAAGATTTGCCATTTCATCATGGAAAGATATACGATCCAACAACGAGTCGAAATTATTAAAATTTACTACCGAAATTCGGAGTCAATAACCTCTAATTTAAGGGCGCTACGTCCAATTTATGGTCGTCGTCATTTCTGGCTGAATGGCTTCGTCAATAAGCAAAAATGAGTTATTGGACAGGCAGCAATCCACACGTACTCCATGTGTCAACATTGCATCCCGAAAAAATTACGGTTTGGTGCGTTTTATGGGCCGGCGACGTTACTGTGAATGGGAATCGCTACCGCTCAATGATAACCGAACAATTTTGGCCCGAATTGGATGATATGGACTTGGACAAAATGTGATTCCAACAGGACGGCGCCACAAGCCACACAGCGAATGTCACAATCGATTTATTGAAAACCAACTTTGGTGAACGTGTTATCTCACGAAATGGCTCAGTCAATTGGCCGCTTCGGTCGTGCGATTTGACGTCGTTAGACTATTTCCTGTGGGGCTACGTCAAGTCTATGGTCTATGCCAACAAGCCAGCGACGATTGATGAACTTCGTACGAATATCGAACATGAAATTGCAGCAGTATCGGCCGATTTATGCTTGAAAACCGTCGAAAATTGGGTTCAGCGTCTGGACTTCTGCAAGCGTGCCCGTGGTGTCCATGCAAAAGAAATCGAGTTCCATACATAATGGCATCGATTTTACTTTCACAGAAATAAAGAATTTAATTCATATCCCAAACCGAATTAAATAGAAAACTCCTGATATAGAAATCATTAAAATCATTCGCATGTTGACTTTAAAAGCCTAAATTTCTGTATATCTTTAAGAGAATGTAACATAAATGATTTACAAAAGTAAAGCAACTATCGAACAGTATCCCCAAATCGACGAAATCTTTCACTGCGTTGAGCTGATGATTTAAGATACTATAGGACTTAGAGATAGTCATATAAAAACATTTATCGATATTCAACGAAAGATTATTTCTAAGATCTCTAGAAACAATATTGCCCAAATGATAGTGCAAGAGGGATCCATTATACGGAATTTTATTTTACGGAAAGCTTTCAAGTCATCCGCATACAGTAATAACCTTGAACATTTAAAGCAAGATCCAATATCATTAATACAAATTTTAAAGAAAATAGGGCCAAGGATATTACCTTATGGCACACCAGAAATAGCTACAAACGAATACGATTTGCTAGTCTCACGTTCGACAAAGCAAAAGAATAAAATAGTATGCGAAACTTTGTCGAAAACTTCAGAAATTTTCTCTTATATTAATGTTTTTTTTTTTAACATACGATCACTCTAAACTTCTTTGCGGATATAAGCGGCATAATCATCTGCTTTTTTAAGTATTTCGTACGCTGCATCGCAATTATTTAATACTATCAATATTTTTATTAACAAAATAAAAAAATCAACACTAATTTGTATGAGCTCAAGGCCATTTATTTAGTAGGAAATTATTGAAAAACCCACAGTTAGAGCGGTAAAAGTAATAGGTGTGGTTTTTTGAATAATTTACTAATAAATAAATGACCTTGAGCTCATCACAATTAGTTTCGATATAAATAAATAGCCCGAAAAACTTAATATATAAATGAAAAAATGTCTTTCGGAAATAATGATCAGCTCAGATGCGGCATGCTAACAATTTTTATTCGCTAAGCGCATCCCATATATATTTATGAATGTATGTAGGTATTTTCCGACTAATTGAATTGTTAAAACTTTTATTGCGTTTTGCCAGTAATCTATTTGTTTTTGTTACAAAGTTGAATTTTTCAAATATATTAAGCTCTGATTTAATTTTTTCATAAACCCGTTGAAAATTGTAGAATACATAGCTGGGGAATGGGAAGGTCGTATTGCAGTAAATTCATTATTGCTATGTGTTTTATAATTTGAAACTTTCGGGTAGATTGTTAATGAAATAGCTGTACTTGAACAAGCCTATAATATTGTATTTACTTAATTTTTATTTAATTTTTATATTAGTTAATAATCCACGTTATATTAGATTTACAAAAATATAATTCAATAAATAATATAATACGAATTAGCTATATACAAAGGGCATCCCTAACATTGTGCACATATGTATCATTTTTATCCAACGCTGAACTTTTGCAATAGTCATATTTTTCTTTTAACTGGAACAAACAAACACATTTCCCCTTGTAAAAGTTTGCGCGATCAGCAGAAATAAATATGTATGCCTCTTTTCACAGTGACTGATGTGACAGTCTAACTTTGATTTAAAATATACAAAATACAATACTTTAAAGTGACTCCTATAACTTTCTTATAACTTAGATTCCATCGCTAATTATTTTGTTAGAAATAATAATCTGTATCAATTTAAGTTAATCTGACGAATGTGACATATACCCAACCCAGATTCATTACAGCCTTCTCATATCAGAATTTTTCTGTTAATTAAGGGGAATTCTTTTCCTATTCAATAGTTGATTGTATAGTTAAACACGTTTTCTTAAGATTTGCAAAAAGTTTATTTATCTGCATACATATATATAATACTAGTTGATACCTGCGATTTTGTCTGCGTTGCTTATAGTTGCTTACACAAATTTTTAAAGCTAAAAATGCAGCTTCGATGAATTTAAAAACCATTTCCTGTGGTTACATTAAAAGTTGAGTTTTTCACATAATTTTTTATGGGAAACCTTCTAAAAATAGCTGTAACTAACTTTTGAGTCAACTTTATCTCAACTATGACTAACTGCACAAAGGTTATTAGATTTGAACTAAGTGAAACCACAAATATAGATATTCTGGAAATCTCTATTACAGAGCCATATAACCACATTTGTATACTTATTTTCAATATTTTTTTCTTCAAATATAGTATAGCAATACACTATAATATATATATTTTCAATGTCATCCAAATCACACTGTAGCAACAAGCATACAATTTTAATATCATCAAAATCGCGAGTTTTTGAATAACTCGACTCCAGCGCCTTCGATCGTACAAATACTTCTCGTCAGACTCCCATTTTACGTTTCTAGTTTGAGTAAAATGGGGCTATAAATGCGGATTTTATGAAAATCTCGATTCTGGGATCATCTAACGTATCCATTTTTCCTAAAAACATTTCTTGTTATACCTCTATCATACGTTTATAATTTCACTAACATCGGGTTATAAATAAAAATTTGCTGTGCGCCATCTAGCCATTTTTGGTAAAAGAATTTCTTATCTCACAAGGATTTTACTTTTCTAATATTATTAAAATTGAACTATACATACAATTTTTTTTGAATATCTCGGCTCTAGTTCCACCCAGCGAATCGTTTTTACGTAAAATTATTTCTCGATCTCCAATATACTTTTTCAATTTCATTAAAACCGTGTCATAAATATAGACTTTCTGAATATATCGACTCATGCGCCACTTAACGAATTAAAATATAGCCTATGTCGTGCCGCAAATCTAAGGAATATGCTATCCAAATTTGGTTTAAGTCCATTTATCGGGTTTTGCATATTTATTTATTTCTGTTTTTATGTTCCGAATTGTAATCTGGCAAGCGTGGCACGCCCTTGAGATTGATAAAACTAGACTTTTTGTTCTTTTGAGTAAACTTTTTTGTTTACATATTTTTGAATTACTTCATTTAGGCCTACTTGTGAAAAATCCAGAGTTAAATTTATAAATAGCGTAACTCTGAAATATATTTTTAGTCATTGTCTTGCAACAAATAAATGCAGTAACCCGAGTTACGTACATACATATGTACATCTCGTTTTTGGCATTTTCTTTGAATTTTATGAATTTATTGAAATTTAAAATCAAAATAATTTTCGGAGGTTATAGTACAACAACAAAATGCTTGGTATGCCTGATCTCTAATCCAGGGGAAGTGATCGCTTCGCTTTGCCAAAGCTCTGTTAACGTATTCGATGACATCCTCTTTATTGTCGAAAAAATGCGACAAATTTATGTTTCGTTTATTTATAACAGAATGCCAAAAACTTAAAAAACTAACTCTGAATAACTGCTAGAAAAAAAATTCGATGTGTGTGCCAAAAAACAATTGAGGCCCTTTTTCGAATAGCAAATTATATTGATGCATTTATTTATTAGGAGATTCTACCAGACCGATTTCAAAACCGAGAACACCATTGAAAAGATATTCTTCTGTAGACGAGCTTTTGCTTGCTTTTTTGCTTGAAATAGTCAAAATTTTAGTTAATAAGCGGTGTAAGGTTCGTATAATATAGCGATTTGGACTCCAAACCAGGGTTGCCACCTATTAATAAAGTTAAAATAAATATATATTTTTTGAAGTAAAACACAGCAATTTGGGTATCAAACGAAAGGTTCTATATTAATCTTTAGTGACGATATATTCTTGAGCAGGGTGCCACCTACTAAAAAATTTAAAATAAATATAATTTCTTTAAATTGTTTCTCTTTTTGAAAATGCGATAACTTTGCGAAACAAATTACCGATATTCGCAATTATTTTTCTGTTTTTAGGGAAATGGTCCCTAAAAAAGAAAAAAATATAAAACTTGGAGTTTTTGAAAAAAAAAAATTAGCCTCTATTAGCTCAAATTCGTTGTTTGGGAATTATGATTTTCTAAAAACAAAAGCCATTATTTCGCCAAAAGTGGCTCAATCGTTATTATTTTTTTTTTCAGTTAGAAGTTAAAGGTTCATTCTAGAAGAAAAAATTATAAAGTCTAGTTAATTTTCGGAAATTTTCTTCGTCTTTCAAATGTGTGAAAAATCAAACGAATTTCAGCCCAAATTTTTTTTTGATTTTTCCATTCTTAATTTCTGTTTTCGATTAGTATTATATGTAGACATTTTTCGGAAGCATTTCTAATAAGCCCATGTTTCATATTTTTTCTTTTAGAAGGACTTTTTACCGAACAAGAGAATTTCGAAGATCTGTCATTTTGCCGCATCTTAAAAGAAAATTCCATGCGCCAATGGCGTGAAATCGAGTTTTTGGACAAATTTTGAAAAATTTTCGACGATGAGAGAACTCAAAATCAAGCAAAGAGAAAAAATGCATGTCTGATCGATTATGATGTAGAAACTTTACAAAAATTCCTTGCAAAAAACAGATCTTAGGGTTAGGACTGGACGATTTGATATAAAATGACCCTTTGGCAATACAATATCGTTTGAGAATACAATGTTTACGAATTACTCTTCGCGCTCAAATGCCTGGCTTCGTGAAAAAGTCAATAACTATACTGAGCATATATAGGGGTAATGAACTGATATTAAAAAAAAAATGCTGTTATGAATTTAAATTACGCAATTTCTTCAGTATACATATTTATTTCACTTTGCTTTTGTGCCGCCTATCGTTGATTGAACCATATAAAAATAAAATAAAATAAACATCGTAAATTTACAGATTAAACGCTTACTTTTATTATTTAATGCTTTGCTAGTAATATTCCTTAACTTCGTCAACCAAACACTTGTTTTCAACTGCAACGAAATTAATAACTGCAGGTGTTTTTTTTTTATTTTCTTTTTCAAACCAATAACAATGCAAACATTTCAATTAACACAACAACAGTTGTAGCAATAAAAATTTGTATTATATACGCCTTTTTATTTCCACTAATATGACAGTTATAATGCAGCATGAAATTAATGTTTATTTAAACTTACTAAAGTTTTTAATTAAAATGATATACGCTGAGTATGAGATTACGAATAAACAAAGAAAGTGTGCTGGGTGAATAAAAAATTTTATTACTTAAGAATTTTTGCATGCCAAGTACTTTTGTAAATACCTACAACCAATTGTTCACTTGCCTAAAATCTTCTCAACACTGTTGTTGGCATAGCCTTGGTCGCGTCCAATGCGCTGAAATCACGTCAGTTAGTTAGTCAGTCATTGGATTGATCGAGCGCATGCGCGCAACTCATACACATGCATTGTTTACCATTGCTCATTGCATGTAATTATCTGCCAAGCCATTAAGTACAGGTAATAGTTAATTATTCTTTGATCAGCTAGCTTTTATTTTTCACAGGAAATATTCACTTAATTACGATCGTAGGTAAGTGTTATGACCAAAGTCTCTGCATGTGCTCGTTCTTGGCCTTAATGCTTGAAACAGGCAGCTGCAATTCATTTATTTTTTCTTGATTAAAAGTTGTTTGAGTCACTCGTTCGTTGTTTTCCTATTGGTGTTGTTTTATCGGTTATTTTTATTTTTATTTTAATTTTTTTTTGTAGGAGTGACCAGTGCATTTTTTAATGATGTATTGTCTGCCGATTATTTAAATTATTTACATATTTACAATTTATGAGTATGCAATTCTTGCAGTATTTTATACGGCATACCTTATAGAGTTAAGACATTGCTGCAATGAAAAGGTTAGTGCATGAATCCAATTGCAGAATCTCTAGCAAAGCACTAGGATAGCAGTCTTAGCCGAGTTGGTTTGTGAGTTACAAAAAAACAGCGCGGCCGGAAATGGAATTACTTTAAAAGCAATTTAAAAAGTACTTTTTTCCAACTACAAGTAGTTGAAATTCTTTATTTTTTCTTGTAAGCAACTAACTTCAATTATCTGACTCCGCATTTGATTTCAACCGCTTTTAGATATGTTCGATCGGTCCGTTTCCAATTATTTAAAAATAAGTACAGTCCACTTTATAGCTTTTAAAAAATTTTTATACAAATTAAAAACAATTATACCACCATTTCGAGTAGCAATTGTCGAAAGTATTGTGAGTGTCGATTTCTTGTTCAATTGCACTGCTTTATAGGAAAAAAATTTCAAAAATTTTAGTATATAAGAGGTTAGTATGTATCTTCTGAGCTCAAACACACATTTTTTAAATTTTTGTATGGGTAAGGTTTTGAAATAGCGGTATTATTGTGTTTTTGGTATTTTTTTTTTTTTTGTATCCTTCATTAACAATTTTTTATTGTTTAACTGTTAAGTGCGATTATTGCGTATCTTGTTCAAAACACAATCAATGTGTTTTTAACGACATAAAACTTGATCGTATTGATTAAAATCATACTGAACTATAGCTTTTTTTTCGATTTTTTAATATTTTTAGTTTTTTGTTAAATCAATAACTATGATAAAAAACTTAAAATCGCACAAATTCAAAAAAAAAACCTTAAAATCAGAATTCAAAAAACAGTTTCATTTCGACTAAGTAGATCTAACTCTGCATGTACTTGAAATATCCGGACATGTCTTGCAAACAAACCGTAGTTGTTGTAGAGATGACAGCTTTCAAAAAGTAGATACATATAACTGACTGAGAGAAAGAAACAAACAATTTGATATTTTGTAGTACGAGTGCAACTCTTGTCACGGTTTACGAACTACTACTGTCACGATGAAAATCATGGTGAAAAGAATACAGAAGGTTGCGCTGATTGTCTCTTGAAAATTTTGACAGAATTTCTACGTCACAACAGATTTCGTTTACAAAAACCTTGTATGTATGTATGTATTTATACTCGCAATCGTGCGTATTCTTTCCAACGTGTTTACCAATTTTAGTGTGTATTCTTTCTAACATTTATACCAACGCATTTCCTCTCATTTCTCTCCACCGGTAAATCTGGTGTAACATCACAGCCCAGTTACTCTCTGAATTTCAGAACAATTAGCGCAATCTTGTATTCTATCATTTTTGGGTGAAAGTGTATCAGCCCCAGTAATGTATCGGCAAACAGCAACTGTGACAAATTACAAGTGACAGTACTGTATCGGAACATGGCGATCGTGACAAAGCAGCAATGACGCTAAATTAACTGATATAAAGAAGAAGTATTTAACTTACATTTCGATTATCAATTTGTATGAATAAATGCTAAAGTTTTGATATATTTACAGGTTTAAATCGTCTGACTGTCTATTTCAATGAAAATATGTATATCGAGTTAAATGGATGTTTTTGGAAAAATATGTAACTCTATTTTATCTAAACGCTTAAAAGTAACGAAATAGTAAAATTCTTTTTCTAATATATTTCTCTTTGAATTTAATGTAGGCTTCGGTAAGCTCTTCACCACTTTTCCTTTTTTTTTAAGTTTCAGCAAAATCCTCAGGTGAATGTTTCAGGAACATTGGAAGTTTATTAGATAGGAAGGTGGGTTAAGTACTTCCCTCTTTTTGTTTTTAATAATTACGCCTTCAAAATAATATTTATGCTATATAAATGGTCGATTCCCTTTAGAGGAAATGTGAAAAATTTTAATAAGTTCGGCGTTTCAGATTTAGAGGAGTCCTTAGTGCTAACTTCAAACGATTAATCAAAAGAAACAAATTGATTAAGGCTTTAATAAGCGATCAATGAGAGATAGATTTCTCAGTTAAATTTTTGTTCTGATTTGATTTTATTCTTTTATACTTCATTACTATCAAACAAAATATCAATAAATGCTTTCTACTTTTTAAATTCCATATAATTTTCGGGCGTTCCCGATCGTGAGCTTTTTATTTCATCAATGTTGTTAGTTATTTATCTATTTAACTCAGTTATCTATACATAAGTTCGTATATACATATATACATATGTATGTAAATATGTATGCATAATTAAATAATTTTATATTCTCAAGAAGCATGCACATAATTTTTACAAACCGTCTGTATGGTCACGGATTTATGCAAATTGCAAATTCCGGCAATCAATGAAACATCGCACGCTCACGGCGATCTCGAATCAGAAATGCAAAATTTATGTAAAGGGGAATACGCAGATGAACTGCGTATAAATATACAGGGGTTTTCAATAGGAACGCTACAAAAGTTTTTTTTAAATAAAACAAAAACGGTTTGGGATATGAATTAAATTCTTTATTCCTGTGAAAGTAAATTCGATGCCGTTATGTATGGAACTCGATTTCTTTTGCATGGGCACCACGGGCACGCTTGCAGAAGTCCAGACGCTGAGCCCAATTTTCGACGATTTTCAAGCATAAATCGCCCGATACTGCTGCAATTTCACGTTCGATATTCGTACGAAGTTCATCAATCGTCGCTGGCTTGTTGGCATAGACCATATACTTGACGTAGCCCCACAGGAAATAGTCTAACGGCGTCAAATCGCACGACCGAAGCGGCCAATTGACTGGGCCATTTCGTGAGATAACACGTTCAGCAAACTTGGTTTTCAATAAATCGATTGTGACATTCGCTGTGTGGCTTGTGGCGCCGTCCTGTTGGAACCACATATTGTCCAAGTCCATATCATCCAATTCGGGCCAAAAATATTCGGTTATCATTGAGCGGTAGCGATTCCCATTCACAGTATCGTGCCGGTCTTGATCATCACGGAAGAAGTACGGCCCAATGACGCCGCCGGCCCATAAACGGCACCAAACTGTAATATTTTCGGGATGCAATGTTGACTCATGGAGTACGTGTGGATTGCTGCCTGTCCAATAACGCATATTTTGCTTATTGACGAAGCCATTCAGCCAGAAATGACGACGACCATAAATTGGACGTAGCGCTTTTAAAGTTGAGGCCATTGACTCCGAATTTCGGTAGTAAATTTTAATAATTTCGACTCGTTGTTGGATCGTACATCTTTCCATAATGAAATGGCAAACCTTACTGAAGAGAAATGTCAAAAGAGCGGGAAAAAATATGGCGTCGTTTGCTGTCACTATTGGTCTACTTTTGACCCTATACATAGCATACAAAAACTTTCTCGGCTAATAAATCCATTAATTTAATATTCACACATCGAACAAATTTAGCAATTTGAATATTCCCGAGCAGACAGTTAAAGCGCGAAAGCAAGACAATAAAATATATCTAGTAAATATACAGGTAATATAAGTAGAATACGCTCCGCAATACCGCGATTCGTTCGATGAAGGCAGGCATAGTTCAGATATTATCTGAAGCTTGTGTTAACTGCGGTAAATAACTTATTTTATCTTGCGTTCTATTGGTATAATTAAGCGCATATTTAATGCTGAATTCTTTTTTTTACTTTGCCGGCAAGACAACATGGCATACAAGGTGTCCAAAGAGTACATTGTCTTTGGCTACATTTTTTAATTAGTGGAAAGAAACGGGTTTGGTTTTTTTTTTTGATTTATCTGGACAGTTAGATCTGATTACACTATTGCGCCTAATTATAGTCCTGAGTTAGAGTATACTCTACTTAGAAGACTACTAAAGCAGCTATTCTCTACCAAAAGTCCAAAAAAAAAATAGTTTTTTTTTTCACACAAGTCTGTTCCATCTTCCAATAACGTCATTTATTTTGTATCAACTTTTATTTTCATATTATATATTTCACATACATATGTATGCATGCTTATTTTTATGGAGGTTTACTTGAAAGTTCTAAGCATCATTTTTATTGTTTAACTTTTGACACAATTTCTTTGTTTTCACTCAAGCGCATGTTAAAAATGAAAATATCGCTTTGTTTTTATTATTATCATGCCGGATGATTGTCAAGCTACCCCGATATATGTAAATACACACTTAAATACATAACATATATTTGTGGCCACATTTAGCTCTTCTTTGCATAAGTGTAGTAGATACTCCACAATAAAGTCAACGAATTCTAAACTGACGCAGTTCTGGTGATTTTGGAACTATGTCTAGTTGCTACACTTTCGTTACCTGAATAAAAACGCAGTTTTGTAATAAACAACAAAAATATTACAAATACTTGGTTTGATGGACGCTTATTTTAGATCTTAAATTATTTTAATATCAAATACCCTTCGAAAACAGAAAATTATGTCAAGGAAAATGGATATCTCGACCAGATCAATGTCAAGACTTATTCGAGATGATCTCCATATGAAAGCCTGACGTCGGTCAACTGGTCTTCTTCTGACAACGCGCTTGAAGCACGCAGTCAACTGTTGAAGAAGTTTTTAATAAGTAAGACGACAAATACTACGCGAAAACTTTCAAAGACGCAAAAAATGTTATTCCAAGGGTTTAACTTGGTCACCAGGTTCAGCTGTGTAATTGTTTGGTATATAAAGGCAGGATGTTTTAGAAGGCGTGGTAAATCAGTTAAGCAAAACTCTCTTCGATGAAGAGCATTGGATCTTCTAGCCAGATTTTGATCCAGCAAATAAGGCAAAAACCACCCAGCAGTGGCTTAAAAACAATAATCCAGGTTTCATAGCTGCAGAGGATTGGCCGACTGGAAGTCAAGATTTGAATCCATTTTGTACATTGCTCATTTAATATATGCATTATTAAGTTAGGTTAGGTTAATGTGGTAGTCCCCGCAGCAGGAACTCACTTAGACATAGTAGAGGAGTCCATTGTGATTCCCCTGTTAAATGAACGGTAACTAAAATCGGAAAAGCAAGAATGATTAACCGGAGAAACGTTGCGTACCCCGAATGAAGTCACGCAAATCACCTATCCCTACCCCAGAAAGCTCTTCTGGAGTGCTAAAGAAGTACGTGCCTAGGTACTTGAACCTCAGTATCGCAAAGTCAGGGCAGCTGAGCAGAAAATGAAGAGACTACATTCAGCCTAATCCCATGGATACCCATCGGACAATGACCAGAAAACACCTACGAGGGTCGAGAATTGCCGCTTAGTAAGCGACCTGAGTTCCTTTGACCGCCCTCGGCCAGAGACTCGACAGAGAGCCAATCTATCCAAGAGAAGTCCGTAGGCTGCCAAAGGAGCCCCCTGCATGGATTAATGCAGTTCCTTGCAATCCCGCTATGGCCCGATACTCAAATTAGTCTAGCGTCGAGATACTCCAAGGCGGCTGAAAGAAAAGTCAGGCACTCCCCGACAAGTTTTGATCTCACCATTTTCGATCCGAAGGCCTTAATAGCGACCTGACTATCAGAATAAATGTTAGCCCACCTAGTGGGCATTAAATTGGTGAGTAGCCAATCGGCTGCCTCCTTGATTGCGGCCACCTCTGCCTGAAACACACTACAATTGTCTGGAAGCCTAAATTTTCGGGTGAGGCAGAGCTCCTCGCAGAAGAGTGGGGAGAGGACCCCTCCTTGTGGAGTGCCTCTACTCACCCTTCGTTGAATGGAGGCGCTGCCGCACTCAGATCAGGTGGTTGACGAGCCTGACAAGAAACCCGCTCAGACTTTTGTAACTAATCGGGAAAGATGCCACCAGGTCCCGGTGACTAGAACGCTTTGAAGGAGCGTATCGCTAAGAGCATTTGCATTATTAAATAGAATTAACTTTATTTAAGAGTGTATCAAAGTTTAAATTTTATAACGGCCTGAACTTCTAACAGAACTTATGGCAGGACTAAGTACTACATATGTACATAGGTCTACAATGAATTCCGAGAAAACACACTTGCTGTCTCTCTTTCGATTAGAAGGGATTCAATTTCTTCTTCTGTAAAGAATTTTGGTTGACTTTTTTATTCACTTACATATGTATTTTATATAGCCCATGAAAAATAAATCCCAAAACTACAGAAAAATACAAAAACAAAATATGTTTCTCTCACTTTTGTAGAAATCTACAAACAAGGGAAGCTAACGTAATTCAACTTTTAAATAAACCTAACTAAAAATTGAGCTTCCCAAGTCATGGAGCGCATAAGTATATATGTAACTAAAAACGCTGATATAGATAAAGTGAGGAACCTTCGTTAGATATGGGTTACCGGATTTCAAAATAAATGTAATAAATGTTATTGTGAAGTATTTTACGCAACGAATAGATGAAGTAACTGTCGATGTCATCTATGTATCTGCCATAGTGTCACTTTTACAGTCTTAATCTTAAAGAAAACGGAATAAAACTGATACCTGACTGAAAATCGAGCTGCTGTCGGAATATACGTCTTTTGACAACTAAATATTTTTTATTTTGTTTTTATTTGCTTGCAGCGCTCGATGTTAAATTGTTTACTGAAACTTCAAAGTGATGACTAAGCAATTGCTAATGATTCCATTCATACTTAAAACAACAAAGTTCAATAGAACCATTCGCTAAAGAAACAGCACTAGTGCTGTATTTGAAATTTCGGCTCTCTCTCTACTGGGTAAATGGGAAAGCTTGCGGCCGGCAAATTTTGCATTTACGAGTGTTATTACTATTGTTTTGAAGCAAACGCTAAACTTTTCAAACTTACCGCATAAAATTCTTTGGTATTAATTTTTTATCTACGGCTGTATGTACATATGTGTGTATACATATGTATGCATATCTGTGATGTTACGTTTAAAATTTATAACTCTATTTTACCAAGAATATCCGTTTTTTGATTTAGATACTACGATAGAATCACCACAGATAAATAATAAATATAATAGATTTAATCATATCTTCTTACATGTAATTACTCAAAGTTGTAACTTAAGAAGTAATCTTATTCGAAAATGAATTAAAATATTTAATTTTTTTGTGACATATCAAAATTTATTGATTGCTTTGTGAAACGTTTAAGGCTATTGGAAGAAAAAAAGTAAAAGTTAATCAATAAATTATGATTTATATTATAAAAGTCTTTTCATAATAAATACCAGCGAGATAAAAGTTTATAAGTCTTCAAAGAATTTTATTTTGAGACTTATATTATAAAAGTATTCTCAAAAATACGATTGAGAAGCATTTTTTAAGTTTCGAAGGACAAGACTTTTTATGACCATTTCGGCACTGATTCGAGACTTGTTCGAAATAATTTTGGGACAGTTCCGAACACTTCATTCAGCACTAGTTCGGTGCTATTTCGGGACAACTTTGCGACCAGCTTGGAAGCAGTTCAGGACTAGTCTCTGGCTCTGGATGTGAATTTATTCTTTCTGAATTTAGTTCAGCCGCGCTTTTACGTCAAGAAACAATAAAACAAACTAAGTTCGTGGAGTCCTAATGTAGGCCAGAAGTGATACCGAATTAGGATGACTTTTTTCGAACTCAACGGCCAAATAATTATTATTCTGGATCTCTGGGTGCTATACAAAATTTTGTATTCTAAGTTATCAAGAAAAATGCTGCCCTTAATTTTTAAAATTTTTATTTTTGTAATTTGTATTTACTTATGATAATAAATTAAAACATTGTGAGTAAATCTATCAAAGTTTTTATTAATTCATGCTGGTGGCATCCAAAAAAACACAACATACCAAAGTAAATAGCTTTATGATGATGATCTGTGAAATCATATTTGTATTTGTAGTGATTCTTTCTATTATTATTATTTTTTATTGCTTATAATTATTGAAAGCAGTATTCAAAATTCCTAAAACTCAAAAATGCAAGAGAATCATTCATTGTTGTGCGATATACGAATTTTTCCAAGTTTATTCATACCAGTATAATGACTAACTTTCTTGCTGTTTAAGATATGAATCTACATATGTATGTTTGGCTATTAAAAAATCGTGTGACTTTTAATGCTTATTTATGACACTACAACGTTCAGATCAACAGCAATTATACAACACTTAAAATCAAATATTTTAAGTACTATGAAGACATCTCCACAAATCATTTACCCAGAGCAATGACTCGACAATACAATACATGTACATAGATGTAAGTAGATAGATATGTGTGAAGTTAGGATAATTTTGTATAAGGCTTATTTGTAAATTTAATGCGATTAAATTCCTACATACATGTGAACGTATATGTTCACCTTTCAGTCAGATAATTGGCAGATGAACTGTATAAACACAAATATAAGTTAGTCATATATAAATTTCCTAAATAACTGCGGCTACCGTGGTTCGTTCTGAAGTTTTTGAAGTAGCATGGACCGATGTTTCCACCAGCGCATAAAACAAAACCAAATTTATGTAATGCTAATATAATAATTATAATAATATAATAATTATAATAACATAATAATTATACCAAAGCTAAACGAGGCTGTAAATGAGTTATCCTCTTATAGACCTGTAAGTCTCTTGACAATATTCTCGAAAATACAGGAAATAATATTTCTTGGAAAGACAATCGATCGTTCCAAATCATCAATTTGGTTTAAGATGGATGAACGGTACTGGCATCAGTAAAACGATACTTAGGAATTTGGAGGAGAAAAAGTACAGCAGGGCAGTTTTTCTGGACATTCAGTAAACGTTTGACAAAGTCTGGCATCCAGGACAAAATAAAATACTACATGCCCACTATGTTTTCCTCAGATCGCATCTAAGTTGCATACATTTCTATGTTAAAACTCAAGATTTAACTTCTAACATATACGAGATAAAGGCTAGAGTTCTGTAGTGTATTGGGTCCAACTCTTTCTTAGAAGACAGTAACTTAACAGTTGCCACTTACGCTGACGACACTGCAATCATTTCTTCATCCTACTCGGCTATTGAAGCTTCTGAAACAGCACAAACCCAGTTAAATGAATTGTAATCCCGGCTTCCCAATTTGAACATCTCGGTAAATGCTTCGAAATCAGTTCGCGTTACCTTCACGATGTGGAAAGGGTACTGTCCCAACGTCAACCTCAACCCAACCATAATACCTAAATCGAAAAGTGCTAAGTACCTCGGGATGCATTTCGACAGAAAACTAACATGGCGTCATCACATCAGACCTAGGAGGATGCAACTAAAAATCAAAACAAGAAAAATGTACTGGCTACTTGGCCCTAAGTCTAAACTTAGTATGCTTTTTTACAAGTCAACGTTAATTTTACAATAACCATATTGTTTTAATTTTTACAGAGCAATAATGCTGTTGCCCAAGAATTAAAAAAAGTTAATTGTGTGCTATCATCGATGAACACATTTTCATTGACGTCGATTGTGCAACTCTAGCTAAACATACCTTCAGCTGATTGACTCCACTGCTTTTGAACACAGTTTTTGAAGCAATTTTTTGAGACTGTTATTTACAGAATACCGAAATCGTCTCAAGCCACAAAAAAATGTATTTATTTGAAAGTCTCAAATTCAGTGACTTGAGATGAGATTGAGTCGTAGAATACCGGTGTTAATCGACAAAATACCTTAGCTATAATGTAACTTGAAGTCCAAAAAAGCAACCTTTTATTTTAGGTTACCTTAATTTACAAGTTATTAATTTAATTATACTGAATTGGATATTTCGTTCAGAATACATATGTAGTCTTGACTAGATGCACATAAAGGAAGTTCTTGAACTTCTCCAGGCTATTAAGAAAGCAACATTGCAAGACCCCAAAGATTTTTTAGGCTCTGAAATAGAGATCCTTATTTAAAATACGACGAGCTGTAGCAAACCACGATTTATAGAATAAAAGGTTATATCATCAGTCATGTTTTTGAGATATTTGGCCAGATCGAACATTATATAGAACTGATTGTTTATGTATATGTGAGGTTTTCCATTATAACTCTTGCACCAAAGCAGCTATGAACATAAAAAGATCGGTTCACTATAACTTATAGTTTCGATCAACTGATTGTTCAGATATGAGTTTTTGCGTTATAACTCCTACACTAAAGCAGCTGAGATCGCTAAATTTGGCACTCCTATCACTTATTATACATAAATAGAAAGTGTCTACTAAAAATTATCAAGATCGGGTTACTATAATTTATGGCTCCTTTACAACGAATTGTTGAGATATGAGGTTTTACTTTAAAGCCCTTTGCCAATAAATTTAAATCAATTTTTCTCTTTCCTCTTCTGTTTTCCACACAGGCCGAAAAGATGATGTATTATTGGTACGATTTTACGTCATATCTTGTCAAATTTGTTTAGGGGACAAACAAATTTCTGCGCTGTGCCCATCTTCAGTGTAATTTCTCAAAACCGTTATTGCTATAATTATAATTAATGTATAAAATTGTATACAAATACGCCCAGCCGTTTGGCATGAAAAAGAAACATGCTCTTCACATTTTTTAATAATAATAGTAGGATATTAATATTGATATTCTAAATTTAACAAAAAAGAAAATCTGTCTCGTAGCACATTTTTATTGCATACTTTAAAACTCGCCTCTTTACGCATTGTTGCGGATTAAAGTCCATGTTACATTTAATAAATTTTCTGGATCTACAATAAAAAGTCGCTGCATTCATCACCGATTGTAAGTTCTGCCTTACGTAATTGTTAATTAATTGTTTTATTTTACCTGAGGTGATTAAAGGTGCAAAGTTTTTATCTTTTGTATCTTTTTATATCCTGAATGAAGCCATTTAAGTCTGAATAATGTCTACCTCTTCTCTGGATTTAGTAATGAATATTCGTTACTAATCCTTCAGCTACTTTCCTGCATATCAAATACACTTCCATGTTTAAAACTAATTTACCATGGCTAGCGAATTACCGGAAGGGTGGATATTCAGCCTAAGGTATACAAATTACAAGCGTAGGCTTTAAACTACCTTTACCCCGTATCGTATGTAATAAGCGTACAAAATTACGCCTATACTATTTACAAGCAACTCACCAAATAAACACGAAATAAAGCAACAAATGAAACAAATTCAAATATGTATGAAAAAAAATCACAAAATGTCAGCTGGCTGACTACTTAGTATAAACTAATAAAATATTAATTATTCAGCGATGAGTATCTGAGCATATTTAAAGGGTGATTCTTTTAGGGGCACTTTTTTTTTAATTAGAAGACAAAACTCAATTTTATTGTCATACAAAGAAACTATTCGATTTATTATTTATTATTATTTCATTCAAATGTCGGCCATAACTTCAATTAACTTGGTTCATTCTGGAATTTCTATATCGAAAGGCGCATATCCTCAATCGCTGCCGGTTGATCCCTGTATACCTTCTTATTTTACGTTGCAACAAAGTAAAAGAGATGTGGTAATAGAGGAACCAAGCTGCCAATTCGCCGGCCTGAAGCGGAAATTAAGTCTTCGCCGAACTTAGGGACACGATATCGGATACAAAATATCGATATAGTACTCATTCAAAGTATCGCACTAAAAGAATTGGGTATCCGTAAATATCGAAGTTCAAAGACTCGATACCCAAAATATTGATACCAAATAAAAAATTAAGTTCGTCACAAATTTTTTTTAAAACGTACTTAGGCCGTTAGCTTGACATGCCGAAATTGAAGCGCCCAGTTTCTAAACATCGGTACTATTTTCGTTCTATAGTTTTATTTTGTCAAAGTGGTCCTTGAAATTTGAGCGGAGGGCGCATTTTAACAAAAATTGGAGTGGGATCAGTTTAAATCATGACGGGGATGCGAACCTCGTATTTTTTATTACTTTTTTCATTCCGGTTGGTTGTCATATTCATAGATTCGAATCCTAACTGCGAAAACCCGATATATATTTTTCAAAAATTTTGAAGATGCTCTAAGAGAATTTCAGTAGGAAAAAAGAAAATTTTGAAAAAATTTATGTAACCGAACTGTTGTTGCAATAAATCCATCATTTCAGGCGTTGTGTGGCAAGTAGCGCTGTTTTGTTGGAACCAAATCTCGTCGGTATTACGGCCATTAATTTCAGGCAACAAATTTTCCGTTATAATGGCCCAAAGATGGGTGTCATTCACAGTTAAATTTTTGACATCCTCATTTTTGAAAAAAAATATGAACCGCTGATTACATCAGGCTATAATCCACACTAAGCCATTTCCTTTCTTCTAAATGTAATGTCAACTCTTGAACTTCTTCGTGTATTTGGCTTGTTGACGTAGAAATCAAAAGAGAAAGCCTCATCGCAGAGCAAAATGTTGAGGATTCGAATGAAACGAAAAAGCGACAGGAAAAGGGAGCGGATGGCACGCGTGGTGGGGCAGTCGGACGGAAGGAGACATGGGAGAGAAACGAAAACGCGACAGATTCGGAGTAGGAAAAAACGAGAGAGGGGTAGCATGCGTGGAGGGGCGGACAGAGTGTGGCAAAGATTGTTCTCTGCATCACTCCCGAGCCAGAGAATTAACGATATAATAAAATTCATACATAGAGCATTATTGGCATATACTCCCTCTGGTGCAGCAGATTTAGGAGAACTGCACACTATGCCAATGACTTTAAGCGGTGATTTTAATGTGAATTTTGCCTTGGAAGAAGCTCAATCACTTGAACAATTTTTAAAAAGTAAATTTAATTTAAAAATGAATAATAATCCCAAAGACTCAACAACCAGATCAGGCACGACAATGGATACAATTTTCTCAAGATATTTAAATAATTTGCAATCACGAGTTTTCATTTCATATTTTTCATACCACAAACTAATTGTATCTTTTCTTGAACATGAAAGTATGGAAGTGAATGAATAGATTTTTTATGAATGGAGGCGAAAACATCAACTATCTTTTTTCATTAACCTAATACCCTTAAAAATTCGAGAATAATGAATAGTGGCTTCTGTTATCGGGGAAATATTTCTATCTCATAAAACTTGCTGGCTAGGGTGAGTATTTTCATTTCAAGAGCCCATCGAGATCCATGAAGTTTCACTTCTATCGCCTAGCTTTCTAGGCTGACAATTTTTTCTGTATAATAATTTTCAGTGAATTAAATAAACTTAGCAATCAAGAACACGCCATAGTTTGCCTTTTCCAAATTCACTCCATTACCCTTCGCACAGTGGAGTAGGCCTACATTTATGAATCGTGTTGTGCTACAGGGTATATAGCTTTAATATTTATTTTCTTTGTAATTTTAAATTAAAAATAAACTATATTGTGTTTTCCTATAACCATTTGCGGTAGCCATGGAATGAAATGAAAATGAAAAATGAAGCTAAACTAAACATTAACGCGATGTACTCTACGTTTTATGCCTATGGATATTGCCCATTGTTCGCCCAAGGGACGTTGATTGCAGCCAGCATATCGAATCAACTAGAACCTAGCAATATGAAATTAGAAACATCCCAGAGCAAACGTCAACCCGATATTGTGTGGGGTGGGCTTACTATCTCCTTATCTCCTGATAAGCCATGTGTATGTCAAATATTCAAAAGACTGTCGATTTTTTTCAATAGCACCCAAATAGAATCAAGAATTTTTCTTTTATCGATTGAGTTTAGTTTTCGATAATTGACTAGCTAACAACAACAGCTGATCTGGCGATAGCGAATATCGTTAAAAAATAGCTGCGGAATAGCAAAATCGTTGAAATATTCGTTAAGATGAGCTAACCATGCGAATATCGGTAAAACGGTACCTCCAAATGTGTCACCCGATACTTTTATAATGCATGTAAATATATGTATGGATAAGAAAGTATAATTTTAGTCGTGGCATAGCATCAATTCTACAGTTGGCAACACTTATTATACTAACGGCAGTGGGAATTGTTTGAAGGTGAAGGAAATCGTAAATGACGGAACATGTCGCATTGTCATGAGCACCAAAAACGTTTAAGCCGCTTCAAGGATGAGCAATGGGTGCGCTAAACAAATAGTAAACGCTTGAAAGAAAAAAAAGTGTAATTGTTTGTGACAAAACACTGTAAAAATGTGCTACGGAAATTGGCAACAGGCAAAAGCGGAAATAGGATATGGTGGTGGTTGAAATGTTATGAGATTCTCCGACATTTGCTTGTGGTGCTTAGCTAGCTTTTCGGCTGGTAGTACCTGGTAGCATAATTCAAATAAGAAAATGGTCATGCGGATGGGCAGAGTGAATTCTATTCTATTTATACTAAGCAACATGTGAGCAGAGATTGAGCTAAATATCGTATTGTGTGCCGGGAGAGGAGGAACGAGTACACTTAACTGTTACGCAATACTCGAAAGATTATACCTGTGTTAGGGCACCGCTCTAACTGAATAGGAACTTAGATTCCTTTTACAAATTTTATGAAATTTCGTTTATGCCATCTGTGCCCGAATTAAAACTGGAACCTTTTCTCCAACTGGTATCGAGTAGGCCTAATATATTTTTGTCGATTAACTCGACATAAGCGGTTATTGCATTTAACCACAAATTTCTCTGCGCAAAGTTTATGAAATTTCGCTTTTTATACTAGGCCCATTTCTTTGTAAACGACTTGTAAAAGAACACTAGCTAGGATAATGAAATGTATGTAAAGCAACAACACTAACTCGGAAAAATATGCGAGTTGAGCCAACTTGGTAAAATGATATCCGACCTGAGATGTAGTGTTGGGAAGTGAAAAAAACTGCCCTATTGCGAATGAGAACGAAGAAAATACATTTAACTCAACACATAATCCGTTTCTATTTATATATTCTTTTTAAATATATAAATACATCAACAAAATATTTGCATTACATATTTTATGAAAGAAGTTAACAGGAAACAGTAAAACAGATATTTTATTTGTCAAAGTTATTTGACATCTTGATAATTTATAGAGAAAAGATCTTTTTCTATTTTTGACACAAAATAACGAAATTTTAATAAATAGAAAATCTTTATAAATACGCATGATGTAATAATGAAAGGTGACGTTCGTTGTGGCAGCTCCTTTTGGTGCACCCAACGCTAAATGTTGTATTTCGGCTGCAGTCGAGAAAAGGTCATAAAAAAGGCTAGATATTAATTTGCCTACATTTTTATTACATGGTGAAACGTAGACGAAGAGGAACAATAGAGAGTTTTTACCTTAGTAGAAACAAAATTAAAAAACAATGTTGATCATTGCGCTACATTTCTCTAACGATTGAATATCCATGCTGAGCCTCTCCAAAACTGGCAGAAGAAGTCAATAATTCCTATGGAAAGTGAAGCATGGTATAAAGTTTAGAATTAGCTTTTGGAAAAAGGGCACAATAATTAAGATTTAATATGAAATAAATATTTAGAATGTCATTTTATTACCAATGAAATTTTATATCAAAATATTTATATGCTTATATTTATTCGTACATATGTATATGTGATATTAAAAGCTTGTTGGCTTCGACCTCTATAACAAAGATTTGCGGCAAACTCCATTTACGAGCTCAAATATAACATTATTAAGCGAACTAACAAATGCGCGCCCACCTACCGACAGCTAAAATATCTTGAATTTCCTTTGGAATAAATACCTTTGCTAGAGTTCCTTTCAATATATTATTACTACTTAGGTATGGATCATTAAACTAGGCCAAAATTGCAGATGTATGCCCACACAGCAGAGTAAATACAATGCAATCATCTATAAAAGAAATTATACTAATGGCCTTATTTTTCATTTATTCCATTAATACTTAAAGTCTATGTTTTTTTGTGAAAAGTTCTCGGAATTGCTCAGTTTCACTATGTATTAAAATCAACGATTTTACAATAAAACTTCCTGAACTATTTTACATTATTTTGTTGGATTTGTAGTAATTTTTTTTATAATTCGCAGTTAACTAAAAATTAGTTTTTCAAAGAAGCAATGTAGCGGGTGTCCAATATGGCTGATTTAGAGTAAAAAGTCGCCATCGTACGTCATCTTTCATTATTGCATCCTGATAAATAAGCAAAGGGTTGCTTTTTTTGTTTATACAATAAAAAAATTATATTGTCTCAATGAATATCTGGCATCCCTAATGTACGTTTATATGTGTATCTATGTATAACGTATTTGTACGAAGGCTCATAATTTCAAAAACTAAAAACAGTCACTGCCAGGACTTGTGAAATAGTATACAAAATATATGTGTGTAGTTAGGTATGCACATATAGTATATGTATAATTGGACTTGTAATTAGAGACACGCTTATTTATATACTTATACATAGCGTGTACATACATACATATATGTATACTGGCGCAAGAAAAAAGTTGCCCTCGGGCAGTTCATTCAACTTTTCATTCAATTTTGACCACAATGTAATTTTAACGGCTTCATACAACATAAAACCGAGAATCATGCACTTTACATATTTATGTACTTTGGTATTATCGACGCTTTGTGCTATTTGAATAATTTATGAACGAAAACTATTATGTGGCTATGTGATAGCAGTGGTATACGATTGAAGAGATTTTGGAGTGGTAATATCCCTTTTTCGTGCTTGTACGATATTTTTTTCAAGAATGCTAAATTTGCGGATAGATATTGAGATGCTTTCAGCCGATAATAGCCTATAGCGTCACCATTAGAAAAAATATCAATTTCTTCAACCAAAACCACTGATTTTACTAGTTGCATCTGATGTAAAAAGATAAAACTCACCAATCCCGGAATTCAAGTTGAGTGTTTTCGGATTACCGATTTAAGGATGTATGGCTGATTCCATATCAGATTGCAACCGATTTTGCAAATATCGATGAGATATTTTTTTATAGTTTTTATCAAAAATAAATTGACACGTATTTTTTTTTATTTCTTTAACTGCTTTGTTTTCTATGGCCGTCGTGTTTTATAGCGCCAATAACTCGATAACCGTACATAGTAGAAAAAATCTCCTTAAAGCACAAAATAGATTTTATCCTACTTTGCACTGCTGTATTATAAAAATTGGTTACACAAATTTTTTACCACCAAAAGTATTGATACTTTATAAGTGTTAGTAACAAATTGATCTTTCTCAAGTATGTGGAATTTTGCGTTTTCTTTTTTCATGACAATGGATTCTCTAAAGTCTTCCGGAAAACGTATTAAAATATTATGATAGAAGCGGAAGTAGATTTTTAGTTATACTCGTAGAATTTAAAAGATCCTGATGCACGGTCCGAGAGTAAAGGTTATGTAAGTCATTATTATAACTCATTACCTTATTTTAGAGCTTACGCGGCCGCGGCAGCCGAGTGTGTTCCGGGTTAGAAACCTGATCGCGTTAAGTAACAGCAAAAATTATAGAAAAGTTTTTTCTAATAGCGGTCGCCCCTCGGCCGAGAATGCCAATCCTCCGAGTGTATTTCTGCCATGAAAAAAACTTCTTACAAAAATCATTAGCCGTTCGGAGTCGGCGTAAAATTTTAGGTCTCTGAATTTGTAGTACAACATCAAGACGCACTCCAAAAGTTTCAAGAGAAGTTCGGCCAAACATTGAGCTGAATGATGTAAGCGCTAAATTATTATTATTATTACTCTTACAAACCATATTGAGCCAGGCATACACAAGCCCTTATAATAATATACTATGATTGGAGTAGTGGAAGCCTATCATAAGTCATACATATGTACATACATATATGTCATATGAAATCTTTCGCTAGCGAATAACGATAACTAGAAACGAAACTCTCTCAATTGCTCACGAAATAGGGGAACTGAACTAGTGTTTGATGATGTCAACATTATCAGCTGATAGACAACAAAGCGGGCTGTCAGAGGTACATAAATACACGAAATAGTTGGCACGCTTTCAGTTGAATAGAGAAAGGGAGAAAGGACATGCGTTTTAGTTTTGGAAGATAGTAAATAGTGTTTATTATTGTTTAAAATAAAATAAGATCCATTAAAAATGCCGATTAAAATTTTTTTTCAGAGAATTGGGTATGCAAGTATTTATTTTTAAATGCTTCTAAACGTATACACTTATATGTATATACACGAATACATAAACTTTTAAATTCGCATTATAAGTTCTTGAAAACTGGTTGACTGTTTTAATGTTATTTTCCAAATTTTTTTACAAAACCTATTCATTCTTCCTACTCAGATTTATTTGTTATTGCATTTTCATGTATTCCTCACATTCTAGAGGAATCTGCAAAATCCCCTAAAAATGCTTTTAAAATTCCCAAATTGGATTTTTCCTTTCACGAAACAAAGAGTTTCGTATTTAGTCATCTTTGATTTTATTTTCGCTGACAACGTGAAGTTGGCGTCGCCACGCACTGGTGTAAGACTCAATTCTCTCTCTATCCCCCCCTCTCTCTCTCTCTCTCTCTCTCTCTGTCTCGCTCTCTCTCTCTGAAAGCAGGCCTTATAACCAAAGGCTTACAAATTCCCTTATTATAAGGAACAATGTGGAGTATAATTACCTTACATATAAAATAAACGATGTTAGCGGCGTAGCTAGCGTATTCCTTATTCCTTAGAACTGCTTTTAAAATTTTTTGGAGGGAATATTCTACCATGAGCGGCGTAAGGGTAAGCATATGGCATTAGTCATTCATGTCACTGACCGAATTGTCGTCTTAAATTGACGGTATACTAAGTTTTATTGGTTTTTTTCTAAGGCCTATAAATATTTTATATTTGTTGCCCTTTACATACTTATATATATACATATACATATACATATGCGAGATTTTGCTGACCATAATGTTATTTTTATTTTATTTATTTATACTATGAGTATCGATTTTTACAAAAAAATCAAGATATATTGCATTCTTTTTGTACGCTGCGGTATCATTTAGTATATACATATGTACATATATATTTATGTAGTATGTACATAGCTTTCCTAATGTATTTGGCTCAATAGATATATCTTATTATTGCCCAGCACTTTTTCGAAATTCTGTATCCTTACGGCAACATACCATCTCCCCACTCCGTTTCAGTCCTGCGCATTTATCAAATATATGACTGCTGTCCATCAAATTTATGTGCGCACACACATTCATATATGTACATATACATATGTGTGTATGTACATGCATTTGTAGGCGATAACGTCATATAAGCGTTATTTCGGGTTCATTCAAAATAATACCACGCCAATGCAATCAAGTTGTAAACAGAAAATGAAATAAAAAAATACTTAAATCGTATGCTATGGAAAAGTGACATTTGGATATATAAATAAGTATGTATGTGTGTACATATGTACATGGTTTCGGACAGTTATGGCAGTGCGATTAATTACAGTTTATCTCATTTTATTTCGAATTATTTACTTACTGTACTCAAATGAAAAACGACAAGATTTGTTCAAACCTTCGGTCAGCAAAGGGTGTAACTATCTGCTTGCTAATTAACCCCAACTGTAGCTAAGTCTTTTTCATCACGGTTTTCCAACCTTGTGGCGAGTTTCCTCTTTCTCTGCCACCACAAGTGAGTACCGCGTTGAATACTTTCAAGGTAGAAGCCTTTTTTTCAAAACGTACAACAAGACTTGACAAGCGGAGCCGCTTAATCTTGATTCGCTGAACTTTCTCTATATCGCGCCAAAGCTCATACAGCTCATCGTTCAATCGTCTGCGGTATTCGCCTTCGCAAAGACGTCAGGGTCAAAAAATTGTTTGGAGAATCTTTCTCTCGAACACGCCAAGTTCCACCTCATCTGATGTTGATACCGTTCGTGCTTTTGTGTCATACAATAGACGGGCATGATGAGGAACGTAGAGAACGTGATTTTCGTTCGTCGAGAGAGCTCATCGGCATCATGCTTGAATAGCTCAGCGCTAGCTGCTTTTTTGTTCATCGAGGTCGGGGACGGGATATTAATACCGCAATGAGCGATTTGAGTGGTTTGGGATCCTTATCTTCTCCGAAGTAGAGAAGTGCTCGCTTCAAAATTTAAATGTGCTTTGGACATCAGTCTGCGTTCTAGTTCGGTCTGAAAATCTTCCGTAAGTCTCCACACCTTTTGGTAAAAGTTTAAGGCGCTTCTCCTGTCGGCTAGCTTCTCAAGTTCTTCGTACTCACTTAGAGCTTCCAAAGGGAAAAAATCCTGACAGAAAGGGTTTATTGAACATCGCCCTTCAAATTGCTGGGTATAGGAAAAATTACACAAATATTTGGATCAAAGTCATAATGCTAATTTACACGGGCAACAAAAAAACCTAATATCGATAACCATAACTGAAACTGTAAGTATAATGAATTGATAACAACAGATATATCGATAGTATTTTTAAGAATACAACTAGGCCGAAGATATGGATAACGGCTACAAAATCAATAAAGATAGTGCAACAAAGAACTAGCGTAGAAGATAATATGAGAAGGCATACAATCTTTTCTCTATATTCACTTAGACATCCGGCTCAAAGTCTAGTGGAAAAACTGGTAATTGTCTTAATGTTTCATTTCAATCTTCTGCTATCGTATCACATTTGTTCCTAATTTTTAATATAATATTTAGCCTACACGTCTCTTAAGACCTTTGCCAAGCCAGTTGTTCTATGTTCGTTCACACGCGACCTCTGGCCTGATCTAAATAGTATACCCCACTTTTAAGCGAAAACCACACACATCACAATAGCTAAAGCATTTTTGTGCAAAAATTGTTTGTAATTCGACTGTATCTGCTCACGTCATCAGCGCATCAAACAAAATATGATCCATCATGTCAACCATCACAGACATTGCTACTGATGAGGTCTATCATTAACCCATCCATTACTATATTCAGCTAGTTTGCTTGTTTTTGTATTCACTTGCCAATGAAACTGGCAACAATTTAAGTTCTGGAGGGTGGCTCCAAAATATACGCAGCTCATAAAACAACAGGAGGAGGCGTCGAAATGACACTGACACTTACCCGCTTGACACCAATTAAAATAACAAATCTGTGCGCGAGCAGACTAGTGGGAGCAGACGCATTCAAAGCTAATTCGAGATTCTCAGAAACAGCAACCAACTTGATTGCATTAATTTAGAGTAAACTTAATGAAAATTATGGACTTAAATATGCTAAATAGAATTAGCAAATATTTTAACCTTCACATTATGTATGCGTGTATGAGTGTGTTATTTATGGACTCGTAGTTGCTTCCAGATATATAGAAATTTTAGTATTATTTATTAAGCATAAAAATTATAAAAATTTCTTAATTTCCTAGTGTGGGAAGTCAATGTATGTTGTCATATGCGTGCATTTATTTCATTGGTTTTATTTTTAGATTGCATTGTAATTTATGATACTCGTACTTGAGTGATTTACACAATAATCATGTAAACGATATTGTGTTTAATGTTTTTGATTCTACCACCGGTTGAGCAACATTTATGCTGCAATTCGACCGCATGTTGACGTTTATTGTCGCATTGCAAATAAACGTCAGCTCAATGGAGACTTTTTTAAGAAACTAATGATCGCCTGTATGTTTACTTATTGAAATGGAGAAGACCACAAACGATGTATTGAAACCTTCTATGCAGGTAGCGAATTACAAATAAAATAAACTGTAAAGTTGCTACTCATAGTGGAATGAGATTTTATGCGATTCTGAGAACTAATTTTGCCATCACCCACTCCAATCACAAGCAATGGAAATTTCCAATCGACTCATGCATTTCGAAATTTGTGGATAAAGGGTATTTAGGTTAGCTTGCCTGAAATCTGATGCAGAGCACTCGTTTAAATTCTCATTCTAGACACATCAGCGCACCCATTGTCAGACTGCGCATACATATATTCGAAGTTTTATGATTCATAACTCCAAAATGCCTAACATATTTGTGAAAATTTGTATGCAAATTTCTTTGCTGAATTAATTTTAATAAATGTTTGAATAAGACTGCACCAGTTTTTTTTGTTCTTTTTCAGTTTTTGACCCCTTAAAAAATATATTGAAAAATTTGATAACTTGGAAAAACAATTTTCTTTTCTTCAATTATACCAAATGTAATTAATGAACAATTTTATTTTTATTTATTTTTTAATACTTTGTTGTGCAACCCTGTGCGAATTTTACACTCTGATTTCTCTTTGGCATAGAATCCTAAACATCTTTGGTTTTTATAGTTCCTCCATTACTTACTTACTTACTTAATTTTGGCGCTATAACCGCTTAAGCGATTTTGGCCGAACTTATCCTACATTTTGTGGTGTGCATCTTGATGTTGTAACACACAAATTGAGGGGCCTACAGTTTTACGCCCACTCCGAACGGAGAATGTTTTTTATGAGAATTTTTTTCTTGGCAGAAATACAGGTTCGCCATTGCCTGCCTAGGGCGAACGCTATTAGAAAAAACTTTCCTATAATTTGTTGATGTTACTTGTCCCGGCCAGGCTTTGAACCCGGGACTCAGCGAATGAAGCGCACATATGCTACACAATCGGCTACGGCGGCCGCCATTTATTTTTGAGAGTTATAGTGTCCATGAAAGCCCAAACATTTTCTATTGGATTGAGGTCCGGGCTATTCTCTGGCCAATCAAGTGAAATTATGATTGAATCTTTCTTCAGTTTTGTAATCTAACGTTTGTCCTTCGTGATGGCAATTTATTACTGGGGCTGTTATGATAGATGAGATTCCGAGCCACCTGATCGCTATATTTTTAATTGTGAAAATATTCCGCCTTATACCTCACTAATTCTGCTACTTTGTATCGCTGGCAAAAATAGCCTTTCATTGATTTAAAATACTACTCTACTGATGCAATCGGTATGGACGGGATACCGAGCCGTCCGATCGCTAAATTTTGTTTTGGCAACTTCTTGCCTTGAACCTCGGCAATTTGCCACTTTGCATCTGAACCAAAACAGAAATATCCCTCGCTGGTTTAAAAATTATAGGGTCTTGCAATAGGGACGCACAAATTAGACCGATAGCGACAACAAACGACGCCATATTTTTACCCGCTCTTTCGACATTTCTCTTCTGTAAAGTTTGCCATTTCATCATGGAAAGATATACGATCCAACAACGAGTCGAAATTATTAAAATTTACTACCGAAATTCGGAGTCAATGACCTCAACTTTAAGAGCGTTGCGTCCAATTTATGGTCGTCGTCAATTCTGGCTGAATGGCTTCGTCAATAAGCAAAATATGCGTTATTGGACAGGCAGCAATCCCCACGTACTCAATGAGTCAACATTGCATCCCGAAAAAATTACGGTTTGGTGCGGCTTATGGGCCGGCGGCGTCATTGGGTCATACTTTTTCCATGATGATCAAGACCGGCACCTTACTGTGAATGGGAATCGCTACCGCTCAATAATAACCGAATATTTTTGGCCCGAATTGGATGATATGGACTTGGACAAAATTTTGTTCAAACAGGACGGCGCTACAATCCACACAGCGAATGTCACAATCGATTTATTGAAAACCAAGTTTGGTGAACGTGTTATCTCACGAAATGGCCCAGTCAATTGGCCGCCTCGGTCGTGCGATTTGACGCCGTTTGACTACTTCCTGTGGGGCTACGTCAAGTCTATGGTCTATGCCAACAAGCCAGCGACGATTGATGAACTTCGTACAAATATCGAACGTGAAATTGCAGCAGTATCGGCCGATTTATGCTTGAAAACCGTCGAAATTTGGTTTCAGCGTCTGGACTTCTGCAAGCGTGTCCGTGGTGCCCATGCAAAAGAAATCGAGTTCCATACATAATGGCATCGAATGTACTTTCACAGGTATAAAGAATTTAATTCATATCCCAAACCGTTTTTGTTTTATTTAAAAAAACTTTTGTAGCATTCCTATTGAAAACCCCTGTGCTACTGAGGTAGTCGGAATGGACGAGATTCCGAGCTGCCCGATCGCTAAGTTTCGTGTTCTGAAGATGGTTTGGAAACCTTTCACACCTTTCAGACCTTTCGATAATGATACGATGCAGTATTCGCCGAAAACGTCCAATGACAAAACCGTGCTGGTTAGGTGAAATTATGCGCTTAGTCGTAAAAACCATCTTCTCTAAATTGGTGTCAATCCTTTTCGCACTAATTGAATTTTTGGTACATGCATATTTACATATATTTGCACGTACATATCTATCTGTTGCATGATATTGTGCAACATTTCTTACTCTCATTCGCTCAAGTGCCAATGCCACTTAAGAAATTCGCCAACAACACACAGTAGCAACAATAAAAATATAAATCACGACCTCGAAAACGCATTTGCAATGTCCTTGCAGCGAGTTGCACTTCCTGTTGCCGCCATAGCATGGCTGTTTTCACTATGTCAAACAAAATGTTAATAGCAAACAGTGAGTGTGTTTGGAGCTTATGTTAAATCCTTGCATACATATATTGTTAGTTGTGTACACATTTTTGTATTGTTATTCACGTAAAGCATAGCGTGCTTGGCCGACAATGCATTGCCAACCAGAAACTGTGTAAATAATACTCGAATACGTATATTGGAAAACTATAAAATCGTAAATAATAGTGTTCGGCAGAATCGACACTTAAAGTAGTTAGTACTCGATTCTGAAAAGAATCGACATTACGTGATTAAAGAATCGTTTCTGAGTATTAAATAGTACTCAGCACTCAGTAGCGATACTTTTGCTCAGTATTGATTCTTGCACTAAAGATCGATACTAACACATATTATGTACTATATGCCACAGTATAACCAGTAGACAACCTTTTTGGTTTGTTTACTTTTTGTTTTTGTAATTTTGGTTAAATTCAATAAATTTTAGCATTTGTTGCCAAACAACTAGGTAAAATTAAAGCAATTTATTACGATGTAAAAGTGAGCTTTAAAACATTTTATTATAAAATATACATACATACACATGTATATAGTATACATAATTTCTTGAAATACAGAAATCCATGTGTATATCAAACTGCATTTCGTCAAGGCAATGATAAAATGTTTTACTCGTATTAAAACTGTACTGAACATCAATTAATCACAATTTCGGGAAGAGCGCTAATTCTGTCTACGGCCCATTTATTTTCAAGGAACGTCCCGCGCAAATATAATGTTTATCGTATTTAAAGATTTGTTAAAAATCTATCGGACAAATATATTTTCCGTTTTAAGAGATTCTTTTGTAATCAGAATATAGCCCACGTTTTCTCTACTACCAACTGATTTTTGTAAAAAATTCGACAAATTTTTATTATAAATTTCATCGAAATGTATTGAAATTAATTGAAATTCTCATGTGAAAAATAGGCAAAAAAGTTGAAAAAGCGTATAATAATTCATAGATGTACCGAAATGAGTAAACCTTCATAAACAGGGGAGGATGAAAAATGGATGTAATATTCGTAATCATGAGATCTTTTCACATAAGCAATAAAGAAAAGGACGCAGATTATAAAGAAAACATATCTCCCCAATCAATCCAAATCAAATCTGAACATTTTAGAATACAATTAGATTTCAATGCCGCTTGATCAAAGTAAACAAAAAAATGGCTTTAAAGTGGGGCAAACAAAATTAAGTTGGTACCTAAAGTTAGTTGAAGCGGTTTCGACAGATAATCCATTGAAAATCAGGTCAAAAACGAACTACAACGAACTTTAAGAATGGACTGAATTTTTACTATGAATACGCCTCTATGTCATAAAGTTGCTACCAACTATAAAGCCGACTATAATTTTGCGCCCATAAGTTTTTGTAGGCAACTTCTATCAACCTTTTTTCTATCCACCTAGAGCAATAAATATTTAATAAACTAGTATTTTATTGAAATGATAGAAACGATGTGGTCCAAGTTATATTTTAAACACTCCGTGTGCACAAGGGTTATGATAATGCTGAGTCGGAAGAGTGAAACAAAATTAACCCAAATGTTTAAAGTGGTACTTGTACTCAGAAAAGTTTATGAAGATAAAGAAATGTACATGATATATATGAAATAATATATGAAAATAACAAAATGCTCTCGTTTTGTCACTTGTTATACGGAAATTAGCAAGTGATGCGAATTCACCTTTATAAACTTTAACAACGAAGGCTCACAGTGCTGTATTTGTATCTAAACATTTTTATTAGTGGCAGCGCTCCGAGAAATCCTATTGGAAGGACAAACTTTTACGATAAATATTTGTGCTGAATACTTTATATAAAAAAGTCTACGAGCTCTTAAGTAAAAAGATGTTCATTATATTATAATTTGTTGTTCAATTTGTTATGTTAATTTTTTGGGGTTCCAAGAGTAACCATGTATGGTGAGAATGGTTTAATACATTTAATTTCACCCCTGAAAGCCTCAATCCGACACAAGGCTTTCTTCACCTCCGGTTGTCTACTGGTTATACTGTGTTATACGTGTTTTGTCGACCAGCTCAGAACGCGAAACGGAATTGATTTATATTTGTCTTGCAAATGATAAAATCAGTTCACTGCGTTCTTCACAAAATCATATAAGTTTACATATATAATAAAATAGAGTTTATAACGAATTGCAGCTGTTAAGAAAAAATATCGTATTAATGTTTTTAGGTAACAAGCGGTTTTGTCTTTGGTTCGCAATCTAACCTGTTTTTGCAAAAAAAATCTTTCAGAGGGCACCGAAGTGGAAGGAACGTAAAGTTATGGCTCAGCTAATTCATTTAAGATAGGGAAAGAACTTTCATGCGTTTGCCGAAAATCTATTGGATTATTCCAGTATTACTAGTTCCAATATAACTAGGCTGATAGCTCACTAGAAGTTTTTAAATTAGTGATTGTAAGATATCTAGCATTGTGCATAAATACAAGTGGAAAATCTTAGCCCATAGACATCAAAATTCGGTACAGCTGAGATCACCTGATGTAGGTATTCACAGCATTCTTGAGTCATTCCCTGAGCGAATTTCTATGTTTGACAATTAATATCGGCTATTTGTGACATTTAATATCAGCCGCCGCCATCTTGAATTTAGAAGACTTCTCACTTGTATCCATTCACAATGATATCTAGAAACCTGTGTGTCGAAATGTGTTGCATGTCTGCATCTTCATCGATTGTTTTCTCTATTGACAATGTTGACGAAACCGCAATTTGCCTTCTAATGAGAATGGCTTCAACTCCAGAAGATAAATTATTTTCTAAGGCTCATGCTTCAGATGAGCTTCTAACAGTGACGGCCTGAAAACGCGGATCAATATAACAAACTTTCAAAACAAAACCCTTTGCCTCTTTGAGATATTTTGCGCATATTGTTTTCGAAATTATATTTTTCAGGGCATGTTTGAAACCATTAATTAATGGAATAACTTGTAATATCGTTGGATATTTTTCACCTGGAGACATGAAAGAGTAGTTGATGGTATACAAAACATTGCGTGTACTTTTTCATACTCGATAGATACAAATAACTTAAGAAAGGGCACCGCATCTTTCAAAATCTTCCATTCCTCTCCGTTCAAACATTTTTGGTGAAGAAGACAAGTTTGAAGTTGTGATTGATAAACCGTCCTGAATTTGAACTAATCCCTCGATATTAATCAAAGAGCTGTTCTAGCTTGTAGGGAAGTATTGTTTAACTTTTATTATTGGAAACCCCATTTGCTGTTGAATGTCTTCACTGCGTCATTACTAAGTTGACTAAGTTGAGAGTGTGCGCCACTCTGGAAAGATGTTCTTTCCGAAGATGAATTTGAATGGCATTTTCACATTAGGTCCGTTGTCCGTAACAAAAACAAGAACATTCTCAAAAATGTTCCACTTGTACAAAATCATTTTCAATACATTACAACTATTTTCGGCGGAATGCGATTCTGCTAATTCTGAGTCGTTGAAATTAGTTGCAGTTTTATAATTGACTTAATTTACCTGTGATATAAAATTCCCCCATAAAAAAGACTTTATCGCCTGCTATCTCAGGCTAAAATCTTTTTGAAAACACTTCTAAATTATTATTTATTCTACATATGTATTTGCACATCAAAAGCTAACTTAACTAAAAATTTGTACACCATTCATAGGTTCCATGACCAGCTCCTGTCTGCGTGACTGCAAAAATTGCACTGGGTGTAATCGCTCTAAGAGCTTTCTTAAGTTTGCGGTATTTTCGTTGTGTTTTAAACCTTTTTTGCTGAGCTGCTTGAATAAATTTTGATACAAAAAAGAACTCGATTCTTTCGAAAATACCCGATTCTTAAACGAATCGATATCGAAGTACTCGATTCTTGAAAGTACTCTATACTTCCCATCACTAGTATACTCGTATAACGTACTTGATTGTTCTTTTTGTTGCTATTTTGTGGTGGTAACTCGACAACAGCGCATTCAAAATCCGTTCATGAAAATTGCATCATTTCCCCGTAAAGTCCCATTTATGACCTTTTTACGATGTTCCATCAGCGTAAGGCGCTCCTTTTACTTTAACCCAGCCTCACATTAGGCGCCTCCAAGTATGCAATGTCAAATATTTATACGAGTAATGTGATTGTATCTGTAGTATCTTAATACCTTTTCATTTAAGGTTACATGCTGATATTTGCGTTGATGTGTTGAGGAGGCGGAAGGAGCATTCGTTGCTGCATTTAATCCATTTGAGTGCGCTTTTCAATCGCTGAAATTGAAAAAGCTGATAAAGACTAGGGAATTCAGTGTGAGATATTGTAATCGGTTTTGCATATTGCAAACGATACTTGGAAGCATATATGTAAGTAGATACTGAAATCAGAGATTCTAGATTCTATAAGATTAATGTGTCTTGTACTATAACCTACATTCCCAATGCACGGAAATCTGAACGAAATCTTTACTTTTGTGAAACGAATGGACCTTTTTAGATACAAAAAAGTGCAACCCTTCCGATTGCTGCATTTGAAATAACAAAATTTTCTAAATAAACAAAAATAATTAAACAGGTTATGAAATTTCGTGCTGCCATCCATAATCTAAAAAAAATCTGTTATATTTTTTATGTTTGTAAATTTTTTTTTAAGTAAAACTTCTTTAGCGACTGTGATTTTTTTCCTCGGGTAACGAAAGTCGCGTCAGAATCACTTTACTAATTTCTAGCACGATATTTACTAATTTCAAAAACTATTTTTTTTTATTTGCTACTACTAATTACTACCACTAGTTCTATTCATTTCTACCACTATTTTTACTAATTAGGAACGAAATAGTTCATTGCATGGCGGACGTTTCCAGACTAACCGCTGTTTTCACATGGCACTAGGTACTGGGTACTCATGTCGCCCGAATTGGATTGGAATACAATGTCTTCTGCCGCAACTGCAACTAACTATGAGTGGCAGAACTGGTGGAACACCTCCGCAGCAACTGTTCACTTGTTTGGAGAACTGAAATGATATTTCAGGGCAAATCATATTTTGGAGACATGAAAGAGCTGAGTAACGTGGCTTCTAATGATTTGCTTAAGTTCTTAAACTCCAGGGGCTGTCCCTAAGACAATGCGGAGGTTTTATTTTATTTTCTCTTCTCTTCTTCATTACTTGTTCTATATCAGCGAATATTCCCGACCCTTTCTCACTACGTTTACTCGGATGCTTACAACTGAGTGGGATCGGAATGTTGAAGTACTCTTGAAATATGTCTTATAGACTGTAAAGAGTTCTCATCAATTGTTTCTGGGATTTATTGGATCCGAATACTCTCTGAACATGCCTCGTGTTTTTTACGCTTGGCCAAATTTTTCAAATCAGAGGCTTCGACTTCTCGAACTTGTGAACTTATAGACAAACGGGGGAGCGCCTTTCAAAAATTATGCTGATTCAAGGTCGTTGCGATTCGCATGTCATTTCATTTCATGTGAGTGTCTTCAAATACCCCATGCAGCCTTTATGTAATCATAAAGCTTCCTTTTTCCAATTCGCTTACTTTTTTCTTCCTCGCTTCTAGAAATCTACTGTTCCGCAAACAACATAATATGAAAAATGCAAAAGAAAAAGTAAACAGAAAACTGAAAACTGAAAAGAAAAAAGATCTTTGCAATTCAACGCAAATGCAATGTTGACCTATTTAGCCGAACTGTATGCGTCATACGGTATGTAAGCGGCAATGCAATTGTCCTCCTTTCAGCCGAGTGCTTTGCTATTCAACGAAGTGCACTCGCATGCGTCAAATGCATTTGGAACGCTACATTATATTTTTGCACAATTCAAACAAATACGCACTTGGCTTACAAACCAAACGAAAGGGAGTGAAATGCTTTGGAATAATGCTGAGGGCTTACAATGAAATAGGTCAAGCGCATAAGTGATGGTTGGGGAAGTGCAAAAAGAAGCAAGTAGAATGGATGGTTTGTCGAATGCAAGTGCGAATCTATGTGCGTTATGTACTTGTATTCTTATTAGGATAAAAATTTAATTACAGCCATTGTTTATTGTGACTGAGAGGGGCTTTACATAATGCGAGGACATTTTTGAATTGAAATATGAATTTTATAATTAATTAATTGCCCATGATGGGTAGAACTTCAATATTGCATGTGAGGATGAATTTTGAAAATGCAATTTTAAATGAATTTTATTACAAAAAATTAAACTTGGACTCCAATTTGCATTTCTCTGAGACTACATAATTTGTGAGTAAGTTTTTTTTTAGCAAAATTATCTCTTTTCCCGTTATCAATATATTATATTATATATATTATAGAGTTAGAGCAATCTCGGATTATAAATACGTTTTTTATTAACAAACCACTCTAGTCCTACTTTTTGTAAAATGTTTTCCACTTCTCGTTACCAAAATATATTTTGAGTGTGAGCCAAATAAGCCCCAGTACTACCTTTGGGTAAACACTTCGTAAAAGTAGTTACCTTCCCCTTACCAAAGTATGGACTTATAAACTTCTCGAATATGAATTTAAATAAGACAGCCTGTCTTTTATTAATTACTCCATCATCATCCATACATCGCCATGTATCGAGTCCAAATACTTCAAGTCAGTCGGGCAGTTTCAGAGCGTGTACGAAAAAGTAGCACGTGATTTTTATATCCGATTTTACTAGTTCCCAGAGCATTATAACTTTGTACACCTAACGGTGGTTTATAACAGCATAAAGTAAACGAGACGGTATTAACATATGTCTACTAAAATTTTGAGAATGGAAATCGAAATCGAAAATCAATTAATTCGAGTAAATATTAAAATTTCTCAACACAACTTGAAGCACACATTTCTCTCAACCCACTGGTAATCCTACTTAGTTTGCATTACCAATAAACTTTTACTGATTACTGGAAAAAATCGTAAAATGTTTACTGTTCCCTGAAAATAATTACTAGTAGTTGAAAATCAACACCCAATCCTTAGATTTAATGAATTATTAAAGATGCCCCATTACCGTCATCTGCACCTGTGGAACGGTTGTTTGCATTTGCTGGGATTGTAAATCGATTCAGAAGGCAAAAACTCAGCGATACAAATTTTGAAAGGCTTTTTTTAAAAAAAGCTACTAATAGCGATTACATGAATCGAAGGAAAACAAAATATCCATATTTTTTTTAATAATTCATTGAAATGAAGAACAAATATGTATATCTCCGAAACTACTCTATCAAATTTCCCCAAATTTGGTACACACATTGCATTTCACGCAGAGATCCAGAATAATAATTATTTCATAATAATTATGACTGAAAACAATTTTTTACATCAACAATAACAATTATTTTGAGACCTTGCATAATGATTATCAGCGTGATACGGCTTTCAAAGACTTTTATTTTGAGACTTATATTATAATAGCCTTTGCAAGCATGATAATTTGTTTTTGTTTATATTTAAATAAATAAAAGTCGTTTAAGATTTAAAAATCGAGGATATTTTGCTGCACTTTAATATAACTTTTTGATGAGTTTTTCGATAACATATTAAACCTCTTACAATGATCAATACTTATATTTTTTTAGTTTTAGGGCTTAATATCATTACATTCTTATTTTTTCTATAAAAATAATTTATTTTTATCATAATTTACTTTATTTCATTGTATTTTAGTGATAATACTTGTTATCCATACTCTTTTCACAGTGCATCTCAAACATTTCTATACATTTACACTGAACACAGCTCATCATCAGTGTTAAATTTTTGCTCCTCGCTCGCTTAGATTTCAATTTGACGCCAAGTAGTGATGTTCCAACTGTTCCACTATGTACTCGATGTTAGTACTTATTAAAAAATATCGAAGAGTGGTCGATGCTATGGAAACTATTGTAGGATGATGAATTGGGTATTCGACTTTGTACTTGCTTGAGAGTATTTTCTCAGTTTTGAATTCTGACTTATTTTTAGTTGTTTTTTAAATAAACAATTCCAAATTTTAATATCCAAATAAATTATTATCGAAACATGCAATTGCTTATTTTTATTTTGGATACACATATGTATTTATTTTTCACTGCCTGGTACAGGCTCTTGTTGAATGAATTTTGCTTTAGGTAATAGCTAGTGAAAAAATTCGCCTTCGGGCATACCGTTTAAAAAAAGAAGTTTGTCAATATATACAGGTGATATGCGATTTTTTTTTTTGCGATATTGCTGACCTTGCATTGGAAAATAGACACCCCATACGGAACCGACGTTGTCACTTCGCCAAATAATTGTCGAACAAGCTTATAAAGTGCAGAGTAATGGACCTTTAAGTCTTCCCGCTCTAAAATGGGATCTCTCTTAAGCGGAGAAAGAGGAATAGCTAAAAAATGAGAAACTTCGTTCATATTTTTTCTCCGAGTTTTCATTAGTAAAATTTACTCTATTACCACCAAATGCTTGTACACACGTATCGAAGTATTTACAAAAAATACTCGATTTTAGTGGATGAACTGGAGTATCTACTTCGTAGCAGTGGTACATCACTAGAGCTAAGTCGGGGCTGGATGGTCGAGCTCAGTAAAGCCACAATCCTGCTCTTTCTGAAATTAACCTTCACTGTCTTGATCGCTGTGAGCTCGAATAACGACCTCAAATTATTACCCTGTATCTTTGTTGCAAAACGAAATTATTTAATATTATTAAAAAAAAATATATTATAGCTACACAGATTTCGTATAAGAAGGCACATGGTAAAAGTTTTAGGGAAATAATTTGTTTTTTGAACGATAAATAAAATTTACAAGGTGATTTTTATTTTACAAAAAATAAAACTAATTTCATAAGTGTTATTTATTGAAAGGAAAATAAAACTCTACAAGTATTATTTTACGAGCAAACATAGAATATATGAAATTATTCTTAAATTTTATGAAAAATATAGCAATCAAAAGATAAGGATTAAATATGTAGAGAATACTTTCAATTGGAATTATTCTACCCCTTTATTAAAGTTTCTGAAGTATTGATTATTGTTATAAGTGAATATTTCACACTTTGTCCAATTCTGATTGATTTTTAAGATAAAGATTTCGAATTTCGTGTTCTTTAAATAAATTTTATTCGTAACACTGAAAGTGAAAGAGCTCCTGAGCCCCTCCGCTTTTTCTTTAAACGGCAGAGTTTTATGCGCATGAGCAAAGTAAAAACAAATCAATGATATACTTTCATTCGTTAGAGCACAATATTTTGGTCTGAGAAGACCCCAAAATGAGACTTTCAGTCTCCACAAATTTAGTTTTTTTTTTCAATTTCAAAATAAGAGCCAATTTGCCCATTCAGGTGAAAGAGATTAAAGTAATATTCCACAAAAATATCCTTCATTAAATCTTATCATGGTCTCTTATAGTCAAGATTAATTTAGATTAACTTGAAACCTGTAGAAATAATTCTTACAATTATTTTATTCGCCAAATTGTGTCGCACATTGTAAATAGCTTATTAAAATGGGTACAAAATTTGTTATCGCTTCTAGAGCGAAAAATTGCTAAGAGCGAATCATTCGGAACGAATTTGATATATTTTAATACTAGTTATATATGAACTATATTCAATTGATAGTGGCATAAATTATACATATATTATATATTTACTATGTATTTACTAACGTATTTTTTTTTTTAACTTTTATTTTCATTTACGTTTATAAACTCGACTCTACTCTATTTTATGTTTATTTTCTAGTTGTTAGCGAAATGGCGCAGCATACTTCATTAAAAATTACACTAATGTTACCAATAACCAAACTTTTGCCTGTCAGTCAAAAAGTTCATTAAACTGCCGACCAATGTATGGTAGGAAAAAGAGTAACAACAACGCCCGGCAACACGGTACCATGTTTTCAAAAGTCGTGACGCTGAGCCATGTCGTTGTTGACCAACCAACAGTTTTTATATACAGTGACTCCGAGAACTGGCCACATGGGGACTATTTTCACAATATTTACAATAATGCTACATTTTTTGATAATTTTTTATAAAACTTCAGTTTGTTGTGTAACAAATATAATCTAATGATTTCATTCTATTTAGATAATTTATAAAAATTTTAAATAAATTTCAATCCTTTTAATTCTTGGATACGCAGTTTTGTAGCTCTTTTAATTTTGGCACAATAATGTCTAAATTTGAAGTGGCTACAATTACCGGTTGATTTTTTACAATTTTTTTTAAGTATACGCACTGTTTTCCGTATAGCGGATGGTTTTTATATAAATTTCCATAAATTTTTGATACATTTTTGTGCCGGCAATCTTGCATGCCTGCTATCATATAAACTACATGCGTTAAATGGAAAACAAATTTTCAAACTCAAAATTTCAGTAAGATTTCAAAAATGTATGTATGCCAATTTTGGGAATTTTACTGATGCCCAGGATTTTCGGGATTATATTATGTAATCCTGGGTGGCCGGGACTGTCTCGAAATTAAAATTGATTGTTATATTACATGAAATATTTGTTTCAGTAATTCAGTTATTTGTCAAAACAACAAAAATATTGCATAACCTTAATCCCGGCATTCTGTAAGCAGTCTTCTAGTGACTAATTGAGACTTTTCGATGGTGAGATTGAATTTGAGACTATTCGGTATTCAGTAAGCTGTCTCAAGTCTCTAGTCTCAAAATAAAATCACTAATTTCTCAGCTGGTCATTAGCACGTCGCAAAACAAAGAAATTGACGAAGGTATTGACCAAACGCAAAAATGAAGTAACACTCGCTCTGTCCCTTGGTCGTACGCTACATTTTGCTTAAATCTCTAAAAAAAAATAATACTTGATTTGGAATACGCCTAATAAAAATAATATTTACAGTTTACATATACTTATCTATCTTGTCCTGCCATTTTGATCGAATGTGCATATGGACGAAAAACTCCATTTATCGATTGTTGATAGTTCTAATTTTTACACTTATTTTAAATAATCGGTTCACATAAAATGCAGTAATAGGAATTTTGAACAGTTAATTTCAATGTTAATTTTACGATAACCACATTGTTTTAATTTTTAAAGAGCAACAATGCTGTTGAAAAAGAATTGAAAAATTGTATTGTTTGCTATCATCGATGAACACATTTTCATTGATTGTGCATCTCTAGCTGAACATACCATCAGCTGATTGTCTCTGGTTTTCACCACAGTATTTGGTGAAATTTTTTGAGATTGTTGCTTACTGAATATCGGGATCGTCTCAAATCACAAAAAATGTATCTAATTGAAAGTCTCAAATTTAATGACTTAAGATGGGACTGAGTTATGAGAATACCGGCATAAGTCTTCAATATTTTGTAACGAATTGTTTGTATCACAAGCTCATAATTGATTTTTTGCAGTTGCTGCTGGTTTTTTTTTTTGTTTCTGTTATTTTAGATCACTGTTTGAGATCGACATTAAATAACTTTAATTACGAAGGTTAAACAATGTTTGTCCTTAAAATGTTTAATAAAAATAATTGAAACCATGTATGTGTAAGCTAATTTAATCAAGAGTCTTATTCTCAAATCAACGTTCGTTATCCGAAAATAGCGAAATGTATTTATTTGTGTTTATTGTTGTTGGGGGATGTTTCTGCTGAAAATAGAAAGAATAGTGGCATCTAAAGTAAAAAAATTATTCTCACCAACTCCGAGATTCAAACTGAGTAATCCTGACTTTTTCGGGACTCAAAAAATTACGGGAACTCGATTTGACATCACTAGTTTATAGCCTAATATTGGGTCAGTTTTATTGTAACCGACTTGCATAACTACTACACATAATACAACTAATCAACACAATAGCAGTTCTAATAATTCTGATGGAAATCCTTAGCCAATCGATGGATTGTCGAATAAAACATCGAGTGATCATCATATGCTCCCATCTCATGATGCCGTCACATGATCCCATCACATGATATGATGCAGCACATGTTTCAAATCTTGCAATTGATATCAATGCAAAAATATAATTTTCGGCTGAAGCAGCTGCGACCCAGCAAACAATTTTATAAAGAATTTGGCCCATAAAAAAACTTAAAATATAATTAATTGACAATATTTTTCAAATAAAAATTATTGAAATGCTCACATCACATCATAATATCATAAAATGGAAGTATGTGATGAAAAATCAAAGGCGGAAAGTAGTTCATTTGAAAAAATTTTGATGTCACTAGTACTAAAAATAACTAACAACTTTTCTTTTATTTAATAGAAGTTATTTTGCCATGTTAAACAAAATATGTCATATGAAGGGGTCGTGTGATGAAAAATCAGAAGCGATAATCGGCACTTATGAAAAAATTTCAAATCATATAAAAAATCTAGCATTAAAAACAGATTAAAACTTTTTCTATTAGACTTTATGGATTACTGGCGTTTGAAAATATATTACTTAATTTAGAATTAATAATAATAAGATATATTATAATTATATATTATGTTGCGATAATATGTTGCGATCATATGATGAAAAATCAAAAGCGAAAATCAGCCCTTTTGGCAACATTTTGAGATTATGTAAATAATAACTCATTGAAAATAAATCAATATTCTATTAATAATATTTAATTAAAGATATAATAATGTCATATGATAGTAGCATGAGATGAAATATCAAAAATTAAAGTTGGGTTTTTTGAAAAAATGTTGAGGTAATATAAAAAACTCAAACGTTGAAAATAGATTAAAATTTTTAAATTAGGTTTAATAAAAGATATGTTAATATCATATTGTGGGAACATGTGATGAAATAACAAAACCTGTAATCGGTTCTTTGGAATAAATTACGAGATCATATAAAAACTCTAGCGTTGAAATTATTTATATATTGGCCCGTTATATTCCATCCGACTTGGAAAAGAACGCTCCAACTAGGATAATATTTATTTTTAGTTGCAAAAGCAACTCTGTTCGCATCTTTAATGAAGGAAGCGATTTGCTTATAGGTTGATGTATTTATATCAGGGACCGTAACTGTTATGACTTTTTTTCAAAAGAGTCAATAAATAATTGTTATTTTTTCACCGATATATTTTCAAAAATAAAAGTTAAAATTTGACTTTTATTTTTTCAGTCAAATATAAAGGTTAAAATTTGACTTTTATTTTTTCGGTCAAATATAAAAGTTAAAATTTGACTTTTATTTTTTCGGTCAAATATAAAAGTTAAAATTTGACTTTTATTTTTTCGGTCAAATATAAAAGTTAAAATTTGACAATTAAATTATTGTCTAGGTAATATACTTACCGAAGACGGAAAATTGCAATTAAAAGGAAGTGAATTTTTTACTTAGATTTTTTTTTTAATTAAAACATATTGTATTGTAATACATATGTAAACTGCTATTTTTGACCGAAAAATTAAACTTTTATATTTGACCGAAAAATAAAAGTCAAATTTTAACTTTTATATTTGACCGAAGAAATAAAAGTCAAATTTTAACTTTTATATTTGACCGAAAAAATAAAAGTCAAATTTTAACTTTTATATTTGACCGAAAAAATAAAAGTCAAATTTTAACTTTTATTTTTGACTAAAAATATATCAGTAAAAAAATAACGGTTAATTGCTGACTTTTTTGTAAGAAGTCAAAAAAATATAAATCATATAGGATTAGCATTCCTTGGCTAACAAGCATCACATTGCTATATACAAATGTTAAAAAAAAATTCTTTCCTGCTAACTTTTTAAATTGAAATTTCGAAAATAACTATTATTTTCGATCCCTGATTTATATATTTAAAAATACTATGAAAATGAAATCGTATTAAGTGTTAAAATAAAATTTCCCATTTATTTTCTTAGGGCTTATTCACAATAGCACAGTTTTTTCAACTCCTAACACTACATCTCAGGTCGGATATCATTGTGTTGTTGATTTTCATGCTATTTCTTATCTTACCAAGTGCAAAGAAAGAAACGGCCCTATTATAATGGGAATTGCTGCATAAAAGCATTCCGAAAAATTTCTAAAAATTCTGGATAAAAAGTTTGAAAATTCGAAGTTTCATAAAAATTTAAACGTTGGATTTGTATGATTTTTGTTATTAAAAAAAATTGATTATGAAAAACATTCCAAATATTTAAACAAAGGTACCAAGTGGTCAATTGAATGAGTAACTGTAGCTGCGGTGTAACCGACATCGACAAACCATACTTGGTTAACATTTTAATTCGGCCTGCGGGTGTATTTAAATAAATATATGTAGTTAAAAGACATTTGCAAAAAAAAAATAAATAAAAAATATCGTGCGTGGAGGAAAAATTAGCAAAAACCACGAAAAGCGAAAACTAAGTCACATAACGTAGTGAAAATTAAAGCGTGTTAAATCGACACAAAACATGCTGGCCAACTAACTGTGTACTACTGCTGACTACCAAAATACATATTTTTTATTTTTATTTTTTTGTCGCGTTTCAAGCAAAATAAAGCAATAAATACTGTTGTTGTTTGTTAACAAGTATACACATTATGCACATACATACTTATATCTCGAGTGTACAATCAGCATATGCAAAATGTAGAGAAGCAAAAATATACAACACTATTTATGTATGTACATAATCGTAGTGGGTATATGAAAACAACAACACACCAGCCTAGTTAATCGGTAGAACTCAACGCTCGGCAACGTACTTACTGGACAACAGACCCACGCCGCGTTCATATCAACAGGCTAAACACAACCAGTCAGTCAAGCGTATACTCGTACAAAACCACTGCCCCTATTTCCGCCATTGCTGGCATTGCCCGCACACCGTTTGGTCGAAATTGTGGAGCGGCACGAGTGTGTGCGGTTGGGTGGTTACAGAAAATTGCTGACTTGTTCGAAATTATACCGGTTGTTTGTACGAGTAGCTATGCGAGTACTTTAGTTTTCATGCTGGAGTATTTATTGGCATGAAAATGGAATTTTGCATATTTGTTGTTCGTTTGATATTTGATGCTAGTCTACGTAGGGCTTCACAGTAATTTTTTTTTTTGACTTACAATTTTGTAAAGCAGGAAATGGGCAAGAATTGGAAAATATAAACAATGTAGTAGTTAGTGGAGTAGATGTAATGAAGTTAGATTTAAAAAACAAAACAAGTAAAGAAGTACTGTCTTCGGTCCTGTCGAAGCCTTTATACCTTTCTTGAATATATACGAATTTAATTAAAACTATTGCATTGTTAGCATAAAAAAAAATATTATATTTTAAAATGATATTTATTTTTCTCACAAAAAATAAAATACAATCAAAAAAAGTAAGTTAACTATAGGAAAATAAAAGCATTTAGGTAGCAACTAAAGACGTTTTGTAAGAATGGACTTGCAGAACCAAAGAACCAAAGAGAGATGGGTGTTAGATGAGCAGGATCGGGGGCGTGTGATGATTGATATCATGGGAGGAATGTCCACATGGCGGTCCTATGTTCGGAATGCTGATGTTGATTCTGAATAGGTAGGACTTGAGCCTACTACAATATCCAGACATAGTTGGACCAGAGTAATGTAGGATTTACTGCATTGCCATTGATGAAGATGGTGATTGTCACTAAGTGAATACTGTTTATTTATGCCCTGTCTGTACGCTGCCGAATCCAGCATTTGCATTGTTTCCGTTCCTGGGAGGCAACTTCGAAAAAATGTTCGATTATATCCTGATTCTACCGGTACGTTAGGATATATTGGTACGCATACCTTTTCTTTAAGTAATGGGATAGCCCTCTTGACGAACTATTTCTCAGTATAATTCCCTTTTGAAAAAGCCTCTTATCAAAAATGAACTAAAAAATATAACAATGTAGCTAAGTAGACTTCAGCGACTGGTCACGTTTAGTAGGACTGACCAATTTTTAAAAATGTTCTAGCATTTATTGTGGAGACGGACGGTACTTTATAAATATATAAGGAAACAACGCCTCAAAAAAAAATATACCCTCCCTTATTCTTCTTCTTCTTAGTTAGCGCTATAATAGCTTAAGCGATCCTTCTGCGTTTGGTATTTTTCTCATCCTCTGTCACCACCTGCAGGTACCGCGTTGAATACCTTCAGAGCTGCAGCATTTTATTTCGTTCGCACGACATGTCCCAGCCAGCGTAGGCGCAGAATCTTAATTCGCTGAACTATGTATATGCCGTTATATAGCTCATACAGCTTATGGTTCTATCGTCTAGGTATTCGCCGTCTCAAAGACGTAAAGGTTCAAATATCTTTCAACGAATCTTTCGCTCGAACACTCAGTTGTTGAGACCGATGATGTCGGTGTCATCAGCATACGCCAGGAGTTGATGGTGCCTCACCGATTTTTCCAATATAATCTTATAGAAGTCGCACTAGGTACCTACTTCTCGCGCTGCCGAAAGTGGATTTAAAGTCTTCATCTCTTCTTTAGGGTATTTTCCAATACTTAGCGTATCGTGAATATCTGGTCGATGATAGTCTTACTAAGTCTAAAGCCACACTGATAAGGTCCAATCAGTTCGTTTCATACAATGCGATCCATACGACCTACTATGAAATTTTAAGGAGCCTACGCTACAGTAGTTGGATTGGCACATGCTTGACTAACTATTCTGGTAATCCATCAGGTCCTGTGGCTCCGTAGTGCCGTAATTGATATTTGAACTTCGTCGACCTCGCGTGACGGGATCTCAATACCGGCATCAGTGATTTAGGGTTCGGGATCTTTTCTGGCGATGCTTTTGCCATTCATAATTTGAGTGTGCTTTGGACATTAGCTACCTGGCCGCCGTTCTTATTCTTAACATACAAAAATTTGCAGGTAATCCTTTAAAAGGTACGTTAACGTACAGGGTGTTGAACTCAAATTTGAATGTTTACTGAGTATAAATAGTGTATTCAGCAGTTCGAATTTTTATGATTTTTTGATTAAGTGAAGCTTTAAGAATGGCCTTATGCTCGCCAACAATCTGTCTTAACTCAATGCGCAAACATCACGGTCAGCTCAAGCGCTAAAGGTAGAACCCGCGTTGAAACTGAGCTTTGGCACTCGAAGGCATTTAAAAACAGCTTTATTCGCTACAGTAGTGTAGTGGATAATTGGAGACTTCACTAAATGGAAAATATCGTGTTTTCTCGCTTTTAAGTATGCAACAATTTTAATTTTATTGGAGGTTAACTTAAATTACATTACAATTAAAACTTGAGTGGTAAAGTTGCTATTTTAACGACCTTTCCTGAGTCGTGCAAGGCGCAAGTCACCATCTGCCGGCCGTGGTGCGGACAGCTGTTAGTCGGAAAACTGGCTTTAAAAAAAATGTACAAAGTTTTTATTATGTTGAGGTTAAATGACATTAATAGAAATTAATTAAAATTCCCGCTATAAACTTTCGCCACTTTCAACGTAACGCAACTCCTGTCAATCATGGCCAAAGAAGAGCTACAACGGGTAGACATATTTTACCAACTTATCAAGCGCGCACGTGCCATTACAGACGATGAGAATGTAGCGGTGGCCGCTAAAATCAAAATGCATTTACATGCAACCGGTGTAGAAGAGCGAGTGCAAGTGAAAATAAATACATACATATGTATGTACATACAGACGACCATTTACAGACATATTATTATTTTTTGCATACAACATACATTCATTTCACAAGCATATATGGACCCAGAGCAAGCCTTAAAAAACACCAGCAAATCCATTTCTATTTATACAGAGATGTAGCTGTGTACTTGTAGCATTTTTATTTCTATCGGGTGTTTTTTTACAGGTTTGTTTTTCGAATAGAGATAAAACTGGCATTTTGTGGTCAAATCTGGCAACTCTAATGTCATTTATGTTCAGTTTGGTTTGCCATTTCATCATGAACAGGTTGACAAAAGAACAACGCTTGCAAATCGTGCAAATTTATTTCGAAAATAATGGTTCAGTTCGCGAAGTTTACCGCGAGCTCCGTCAATTTTATGGTCGACATAATCGTCCATCAAAGCAATTAATTCGGTTAACCATGGATCGTTTTCGCACTACGTTTACTCTATGTGATAATACGCATCCGCAGAGACGTCGAACAGTGCGCACCGAAGAAACAATTGCCGCTGTAGAGCAAAGTGTTGAAGAGGACCCGAATGAATCGATTCGCCACCGTGTACAGCAATTGGAGCTTTGTCCATCAACTTTATGGAAGATTTTGCGCAAAGATCTTGGCTTGCGACCTTACAAGCCGCGAGACCATGCAATGCGTCGTGATTTTGGTGTATGGGCCGAAAATGAGATTGATCTCGATGCTGATTTTCATCGCAAAATTTTGTTCAGTGATGAGGCTCATTTTTGGTTGAATGGCTACGTCAACAAGCAAAATTGCCGCATTTGGAGTGAAGAGAATCCACATGAGACCCTTGAAACGCCATTACATCCACAAAAACTGACTGTTTGGTGTGCTCTATGGGCTGGTGGAGTCATTGGGCCATACTTCTTCCGCAATAATGCTGGAGAGGCAGTTACCGTTAATGGAGACCGGTATAGAGCCATGATAACCGACTATTTTGTTCCCGAATTGGATGGCATGAATGTGGATGAGTTGTGGTTCCAACAAGACGGCGCTACATGCCACACAGCGCACGTCACAATCGATTTATTGAAGGAAACATTCGATGAGCGCATAATTTCGCGGAATGGACCTGTAAATTGACCACCAAGATCGTGTGATTTGACACCATTGAATTATTTTCTTTGGGGATATGTGAAGTCGCTCGTCTACGCCAACAAACCAGAAACGTTAGGGGAATTGGAAGCCAACATTCGTGGCGTTATTGCCGACATACGGCCCCATATGCTCGAAAAAGTGGTTGAAAATTGGACCTGTAGAATTGGCTTTATTCGAGCCAGCCGCTGCGGCCACATGCCCGAAATCATATTTAAACATTAATGGCATAAAATTATCCTTCCAATAAAGCCAAATTGATGGACCTTAAAACGATTTTCTTGTGTTTTATTTCAATTCGAAGTTCTATACCCCTAAAAAAAACACCCGATATATGTCTGCCCCAGACGCCTATTTGTCTGGCGGCAAGGCATTCACTTCTTGCCCAACCACACACACAAAAATACATAAATTTACATACAAACGTCTGCGTCTGGGCATTTTTTATTGCAAGTGAAAACAAAACAAAACTGTGGCGTTATTTTTATTCATATTTTCTTTTATTTTTTCATTCTTTCAACGAGCACTTAATTGCATTTATAAACTTTGCTGCATTTTCACTTCCAATGGAAAAAATAAAAAAAATTGTGTAAACACGCATTGAAATAAAAAATTGCAAGCAACAACAACAACAACATGTGTTTGATATGTTTTGATGTAAACGCATGATCCACCCGACCCACTGTGCCACATTTCGCGGCCAGCAACTGCAAATGGTTAGAGCAGTCAAGTGGTGTTGAATGACGAAACGCATTTCACAGTCGCGTATAGGGTTTGGACTTTACCGCAATCGTAGTAGATTTGGTCGGTTTTTTTTTTTATATTTAAAAATCTACACTTTTTATGCCCGAGCGAATTAGTACTCCAGGTTTTATGACCCTAATTATGAGCAGACCTGTTAAATAATGATTATTAATCTTAATCATTGACAATCAAATTAAATTTTTTGTTATTTTTGTAATAATTGATTAATTATGATAATCGAAAATTTTTAGAATAATTAATCGATTAGGATTAAATTTTGTGTTCGATTAATGAGGATTAATGGGATTTATTTCGTTTTCAAATTTTATCCTACAATTAATCAAATTAATCAAAATTTCAATTTGATTAAAATTTTTGATTAATTGCGATTAACGAGGATTAATAACAAATTTTAAATATTTCAATATTAATTAAAATTAAAAAATTTTACAATTTTTTTTTTTTTTATAAATTCATAGGATTAAATTTGAAAACGAAATAAATCCTCAATAATCCTCATTAATCGAACACAAACTTTAATCCTAATCGATTAATTATTCTAAAAATGTTCGATTATCATAATTAATCAATTAAATTAATAGAGCAGTTTAATATAATTGATTTTTAATTTTAATCCAGATTTAACAGGTCTGATTATGAGCTGCATTCGATCTTCGATCTTCGCTGGTTATCCTGTCGAAATTTTCGTTGCGCATCGAATTTTCTGTCGAACACAATTTTGCTTTCGACGCTGTATCGAAGTGTGAGAATTAGCAGAAAATGTAAATATTTTGAAATTGTTTTTTGCTTTTTGGCGACCAAACACTATTATTAAACTATTTTTGTAAATTTTATGCAGGTCTATGGTCGTAAGTACGAAACAACAACTGGAATTGCTGGTTTCATTGATAGAAGAATATACTCAATTTGCAAACTAGATTTGTACAAAGGTTGAAACGGGGAAAAAATTGGAAGAATTTTCGTTGGAGCAAAATGGTTTGCGACCACCTGAGCCGAAAATCGTAGCATTGTTAGTAAATTTAAAATGTTTGGAATTGATTTGGCTCGGGTGTAATGCTGCAGCGACTCTTCTATAGTGGACAGCGAATCCTCAAACGCCTCCTTAGATAGTCAAAAGTTTCTTATGTATCATAAACAATATTCATATATTTTATTAATATATATAAACCACTCTTTGAAATATTTCATTTCTAAAGGGTTTGAAGCATCTCTTAATCGATTTCTACTTCTTGCTAATTCCCGTAAACTCTCATGATCATTGTGAATATATTCGCAATGCTCATGATCCTCCCCTGAAGATTCGCCGCCAAGTCCTCTCAGTTATATTTTTTTTTCTTATGTACTCAACTTGAATGAATGACAGCTGATATAAATATTCTATTTTGGACGATCTGAATGAGTGAAAGTCACAATAGCGCTATTCTTCATCGAATGTATCATAATATCAAATGCACATTTTTTCGATCAGCTCTTTCGACCACAGTCGACGATCGAATGTAGCTCATAATAAGGGCTTGTAACTTCGTTCGCCTAACTGTTGTTTATCACAGCAGATAGATGTAGACACATGACGAACAGAACCGGATTTACTTGAAGTGCCGTCCGAGGCATTATGAAGTATGCCGCCCTCTTATCTCGAAAATGTATATAATTGAAAAAAAATCGTTAAGTATACAATTTACCGCTGAAATAGAAGTATAACAAGTGGTTTAAATTTATAATCGTTTAATAACCACGCATGTTCTCCCGAGTGGAATTGCATCTAGAGCCTATCTAAAACTAGAAACAAATTCAGAACATCCCCTTATAAGAAAATTATCACTTATAACTTTATGTGAACAAAATTCGAAGTTGACAAACATGACAGTCATTTAATAAGGTTAAAATATAGTAAATCCTTTCATATCATCTCATAATAAAGCAAATCTAATAATGAAAGGATAGATAAAATCATTCTAGAAAACTTCAGTCTGACTTTTTTTCAGCGAACTGATTAATTGTATCTTCACAATCCAAGCGTTCAAGTAAATCTGACTCAATGTACAGAATTGCAAGACTATTTAGCCGACTTCCACTCATAGTTTTCAAATATGAATAAGAACGTTATGGGCTGCATTTTGCCACAGCTAATGTCATAAATATTCGATATATCTACGTTTGGGGGATCAGTGCATAACGCGTTTGTCCGTAGTAAATAGTTTCAAAAGATTGGATGGTCAATTAAGCTCCAAATTTTTCTCAGAGCAATACTCGTGAAAGTACACCAATGTGCGCCATCCAATGATAACTCGAGGCCTGAGTTATAGATTTTTGTCAAATGTTCTTACTTTTACGAATTTCACTGGGATTCAGATCGGCAAATTCAGTGATTGTTTATCCTTTAATTTGCTTGACATCTTTTCCGCAATTCAGAATAGATGTTGTCAAGAATGGCGCTGAATGTATTTACTCGAAAATTATCTCTACCTGACATTTAAATTCTCTATCTTGTGATTCGACAGCCTGTAATTTTCTCCTTCTTGGGAGGTTAGAAGAAAATAAATAAAGCAAAGGGTGATCACAGTTTCACACATATATAGAGATTAAAAATAAGTTTGAAGGTTCTCACGCCTTTCTTACGTATTTAAATAATGTACTGTTACGTTAAAAAAGTTCTTAATATATATTTTTAATTTTGCCGCCCTCAAAAACCTGCTGAAACTCAATCACATTGTCATGAAACCATTTGCAAATAAAATCAAGTACTTTTGAGTGCTATGTAATAAACAAGGCGATTTGTAAGAAGAATTATGGGTTGAGTTCTACCAAATCCAAAGTCACCATCTTCCTTCTCATTACTCTCAAAACTATGAGACTAATATCTTTCTCTGATTGATCCACAACCAACTACATGTTCTAAAGTGGAAGTGCCAGATAATCAAAACGGACGCGGGCGATGCGAAGGTTGTTACAAGGAGAGCATGAACAAGGGCAAACAACAACAAAGTTTATATCTTGCTTACCAGCCTGCAAAAGTATCCATGCCCGTACAGTGAGCGATAAGGGTTACTTCAGAAATATTTTTTATAAATATCCAAAACTACTTATCTCAATAGACTTAGTTTCGAAAATTGTACAAATGATAACTTTAGGTTAGGTTAGGTTAGAGGGGTTGCGGAGGCACACTTAGGCTAACAGAGCCCTTGAAATACCACTGGTGGGAGGGAGCCATGTATTTCTTTCCTTCCATTCCGTAGAAAGGGAATCACCCAGTTTCCCCCTACCCATCACAGTAAATCGGGAATGATCGCCAAGCTCAGGTCGGCCAAACAGTCTAGAAAGTACTTATTGAAGAATTGGTTCGTATCTAGACATAAATAGTGTCCGATGCACTCCACTTCGTCCTTGTCCGTGAAATTTTGACAGAAATCGCTGGTTAGACGTCCCAGTCTCTTCCCATGCATGCCCGAAAGGTAGTACCAAGTTATTACCTCGACTAGTATAATGAGGGAAGTGCGATCAAGGCAAATGGGAGCTTTGGATCGCTTTACGTCAGCCTTTGGCTAAACTTGCCTGGTAATCCAACAGTTGGGTTCAATGGATATGCACCACCTCGGTGAGTTTCGTCTTTAAACTGTGCTTGCAGAAGGTTAAATGCATGCTCGCATCTAGAGCAGAATTAACCACAGATAATTCCGCTCTTTAACTTGCCACCTTGTCTGAATATTTAGATGCGAGGAGGTTGAGAGTCACTTGATTGTGAAAGGTCTGTCTGTACGAGGGGACACTGTCATTATGTCATTTAACTCTGCCTGAAAAACGCTGCACTGTCTCGGTAATCGAAAGTAGAGGTCCAGCATAAATTCGTTGGAGTGAATCCCTTTGCTCACTTCTTCGTTAGGTTTGCAACCCTCTGCAAAGATAGCCGCGACTCTGAATCTAGGTCTGCGGCGCCTTCCTTCTCATTGCTCTCTGGGATTCTTATGGAAAATTTATTCTCCATGCAGAGTAAAAAGTAGTGGCCACAATGGTCTGGAAAGCGAAAGGAGTGGAACCAGCTATATAGGTAGCCGTTGACTCTGGGTATCGATCTATGGCATCATCCCATTCATGAGATTTCTTATGAAGAATTTAGAGAAGTGTAATATAGCTTCAATAGAGTATTCGGTAGATCGGTACTGGAGATCGGTTGAGAGAGTGAGCTCTACCCCATTTAAACAGCGTGGTTTGTAAGGAGGAATTTTACATTTTCTCGTGAAGTTTAACATCGCGGTCTTTGTGGGGTTGACGCTAAGTCTACTTTCTTTCGACCAGAAGTTTACTATGCGGAGGGCATACTGTAAAAGCTCACTCAGGACCTGCCGAAGTTTACTGTTTGTCACGATTGCTATGTTATCGTCATACGCTACATTATTAGCGGCATTAACGGTTAGATTCCGTAGGACAGAATGCCCCTTGGGGGTGGTTCTAGTCACATATTTAGTTAAGAACTCATCCTCTAGCTCGGAAAGAGTAGCTCCTTTGCAAGAAGGAGCGCAACGAAATCCACCACTCTTCGCTGCACCGCCACTCTAAGGAGGGACTTGACTACTGAATGTGATAACTTTGATTATTACCGAACCAACTATAGGACAAGCAAGTTTTCACTTTTAAGCTTTTGATTTGAATTCTGCTAGCCCAAAAGTTTCAATATATTTTTATAAAATTGGTAGTTTGTTGTTAATGTACTGTACAAAATTTAAGTTTTTTACAAACAGGGTGGCTCTGAATCGAATTTCTAAGCTCCCAGCCCTAATTATATTTTTATGCAACGAAGTGTGAACTAAAGGAAGAAGTGTGTACTATGTGAAGGGGAAGAAGATATGTTAAATGCAATTTTTGATGATGCACCTCTCTGCAGCTGAAATATTTATGCCTGCATTTGTGCATCGCTATGCATTAGCAGCGGCAATGATGGTTTAATTAAGCGCTGCAGAAATTTAATTAACCCGCACATGCAACGCATATCCATTCGACATGGCTGGCGTGTGGCATCAAAACGAGTAATTTATTAACGAACAGAAACGCATACACAAATTATAGTTGTGATGTGACTTCATATATTTTCAGGTACATATATATTTAGGTAGTAGATCAAGTTCACTACAGAAATAAAAATACTAATTTTTCGATGTTTTGAGAAAAAAATCAAGCGTGGAATGAAGCGAAGCTAGAAGAAAGCTACTCGCACATACATTATATAAAGCGATTGTGGTACCCTAACCCACTTTTGCCTCATGTGCTGGAAAAAGTCGTTCTGTAAAAGTTGTATTACCTGTTCCAAAAAACTTTACTCGAAATTAAGCGATGTAAAATTTGGGCTATTTCCAGCAGATGTTCGGCATCCAAAATCTCTTAAAGATATTATAATCATTCTGGCACTGCTCTTCTCTTTAATAGTGCGCCTAAAATGAATTGAACATACATATGTAAAAAAAAATGTTTGGCAAGTCAATGTGGAAATAATGAGATTGTGGAAATAATAAAGCATTACACCTGCTACCAACCAATTGTAATTCAGATACCCACACGTGGGGCCTGCACAATGCGAAGACTTGTTCATACTGGAAATTCTAACACAGCTGCCTGCGAATGGCCACAGTCTATAAATAACTATAAACCATTAGGCGCGAATTGAATAGAATGAAAAATGACACTGCAAATGGCACAACGTGGAAACCGGTTCGTCTCCAACTCAAATTTGACAAAGAATAACGGAAAATCATTCCAATATACACACATACATAAACTTTTCACCCGGTCGGAAACAAAAACAAGGAATTTCTAATCAATAAAATTAGTGAGCAGAACGCATATGGATATGTATATAGATATATTAGGGTGCCTCAGTCCGCAAACCAAAAATTGGAAAAATAGTATTCCACCGGAATTATAAAATTCATCATATATTGAAACATCAATAAAAATTTTTCGAACCAACATTAAGATTTAAGTGAGTTGGACCGATTTGAAAATATCGCCAACAATTTAGTTTTTTTATAAATAAAAATGTTTTTATTTTTTGGTTTTCAAAAAATCACCCCAAGTTTTAAACTAATTCGTTTAACGAAGCCATAACAATGTGATGTTTGATGCTGTTTTGTCCTTTTTTTTTGGAAGATCACTTCAAGAAGAACTTGAAGCACTCAGTCAAAACTTGTTAGCTTTAGACTTAAGTATGAGGTATAATTGGAAAGGTATTTTTAACCCTTTTTTTTTGCATCCCAATTTTTTCTCGCAAATATAAACACATGTTAATTCCGTTGAAAAAAGAGTTGGGTAGGAAATGCTGTATGAAACAATATTATGAATTATAAAATTCTGCATATAAAATTCTGTATTTCATAATTCTGTATAAAGATATCCTGTATTGACGAAATTCTTTATTGACAAAATTCAAAGAACTGCCCGTTTCATTTCCAAATGGAAACTTATAATTGGGCGTGTTCTAAAAGACTAAAAAATAAGGGCAAATCCAGAATTGTATCAAAGGTGTTTGCGAATAATCACGTTATAGTAAAATTACCAGCGTATCATTGCCATAAACCAGCTCCCAATGAGTTACCAATTGCAACAATTAATAATCAAGGAAAGCGAATGGCTCGGAGAAATCACTTAGCGCCAAGTCAGATAATACAAAGAGCTACAGTCTAAGGAGAGCAGAGCTGCCGGGACTATTTACCATACAGAAATGCCCTAAAGGCTAGAATTCGAAGATCAAGACATGAAACAACTCGTTTTCGATAACCACAAAACTTGTAAGACATCGATATTTCTTTATGTTTATATACTCTGAAAGGAAAATCATATATATTGGCGGAAAAGTTCACAGAGAGAAATAAATGCGTGAACTTTCTAAGTCAGAGTTATTGCTGGATTGTGGACGGAACATTTCAAGTTACCCCGCAAATAATGGCACTGCTCTTTTCAATTCATGGTATAGTGGAAAGTGAAACATTTCTCTCGTATTTTACCATTTTGCCTTATGAGTCGCAAGTCCAAAAAAATATTCGAGGTTCTATTTGAAGAATTGTTCCAAATCACATCTGAATACGGCACAAATCTCCAACCAGAAAGAATAATCAACGATTTTGAAATGGGACTTCACTACAGCCAAATAATATGGATAAAAATTCAAAAAGAAAGTTTTACGATTGTCTGCATTTAATATACACATCTGCGTAATCTTAATTCACTTTGACTGCTTTCAGCCTTTTTAAAAAATATGGACATTCTGAGAACTTGTCATTGTGACTACGAATGTTGAAAAGCCTTGCTTTTGATCCTACCGATTAAATCTCGGTATACTACAAAAGTCTTTATTGTGTTTTAGATGATTACGACATGCTGAGACTAGCAAATTGATTTGAAAGAAAATACATCATTCAATATTTTGGTCAGTACATAGGAATGTAGTAACGGGTCAGTTTCCAATAACTCAAAATAGTGTAGAAGATTAGCATCGGCGACTTCATGTCACTGTTGGTGGAAAAAATTGCGGTATGTACCAGCTTATAGATAATTTGAATGCATAAATGATTTATTTGAAATCACAAATATCAAGAAGAGTAGAAAATGGAGAAGCTTTCCCAAAAAAATTGAGATCAATCAGATCTAACAAGGAAATTAAAAGAATAGGAAAGTAAAAGAGTAGTTATGGGAAAAGTATATTTTGTTGGAAAAGAGTATCTTATGAAATATTTGCTTCGAATCTAACTATATACTACTTTTTCTTTGCATACATACTTATCGCATGGTGAAAAAAATGCAGAAGGTGGCGCAGATTGTCTCTCGGAAATTTTGACAGAATTTCTACGCCACAACAGGTTTTGCATACAAAACCCGTGTATGCGTGTACGCTCGCAATCATGTGTGCTCTTTCCAACGTGTTTAACAATTTTAGTGTATATTCTTTCTAACATTTATACCAACGTGCTTCCTCTCATTTATCTCCACCGGTAAATCTTGTGTGACATCACAGCCTAGTTACTCTGCGAATTTCAGATCGATCAGCGCAATATTATATTCTATCATTCTTGTACTTATCGTTTGAATTAATATTGAAGTCTTTTGTTTTTTCTATTGTTATTTTGAACTTAAAATTCTCGTTTCTTTTTCTTTATATAATAATCGCTTAACTTAATATTGGAGTTTATAAATCTTTTGCTTTCCTTAATTATTAATTGTTTTTATTGAAAAAATTTACTACTATTTAATAGCAACTCGCTTGACACATGAAATTATCAAATAAAAAGCAGACTTTTGTCAATGCACAAGTTTTTCAATACAGAATTTTTTTTTACTGAATTTTGTCAATAAAGAATTTTGCTTTTAAAGAATTTTGTAAACACTGAATTCTGTAAATATTGAATTTTGTCACCACAGAATGACATTAGTTTATAGAATTATGTACGAAAAGAATTTCGATATACAGCATTTTGTTGTGATCCCATGTTCTTACTTACGCCTACAGAATTGCTCAATATTAATTTCCCACCAAATTATAAATTTCATGTTCGATTAAGCAGAAATTACTTCAAATGCAACGATATCGTCGAAAATAGGATACATAATTAGAGGCGCCTAAAATTTCCACGTGTTCGAAATGCTTTAAATAAGCACGCAGCCTACAAATATTTACAAAATTTAGTTACATGCACATATTGTAAATATTTAAGATATTTAAACGAAGATAAAATAAATCAGCTCACTCTAAATAACATCGATTTTGACACTTCATCAGAATTTCCAAGAAAGTCGCTAAAGGGACAAATGGAGAAGACTTTGCAAAAAGATTCGTCTCGCAGAAATTTGTGCGTTTGTCGTATTATTTAAGTGTGAACAAGATATAAAGAATGCAAAAACAAAATTTGTGCATGGAAAATATATACAAATGTAAACACTTTTTATGGATGGGGTGTGACGGGAAGTGTGTCTTCTGTGCATAAAAATTGTTTCATTGTTGAATTGACCTAAATATTTTGCGTGTTTGTCTGCGCTATGCTGTATGAATGAGCAACTATCGCCACGCTTTCATTTTATTTGTTTAGTTTGTGTTTCATGAGAGTGTGTTTAATCGCCTAAAAGTATGCTATTCATTCAGAGTTAACATCAATGTGTTTGAGTTAGATTGAGAGCATATGAGTTTTCTAACTTTTCTTTCGTTTCCATTTTACTTACAGATGCATTAAATAAATATCTAAAAAGAAAGCGGTCACAGTATAAACAAAACCGTTAACACAACGCGAAGTTTATGAGTGTGAGAGAAAACGTCTGTCTGGAATTGATAGCGCTAGATCAGCGAATACTGTGATACAAAGCAGCTGTTCTCGTAAAAAACTTGGCGGCGAAGTGCGTGCCACGATATTGAATTCACTAATGCAAACCGCAAATGTTTGTTAGTATTTGTCGGCCCCCGAAGTGTCGTGTCTGAAGTGGCAAAAAGCTTGAATTTGTAAAGAGCCATCCTGAATGTTTAAGTGAATTTGTAAATAACGGAAAAGAGCAACAACAAGCGCGGTAATAAGTAATTTGTGTAAAATAAACAACGAAACGTTTGGCGGAGCGAGCAAAATGGATCATTACTAAAGGCTAGAGGGACTCATTTCTTTACATCAACGAGAACCTGGAATATTCTGTGGCCAAAGTACAATTTACATTGACACGCAAAGCAAATAAAAGCGAACATGTTTTTGCCTGTTAAATCAAATATGTAAGTAATGAAGCTCAAATGCACAAACACGCCTAGCACTTTAAATTTCTCATACGATTTTCTACCCTTAAAATAGCTATTTACATTCATGTCGGACAGGGAGTGTTAGGTTGGCGACAAAGCACGCATTTTCCATACGTCTGTCGCTTTGTCATTATCGTTTTCGATGCATGCGGTGACCATATTCTTAAATGTCAAAAGTAAATATCAAACAATTTGCATTCATATAGTTACGCTTTTTTTGTAGTAATACAAGTAAGAAACATTTATAAAATAATTCAGTTTCCATTAGATTGGTTTATCTGAATTATATATTCTACGAAGAAAGTGCCGATAATTTACACGAAAAAGTACTTCTTCAAAAAAAAATATTTTGAAGACAAATTTTGGGTCGTTAAACACGAAAATGAGTTTCATTTATTTTTCCAAAGAAGCGTTTTCGAGATATAGGCAAATTCTATTTTCGAGGTCTTCTCCCAGTTATTGAAAAAGAACTCCAGAGTAGCAAATAATCTAAACTTTTCATGAGTATCGTTTGAAAATAAGATACATTCAACCTCTTTATGCTATTTATATTATTTATGTAAACCAGAGGAGAACTTTTTGAGTTACTGGCGTCTAAATGCGAAAAATAACGTTATTTTCAAGTCTTTTTTTTTAATTTTTAATTTTTATTCACTCATTTTAGTGAATAAGATTTGTAAAACATGAATTGAACACGTTTTTTTTGAAAGAGAATTTTATTACAAAAACCTTCTTCAACGAAATACCACACGTCAAATATTTGTAAACTATTGTAATTGGACAAAAAAATACCAAATATTTATTGTTCATCCGAATTTGTTGTAACGCCTTGAAATTGCCTATTTTCGAAGTAATAAACTTATGCTAATCATGTAATGAAATCAAAAAAGGGTGTTCAATACAGCGATATTCAAAGAAAATGTCAACATTACCTTAACTTTTGATCGACTTTGACTTAGGTTTTGCCGACTTCGACTTAGTCGGAAGGCACCATTGATTGCTTTGCATATCAAACTCCAGAACCCGTGCCTTATAAGCAGTTACGACGATGTTTTGGAATTGAATGAAAATTCAAATAAAACTCGCAATACGCACCTCATCAAACTTATGCCTTTATTGTGTAGCTCAGTCGCATCTCAAGTAACTAAATTTCAGACTTTCAATTAGAGACATTTTTTGTAACTCGAGATGATTTCGGTATTCAGTATTCAATCAAAATCGCAGAACAAGCTACATAAGTAAATGTAAGCAAATATGTTTTTTTTGCATTAGTCGTTATGAAAATTAAGTGTTACTTTTTACAGATTTAAACAAAATATAGGGGCTGATCGAGTCCTACTTCATTTTCACGTTGGTTCACTACTTTCCTCAATTTCTTTGTTTTGCGACCTGCTCAAGAGCAGCTGACAAATTAGTGACTTTATTTTAAAGACTATAGACTTGAGACTGCTTACTGAATACAAATAAATCAATCTCACCACAGAAAATTTTGAATGAGTGACTAGAGACTGCTTACAAATTACCAGTAGAATAACAATTTTGGTAATCCTTTTAAGCGGGATTTTATGGGAAATTACTGTTAGAGAGACTATTGATTAATGAATAACGGAAACTTTATTAGTCGTAAAATGTGTGTGCAGTTTTCTTCAATTGACAGAAACCCCAAATCACCAAATGATAGAGGAGACTTTTCAAACCTTTTTGAACTTATACAGTATTAGCTGGACCAGATGGTTTCACCTGATTTTATTTGCGACAAGTGGGATTGGTTATCCACAGTATAGGCTTACCATATATTAAGTGGCGATAGAAATTTACGTTGACTTTATCGAATCGGTAAAACCACTTTCATTAATTTCTTTTCATTGGATTAAATGTATTCTTATCCACAAGGATTTTAATAACTTGCTTCTCATTCTCTTCACGTTCATTCACAAATTTCCACACTTCGGTATTTAACTCGGTATTTAACTTCGCACGGTTTGCTTTGATTGTCATCTCAAAAAACGGATGACATCTACTTATTGCTCTAAATGCATGGAAACTCCCTGAGTGGCAAGCATCAAATTAAATTATGCATGGAATATATGTCCTATAAACTTTTCAATAATTTATTTTAGCAAGAAAAAAACGTTATGTTTCCATTCAATAAAATGAATAGAGCACACAAATAAGTTTTTATGAAACATTTCAAATAGCATACCTAAACGTGTAGTACGTAAAAGTTACGTATTTTACGAATAACGTAGGATGAAACTGTCTTACGATTCTAAGGTTAAAAGCCCTTACATTGAATTTATAGCCACGAAACCGATTTTTGTCAGCCAGCTCTAAAATCACAATTTTACGCTTCTTTTCTGAATTAAGAATTATAACTTGATTGAAGTTACCGAAAAGCGTTTACCACCATGAACCTACCTATTGTTTAGACTCTTCTATACTGACACATTTGCCTGTTTCTTACAACTTCGCAATAGTGAAATTCGTTAATTTCTAGCAAAATTTTTAAATCGAATTGTTAGATTAAAATGCATGCATTTAGAAATTCATAGATTTTTATTAAAAAAAAAATTGTGTTCCAAAATTTGAAAAAAACGTTTCTACAAATTAGCTAAACATTCATGCAATGTAACTTTAAAATAAAAAAAAGCGTGAAGTCGTGAAATACTAATAGTTTTCAGATTGACTGAGAGAATGTGTAGTGTATAATTTTTGATAAACACAAAAATACTTCTTTACTGAATATAATTTCATTCAATCTTTAAGTAGCTGATACAGGTCTTCTTTTTTTGTTTGTTAATTCTATTACTACTTATCACAGAGAAAATTCTGAAGATTTTCAACTCTCCAAATCAACTTATTTGAATTACAATTTTTCAGGCTGTATTTAGTATTAAAGCATTCCCGCATGACCTATTTCCGAAATTACTCTTAACTTTCCCTATAAATCAGAAGAAGTTTTTGTTGACCGTTTTAGTAGCAAACTTAAGGAAATGTGGGAGAAATGCAAGCGAATGAAGTAAAGATTCAAATTAGAAAATCGAAACTGTTTAGACTCTTTAGAAAAAAAATTTGCCTTCTATCTCAATTTCTCGATAATCTGCTTTAAAACCAACGTATAGATTTTAAAACTAATATCAATTTTGAATTCAGTGGCCAAAATTAAGTTTGAAATTACTTCTTTTATTATATAATATATTTCTGTGGCAAGTAAATTAATTTAGTTTCGGTGGAATCCAAAAATCAAATACTGTACAGCGTTAAGATATAATTATATATTCTTTAGATAGATATTCTTTAATAAAAAAAAAAATAATAACAGGGGAGAGAAGTGGAAAAAAGGGCTCCCCTTTAAAACGAAGGGCGGATGGTCACCGTAACTATGCAGTCTTTGGCCACAATACTCGTACAATACTGCACCATTAACGTTTATTACGGGCATTACCCTATATACGTGCAGGAAAGTATTAACTGCTTACTTACTTGGCATAGAGAACATAGAAAACATAAAAGTGTTATTGCGCCATAAAATGGGTATGATTACTTACTCTGCTCGCATTAACATCGATGTAAAGCATTGACTGCACTATGTAGTTCCATATTAAGAGGCCTTAATATTGTATTGAGTTATATATGTAGATACGTGTGTACCCTGCCGGAAGTTAAGCGCTAAATGCGGGTAAAAATTATTGGATACATTCCAAAATAACAAGAGGTGGTTAATTTTTAATTACTATTCAAATTACATCCTTTAAACTTATCAAAGCCAACGCCAGACCAAGTTTTTAATCTTTTTGATATATACTTTTTTACTGGACTTATTCATAAACGACATAAAACCACATTTTAATTGTTTCATTTAATTAGTCTATTTCTTAATTAAAATTTTATTAAACTGTTTTAATTCACAACTACTTCTACTTCTACTTTTTACATGCTTTTTACCGACGAATCTATCGAGTCTTGTTGTTGCTCTTCTATCTAGTCGGATGAACAGTTTAACATATTTTAATATTTTATGTCATTGTGTATAATTTAATTAAATTTGCCTCTTAAAAATAGTTGCCACCTTCAAAATGCACCTCTTTAAAATATACCTACAAACATTCTCCTGAGCAAAACGAACAATTTGACACCCATATTTTATTATTTCGTATAACTTGTTTATAAATTTATTATTATTCGACTTTTCAAGCCCTCTTCAAAATATTGCTAGCTGTAAACCTTCCCCTCAGCGAAGCGAACCGTTTGATACTCATAATATTAATATGTTTACGCTTGACTTTTCAAACAGGTGGCATCCCAAGATAGCTATGCAACTTCTTTCTGCGGCGAACCGCTTTACATACATCCATATTCTCATATTTCACGTTGTTCCATACTTGTGGTAAGTAACCTGCGAACGGCGTCAAATCGATTGCTATCGATCTTCACTCAAACTCTCCGCTTCAGCTGCAATATTCTCTTCAGTACGTGGTGAATTTGATCTTTTCGGTCGCGTATCATCCAATAACGTAGAGTGATACTCAAATTTGCAGATGGTATTGGCAATAGTGGTTTCGGTATGTTGATCGAGATGCACGACAAACTTGCATCACTCTCATCAACCCTGTTTTTGTAATACAGCTCAATAATTTGGAGGCGTTGTTGGGGTGTGAGCATTTCTATGATATCTAAATTGTCACACAATACTGCAAACAACTAAAATGACAGTGTGCTACTAGTAATGACTGATCTTTGAAAAAAAGGATTGAAGAAAAGACCTAGACGGATCACCCTATATATACTAATATCATATAATATTTTTAAGTGTATTTTGAAAAAGACTTGGGTAATTATCTATCGAACTCCTCTACAAACTTAAGAAGCTGGTATGAAAGCGAAACTGCAACACATTACGTAATAGTCTTCCTAAAAAACTGCCTATGTGATTGCAAGTAAAAATAGCTACATACATATATTCGACATAATTTTGTAGCTTCATTTAGATAATTAACTTAAAATTAAATTGCAATGCTCTTCAAAATCTAAAATATTTAGTATGCTTTTAATGATAAACTAACGGGTTTTTTTTTTGACTGATAGATTTTTCGATAGGAATAGCTGTCACTTGACAGCTGGTAAATGACATTTCGTTTTGACATTTCTGTTCAGTAAGCATTGATAAATCATCATGGAAAGAATGACGCTGCAACAACGTTTACAAATTGTGGAAATTTACTTTAAAATTCAATGTTCTGTTCGCACTTCGTGGATTTTATGGTCCACATAATCGAGCATCAGAGGAGCTTATTCGTCGAACTGTTAATAAATTTCGAACAAAATTTACTCTACTCGATGAAAAACCAACAACAAGACAAAGAACTGTACGAACAGAAGAAAATATTGGTGCTGTAAGTGATAGAGTTGGAGAAGATCCGAATTTGTCTATTCGCCGCCATGCGCAACAAGTTGGACTTTGTCCATTCGTTCAAAATTGGACTGATGGCATCCGATTCACCAAAGCTAGTCGTGGCGGACATATGCCAGAAATCGTTTCTAAACATCAAATCTCATGAACATATCTTTCAAATAAAAAAAAACTTGGCATCATACTTAATTTTTTATGTGCTTTATTTCAATTTAAAATTCCATCAGTCTAAAAAAAACTGACTTTACTATGGGTGCTTCCACAGCACTAAACTGGCAATTCGTGTTTTATTTTACCTCACTCGGTTGTCACAGCATAGAAATTAAATTCAAATGAAAATCGATTTTGAACTACCAAATATTACACAGGTCTTACCGCACGAACGAGAAATTCACGGTAACAGAATAGGAAATCAATACAATGGACAGGTAATATCATGCAAAACCTTTTTATAGAAAAAACATCACTTCAATCCTATCACCGACATCAAAATAATCCACCAACTATGTAAACATCACTTGTCACAGGTAATATTAAAAATCACCCCCAACTGGAGGGCCTCAAAACAATACAATATGGCGGAATTACCGATAAATAAGTGCACTGGCAAAACAAAAGTGCCTAAGAAAAATTGTCCTTCTTTTGGCGACATGTTTTCTTCAAATTGCGATATTTTTCCCCGATTGAGTAAAAGATTCTTCAAAATGAATAAAAACCTACACAAAATGAAGTATATTCTCTTCAAACGTAGGAAATATTTCATCAGCACCGTTTTCTAATGCCATCAGTTCTCAATGGGGTTCGTATGTGGGCTGATACATGGACTAGGAAGAAACTCAATGTCTAAGTTCATAGGCGGTATATAAAAAACCATTTGAGGTGTATGACAATGCCAAAAATTTATAAAATCTTGGTATCAACTGCCCTTTTTAGTTTGGGGAAAACATGAGCAATAAAATAGTTTTAACCAAGTTTTGTGCATTGCCTAGGCATGCTGATTTCTTTTGACCTAAGTAAATTAAACAAAAATATTCAAATTGATATTCTATTAGACACCGATTGAAAGAGTGTCTATAATTTCTTCAGGGTAGTTTGCCCTCACAATCATTTCCCTGGAAATATTTCCCTACTTGCCCTAAAGTTAAGCATAGTAAATAATTACATCATTCCACTTGAATAAGAACAACATATCGTTAACATGGAAATGACGACATCCTCCACATTCCTATAACGTTGCGCTTATCCTCCCCACAAATACGTTGAGTTCGAAAAGTAAAAGTCATCACAAAGACCAAAACATATTTAAATGTTCGTTGCTATGTACAACATAAATAATTTCGTCACCCACATCGTTATTTCTTTTCGTGTTGCTTTTGTTTGGTTTTATTGTTGTTTTTTTTCTGCGTTGCTCTATAATTTATTTTCAATTTTTGTGTCGCCCAGTTGTCTCGCCGTCATTAAATTTGTCAATGGGCATTGTCTGCTTTTAGGCGTTGAAGCAATGAAGGTATTTACATACATATATTTTTGATTTAGCAATTTCATTTCATGTTTTGAATGTTAGGGGTGCAATAACAGAAATTAAAATATTTTGTATGGCATACTCAAATCAGCTACGCTAAATTATAGACCTTGAAATTTGCTAAATAATAAAATAAAATAAATAATAAACTATTAAAAATGAGGGATGAAAGATGCATTTCTAGAAGTACAAATTGTCTAAAAATTTAGCTTATTTTATTTTATGTTATTCATTTCGAACATTTTGGGAGCTTCATTCTTAGCGCAGGATACTTTAGAATCCATCTGCAAATAAATGCCAGTATTCTGCAAGCGATTACCAGTCACTTGTGAACACTTTACAGGCGTGAAATCGATTTGGAAGATTTCATTTGAAAATTCTATAATTTTATTATTTATTTTTTTTCTCGCTGTCGAAAGATTCGAGCATAGAATTTTGCTTGCCCACTTACTTTAGGGTGAATCAAATTTTCATTGGTGAATTCGTGTGGTATGAGTTTAAAGAAAAGAAACCATAGATCGCCGACCATACGTATTCAAAAAATTGCAAAAAGCCAAATCAATTTTTATTCGGAAGAAAATCCGCAACACTACCAGCAAAAACAATTTCTAGCCACTTAAAACATTCACTTTTTATACTGAAATGAAATGAACTACAAACCTGCATCCCCGTAAGGATTGTATATTTTGTGAACACGTAAATTTTTTATTTAGAAATTCATTTTCGACCTGCGGTTTATGATAAAATATCTCACAGAAAAATGTTCGTCAAATTGAAATTGAAATTGAACTGAATGTCAAAACTATATATTTGCTGTAATTCTCACCGACCACCAACATCACCTGGTACGAATTCGCCTGTGTCCAAGTTTATATTTATGTGATTTATCGAATGTTTGTTCCAATAGTTCACCTAAATAATAGGTGAAAGTTGGCGATTGTCTTAAATCCAATAGGAAAGTTATCTCTAATCACTAGTCAAAATTAGTGACTAAACATTCGTTATAAACATTGGCCCATGCCTAAATTGGCGCGTCAAGCGTCAACGAACTGTCAAAATTTCTCATACCGATTTGTAAGGAGCATCCCACAATAATGCGGCGCTACCGCTGAGGCAATTGAATTTTCAATTTTGATAGCGCTTTACGTCTTGAAATTGGGTGCGAAAGACAGAAGTGAACACGAAAGATGATAAAAAGGGAAGGATGAAACGACATATAAAATAAAACACCAACTAACAATGCTCGAAAAAAAGGAAAATTTTACGCGATTATTACATTACATTTGTAAATACTATTGTTCCAACAAGGTATGCCATGAACTGCAATCCTAGTTTACTTGACTATTTTATTGTGTCCGACCTGACCAGTGTTCTAAAATTTGACCAAATATCCTTCGTATCAGACCATAACCCAATTTTTTGCTGTTTGGATATTGATATTGACCGATCTAATGAAGCAAGGCTTCTTTCCTACAGAGACTACCGATATCTCAATTCAAGTGAGCTTTTCTCTGACTTAGGCAGTATTGACTGGAGTGCTTGCTGGCTCTATGAATCTGTTGATGACAAACTTGACTTTCTTGTTGATATTTTGAAATCTGCTTTTGATTCGTGTCGTTCCGGAAAGATGTTCTTCTTGTCCGTGGTACAATAGAAGGGTCCAAGTAGCTATTAAGCATCGGAATAGACTCCACTCTAGATGGAAGAAAAAGCCTACTTTGGAATACTGGGAAGCTTTCAAGACTGCTAGAAATAGAGCGACACGTATTATCAGATATGAAAAACAGGCTTACTTCGGTGTAAAATTAAATACGAATCTTCCAGTTAAAGTCTTGTGGCGCAATATTTATAATCTAAAGGTACGAAGGAAGGAGGACGTGCGTTCTACCTTACCTCCGGACTTGGTTAATGATGCTTTCCTTTTAAGTTGTACGTCAAGTGCAGAGTTACCGTCTTTTGTTCCGTGTAGTGATTTATGTTTTAACGGCATACCGTTTGAGTTCTCCACAGTGACAGAATATGAGGTGGGAAGATGTGTTCTTAGGATAAGTTCAAACGCTGAAGGAGAAGATGGACTCCCAATAAAGTTTATAAAGGTTGTGTTGCCGCATATCCCTGGAACTCTTACCCACATCATAAATCATGGTGTAACTATGTACGTCTTCCTTTCCGCACATGTGGAAAGTTGCTACAGTACTGCCTGTTGCGAAAAAGAGTTCTGCTAGTTGCATTAATGATTTTCGTCCCATTAGTCATCATTTGGGCACAGTGCGCTTGGTCTTATGAAAAGCTATATATCAGGCCGATTTCAACGAGTACGAATTGGTGCTGATGTTTCAAAACTGAAAGCGGTGACTGCTGGTGTTCCCCAAGGCTCTATTCTTGGCTCGTTGCTTTTCAGTTTATTTTTAAATGATGTTTTCCACGTTTGCCGAACTGCAAATCTACATGCTTATGCAGATGACATCCAGTTTTACGTATCTGGACCTGTTAGTCAAGCCGACTGTCTTTGTGCTAATGTCAATGGGGCGCTATCCACTATCTCCAGATGGGCGAGTGAAAATGGTCTTTATTTAAATTGTACTAAATCTTGTGTGTTACCAATATAGAACAAAAAAACCAAAGACTTTAATTTCTTACCTCCGCTTTACATTGACAATGAGGCTATAAGGATAGTTCGCAAAATAACTAATTAAGGTTTTGTCATAAACTCTAGTCTCACTTGTACTGATCATGTAAACAAAGTAGTAAGCAAGGTATATGTCACACTTAGGAATCTACGGCAATCTGGATTCTATACCCCCTTGCAGACGAGACGTCGTCTTGCTATACAGCTAATTATCCCAATTAAATGAATTCCGATCTGATATATAGTAAGCTGGATAGTAGCTCTGCGCGTAAGATTGGGACATTGTTTAATAATGTGACGCGCTATGTTTACGGCTTATCAAGGTTTGAACATATTTCGCCATGGAAGCACCGACTTTTAGGCTGTGAGATCTCGGAGTATCACAAGGCCAACAATTGTATATTTTTATCACTCTCCTAGCTATCTCTATGATAAGTTGTGTTTTACCAAATCTGCCCGCATATTAGATCTTACAGTCCCTCAGTTTACCTCAATGGCCTCAGCAAGGCTGTTCTTCGTTAACGCTATCCGCATTTGGAACTCTATCCCTGCCAATATTAGAAAACAGATAAACAAAAGCAATTTTAGGGAATCTATCTATAATTACTTCAGTACTCAGCCTTTAATTGATATCCTATCTTCCATTTTAGTCCTAATTTATTCATATTTTTGTAACTAATTTCTTTGTTAAAACATTGTTAACTCGATGTTGCATAGGTGACTAGTACACACCTGTAATTTAATTTATAAGTTTTATTGCTTATTTATATACATATGCACTGATTATTAGCTTACTTTAAGATATGTTATGTCTTGTTATTTATGTATGTGACTCTGAAATTTGTTGTACTATAAAAGATTTTAATATCTTATTGTACTAATTTGCCCTAATAAATAATGAAATAATGAATTATTTGGGTATAGCGCGCGCTATAAAAGCAACTCTTGACGCGCCAATTTAGGTATCATCGTTTAACTCTGAATACTAAAACTGCTATATGAAAAGAACTATTATTCAAAACAGATAGAAGCGATTGCATAACATATGTTAGTGATATCCGTTAGCAACTTTAAAAGAATAATTTTCACTAAAATCCGAGTATAAATTGCGTTGAACAATTTTTTTTTTAATTTTCTTACATATCCAAAAAATTTAAAATTTTGAAAAATACAAATAATCATTATTTGCTGTAATAAGTAGAACCATTAGCCAAACTAGTCGTAGAAATGAGTAAAAGTAGTAGCAGTGTAGTCGTAGTAATTGCAGTAGTAATTATTATTATTATTATTTTTATTATTATTTATAATTAAAATTACAAAACAACATTACAAAACAAGCTTAGTCAAATGGTTAACTACATAGGCATCTTAAATTAGGTTGAAAATATTGATATCTTTTAAAAATTGTGCGATTGTATTAATGTTCGCTTCTGAAGGTAATGGTAGTATTGATTCGAATGGGTTACGAAGTTGAAAATTTTGATTCCTCTGATTGAGGATAGTTGGACAATTTACGAGTATGTGGCGAACCGTGAGGTTACAATTGTTAGAGAAGTGGCACATCGATATAGTAGTTGATTTTAGTAGATATTCATGAGTTAAGAGCGTGTGGCACAGTCTAAGGCGCATGAAGCAACTGTATGGTCTTATTGCTGTGTTGGTTGGAAATATAATCGCATTTTGGTCAGGATTTATCTGTTTGTATGGATGTTGATAAGTCCGCCATTCCTCAATGACCTGCGTACGTAGAGCGCATTTGCGTAAATATTTTGTAAAGATTTCTCTCCGAACGGCATATAGAGATGGTGGCAAGCTCTTACTGCAGACTTTGCCGCTTGGTCGGCTCTTTCATTTCCCATAATGCCTGAGTGAGCTAGAATCCACATCAGTTTAGCCTTTGCTGAGATGCTTTGAGTTTTTTATCCTTTGCGGATAGTGGATCGTCATTTAGGTGAAATGTTTTTGCGGCTTGGAATATGGATAAACTGTTAGCATCGAATATACTTGCGTAGTGTGGAAGCAGGTCGTGGGATATTGTGGAACCATTGTCATCTGTAACTGCAAATTAGACACCGTCTCCTTGTTTTGAATCATCTGTGAAGAGGAAATTCCAGCCATCTTGTTTCAGTCGTAATTAGCAGTGGCGTTAGTAAAAATAGTGGTAGTAATTAATAGTTAGCACTAGTAGTAGAAGTTGTAGGAGTAATTGGTAGTAAAAGTAATTAATAGTAGTAGTAGTAGTTGTTATGGTGAATCAGCCCCGAACTACTGAAAAGTCTCAAAATATCTAGTCCAAAAATAGTGCTGAAAAGGTCAAGAACCTCAAAGCGTCCTGAACCAGTGCCGAAATAGTTCCACTCTATAGGGACGCTACAAAAGTAGCAAACGACGCCATATTTTTCCCCGCTCTTTTGACATTTCTCTTAAGGTTTGCCATTTCATCATGGAAAGATATATGATCCAACAACGAGTCGAAATTATTAAAATTTACTACCGAAATTCGGAGGCAATGGCCTCAACTTTAAGAGCGCTACGTCCAATTTATGGTCGTCGTCAATTCTGGCTGAATGGCTTCGTCAATAAGCAAAATATGCGTTATTGGACAGGCAGCAATCCACACGTACTTCATGAGTCAACATTGCATTCCGAAAAAATTACGGTTTGGTGCGTTTTATGGGCCGGCGGCGTCATTGGGTCATACTTTTTCCATGATGATCAAGACCGGCACCTTACTGTGAATGGGAATCGCTACCGCTCAATAATAAACGAATATTTTTGGCCCGAATTGGATGATATGGACTTGGACAAAATTTTGTTCAAACAGGACGGCGCTACAATCCACACAGCGAATGTCACAATCGATTTATTGAAAACCAAGTTTGGTGAACGTGTTATCTCACGAAATGGCCCAGTCAATTGGCCGCCCTCGGTCGTGCGATTTGACGCCGTTAGACTATTTCCTGTGGGTCTACGTCAAGTCTATGGTCTATGCCAACAAGCCAGCGACGATTGATGAACTTCGTACGAATATCGAACGTGAAATTGCAGCAGTATCGGCCGATTTATGCTTGAAAACCATCGAAAATTGGGTTTAGCGTCTGGACTTCTGCAAGCGTGCCCGTGGTGCCCATACAAAAGGAATCGAGTCCCATACATCATGGCATCGAAAGTACTTTCACAGGAATAAAAAATTGAATTCATATCCCAAACCGTTTTTGTTTTATTTTAAAAACAACTTTTGTGCGTTCCTATTGCAAGACCCGATATATAGGTAGGTACATACATAGGACATACATACATACATACTCATTTTTATGTCGCTATCTCAGTATGTATGTTTGTTTTTTTCTCATACAAGCATCATGCCGTGACTTGCGTGACGCGATGTTAAAAATCACTGCCGCTAAAGAAGTTTTGCTTCAAAAATCAACTTAATTTTTAAATGCAAATAAATACAATTTTTTTTTAAATAAGATAATTAAATTGGAAAATGACATCGAGTAACTAAAAAGGACCAGTTGGTAAAATAAATTAAATTAAAAACTAGAACACCAACACGCATGAGATATCCGTTTTGTTTTTATTACACTGATATTAAAAAATCATAAGAAATACAAAATATAGACAGTTTTATATTTAAAAGAACTGCCAATCTTACATAACCTGATAAATATTTCCCATGGAAGGCGACGTCTGTCAATATTTAACTAGCAGAAGGCGGTTGCCATTCCCATGGTTAGTGTCTTCGCTAACCGAAATAAAGTAATACAATTTATTTGCCAACATATTGTACATGGTTGGTGTAATTATTGTATGAATTTTTGTCACTTTTTTATAGATGTAGGCAGGTTGCTTTATTTAAACCGCATCATTTGAGCGGTTTTTGTATACAAGAATATATTTGGAGAACGACCGAACTTCAGCTTCGGCTTCGAACACCAAAGTTCAGTACTGCTTCGGTTAGGCTTCGGCAAAAAAAAGCCAAACCTTGGCTGAATATTTGTAAATTTTTGTTCATTTAAAAATTGTATAAAGTTTTACTTCTAATTTCGTCGCTGCGCCAACAAATTGAGTTATATGTTTTTTTTCGATTTTTTTTTTTATTACATATTTATTTAGCACTATCTGCTAGCCACATTTCTGCATTTGCCGTTTTCTGATATCTTTCTTTGGTTAGAAGTTATCAAAAACAGCTATATGCTCTCAGTAGTAGAAATGCTCTGTAAAATCAGTTATACATCTACTTGCGTATAATTGTTTTTGATTGCAGGCGAACCTGTTTTTATTTTTTTGTAAAAAAATTATTTAAAAAAAGCTATGTACATATAGTTCAGGTGTCCCGAAGACTATACATAGATATTAACCATCCTATTATTGAAATCCAAGCTTTAAAACGGGTAAAAAGTCATAGACTTAAAATAAAAATAAAAATCTGGGGAAGCCACTGTCAGCGATATCAGAGGATTACTTTATATAAATGGCGAAGTTAAGTTTAAGTTGCGTCATACCGACTGCTGGACATCGTTTCCCCAAAACCACCTGCCTTGCAGACTCAAGATAAACCTAAGTCGTTGTATGAAGGTCCAATAAAAATTTACCTAAATACAGTAGCCTACAATCGTTAAAACAATACATGCACAAAGACTTCCATTCATTTTATAATAGTTTACCTCGATAAAAACTTTGTATTAATATTTCATGGAATTGACTATGTTACGCATCTGTTATTGAACTATAAATCAATGTTAAGACTTATGCATATATGTACGTGCATACATATGTATCTAATAAAAACTGAATTATTTGCTTACTAAAATTATAACCTTAATATTTTTAATTACATTTACAAAAAAAATATCTTGTGGTCAAGCTATTGTGCTGACCAAAGTGTTATTGCATCCCAAACAGTTTTAGGTTATTCTTGGTTCGTACAAAATGTGCCCAGCTGCCATGTTTTTCTTAAAGTAAAATCAGCGTAACTGACCACTTTTCAAAATAGGAGGGGCACTGGTCAATTAAATAATGCAGTTCCAAGCTATCGCTAATTGCATCGGACCCTAGCGAAGAATTGTATACACATCTTTCACGATTTCTTACCCCCACTAGCAAATTGAAATAATTTGTAAAAAGAGCTATGTGCTGTAAAACGGCGCAAATGCTTCATGCGAAGTGGTTGGTCAAAAAAAGTAAAAAAAAAATTGCACAAGTCTATTACATATGTGTAGAATCATTAGTTAACAATGCAAACTAGAAAAAATATTCGCTGGGATCACCAGGAAACGGTTTTTTTGCTCTCCTGAAAAGTTGCTGAAAAACGTATAGCTCTTTTTCTTGGCGCAGCGACGATTTGTTTCTCTTTGAAAAAAGTCAAAGAAGCCTTTGAGATTTACATGATAGCCATATGATTTGATAATACTGAACGAATATGTATATATTTTCATATTTACTTTTTGAAAAAAATTACCTTCAAATGTCTGTCTGCTTCTCAATCGAACGTATTAATACTGCATGCCAGCTTTATGTCGATACAATGCCAGGGTGGAAATGCCGATAGACCATTACTTTAACATTACAATAAAAAAAATTCTGAAATGTTTTTATTGCTACTTTTTTCAAAAATACGTATGTTTATGTGATGAACTCAAATTGATAATATATATATAAAAATTTTTAAAATTCATTTATTCTTTATTAATTTCGACTTCGAAAATATTCTGTGCAACTACGGTTCAGATTTGGCTGAAATTAGCCGAAGTTCGGTTCGGTTCAGTGTTCGATGTTCGATGTTCGGTCCTTTTACAAATATTTCATTTACTATGTAGAACTCAAATTACGAAAATGAAAGTTATACCTATCAAACCTAATTTGCTAGAGCATGAAATGAATAAAACGAATCTATCGGTAAATTTCAAGTTTTTTCACTAAAATTACTCATTTTTCCTGAATCGTTTTTTTGGACTTCACGTAAGGGTGTTTTGAATCTCAAAATTACAACTTCAATAATCAGCCTGGCTTGCATACAGAAACGTAAGACATATTCTACATCAAAAAAAGCAAGAAAGGGTGGAATGTTTTTTTTTTAATTTCAAGATTTTCATAAAAGTCCACCAGTCTTCAAATGCATCTTATACAAATTAAAATTCAACAATTTCTGACCTATCATATCCACCGAAAGAAAAGGTGGCAAAAAGATTTTCTACTTCATCACGATGTATGCAATTGAAAACTTAGCACTCTCTTTCAAAAATTTCAGCATAATAATCACAAAATGAGCACCACATTGCAAATTCAAAAATGCCTTAAGCCACTCGCCACAGCGTCTATCTCAATCATGCAAAACCGCAAAATGTTGTCACTGAAAATCCTACGAGATTTCAGCCAAGAACTTGACGAGAAAAAGAAGGATGAATGAAACATACAAAAAAAAAGAAAAACAGGCAAACCGTTTTAGCAATCACCGTTAATGCTGTATTTGTGTTACTTTCCATTTATATGAACTAAATATGTATGTATTCGAAAGTACGTGGGGACATTTATTTATTTATGCAATACCAATGGCGGCAATGTCACAGCAGGAAAACAACACACAAAATTGTCTAAAATAAATACGAGCCAAAAAATTAGTGTGACACAAACTGACACTGTAAAATTTCAACAGTGCCGAGCAGCAGAAACTCAGACAGAGCGGCCGTCACATACTCGATGTAGAATTTATAGCACATAACTAAAATGTATGCATTCACATTCACATTAATGTTTGTTGGTATGTGTGTACAAATGTTCATATAAAAACATACGAAAATCATTCAGGCTTAGTCAGACAAATTTTTCAACATGATTTGGCAATTTGTTTCTGCTGCAATGCCACAATGCGGAGATTTAGTTTGCTTTCGTTTTTTTAAGTATTTGTGGTGAAAAGAGAGGTCAAAACACTTGCCAACGCTTGGTGCTTTTGGAAAAAAAAAACTATGATTGGTTGGAATATGTGATCATATGTAGTTGGTTGCCGGAAATTGAAAAACGGCGCACAGTGGTGCACGAAAGGAAAAAATCAAATTTTGTATAAGTCTTTAGATCTTTTATTTTAATTACTACATATACCTAATACACCTATTGGAACAGGGACTGACTCTCTATTCGCCGTAACTCTGTTTTTAAGGTTAACCCCTTTAAAAGGAAGATAATTGCACCAGAAGAGATTTTTCACTAAAAGAGTAGGCACTTTGTGATGTTAACATTTTGGACACAATATCCATATACAATATAAAGCTGTTTTGAATGGTGTAACTCATTATTCTAGATTATTCTATACTTTCATCTTAAGTTTATTAAACTAATTATCGATAGAAAAAACGAATTAAAAATTATAAAAATAATATCTATACTTTTTAAAATTTTTGATATCTTTGTTAAAGTGATTAAACGCCATTTCTTCTGATGTATATTAAATGTTTATAACATTTGAGAAAACCATTTAAATGGAAAAAATACCAAATTTTTAATCAAAAAATATTAAAAAAAAAAAAATTACAAATTATTAATACATATGTACAATTGAATGAGATGGACTGGAATTGAGGTAGGCCGAAAATCCGAAATCGTGTTCCCAAGCACTCAGGCATAGCTCCCCATTGCTGTCAATAATGTCGGGAAAAATGTGAAAAATGTGGGGATTTAGGAGGAAAAGGGTAGCGAAAAAGGTGGGAATGCGACTTCATTTCTCCTCGACAAATCTTCCAGACTCTTTTATAAATAAATGAACATTCTTAATATAACTGATCAAAGTATCCTTATTCTCCAGTCTAGACGAGCACGGGTCATCGGTAATGCCTATGGTGATCATGTGTTGTTCCCATGGATTGTGTTCTGTAATCAAACCAACCAAGGGCTTTTGGTTATTTTGCAGGTGTCGGCAGTGAGCCAACGTTTCTCAGGCATCTTACACACGACGTCCCTGATGCACCTGCCATGCTTGGCCCTTTAATTGACGCCGGTACAATGGGTTCTGTCACTAACCTGCATTTGGCCAATTCATCAGCTAATTCGTTACCTTGTCTCGATTTTCCAATAGGGTTTAGTATCAACTTAGTTTCTTGAACAATTTTTGAAAAGGTCATCTCCAGTTCCATTTTCTGTCTTAGAGCCGTTAGTGTGACATGTTTTCACCGAGCCTCCCAAGATAGTGCGTCGATCTCTCTATTATTCTCTTGTATACTTTCTACCAACGGGCCCAAGGCCCTTATCTCGATTTCCGAGGCAGACTGTGCCAACCTCTTAAAAAATATGTTTGATCCAATATTCAAAAGTAGTCGCTTTTAAAATACAAATTATCAAATAAATACACTTTCTTGAACTTTATTATAATTATTTCCGCGGCTTCATACAAACCACACCACTGTGCGCCACAGACTGGTAGGTTGCCAGTTGGGTCAGCGGAGTGCAATTCATGTCGACTCAGATCAGGCGAAGCATATCAACGATTCAAAAGCTGATTCAAAGCAGATAACATGTCGTATAAGTAACATTGCACTGAGTTGCAAACTGATGGCGACCAAAGTAATTGAAAGGGAAATGTATGTAGTGTTTAATAAGAAAAATAAAAATTGAGCCAAATAATTTGATATTAAAATTAAATTTTACTTTTTATCGTAGTGATTTTTTTATGTAATAAATTTTTCTTAAGTATTTCGTTCGACTTTTATTCATGTAAGCTGGCAGCTTATTTTTCTTTTTTGCACGCCCCTTTGAGCGGAATAAAAAAAAAATTCTATGAGTGCCAAGTCAAGCAATCTTTTCTGCGGTAGCTGTCACATTCTCGGCTAGGGTCATAGATCTTGCTTAGATCAGTTGTATTCATCAAGGCCTTCTCATTTTTCGTTTTGCATCGTCCACGATTCTGCAGCATATAAAAGGCTGATAATAACGAACGATCTTATTATGTATATCTAGTGGATTCTAAATATACGAAGTCCTGCACCGTTTCGATTCAGATTGGCAGCATCTGACACTTTCGAGAAATAGATTGAAAAAGTAATACGAGAGTGAGTCGCCCTGTATAAACCAGTATTTGATCTAGAACGGCTCGGATAGAACTTTTCCAATCTGGACGAAGCTAAAAGTTAAGCTTAACGTTATACAGCCGTAACAATTTACGGGGATCAGAAATTTAAACATGACAACTTCTCTTTGTACAATCAAAAGTGGATCTAAAGTCGATGAGAAGATGCTGTGTCGGTATGTCATTATTGATCTTTAATTAATATGCATTTTTTAATTATTTTTTTGTGTTTTATATAAAAGCAGCTATTAAACGTTTAGTCGTAATTCGACTATTTACATTCTGAGTAGTGTTATATTTTTGGTAAATGGCAACCGGAGTAGAAAATTTGGTGCCATAACACGGAATCATTTAAAAGTAATTTCTGTGCGGCATTCGTACTAGCGCTATCAGCAAGTTGAATATTTCGATTAGTATATTCATTATTTTTCACATTTAGCCCCCATGAAGGAAGCGGCCGATAAGCTGCGTACTAGCGCTATCTCTGTAAGGGAAGCAAATATCTACTTTGACTCTCTTTCGAGAGCTTCGATATTCCAAGGAACTGTGAAGCAGTTGAGTTAGCCAGGCAGGGTAAACTTGAAGAAAACTTTTTAAGCAAGGAAGTATTCGGGGCTCCTCTGGTCAGCAGTTGGGTGCTTCTGAACCAATGGGCTCGCGATCAGCTTAATAAGTGTTAATCAAGTCGGAGAACGTGTAGGTTCGCGTGGTCGCTTTGGCCTGAAGTAGGCCTGGGGAGAAACGGGAGATTTTACGGTTGTCCATACCGCAGCTCTCATTAATCATGCAATGTGCCTCAATATCAGCACTGCCTCTTACTGCAGCATCAGTTTAGAGGATGAAAAGATGGTTCACCTCAGCACTTATTGCTCAGTTAACCTTCCTCTGCGAGACTAGACTTGGTTAAGTTATGGCGGCTGTCATCAGAGACACACTTAGGCTCAAGGCCCTTTGTGATACCGCATGGTATCCCTAAATCCATTTTGCCATATCGAATAATTGTCTACCTAAAATGGAAAATATTCGTCTGGATTGAGCGGGGCACTGGCATAGAAAATGCACAATAGTTTTCTCCCCTTCTTCGTCCTGACAACTTCTACAGAAATCATGCAATCGTACACCTAATCGATAGGCGTGTTTACCTAACACAAACAGTGCCCTGTTATCATGTTGACGTTATGTTTATTTAGCTTCAATAGCAAGCCCGTGCGTTTAGCACCGGACACAATTGCCTGGCAGTTCTACGAGTGATCTCCGCTATCTGTCATTTGCCACCTTAAGAACCCAGTCAAAAGCAAGTAGCTTGCAAGTTTGTAAGGGTATACCTAATTCATCAATTATATACTCTGCATTAAGTTTAGTCCCAAATAACGCGAGTTCATCGGCCTTACAGTCCCCTCTACGTCGCAGTGGCCTGGAACCCATACCACTTTTGGGTGAAATGACTCAGCCATCTCGTTGAGAGCTGTACGGCATTTCATGGCTACTATGGCGGTTGTCGACTGTGTCTTGAGTGATTTCATTGCCACCTGGCTATCAGTGAAACTGTAGATATAAACCTTGGATAACGTATCACACTTCACCATTTTCGTGGCTCTGCGAATTGCCACCAGTTCCGCCTGAAAAACGCTACAGTCGTCCGGTAACCGGAAGCTATTGCAGTTTCCCAGGCGCTCAGAGTATACGCCTCACTGTACCCTACCCTCGAGTTTTGAGCCATCTGTGTATACATGGATGGGCTCGCTCTTTCTTACAGCATCCCTCTGCAAACCTAAGACTCAAGTGTTTGGGATCACAACTTATTCGCTCTTCCGTTCTGTTTTTGGATGTAGAGTAGTATCACAACGGACCCAGAGGGTCTATATGAGCCCCTAACCTAACCTACAAAATTATTAAAGGATCACGTTTCACCAAGCTTGAATAAGTGTCAATAAGGTTATTGAAAGAACAGTCCATAATATGAAGATAAGGTGTACGACATTTCTTGAAAAAGAGCTATAGTTAAAGTTTTAAAGGAATTACGAAAGACAACCCCACATTGACGAACCGCTTAAAAGGACAAATACTAGATGAAGCTACCGAAAATTAATAGACAAAAGTGTTGAAAGTTAAGAGACTTTAGGAGAGATACTCATCAGACAGATGGATCTTCAAACAACTTTTTAGATTTGTGGACGTTTTAGAATGGTTCTACCTGACCAGTTTTCAAGATGCGGGGGTTCTAATGACAATACTACATATGTTGAATGAGGCATGGCAACGAAATAAATTTTCGAAACGGCGTCTCGAATTTATACTTAGCAAACCTGTCTGTAAAACCTACACTTTTCTATAGCTGCACACAACTTTTACTAAAATTAACTGCCTTTGTACTAATTAGTAGCTAAGAAATCATGTATTTACATATCGAGCCCTAACCGCTAAAAAAAAAAGTAAGCGACATATTTTTTAAGTTGTATTTTTGATGCAGAAGTACTTCTACATGCTTTCCTTTTTTGTTTTCGCGGTTAGGGTTCTATATTATACGAGAGTAGCGATTATGGTACTAAGGAACTTTTTGAATACAATTGCTAGAGTTATAGTAGTAATGCACTGCTTAAATTTTGTTTGTCATATTTAATAAAATTCCATCAAAATTTTTCACATTTTCCATTGCAGCTCCACCGAGAACAACTCCTCTGGCGGCAATAATGAGGACGTTACCACCACCAGTAACAATTCAACACAAACGCCCAGCGATTTAAGCCCACCTGGCCCCAATGAGGAGGTGTTGCCGCAAGCGCATCATCAAAATCCCGGTCATTGCATTGCCTCCTTTGCGGCCATCAATCAAATGCGCAACAACACGCAGGTAAGTAAATATATAATATCTGTAAACATAACTACATACAGTTAGATACGAGTGAGAGCAAATGCTTACAAATTATAATTTTTTTAATTACTGATAAGCAAACTATTAGGCGAAATCAATTAGCACAACAACATTAGACTATTTATACCGTGAAGTAATTAATCAAAATTCATGTCGCTTATTTTTTTTTTTTGCTGCCAATGTTCAGTAAAATTTCATTCGTTTAGATAATTAAGCTGATCCTCAACGTACGAATTGTTGTGCGTTGAAGAAGTCATTGCTCTCAGACATTTAAATTTTCCGCAACAATTTACTTTATTTAGTTGGTTGAAATCATTGAGGCGCACGCTAGCGTCACGCACTCGTTTATTGCCACGCTCTGGCGGTTCATTGAAGTGTTTCGCATAGAAATGTGAAATTAGAAATTTCAATATTGTAATATTTATTTTTTAATTTCATCTTCATAATTCGTTTAAATTGTGACAGCCATTAGCATAGTACAGAAGTCACGCTCAGTCGCATTTAACGGGGGTTTAGGTCAATGGCATATTTTAGTGTCGCAATAACAACAATTAATAGTTTAATAACCACTGATGGCAAAACTAATACAGTTACTGCCGAAAATTTATGTGACAATATATTTTTACTTAAATCTGCTATTTTTGATTTTTATTTTATGCCATATTTATGTTCAAATTCATACTCATATTCAAATTTTTTTTTTCAAACTTATATTCGTATTCGTATTCATATTCATATTCATATTTATATTTCAAATTGATAATTAATTGATATTCATACTGATATTCAAATTCTTATTTATTTTCAAACTATTATCATAGTCATACTCATACTTATTCATACTCATATTCAATTTTTTTTACTTCATATTCATATTTATAATCATAGTCATACTCATATTCAAATTCATGTTTATTTTCAAATTATTATCATTCTCATACTCATACTTATTCATATTCATATTATTGAATATATTTGCATTTACATACATAATTATATTCAAATCTATACTCATATTGGTATCCATACTCATATTCATAATGATACTCATTTTCATATTCATATTTATATTCAATTTTTTGTTCAAATATACATTCATTTTCATATCTACATTCAAATTAATATTGACTTTCAAATTCATATTCATATTCATACTCATACTCATATTCATTTGTATATTCGCATTTATATTCCATTATCATATTCAAACTCATTTTCGTATTCATATTCGTACTTATTACATTTTCAAATTACCCAAGTAGTATTTCAAATTTACACAATTTTGTTTTAAAATAATAAAGGTAAAATTGTATTCAAAGGAAAACCATTTTTACGAAAAATAGTTTCCGTCATTTAATGTTTTGATAAAATATACCCTGCGTTATGCCCGAGATTAATGTCTGGTCACCTATGAAAGTCGCATGAAAATCCATGTAGTAGTTTCGGGCATTAGTGAGTTCAAACAAACAAACGGGTAAACCAAAATACAAAAAATCAGAAGAAAGCGTTAAAATTTTTAATATACAAACACGATTTTGTACATTTATAGTATAGAAGAGGATAAAATAAAAGCATTATTAAGAAATACTTATATCTACCAAACCATTACTCTATTGTCTAAGTGGATCACGATGATGAACGCTAATAATAATCAACAAACACTTTGAACGTTAGTGAACGAATGGAATAAGGCAACTCGTGAATGATGTTTGGCATAGCGACTTTTAGAATTCTTGGTATTTGAATATTTTCATACCATATTTTTGCATTCACTTATACTCACAATGATACCAATCTTCGCATGAAATGATGTCGCGATTTATTTTCCTGAGCTATGATTAATATTTTTTTTTGCGTTTCCTATTACCAATTTTTTTATAAATCCTAATTTTTCGTTTAATTATCTGCATCCACGATTATTCGGATTATCGGATTATCGTTGAAAAGTCCAGATGGCAGTTCGGCGAACAAAAGAGGAGTAATGCAAACATATACATATATGAATTGTTTCTTTTGATTTTCAAATAAGCGATATTGATTTCACTTTGTTTTATATACTTTGTTAAAAACTAGAAAGCGAGCTTCAGCAGACATATAACGAAACATTAATAATTTAGCGAAAATTCGAATACAAAACAATATTTTTGATATTATTACTATTTCGCGCTGGGGTTCTGAATGCTGTAAATTAGCTCTGAATATCAGATTATTGACAATATCAACTGAATGCCAAGCTTACGCCTAATGCCAGCTGGTGTATAAGTAGCAGACATTCTAAGATTCCATAAGGTATTATATATTTTTCTGTTAAAGTGTGTGCACAAGTTATTCACGTCGCCAAGAGTTCTTGACAAATATAACGGGTCTTTTTTTAGACTGATAGAACTTTCGGTAGGGATAGCTGTCCCTTGACAGCTGGTACTCGTAAATGACATCTCGTTTTGACATTTCTGTTCAGTAGGTTAGGTTAGGTTAGGTTACTGTGGTAGTTCCCCAAAGGGAACTCACTTAGACATAGTAAGAGTCCGTTGTGATACCACCTAAATTTATGAACGGTAACGTGAATCGGAAAGTCAGGAAAGATTAACCTGAGAAACGTTGCGTGCCCCGAATGAAGTCACGCAAATTACCAATCTCCACTCCAAAAAGGTCTTCTGGAGAGCTAAAGAAGTACGAGCCCAGGTACTTGAACCTCAGTCTCGCAAATGCAGGGCAGCTGAGCAGAAAATGACAAGATGAATCCACCTCATCCTCCTCCATACAGCTGCGGCAGAAAGGGTCAGAGACTATTTTCAGCCTAACCGCGTGAATACCCAACGGACAATGCCCAGTCAAAACACCAACCAGGGTCGAGAGTTGTCGCTTAGTAAGCGACATCAGCTCCCTTGAGCGCCCACGGTCCACTCTCGGCCAGAGGGACCTTGCAATTCTGCATGTCGTGGCAATTTCCCAGCGCTCGCTGAGACGACATAAAGCCCATCTGTCCAGGAGAAGCCCGTAGGCAGTCAAAGGAGCCCCCACCCCCTCCCTGCAAGGAGAGATGACTTCCAGGGTACCTTGCCGAGCAAGCTCATCAGCCATGCAGTTCCCTGCGATGTCGCTATGGCCCGGTACCCAAATTAGTCTAACGTCGAGATATTCCGAGGCGGCTGCGAGGGAAGTCAGGCATTCCCTGACCAGTTTTGATCTCACCATTAGCGATCCTAAGGCCTGGATAGCGGCCTGGCTATCCGAATAAATGTTGGCCCGTCTAGAGGGCATTACATTGGTAAGTAGCCAATCGGCTGCCTCCTTTATTGCGGCCACCTCTGCTTGAAATACACTGCAGTGGTCCGGAAGCCTAAATTTACGGTTGAGGGAGAACTCATCGCAGAAGACCCTTCCCCCAACCTTACCATCCAGCTTCGAGCCATCCGTGAAAAAGTTCACCGTCCCACCGCCCCACAACCCCCCCTCCTTCCACTCCTCCCTACGCGGGATGTAAGTGGATAGGGAGCAACTACGAGCTGGAGCAGGCAGACAGTAATCTGTTTCCGGAGGTACAAAGTCGAAACTGGCCAGAATCCTAGAATGCCCAAAGGCCGAGCTGAATCTGTAATTCTGTTCAGTAAGCATTGACAAATCATCATGGAAAGAATGACGCCGCAACAACGTTTACAAATTGTGGAAATTTATTTTAAATATCAGTGTTCTGTTCGCCCAACTTGTGGATGTTGTGGATGGATCACTATCACTTACAGCACCAATATTTTCTTATGTACGTACATTTCTTTGTCTTGTTGTTGGTTTCTCATCGAGTAGAGTAAATGTTGTTCGAAATTTATCAACAGTTCGACGAATAAGTTGCTCTGATAGTCGATTATGTGGACCATAAAATTCACGAAGTGCGAAGAGAACACTGATTTTTAAAGTAAATTTCCACAATTTGTAAACGTTGTTGCGGCGTCATTCTTTCCATGATGATTTGTCAATGCTTACTAAACAGAAATGTCAAAACGAGATGTCATTTACGAGTACCAGCTGTCAAGTGACAGCTATCCCTATCGAAAGTTCTATCAGTCTAAAAAAAAACACCCATTACTAGTATTTATGTCGTCCGCGTAATAATACATTTTTGCAGGTGGCAAGTACTAAATATGTCATTAATAAATAAACTAAATAGCAGTGGTCTCACTCACACTCATTTTCATGTTAAGATTCATTTTCATATATATGTATATATTCTTAAAATTATATTTTGCTTAGTTTAAAACCCTACATAAAATTGCTGAAATAGTTTTTTTTTTGGTTTGCGATTACCGCCAGCACTGCCACTTTAGAGAAGTGTTAATTGTCGCTGTCAACAGGCATCCAGAGATTATTCGGTAGCTGAGCTACGTAGTACTCGTATATACATATGTATGTATTTATGTACTTACATAAATTTACTTGACCATTGCGTGAGTACAAAGCAGGCTATTAAATAGATCTTTGACTTCCATTAATAATACGAGTTGACAAGTATATTAACTTAAGCGTTTCCTAAATATTATAAATAATTTATATTGATATAAGTACGTTTGTACGTGTGTAGGTGTGCACATAGATTTATATATATATACTCTACATTAGACCAATCCCTAAATGGGCGCGTCAAGCAGCTATCAAAATTTCTCATGCCCGTATAATTTGTATGTGTATAACGCGAGCAGGCCCACTCATTGGTGTTAGAAAACGTAACGCTTGACGCGCCAATTTAAGGATCACAGTTAGAAAGATCTAAAATGAGAAAATTTCGGATTGCTTGGGTTGTTAGGGTTAAAGCAACCCGTAATTGGTCTCGAATGCAAAAATTCTCTTAACATTAAGAATTTTCATTTGCTATTAGTTATGATACTTGACTTTTAACTATTAAGCTTAATATTGAACTATTGCCCTGTGGGAAGTGCAATTAATTTTTAAGTAATTTACAAATTACTTTTATTTAAATGATAACTGATCACTGCAGCGCGAACTGATTTATTTAACATGACGTTGTCATACGAAGCAGTCCATTACACTATCTTGCGAATGTTATGTTTTCAATTATTTTAAATGTAATTTAAATTCAGCAACTGAAAAATGTATTCAATTGAAATAAGTACGGCAAATTAGAATATAAAAGCGAAACTATCCCTTCCGACAGGATATGGAGACAACAGATGTTCTAAATACAAAAAAGATAAAACAAACACTAGAAAATTAAAATCGATTTCAAATGTTTTGAAATTTAAAAATATATTTAACTTGTTTTCTGAACTGTTAATAATCGATAATTGTCACTAGTTTTTATTAGAAAGTGTTTCGTAAAATACAACTAGCAAGAGAGATAAAAAGGAGCTTAAAAACACGAGAGAGCTGCACGAGATTCTGCTAGTAAACATTTTTCCAGCAAAAATAGGCTTCAAAGTTGTTTAAAAAGTATTTTGTATTTTGCTTTTTCATTTCTTTACTTTTTCTGCATTATGCTCTTTTTGTGCATAATTTCCTATTTTCCTCTCTCTGCTAGTTACTACTGGAAAATTTCAGAAACAAACTATTTGTATTGGATAGTCCTGTGATCAGTGTTGCCGTTGAGAATTTTTTCAGAAAGTCGCAAAAAGGGGGCATTGATGAAAAAAGTGTCACCAAATTTTTTGTTTTCTTTTCTATACTAATAAAAGAATATCACTTGTTGCATTTCTGAAAGCAGATAAAATACAATAATATTACGTTCAGTTGAAAGAGCTTGTAAATTAGAGTATTTTAAAAAGATTAAGCTTCTAGAACGTTTCGCAGTTCAATTTAAAAATAAAATAGCAGGACAAACCAAAATGCTCAGCTCTCCATTCAATTCTTCCACAAAACAGGGTTGCAGCCATTGCAGCTTGGAGAAGGGTTCTTTTTCCTATATAAATTTTAAATGATGGATTTTTTAATGGAGGAAATGTAAGATGGTTCTGTTGACATTTTATAAAATAATCTCTAAAAAAATGGAAAAAGCGGCACATAATTTCGGGATGGGTCAAAAAATCAAAATTTTTAATAAGTCGAGTCAAAGGTGTTGGCGCTTCCAAAAGGGTAAAACGAAGGATAAATTGATTCATTGGAACATTTTTTGGTTTTTAAAGTTTCTAAAATTTTATATTCTAATTATGCACCCTTAATGTAAATATTAAAAATATTGGTGTTGGTACTTTACCTGGACCATAGTAATATGTTTGCCCAGTTGTACACTAACCGATATTATCAACAATAGTACACTGGCTAACAATGAATGGGCTTTATACTCGGTCTCGCTTTGCAACATAAAAAACATATTGAAGTTATTTTCTGAATATGTGCATATACATACATACATATGCATGAAATTTTCAGGAATTTTTCCGACTCTAACCATCCAGCAACCCACATCAGCCCATTATAATCTTTAATCAAAAATCAATTAGGAACAATTTAATTGTGACCTCTTTTTTTGCCGATTTGTTTGTCTTAAATAATTTTGGCACGCAGCTGCTGTGTCACCAACAGACGCGCTAATTCTTGCGTGAGTAGGCATCATTTGCACGCACGTCTTGCTTAGCAGCATCCAACAATGTACCATAAATAACTTGTATAAAATAATCATTATCGCTTTATAAACAATGGGCATTAAGTGTTGTTAGACTTTGATTGACATCTTCACGAGAATTTTATCTGCAATCTTGTTATATGCGCGTATGATGTGAATACTTTAGTTATAATTTTCGAAAGCAGTAATTTGAACTCTCAGTGAACGGGGGGGCGTATGAGTGCTCTGATGCGCACTTTTGGGCATTTGGTTGGGGCGTTGACTGGCACGCTGTCTGTTATTGTATTGATTTGATTGATGTGCGTAGTCATATGCGTGTGTGGTGTAGGCGTACTGGTTGTTGTCAATAAGTAAATTAAGTACTACAATTAAGTTTTCTTAAAACTTGAGCGCGAATGTCATCAATTAAGAAACTTTTCAGAGCGTTTTGTTGATTGATATAATTTTTTCACATAAAAAAAACTTTCAAACATAGCATTTGCGATTACAGAAATTTCAAAAGTATGTGTGTAGAATAATATATGTATAATTTCATCGTGATAAAATGGCATAGGGCATAACAAAGAGGAAAACTATACGAAATTTTAAAATTTTATTACTTATTCCCAGCATTCTGTTGAAACAATCTGAAGTTTTTGAGATTTTGTTTTCATGTAGTTTGTTCGATTCACTTACTGGCATTGTTTTGTTTTTATTGGCTAGCTTCTTTTTTTATTTCGCAGTAAAATTCATTGCTACTTTATAGTAATAATAACAAAACTGATTTGAGTAAACAACAATTCTCACAGATATTGTACCTCTCTCACCAGTTAATTTTTTATACACATTTTTAAAATAAACCAGCCTAATTTGGAATTAAGACGAAAGGTTTGTCTAAAATTCCCCTTTAAATGCGCGAAGGTAAAAGAGAGCGTCACAGTATTGTAAATAATAGTTGCAAAGAACTTAAAAATTTTGTTTGTTATTTTCCAAAGGGGTTTTCTAACAGCGGTCCGCCTAGCTGGACCGTCTATTTATAGTACAAGTTTAAATTAAGTTAAATGGACTGCTCTCTTAGAGAGAGCACTCGAGTGTGATACCCAGAAGAGAATTCTTTACACAACTCTTAAACAGCTCTCCCAGTATAACAGTTGCTAAATTGACCAGGCCTTCGAGAAAATGGTACCCCAGAAATCTAAAGCGCATTACTCTTTGTACAGGAAGTGCTCAATAAACTGTACCTCTTCCTCATCACTACAGCTCCTACAGAAGTCATTAGGCGGAACCCCAAACCCGGCGGCCTCTCTAAAACTGCTGCTCCTCCAAGTTTTCGGCAAAGGCCAGGACGAGATCACACAGAGGGCTGTCTTAAAAGGCTGTAACTCTGAATGTACGAACACTTTCCTGGATGTGGCGACCAGTAAGCGATTTCCAATTCCATGGCGATATCTGCAAACACATGCAGGTCTGGACGGAATCATACTAGCCATGCTCCGAAAATCAATAGCTTCGGTGTTACCCTATTTGAGTAAAATCTATTAATCTATCCTATTTTGAGGTATAAGTCTAAAGCTTTGGAGGAAGGTAGGGCTGGTTTTCATTCCCAAAACGCCATAGCACTGCGAAAGTCTTTAGACGAATCTATTTCCCATTATTCTTAAGGAATGGAGTGGTTTCTTGGCCTGCTTAATCCCTGATAACTTCAACAATGCTCAATCCTTACTGTAATGGTACGTCGGTTGGGACAACCTTGCACGAGAGCGGTCGTTCAGTCAGAGTTCGCTTCCAAGAAGACGGGAGTGAATGGTTTAGACGTTATTCCCACTAAACCGGAACAAAGCGTCAGAAGCCAATCTATAGGAAGAAATATTCAGCACTCTAGTGTGTAACGTATACGCGCTTTATTCGCTGAGTCACGGGTTAAAATCCTAGCCGAGGCAAGTAATATCAAAAATTGTAGATAAGTTTTTTCTCGGCATGAAATGGCAAGTCTCCAAATGTATTTCTGCCATGAAAAAACTTCGTACAAATTATTTGCCGTTCGGAGTCGGCATTATTATTGTTATTATTAACCTATTGTGTGGTGGTCTGGATAGGACATATCTCAATTTTATCTCGGAGAGATCAACTTTAGATACAATTTCAAGAATGACTAGGAATCTGACGCCGTTTTGAGCGCCCACGAGATTCCGATCTTCTCGGATGCTTTAAAAATTGGCTTTGAGACAGGATCTAAAGTCGACAATGACTAACTAGATTTGTGTTTAGAAATGCCGAAGATCTCTCCGATCTCCTCAGTAAAATATTCTCAACTTACTAGGTCCCAGGTACAGTGGTGTCTCATGAAGTGAGGAAGCAGACGAATGTGCGAGAAGAGGAACTCAGGCAAGACTTGGGAGAATCCGGCTCAAGTATATAGCCTCCTTGATATAACTGATCTCGTTAGTTAACGAATGGGCCCGATCATCCCGAATGTCCAGCTACTCTTGAAAATACTAACGGTACAGCTGCCCATCGCCCTGGTAGAATCGAGATCATCTCAAAACTTGGACAACTAAAACCTTTTAATATTTCTTATATATTTTTGAAAGGTGTTCAAGCCGTGATGAAAACCATTGTAGTAGCCCGTACTTCTTGTAAATTTTGCTTTATTTAGTATCCGTGGCGCCCTAAGTATCCGTAGCTATATCGGCTACGCTCTAAAGACAGCTTTGAAGTTAGTTATAATTAAGAGAGCTCAAGGCCGACCGACTTCTGTATCAATCTGGACCATCGGATCCAGTTCCCCACTTATGGAGGTAGTTCGTCCTACGAGGATTCCTAGATGTGTTTTGTATCAGTTTGTCCAGATTTTTTATGAACACGATGCGAACGTGAATTGAAAAAGAGCAATTTGTCAAGGTATACCAACCATCTACCGCCATAGTATTCGAATTAGTTACTAGAGTTATATGTATATATTATCTTCTCCCTGCTTTTATTATAAAAGGCGGGCAATCAGCAACTAAAGATTGACTCACGTCGCTGCACAGTGGATCCGTCAGAGGCCAAAAATCAAAAAAATTAACCACACAGGATGAAACAAAATGTAAACTAATTGTCTCTTAAATGTCCAATCTTCTTAAAACCAAACCGGATTTTTCTGAAAACCTAACGGGACTTTCTAAAAATGGCATTGAAAGCGTGAACACGTGGTCATTTTCGCAACTCAGCTGCGTTCAGAGGAGTGATTTTGTCAAATTAAAATCGCATTTCAAAGAGATCAAACGTTTGCTAGAGTGCTCGGATTTGGATTATTTAAAATGCATTTTGAAGTTGAAGGTATTCACTTTAAATCGAAATGTTAATAATTAACATCCCTGTCAAATATTTCTTGAATAACTAATTTTATCGATAATATCTATGTATTTTGTGTATTTTGTGAACGTCTTTTTTATGTTTAGTTGAAGTTTTAGTTGTGTTTCAAGAAAATCCAGAAATTTTTTTGTATTTCATTGTGTTTGGCTTACTTTTAAGGTTTAAATGTGATAAACTTATCTGCAGAAATGTCCAGATGTCTGCATAATCGTATACTTAGGCCGTTAAAGTTGTCTTTTTGTTTATTGTGCTGTTGGTCTGTCTTCGTCTTTTGTAGCTGTGTATATTTTTGCAAAACTATTAATAAATTAATATTTAAATTTAGTTTATTTTCCCTTTGAATAAGTGTGTGCTTACACGCCTGCATATTTTTAATATATGGTGCACAGAACACGTAACCAACGCAGAAAAACTGACGAAATTGATTTCAGTTGTGCAGGGGAACATTCAAAACAACGACTACATTACAGAGTTGAGCGATCTGTCGAAAAAAGTTGAGAGCATCTGTAAAACAATTGCAACTTTTTAGAAGAATTAAAAACGCAAAAAATTTTCAGTTCTTCAATACCAATCTGGTTGGCTGAATAAAGAGGAATCGATTTTGTTAAAACGCACTCATTGTAAATCTCAGCAGATGGAGGAAAGTCCTCTTCGTGACCGTCCTAAACTTGATTTTGGTGACTCTTCAACGAGAACTAAGCGACGGCGTATAGCTCAGCTGGGTGAAATAGATGAGTCCGCTGTTTCTGCTCTACGCAATGAAGATCAAAATCAAAATATTCTGCCAGCAGATCCCATTGAAGTTATTTCGCTCTTAATGGAGACCTCTATGTCGAAACACCAGTATTTGCTGATAAGACATTTTGTGAACAGCAAAATTGCCTTTGATTATTTCCCAAGCTATCAAAAAATACAAAATTCAAAAAAAAGTAGATACCCTGACAATATTTTTGTAGACGAATCTCATGCGGAAGTCGAATTGCAGAGCTTACTTAACAATATCAAATCTAGTATAATAGAGCTTCAGACCAACTTAATTGAAACTATTCCTGAGAATACAGTTAATAAAATAAAAGTTTTCAACCAGTGATTCGAACGACAGAAGCTTATTTGTAACATCATACGTACCTCTCCAACTAGTTTCTCAAATAGGTGATCAAATAATTTGGAAAAACCCCCGGCCATCATCGACTCGTTACTGTAGACCGATCAGATTTGAATTCAAGAAAGAGACAACCGAACTATCGATTAAAGAAGTGAAGTATTTTAAGGAAAAAATTTGCCTTTTAAAGCCAACACAATTACCCGCATCTAATAGAAAAATACTTATTACACATAGCTTGCACCTTACTATGGTAGATGGAAAAGTGTGCAACGCGATCAGCGAATCTTCCGCAGCAAAGTGTTATATATGTTCAGCACGGCCAACAGAAATGAACGATGTTCAAAAATGTTTGAGTAATGAAGTTCGCACAAGATTTTATGAATTTGGCTTATCTCCACTACTTTTTACATGTTTCATATAAACTAGAGGTCAAAATGCGGCAAGTAAGAGACACAAAGAAGAAAATTAAAGTATTGGAGAGAAAAAATAAAATTCAGACGGAATTTCGCGAAAAAATGGGTATAATAGTGGACAAACCTAGAGATGGAGGTAGACGATCGTCCAACGATGGAAATATCGCAAGAAAATTTTTTTCTAATGCAGCCTTGAGTTCCGAAATCACAGGAATTGATGAATGTTTGATTCATAGGTGTGCAACATTATTGCAAGCCATGTCATCGGGGTATAAAATTAATGCGGAGAAATTTAAAAACTACGCCCTGGATACAGCTAAAGATCTGATAACTGCATAAGGTATTAATACATGGTTCTGCTGTGATAGAGAATGCATTAGTGTCGATTGGAGAGCTTTCGGAGGAAGCTGCAGAGTCCAATAACAAGGAAATAAAAAAATGTAGACTTCAGCACAGTCGGAAAGTGTCACGTACTTTAACAAACACAGATGTCATTAATACACTATTGTTGCGCTCAGATCCCTTTATAACAGGACAGAGACAACTTCCAAAAAAAGACAAGTCGACTCTGTTGAAATCTGTTTATGAATTACTAGATGATTCTATATAATTTTTGTTTCTTTAATTTTTCGGTTATTGTTTTATGTTTTGGTTTTTTGATGATATGTATGTATATGTAAAACAATTTCCATATTTTCTAAAAATATAACTGTTACGTAGATAAAATAAAATCAATTTAAATTTTATTGAAAAAAAATCAACTTTTATTAATTTTGTTTCGATCATTCCTATGGGAGCTATAGGATATAGTCGTTTGATTTGTCCAATTTTTTTATTATACATTTAAAAAATGCTCTTTCTTTTTGGAAAGAATTTCAGCCCGCTATGTCAAGTAAAAGTATTTTTGGCCGCTGTTCCATACAAGCGGATCCACTATGCGCTGGGAAATTTTCGTTTTACATCAAATCCGTTTTTATGCATCTATAATTTATTATATAAAATTCATTATATGAAGAATATTTGTAAAATAAAACATTTGCGTAAAACTATAGAGGGGTTTTAAATTAATTTTTTCAAGAATTTATACATTAGGGGAAGTCCATCCAAAAAACTAAACTGTTCTTTCATTGAAATTAAAAAAATCATTATATTTTAAGACAATAAAAGCTGGGTCGACTTGAAATTTTCAATAAATGAAAATAGTTTTTGAAATACTTTTTCAAACCAATCACCTCACATCATTGAACAGGTTAAGCATACAGATATTAAATCAAAGCCACCAGTAATAAAAAATACATCATATTTTAATTAAGGTACTGAGTTGTTATTAAAATCACTCGTTTAATCTTACTATAGAAGTGGGTAAAAGAAACACTTCCGAACTCCACAGGCGCTTGTCGCACTGCATGAAGCACTTAACTGAACATACTTTGCACACTCAAATGCACATACTTAGTAGTATATTGCATTACTTTTAGTTATGTACATACATGGTTTGTAGGTTTGTAGTTACAGTTACGGACAATAAAATAGAATCATGTCGGTTGCTGCGAAGCAATAAGAAGTACTTTCGGTATTATATTTCCGATAATTTTTGTCTGTAATCCGTACACTATTTGTCGTTTAAAACGTCATAATGGAAAACCGTTTTCGTTTTACTGTTACTTTCGCGCTTAAAACTGGCAGCGGTGGGCTTTTACTATAGTGACAATATAATATAATCAATGCAGGAAAAAAGCAATAAAAGTGATTTTGGGTGTATAAATTGTATTGTAAGTGTACACTGTATTATAAATTGTCGTATTTAGTGAAATTTGCTTTACTTAAGAAGAAATAGGTATCGAAAACCCCGCACGACAGAGGAACGTAAACACCTACAAAATTTGCAAAAAAAATGGTTTTACGCAACAGGAAATTGCAAAAATTATTAACAGATCAAAAAAATTTATATTCACTGCTCCTTCGCCTCAAAAAGAATGCAAACTGAGTGGTCGATCGAGAAAAACGACGCCAGAGTACGACAATTTCATTTGAGAGACTATAAAGCGCGACCATTTTAAATTCGCTGCAGTCATCCAGAAGGAAATAAACATGGAAATATCTTCAACAATGTTGACCAAAAAGGTGGCGACGAAATCGACTAACGCTTGCGAGAACTCACATAACTTGGTCCGGTTCAGAAAATTCAAAACACTGGAGAAATGTTTTATGGTCAGATGAATCTAAAGTAAACATGGCGGGCAATAACGGAAAGGTCTTGGTCCGACGACCGAAAAATGCCGAAATGAATTCCACGTATACAACAAAAACATAAAAGCATGGAGGAGGAAATATAATGATATGAGGATGTTTTTCGTGGTATGGAATCGAACTGCTATTTTGGATTCGGGAAAATATGGACCGGTACCGATACCTAAGAATATTAGAAGGTCTTATGCCGAATGGAATACGCCATTGATTTGGCAGTTTCAACAGGATAATGACCCGAAACATACTTCGGGTCTTGTAAAAATGTGCTTACAGGGTCGTGGAATCAATGTGATGACGTTGGCTGCGCAATCTCTGGATTTAAACCGGATAGAGAACTTGTGGAAGATTGTAAAGGAAACGCTTGGGCCCGCTAAATCAAAGAATAATTAAGACCTTTGGCAAAGAATCCAGGAAGTTTAGTATTCCATACCAAAGTTGGTCTATGAGACCCTAGTAGAAAGTTCTAAAATTGTCACACTTTTTAATGGAGTTTTATTATTATTTTTGAGCTTTAGTTCTCTGATTCTATTTTTTTGTGTCAATTGAATTTCACGACTGTCTACTTTAAAAGAGTTTTTTTCTTTAATGAAATAACTATTGATGCTTGTTTGAGTTACTAATGTGCTAAATTAATAAACGGAACTAAATACATGTTTCGATTTGGTTAAGCACTTTTTTAATACCTGTTTTTGGCAAATATATATGGAGAGAATGCTTGATTCTATTATACTGTCAGTAACTGTATATTTCTGTATGCTCATTTGCACCCAACCACACCCACTCGCACTACGGTTGGTACTCGTCACAGTATACCCGGGCATCGGCGTTTGACGGCTATTCGTCTGCTGCAACGGCTTTCATTATCACAAAAATGGCTTAAACGTTCGACGCCCAACAGGCAAATTTCATGCAACTTGTAAAGAGTACATACTTGCATTCATGAGTACGTTCATCATCATCAACTCGTATGCACCGCTGAGTATAACTGTTCTCGTACTTCCGCTGACATAGAGATATGGCAAACCTGAAAGTGCATTGTAGATACAGTGGCACACGAAAGTATTTTGCATATGAGGAAAATAAAACAAACGATTTTATTTTTGCTTTTTTTTTCAGGTTAATTGATAAATTATATATTAAATTCAATAACATAACAACTCCCTTTGCCGACATATACCCCCACACCAACTTTTACTTCTTTAGGTGTTGGTGAATAAGAGTCGCTTTTCTTGTTAATATTTGAAGTAAGTGGTTTTCTTCGAGCCACGCGACCATGAGCATTCTGCGCACTGTCTCAACAGAAACTTGGGTATGTAGGCAGATGCCTTATGCTTGTCGTTGAGCTTTGGTTCGGATAAATTTGACTTTTCGCGGTTGGATTTAAGTATTTTACCAAGAATGATAGAAAACAAGATTACGACAACGCCGGCAGGGTATACGTTAACTTTTTAAGAGCCATCTGTGACGTCAATTCGTCAAACGAGGCAAGCACGTGGTATTTAACGTTGCTCTCTCATAGTTAGCATCTTTGGTGAACTAAATCTTACACCGTTTTACAAAATTTTCCATCATTAATCCACATCGACTAAACATAATGGTGCAAAATTCTTTTGCGAGTTACAAATTCTGAATTGTTTACAGTTTGTTCCTATGTACAATGATTGTTTATGTGTTAATGAAAACATAGTGAAGTAAAAAGTAGATATGTTATTGAATTGAATACATTATTTATAAATAAAACAGGAACAAATGCAAAAATATATTCGTTTGGTTTATTTTCTTCATATGCAAAACACTTATGTGACCCACTGTAAGTTTGTACATAGATATATTTACACAATGTTAGAACGAAATTGTTTGCAGAGCTGTAATAAATGCACACATGTAACTAAGCTATAAGCCCACTTGTAATATACAGCATTTACAGGGTGACTATTGTCATAAAATTTTTAGATGTATTTTTCTATTGGATCTGCTTAGTATAAGAGAATAATTATTAAGGACCGGTACAGAAAGTTTTGCAAAATAAAAAAAAAAACGCTTATTAAGTGCATACAACAGGTATGTTTTTTGTTTTTATTTTTTATTAAGATAAAAATACATATTTGTAGTGATGATAGGAGAAGAAATTATGTAAATTTATTATTTGCTGTGCGTACGCGCGAACTTTTCTTCAGAGGTCCGTCATCAATTTTTGTACAAAGGTTTTGTCGACTTTTAGCGATGCCGTCCACCATATTCTTTTCATTTCTGGAATTGTTTGCGTTGGTTTCTCAACGCAACTCTGGCACATTAGGAGGATTCAAGTATTTCTTTACGTATTGCCCATTGCTATCTCCGAACCACTTTTGTGTGACATTAGCGTAATGTGCTGGAGCCAAATCCGGTCAAAATATAGTTGGACCATAATGATGATATAGCAAGGGCAGGAGATGTTTTTGAAGACACCCTTTCACGTAAATTTCAGCGTTTATCGTTCCGATAGCGAAGAACAGCGTGAATTTATGCTCACATTCACAAATGCCATGCCAAATCGGAACTTTCCTGCCAAACTTTTCCATCTGGATCTGATTCAGAAATTTTGTCTTTCCCAGACTGCAAGCCGTAAGTAAAATCGGGGGAAATGCTATTTAGTTTGTTTTCGCTTTGTTTTTGGAATTTTTTCCTTTGATAAGTTTTTACATAATATCCCTTCTTAATTCGAGTGACTTGAGTGGCTTGTGTGGTTTTAGCTTTTTTAGCAACATCTGTTGTCGACATGGAGTGGTTCTTCCTAATTATGGTTATTACTTTCTTCTCCAACTGGACATCTGCTGATCCATTTGGATGATCACTTCTTGGTTTATGCTTTACTGTCCCATCTTCCTTAATGCGAAAAACCGTCCTGTGAACAGTGCTATAAGATAAACCACTGAGCTTCGCCAACTTTTTGTAACTAATATTGGGGTTATTCATTCAAATGTACAATTTTTTTGCGAATGTTTTCGTTCATATTCATATTTTTCGTAGTTGATGCCTTGAGTGCTGAAACGAATTAAGTTTCAAACATATAATTGAACAGCAATTCAAAGGCAATATTTCCAAAGCCTATTATGTTATTGCTAAACGTTTAGCAGCGAGTTTTAAATTTGCAAAACTTTCTGCACCGTTCCTTATTTAGTTTGTAACACATTAACCCTTTCAGCCCCGAAGTTGCCCGAGAGCCACTTCAACAGTTTGACGTTTTAATAATTTAAAGTTTCCTCAATAAACAGCGGATCCCCTAGCAAGGCGTTGTCTTGCTATATCTTCAAATTAATGTGCAAATTGGAGTAAAGGCAAAATTTTTAGAACAAAAATATCTGTATTTTTTTCAATAAAAGATTCAAATTACCTATTGGATGATGGTAACATGAAAATAACCTTTAGTAAAAGAGAGCCAAAACTTGAATGTAACTAGTTACTTTTCTACTTTCTTGGGTATTGTAACAGTAATCTAAGAAATGTGTTCATTCGCCACTTATAATACAAATGTTCAAAATTTTCTAGTGAGCATTCGCTTCGTCACCATATCGGCTTCGCTACTGATAAGACCACCCTAAATTTAATTTACGTCAAATATAATTTTTGAGCTCAAGGTCAGTTTTTCTGGAAAGTTGTTATTTGGAAATTATTGGAGAAAGGTAACCAAAGAACTTAGATTACAAAGAAGTTGCATCCCATCCCACTGTTCCTCCAACAGGAAATCTCGTCCAATTCACTAACGAGAACTGATTCGACTTTTGCTAATTGATATTAGAATCTGATTAGATCCAATTCGTTTCTATGTGTAGTGAATTGGACGAGAGTTATTGCTACAGGAAACAAAACGCCATGCAACTCAACTTCTTTGTAATCTACGTTCTTTGAACGCAACAACAATGAAAGAGGTAGAAATTATAGCTGCTATTTCAGAGATCACCACTTCTCCTAATCAAATTTCGTTCTTTACTCAGTCCGGTCTCGAACTAATTAGCTCATACTTGCTAGGCAAATATGTTGCTTATTTTACACTTTCGTATATTCAAAATAAAAAACTGGTCTTGTGCTTAAAAATTATTGTTGATATAAATATAATTAATATATCATGTTTTTGTAACAGCAAAAATCAAAAATTTCATAATTTATTTATATGACTAGGGCCTAACGTTGCGCAAATGTGTTTCCAATACAATAAAAAAAGTCGAGCCTCAGAATAAAATTCATCACTGAAAGAGTTTAAGAAAGTAATATATTCTTCTATGTAGTATGTAGTTTAGAGATTCGAAAACTATTGAACCGATTGAGCACAAATTCAAAGCATGTGTCTGCAATTGTGTCTATTGTGCATAGGGCAAAAAAAAATCCGATAGGTGATGCTGGTGTCGAGATATTTCCAAAGACCGTATTTACAGTCCGGTTTACCTCAAATTTATAACATATATTACACACTTAAATATAAATAAATTATTTGAAAATTTATCCGATAGGTGCCGCTAAAGGGAGAGTATTTCTAAAAAAAACCTTTTTGATTAAAATCCCATTCGCCACGTATTTTCTCAATTTGTAGGGTGTAGTGAAGTCAGCTAGTTTTACATCATAGTTAAAAATCTCGTAAAACTTACATATTTTGCACAACCTATTAAATTGGGGAAGGTCATATAAGGAATAAAATGAAGACTGATAAAAATTTGTCTATTGAAATATCATTAAATAACAACATACATTTTTTTTTGTGGCTAGCTACATACAAAATTAATAAATACTAGATAAATATTTCAGCATTATTAATGTTCCCATCAAGGCTCATTAAATTAGTAGATGCAATAATCAGATATATTTTTTATTGTGTTAAGACACTGAAATGTCATAAAAAGTCTCACACATCTTTTCAAATCGCACCAATAAATAAAAACTCTTTGACAAATTATAATGTATTGCGATGAAATATATATTGTAAACACGATGCAGAGAAAAGAAGGTGACGACAAAAACACTTCCGTTACTTCGTACTAGCCTCGTTTGACGGATTGGTGTCACAGACGGCTCTTAAAAAGTTGATTTTTTAGAGTTTTGAATGATTTGTACAAAAAGTTAAACACAGAATAATAAATGTAAAGTGCCGAGCTTTGTATTTTAGCAGATGCAGTGCAAATAAAACGCCCTAATACAGTTATCACCTTCCTTTTCGTCTCGCTATTCCTGTAGCAGCAAACGCTGTGACGTGTACGCTGCCGGCGTTGTCGTAATCTGGTTTTCTATCGTTCTTGAATTGTAAACAAACGGATCAACTTATTTTTACAATAAAAAAAATGAAAATGGCACATCGCCGAAACTGGCCTACCTCCAAAACAAATTTGATAAGGGACGATATAAAAAATTAAATTACTGCTGCTTCGAACTGTTCAATACATATGCCTGAGTTTATGTAGTATAAAAAAATATTGTCAGTAACCCCCTATATTGTAACATGAGTTCAAATATGTAAGTATTTATATTTACATACATACATGCATATTTCAAACAATTATCTCCATCCATACGAAACAGTTCCACTTACATTTCCACCGCGCAATTTCTACATACAATTCCCTTGGGCTGCTTTGAGGCTTCCAAAAACATTCTTGATTGGGGTATGGTGCAACAAAAAGGCGTAAAGTTGTTTGCTAAATAAAATAGTACATGTGCATATTTTCAGTTTTGAAATGAATTAATAATTGCTCGTTTTTCTTTGCTCCGTGATGAGAAGTTTTCAACTAAACAATCATTTTTGTTTATGTGCCTTTTAATATTTGAAAAAGTTGTATCACTTCCACGTACTTACAACAAAGAAGTTGAAATTTCAAATTCTCCAAAAATAAAGTATGCAAATGATGAGCAAGGGTTTTTGTTATGATACATCTTGGTAAAGGCAATTTTTTATCTATATGATATGGCTATTAACATTGAAGCTTGACTTAAGTTAATATGCAAGGCAAAAGTTAAGCAAGAATCCGAATACAAATGCAAGAGGGGTTAGGGTTGTCACCTGTTTAAAAGGATTAATGAAATATAGTCATTTAGCTTTATACTACTACTGAAATAGGAAATCAAATGATAAATGATAATGAAATTTCCATATTTATGTCGTTTTCCTCTTTTGCCTGGAATGTCCCGCGGACTAAAATGAATAACAATTACGCACTGATAAAAAGCGATATTGCTATCGATAATAAAGAAAGCGCGATCAGGAGTCAGCGTTGAAATGAGTTGCTAGGTATGTTATGTAAGCAATTTAATGAATCGTCATTCCATTTTGAGTGCCATAAGTGTTTTTTTCATCCTATGTGTAATAATAAATATATGTATCAATACTGGCGCGAAACGAAAGAGTTTTTGAAGAAAATATTTTTGGGTAGGGTTGTCAAAATGAATGGGAAAATTAAACTAAAAAAGGGTAAAAGGGTTTAGGAAAGCGCTGTTTCAAAAATATTTTTGATTAGAACTATCATCTGTTTACAAAGTTTAATTAATATTTATTCAAACGTCCGGAACACCAGTTTTCACGACCGAACCGAAAAGAAGCGAACTTGAACATTTTCACATATAGATCCATACATATTTTTGTAAAAATAACAATAAAAATCTTATGTTTTTATTGCTCGAAATTTAATACTTTTATATTGTAATGTGAAAATAATAGCCTATTAATATTTCCAACTCCGTCTATCGGTGTAAAGCTGAATAATGGTTTGACAGCAAATGTTCATTGAGAAATGTATTCAATTTGTTATGTAATGAATAACTTCTTTCAGTATTACGAGTATGACCACAAATCAAATCCCTATCGTGTAAATCCGAAAAAAAAATAAAAATTTACTAATGTTGTTCGGCCAAAGATCGCCTTTTTCTTGGCCGAAGCCGAACCGAACCTTATTGGCCGAACGTGACCGAAGCAGAAGTTCGGTCATTCTCTAAATCCAACCATTTCTCCGTAGAGGTGAATAAAAATAATAAAAATAATTTTGATTTGAGATTTTGTGTGCTATGGAGGATGATAAAGAAAACAAAAAACACAACCATCGGGCCCAGGAATATCGGGCGAGCACGCTTCTAAGACTATTTTTTATTACTAATAATTTATTTGAAATGGTGTTAAATATTATTTGCAGATATTTTCAACATGGGATAAACAAATTTAAATGGGGTAAAAGTGACGGACTTACACAACTCAACCCAATTGTTTTGATAATTTCACTTACTTGGCGTTCGTTGGTTCGAGACAGGTGCGCTATTTCTTCCCGTAAAAAGGAGAGAAAGGAATAAACTAAAAAAACAGTTTTTATTCCTTACATGTATGTATGTATGTATATATTGCTAAGGTTATGTTAGGTTAAATAGGCTGCTCTCGTAGAGTTCACTCGGTAACCACAGGACCTATTTTGAGGTCCAGAAAAAGATTTCCTTCAACCTAGCCTTATACGTTCTTAAACCATTCCGATCTTTTGGGAAATCCCGATTACCGAAGAAATTGCCCTCTAAAGGGCAAAGCAAAATTACTTAAGTATTGCAATATTAGTGTGAAGCGAATGAGATTTAAAAGAAAATATTTCAATTTAACTAATAAATGAACTTAGATTCTATATATTAATTAAAATGTTAAATGAAGTACTAAAACTTTACACAATTTTTAATTAATAAAAATTTTCTGATATTCGGCCAAAGAAAATCCCAACCGAACTTTGGTGGCGAAAGCAAGCAAGGTATTTTAATTGAATAGCTAAGTACATACCTGGGGGATTCCACGCAAACCTTTGAAAATGGGACCATCTCTGAGTGGAGACATAATATTGACGACGGCGCCCGCCGTAGCCGAGTGTCTAGCGTGTGCGCGCTTCATTCGGTGAGTTCCAGGTTCGAATCCAGCTCGGGGCAAGTAACATCCAAAAATTATAGAAAAAGTTTTTTCTAATAGCGGTCGCCCCTCGGCAGGCAATAGCAAACCTCCGAGTGTATTTCTGGCTTGAAAAAAACTTCTCACAAAAACATTCGCCGTTCGGATTGGGCGTAAAACTGTAGGTCCCTCAATTCGTGTTACAACATCAAGACGCACACCACAAATTGTAGGAGAACTTCGACCAAAAGCGCTTAAGCGGTTATAGCGCCAATTAAGTAAGTAAGTATGGTACTTCAAAAAGTGGAAAGGGACTAGCCTATAGCGTGTAATTGGTGCGGATATATGTATTTCTCTGTTTGTAATTTTTCTTCGCAAATTCGATGAATTATCATAAAACACATTTCATTTTATTTTTGATACCTCATTTTTTCAAGGGCATAACAATCAAAGTGCTTGAATATTTTTTCTATAGCATTTTAGGCACTTTTCTTATAAATTACAAGTTTCTTTTGTTCGATGACCCTTAGTCAAATATGTTTGGAAACATTTGTGTGGAATAGTTTATAAAGTTCTTGCAAATAGGACTTCTACGGCACTTTTGAAAGCGTAGGTCAAAATGATCTCTAAATATGAAGTTTTTTGGTTAGAAGTGATCCACAGAATTATTGGCAGTACAATGAAACAAATATTGTATTAGAAATTAAAAAATAAATGTATTTTATGTTCTTCTAACTCAACAAAAATCAAAATCAAAAACTTTGTAAGTCAATATCTCAAAAAAAAAAAATCGTGATAGAACCAAACTAAGAGGCAGTTTACCATAATTATTTTTCTGTTAGATTGTGCTTAATATACCGGTAAACGATTTTCGGTGATTTTACGAAAATGGCATCGGTAAGTCCGAATAGTTACGAACGAATACGATCAAAATATATGCCACGTTCGTACCAGCTCTTATCCAGTACTTTTCCTGTAAAATCCTGTAAAATTGTCAAATAGCAAAACTACTCTCTAGACTGAGAGTATTGCAATACTCTTTCATGCCCTTATATAACTATTTTTTGGAAAATGTTTACGCTGCTACAGTGTAATGAGCAAAATCGAATATTTGAGAAAAAACTTGCGTATAAATAATCCAGTCTGATTGTACAAACCGCATAATATAATTCACAAGCAACAACATTTGCTTCATCCGCAAAGGTCTTCAAATTCTAAAGTCATTTACATACAAAAAAACGAAGACAAGCACATCCATACAGTCATACTTATTGTGTAAATAACAAGAGGAGGGAGGTCACTGTAAAACAAAAGCAAATGAGTACGAGCAGTTGTACTTAGATGGAGTTACAAAGCGTGAAGTATCATGTATCACACGTTGATGCCACCACACAGCCTGGCACAGCGCAAACGATCGGAATTATATTAAATTCATTTTAGAAACATTTTTATACATTTATACCAGTATACATATGAATATGTATGTACATACCATGCAATATTTGAATGCATACAAAGATTAATGTGCCTTTACCCTGCAGTGAAGCTTACTAGTTCTAAACTGGGCCTGACTTCCAAAACGTACATCTGCAAAGTTAAGATACATTTTTATTGCATTATTCAGACCGCATCAATATATATTGTCATATGACATTGAAACTAGCCGATTTTATATTTTATGATGTTTGTGAACACAAAATTCGCAGAGCAGTGTTTTTTTCCTAAGCAGAGTTTATTGAAAAAAATTTAAATTTCTTACAAAATAATAATAATGTAAAAGAGTCAACAAAGATTAGCATTTTTATGCTAAATAATCAGCTCAAAACGTTTGAAACAATGCCAAATTTTATATGTATCAAAGTTATAATTTAATATCCATATGAATAATTATCGAAACATACATTCGCTATTTTTATTTTGGATATATTAATTTTTCACTGTCTAGTAGAGACTCCTGTTGAATGGGCTTTACTTAATGACGGCGCTACATGCCATACACCCAACGATACAATAAATTTATAGAAGGAAACTTTTGGTGAGCGCATTATCTCGCTTCGTGGGTCTTTGGCGTCGTCTCCAAGATCGTGCGATTTAACACCGCTGGTCTATTCTTTGTGGGGTTATGTAAAGTGGCTTGCCTACGCAGATAACCCCGATACGATTGAGTTTTGGAAGAGAATATTCGGCGCGTCATTGCTTACATACGCCCCAATTTCTGCAAAAAGTGCTCAAAAATTGGGCCTCTCGACTGAATTTATTCGAACCAGCCGCAGCGGTCAGTTGCCCGAAATCACTTTTAAAACATAAGGGCAAACTGTTACTTTTATAAATTCTTTGTCATAATATTAAATTATATGCATTTTATTTGATCTTGAAAACCAGAGGTCTAAAAACACACCCTTTAGATGCCCACACGTAACCGACGTTGCCTCTACGCCAAATAATTTTCGAGCAAGCTTATAAAGTGCTGGGTAATCAACGAAATTTGCATCACCATCATAACATTCAATAAACTATTTCAAAAATGGAACTTATATCTTAGCGAAATTAAATAGAATTTTGGCACCACCGCTATCGCCATCGCAATAACCCATTGATCAGAGCATTGTCATGACTATCACTGGTTCCTAAGACCTCGAAAAGAAAGAATAATAATTTTTCTAAATTAGTTTTTTTTTTTTTTTGGAAATTAATTGATAGGTTTCATTATTATTCTTCTTCCTAATTGGCGCTTTGACCACCTAAGTGATTTCGGTCAGTTTTAGTATAACACGACATCGTTCCTTTGTCATTCTAGCGGCGCCAGGTGAATCAAAAGTCTTTCCAAAAAGAAAGGAGATACATATTCCTCATCCACTACCAACGTGTACCACATAGAAAACTTTCAGGGCTGGAGCAATTTCTTTCATACATACAAAATTACCTATCCTGAATCTCAATTCGCTGAACTCGTTCCATCGTCAGCGGTATCCCCCGTCGCAAAGACGTAACGGTCCAAAGAAGTTCCAGAGCATATCTCTCTCAAACACTCCAAGAGTCATCTCATCCGTTGCAGACAACGTCCATGCTTCAGCGCCATACAAGGGCAAGGCATGCGAGGCATGATGAGAGACTAATAGAGTGTGGTTTTAGTCCGTCGAGAGAGGGCTTTACTGGTCTATAGCCTATTCAACACATGGTAGCAAGGCATTCCCCGCTGGATGTATTATCGAGGTTATTGCTGGTTCCCAAATACAAAAAAGGCCTCTACTTTTTCAAAGCTTCAACTATCAACAGTGATATGGGAGCCATGACGCGAATGCGCTGACTGTTTATTTGATGATAGGAGTTACTTCGTTTTACCTTCGTTCACATCCATACCATAGCGGAACTAACATCATGGTTGTTGAGGTTGATCGTTTTGATGGCAGATTTAATTCTGCAGTTCAAATTATCTTTTCCAAAATAAGGTTAACGAAATCGAAACCTTGTTTGGTATCAAACGGCTCGGAGAAGTCCTTCGAAATTCTGACGGAGCTGGTAGTTTTGCAGAGATACCAAATTCAATAGGCAACTTGTGTCGTGCTGTCGAAAGCTGTTTTTAAGTCGACAAAGAGGGGGCGAGTGTCGATCCTCTTCTCACTAATTCCGCGGTGTTAGCTCATATTGCAGGATCACCTGTCTTGTGTACCTATTGGGCAGAGCACATTTATGTAAATACCAATCGGCGGGCATATTTTGCAAATAAGCTGCTGCAAGGCGAATTCATATAAGGCGATAAATGCTTGTTCTTCTTTCACAATTCGCCTTAATTGTTTTGTTTACACAAATAAAATACTTGAGCAGCACTAGGCAAATTCAGATTTTGATATTCAGGATCCACCTTGAACTACTGCTTGCACTTTACCAGCTCTTCGCCACCTTTGTTGAAAAGCATTTTTGCTATTCGAAATGTGTCGAGGTTGGGAAACAGAACGTCAATGCCGTAATCATCGATTTGGGAATCGGTATCTTTAACTTAACAGGCAACGGTTTTGCTGTCAGTATTTAACAAAATGGATAAATTTTCCCTCCACAATTTAATTGTTTTTAGGACAACTGTAGAACAACTTAACTTAATCCTGACACGTCGTATGCTACAGTATTTCCATGTCAGCCCGTTCATTACATGCAAAAGGTGTGCTTATTTATATTTCCATTTTAGGCAAACAACTTCCAAATTAAAAAAAAAAACAGATAGATCTAAGGCGCAGTCAGTATAGAACTGATATGAATATTCTCATTAAATACCACTTTATGAATTATATTTTTTGTTGATCAGATTAACATTTCATTGCAGGGTATATACATATATACTATATTAAATATCTATATGTGTCTGTATTTTTGCATGAATATATGCATGCGTGCACACGACGACTGGTATTGAATGTCAATACAAATGCGGCGACATGTGAATCCTCCAGGCGATAGAGCGCTTTGACGCCCTTCATTCACTACCTATTTACATACATACGTAGACTATATTCGTAGAAGTTGTCTACGCTTCTATTACATTCTTTCTTTATTATTCTTGCTATAACTTTGCACTCGTATGTATGTCTACCTTGCCATAGGGGACTTACATAAATGCGTCAAGCCAGTCAGTGTCAATAACATCTGAGTGAGACTTAAGTGCACAAATGACTTAAAGGAAAGCCAAAGGATAGAAAAAATTACAAGTTTAGTATTTTAGTAGAAGAGGTTTTAAAAACATGTATGGAGTGGGCATCTTAATAGTAAGGCTTTAATTCACTCTACGCCATTTGATATTCAATTACATTATTGTGGTAGGTTAGGTTGAATAACGATAGTCAAAAAACTTAGCGTAACTCAGCGCATAGTAGTATCTAGTAGACAGTTCCCTAATCTGACACTTTTATGCTCTCAAATTGTTGTTATATCCTGCCAAATCTAGCCAGTCCTTTCAACGAAACTATTATTTTTAACTTTTCCCATAGATTTTAGAAGTAGGGATCTCCCAAAAATACAAAGCGCATTCATTAAACTGCAAGTCACACAACTAGGAAGTATTGTACGAATTCTTGCTCTTTATCTCATTGTCTTTTACAACTCCTGCTTATATCGTTACATTTTTTAGAGTTCCATTAGTTTCCCAGAGAATAGTATCATGCTCGCCTTTGTGAAGCTCATTACATAAGCATCGTGCTCTTCGCTCGTAGAGTGTACTCGTAGACCAAAAAGCGCATGATACTCTGCAAATGCAAGAATGAAAAGAACATTGCGCCTGCCACGCTGAGAGCAACTGAAGAAGAGGAAAAAGCGCAGAAGAAACGGACAAAAGGCAGAATGACTGAATAGTTTTCTTAGCATTGTTTGTGTAAAATGCTTTTATTTCTTCAGCGAATGGGTGGGTGCTGTCTAATCGACGAAGGTAGGACTTGCGGTCCGCGGAAGGCGCAATCTTGTATTCTATCATTCTTGCTGCATTTTTTTCCACCGGCATTTCCCAACCAAATACAGAATGAGACTATGTTATCGAAGAAATTCGCTATTTAGTCGTTCGATGATGGCAGATACCAGTGTGACCAGATTAGCTTTTTCGAGGCTAGATGTAGTATTTATTTTTGTTCTCTAGCCTCCGAATTTTAGTTTGTTGTTTGTTTGGCCTTTTCTTACTTAAAAATAAAGTTTAAAGTTGAAGAAGCTGGTTAAGAAAGAAACCGGTAAAAGCAATTCGTAAAAGTTGTCAGCGCGTTTTAATAGAGTTGATGACCCAATTAATTACCAAAACACCTACCGGTTAAAAAGAATTCTCTACTAGAGATTAATTTATTTTTTCGTTGAAAATACATTGAAAATTGAAAATCCAGATATATTTGATTACAGTGAATAAGAGTAATTTAATTATTCTGCAAGTCAAATCAGATTTACTGAGCTGCAGTAGCAAAAACTTATAACAATTCAGTGAACAAAAGTCAAAAAGTCAAAACATTTGAAAATTTTAATACAACCATGATTCAATAATACATAGACGGTTGGATAACCAGGCAGTTGTCTCGCTCCCGCTCGCTGCCTTATCCTGTGTGACTTTATTTTTTAATTTATAGAAACTACTAAGAATATTCCTTTTAGCACTAATTTAATCTCTCAAACGCAGGTCTTAGCAAATATGGACAATCGCAATATCTTTTAAGTCGTTTTTTATATTTAATTCATATTTTATTCGAAATAACAAATATCAAGGCAGTCGAAAAACACAAACATCAATAATTATCGAACCCTCTATTATTGAATCATGTAATTGATGATGATTTTTTGTTTTTTAAATATATAAAAATAATAAAAAATAAATTTAATTTCATAAACCCAAATACGTAAATAAATACAAAGTATTTGTACCCAACAATGTTCAATATATAGTGTTCTACGTGAAAGTTCGAGAATTAAATTATTTATCAAACGTAACTATTTTATTTAATTTTTTGGAAGGTCTTACAATTTTTGAGAAGGTCTTACAATTTGGTTTTACTACAGTACGACCTTCCCTGTTCTTATTTGAGAAAAAATCAAAAAGCGAAATGACAATGAGGCCACAAATTGATAAAGAACTAAAAGAAGAATTCGAATAATAAATACAAAAGAATGCCACTCCGATTCCGAATAAAACTTCCAGTGAATTTTCTCCGTTTCCTTATATCTCAAATCATGTATAAAAATTTTCGGTGACCTTTTCCTCTGTCCTTTTTTCACATTCGAACTTCAATGTTGAAAAAATAATATCAGGTAAAGGGAGAATTGGTAAATGTGTTTTGGGAATAGTTTCTCCAAATTTTTCAAAGCGATTTTAACAAGTATTTTAATGTAAATATTTTTGGGCTTATTCCTCTTAGGTCCATGGGCAACTACGTTACACAAATTCTGTTCGAATTACTTATTTGCAGGTTAAGTTTAGATATATGAAGGCGAATAGTTTTTATCTCTTCATCTCTAATAATTACAATTTCCGAATTAAATAAGTCTCTGCGAAAATAATGAAAAACTCATAGATATATAAATAAATATCTTATGTGGATAGTATATCTAATTGGAACACCGGCTAAATGCCTCCGGAAAGTTTCCAGAAATTTTTAGTTGGATCATCTTTTTTCTTTCGAAAAATTAACTTCTAATTTTTGTTTTCACTTTTAATTATTATTTTTTTATTATATTTGTATATAAGCCAGTTTACAAATATATTGGAAAATTTAAAAGAAAATTTGGCGCAGTTTTGTTTAATTTGGTACATTTCGTTCTGACATTTGGCACAATTTCGAAAAGTGAATTCATCATCCCTGATTAACAATGATCCCCAATGGAGATGGCATTTTATAATTAAATCCACATATTGGAAAGCATTGGAAAAATTCAACAACAGTCAAAGGGATAGAAATACGCGAACTTGAGCCAACGACCTAATAATTGCCAAGCAAGTACGCGGCCGCTGACCCAAGTCGACATATGAATTGTTCCTTAAGTCCGCGCGCCGAGCCCGTCTTGAAAGAGGGGCTGGGTTATTTAACTCCTTTTTTATAGCATCTAACCTTTTCAAACCTTTCATTCCATTTAGATTTACTCTGACCCATTTTTTTTTTACAAATTTTACTTAAAATTTGCCATGATGAAATTTTGTTTCAAATGTAGATTACTCAAATTTGTAGTTTTTTTATTGTATAACTCAAGGTTTGTTTCAAATTTGGATGACTCAAATTTGTTGTTTTTTTTATTGTATAACTCAAGTTTGCTGAAATTTTTCATTACACAGAGCTAAAAAGTTCACCTATAACACTGTACGACAAAATCAAATTTTTTTGGTACACATGTTAAATGTGTCTCGGCGTTTTGCGGTAGCACGTCAGAATTTTGAGAAAATCGATTTTTAAGCTTCAAAGGACCGTGGAGGTTCACTTCTTTTTTTTATATTAAAATAGAATTAATACATCTTTTTTTATTTTTAAAATTAAACCTCTTGTTGAAAGAAGCCTATAGATTTTTCCTTGTAAACAGCACGTTTTTTAATACAATAATTTAGTATTACACTTTCTTTTTTTGCTTACCATAATGCAATGCAAGCACTTTATTTACATACATAAAAATTTAACTATATATTTTCTTACCTTTTTAGCTTTGCGATGTTTCACTGGAAGTGGGTGGTGAAACAATACAAGCTCACAAAGTGGTACTTGCCTCCGTGTCGCCATATTTTTACGCCATGTTCAATGGTGAGTTGCATTAAATTTACATTTTGTTTATTTAAATTTTGCTACCACAAATAAATATCCAATTAGTATTTTCATTTCAATAAAATTTTTCCTACTTCCAAAACTTCAAACTATTCATTACGTCTAACCAATTATTCTCCTTTTATCCTTCCCCCTTTTTTTCAGATGATATGCTGGAACGTAACCAGGGTGCGGTACGTTTGCATGATGTTGACATAACCGCTCTGCGTCAACTCATCGATTACACCTACACCGGTGAGATCACCATTACTGAGGATAATGTGCAGGTGTTGTTGCCTGCCTCAAGTTTGTTGCAAATTCATTCCGTACGCGAAGCATGTTGTAAATTTTTGCTGCGACAGCTGCATCCATCAAATTGTTTGGGTATACGTAGTTTCGCTGGTGAGTATGAATTTTATGTAAATTGTGGATGCAAATATGTAGTACGTGTAGAGAAGGTGGGTGTTCTATGCAGATGTAAAGTTTTTGGTTTAGTTAAGTTAGAATTATTCGTTTGCTTCAGCGTGACATGATTTTATGCATCAATAGCTCTGGCAGTTTCGTGCTTTTTAAATATTTATAGCAAAACAGAAATCGAGGTTGCACCTGCGTAACTATGTGGTTTGAAAAGTTTATAAGTTAGTCATAAAACAAGTAAAAAGAAGTCTTATATTCGCCTTTGCTGAAGCCTTCAAAAAATTTAGCTTGAATTTATTTCTGCGTTTTTAGCGTAAAAACATTCAGTTTGAAAATACTATTTTATTTTTCTCATATAAATAAATAAATACAATATAATTAAGGATTTTCAGCCATCAGTGGTATAACTTACAGAGTACTAAACTTCGTGATTTTCCCAGATTTGATCACAAAATGTCACGGTTTTACCTGTCTAAAAGAAGGAGTTGCAAGCTAGCTATAGGTTGTTGTAGCTCGGCCTTGCTGATTTCTATTACGACACTTTTCGATTATAAACAAGTGGCATTTCATATTCTTAGCTGCTTTGGTATAAGAGATATAACGTCAAACCTCATATCTAGACAATCAGTTGTATGAGACCCGACCTTCGTGATTCCCCTACGACACTTTCCATTTATGATAAGAGAAAGGAGTGCCCAAGTTGTATGTCAGCTATATGTGGTCCGAGCTTGTCGGTTCCGACAAATCATTAATACTAGGGGCCGAAAACAATGATACAATTTTTTAAATTTCAATAAAAAAATCAAAAGATATGAACCTGTTACGATTTAAAAAAATTTTAGCGATCTCTCTAATTCATATCTCTAATTAATAAAATAAACTTTTAGATTTTTGTTAATCGCTCAGTAAGCATAATAAAAAAATAATCGAGTTTTATTTTTTTGATCACAAATCATCACAATGTGCAATAAGCAAATACTTATACACGAAATATTTGTTAAAAAAAAGTGGTATGGCGTTTTGCATTCTGCAAAAAAACTCAAAAGTTAATTTTTATTTCTGAAAGATAAAATAACGCCCAAGAATTGAGTTTTATTTTTGAGCAAACAAATATCACTCAAAAAGTAACTATTATTTTTGGTGTAAAAATTAAATTCAAAAATAATGTTTTGTGACCAAAAAAATTAAACTCATAAAATGAAGATTTTTGATTAAAAAAATAGGAATTCGAAAAATAGTCATTATAAAAGAGCAAAAAAATAACACTCAAAAAATGAGTTTTATTTGCAATCAAAAAAAATCAACCTCGACTTATGATTATTTTTTCTGAATATAAAATAAAACTCAGAATTTTTTTATTAATGTTGAGCGAAAATTTATAAATGCTAATATAATGATTATTTATCAATTTTTTTGATAGGACTCATAATGATTACGGTCCCTAATGAATGCATTATACAAATAAATCTCTCTTCTAAACTTCGTCGGATAATTCTAAAGCTTAGGGGCTTTGCGTTCAAATAGCTAGACAAGCAGACAGACGAACATACAGAAGGGTATGGCTCTTCATCCTTTATTATATTACTATACTATCTCTTCGCTTGATTATTACAAGCCAAGTCATTTTTTAATTAGCTTAACCTAAAAGAGGCTTTCAACCATTGACTTATATATTTAGTTATCCATTCATGCCTCATGTGGACTTAATATAATAAATTCGTAACTGAAGTACAAAATACGCGGGTACTAACAGGAGCTCGTTAAATTGTTGATATTTTAATGGTTTTTGCAAGATCAAACAATGGTACGCGTTTTGTAGTGTTGTATTAGGATATCTCATTAAACATATATTTTCTACGGCTACACTGTTTGCCAGATGCCAATATTGGGCATTCGCATCCTATGTATTCAACCGTTTCATCCTGCAACACGAACTTTCTGCATCTTTTATCTCTTACCAGACCTAATTTAAATTTAATTTTTGGTACACACAATTTCTATATTATTATATTACATATATTAAACCTAATTGAGGCTTCTGTCGCCAAAAGCCAATGGCCGTCACTAGCCCTACTAAGAATTTGGAGTTATTCCTTTTAATAGAAATTCAGTAGCCCTACTAAGAATTTGGAGTTATTCCTTTTAATAGAATGTAAAAAGCTCATAAGATTAGTGTCGTATGATAAACATAAGATTTCCGCAATCCTACAGTTCCGTGTTTCTTTCGCGCGTTGTCTGCTTGCCGATATGTGTACATACAGATCGTGAATCTTCTTTATTGAGCCCCTGTTTGGAAAGGGCATCTGTCCTTTCATTCAATTCTACACCCTTATATTCAGCAGCCGAATAAAAGTATACGGTTTTGGCCTTAGACAACCTTCACAAGGTACCCTTTAAACTCCACTACGGTCTCAGAGCAGGTGATATGCGAAACCAGGTCCTTGATAGCTGTCTCATTGTCGATGTAGATGTTAAATCCCCTGCTAGCTGGTTGGATATCTGATACCAGTTCATTAATTTTCTTCACTGACTGGCCTGCTGAACTCTAGGGTACAAGTTATCTATGGCTTTATATAATATATACATAAATCACTTTTACTGGGCATAAATCCAAATATCCAATCACCCTATTAAGATTAGTTCTGAACTCATAGTTAGTATTTCCTTCATAATACATGTATTGCTTTTATTATCTTCTATGATATTTTATTTTCCAGATGCTCATTCATGTAAGGAACTACATACAAGATCGCATAAATATGCACTGCAGAATTTCCAGCAAGTCGTCGGTACCGAGGAATTCTTGCTGTTGCCATTTGATGAGGTATTAAACTATCCATAATACACATATTTAGTAGTCAATTGCATTCCATTCACAATAATTTTAACTGACTACATATATTCTCCTTTACTACTTATTTTATCGCATTTTCGCATAGGTCAAAGATCTAATATCGAACAATCAATTGAATATTTGCTCCGAAGAGAAAGTTTTCCTCGCTGTTCTTAATTGGGTTAAACACGATCTGCCCGAACGGCAGTGCCACATTGCCGAATTGATGAGTCATGTACGCTTGCCGTTGGTGGGACGTGATTTTCTAATGACTTGCGTCGAAACAGAGTCACTCATAAGAGAGGACGGCCAATGTAAAGAACTCTTACTCGAAGCCATGAAATATCATTTACTGCCAGAGCAGCGCAGTTTGATGAGCAGCCAACGCACTCAAGAGCGCCGACCGGAAGGTATGAAACCATATGTGTTCGCCGTGGGTGGTGGCAGTCTTTTTGCCATTCACAACGAGTGCGAAGTGTACAATCCGCGCACCAACGCTTGGACATCTATTGCACCGATGTTGTGGCGTCGTTCACGCTCTGGTGTGACAGCGCTACATAAACAGCTCTACGTCGTCGGTGGTTATGATGGCGTGAGCGATCTGAGCACTGCCGAATTTTATAATCCATTGAATAATAAATGGACTAACATTACGCCGATGGGCACTAAACGTTCATGCCTAGGTATTTGCGCTTACGATGGACTGTTGTATGTTTGTGGTGGCTATGATGGAGCGTCGTGCCTTAGCAGCATGGAGCGTTACGATCCGCTGACGGCCATCTGGAGTTCGTGTCCGGCAATGAATACGAGGCGACGCTATTGCCGTTTAGCGGTATTGGACAATTGCATTTACTCGCTGGGTGGGTTCGATTCGACAAACTATCAGTCGAGTGTGGAGCGGTTTGACCCACGTGTAGGACGTTGGTTCCCCGTACAAAGTATGACAGCGAGACGTAGTAGCTGTGGCGTAGCTTCTTGTGATGGCTACTTGTACTGCATTGGCGGCAATGATGGTACAATGTGCATGTCCAGCGGCGAAAGGTTCAATTTACGACGCAACACATGGGAGCCGATCGCGGCAATGCATTCGAGAAGGTAAGTGCGACCGATGAAAAATACAATAGAAATCAATATGTGAGTATTAACGAGATCTTTCTCTATTTTATTATTATAGATCAACCCACGAAGTTGTCGAAGTGGATGGTGCCTTGTATGCGCTCGGCGGCAACGACGGCTCATCCTCGCTCAATTCAGTGGAGCGCTATGATACGCGTTTAAATAAATGGACCGTAGTTAATTCGATGGTGACACGTCGCAGTTCTGTCGGCGCAGCGGTGCTGGAGTGCTTCCATCTCGAACGCGGACTGGTGCAGACAACGAACTTATGACCATTATCGACCATAGCTGAAACATTTGCGGCGGCGGCAGTAGCAGCCGTTGTAGTTGGAAATGGTAGTGGGGGTAGCGGGACAACGACGACTAACAATGGCAATGGTGGCAGTAACAGCAACACAACGGCGGCAGGCAACGGGGTTACATCCACGCTAACCACAAACATCATTGTACCGGGTCGCGCTGTAAGTGGGCGCAGCATGTTAGGTGCGGCCGAGGTCAGTGGCAGTATTGGCAGTCTAATGAGTAGTAGTACCAGTGCACTCAGTACCTCCGCACCAACGACTACCTCAACTTTGCGACGATTACGCGAACGCGAACGGGAACGAGAACGAGATAATAATAGTACGGATAACCGCGTGAATGGTGTAATGGTAGGTGCAGTGGGAAGCGGAAGTTCAAACATTAATGGCAATAGTGGATGTGCATCTGGGAAACCACCATCGACGGCCTGATGTTTGCGCTTCAAGTGAAGAACAAGAGAGCCACCAAAAAATGTTTAAAGAGGGATAACAAACGTTGTGAGTGGAAAAAGAGAAGCAAACGAATGACATGTGACATAGAAGTAGAAGGTAGAAAAGAAGATGGTTGAATAAGAAAAAGTTGAAATGCTCAAGGAAAAGGGAAAGGTTTTTGAAGAAATTTCGGCATGAAGCAGCATAGCAGTATTTCTAGTCAAAAGCAGGGTACGCATGTATTACATAAATTAAATGTTTTTGAAAATTGCATGTAGATAGTAGCTCGTGCAATGCAACATAAATGGAAGGAACTCTCTAAAACAAATTAATTATTAGCTCGTAAATCGCCGTTAATGCCGTTTTTCGTAAACATTTGTAATTAGAAGACAAATATTTTGTACAACCGTTTGTCTGCCACGCCCACATTTTAATACATACGGTATATAACATTATTACTCATACCCAGATTTTCTTTTACAATATCCGCAATGCTTTTCATAATAAATCTTTGTCATGAATTTTTCGTAAAAATATAGCTCATATTATGATATGAACCATACAACAAAGTTTAAGGTTTTTTAACCCATTCAGTTATAGTGGAGTAAAATGCAAGTATGAAGTGCTCAAAATTAGTGATGTGGGAAAAAGATCGATTCATTGAGAATGCTCCACGCGATATATCAGTAGCCGATTTATCGGTGTTTTTTAACTGGCATCTCTATCTAGTACATTAAATCGTTATTTAAGTTTTTCAATTGTGTCCGGCAGCTCAAAAAGTGAGGTTTCCAGATTGTTTTTAGAAAAACTCTTGATTGTAAGTTTATTATTCGCCACGCTCCAATAGATTAAGTTTCACAAATGAAGCACTTTCCTTTAAACTCATCTCCCTCATTTTCAGCAAATAAAATTAAAATTCGTTATAAATTTTATCGGTGAAACATGACGTCGGGTAAAATGGGCAACGGACCTGCAATCAAGAGTTTTTCTAAAACAAAAAAACCTAAAAATTAAGGAAGATTTTTTAAGACTTAGAAATATAAATTTACAATTCAATTTTCCAATATAAATTTAATTAGCTTAGTTATAATAATTAATTTAAAATTTTGTGCAATTTTGTTAATAAAATATTTTGTTGTGAAGTAGCATCTGAAAAATCTTCCAATGTATCGAAAAATATCAATGCACATTTCGGCCCATCCCCTGCTAAAAGCCAAACCGATAACTATCGGTTATATTAGCGGGAAAACTAACTCAAACTATTGGTCAGTTTGACGGTTAGTTTTCTATGGGCATCGGGTATCAAATTACCACTTCTGTTCTTCGCTTTTTTTGCATTTATGAAAATGAATTCAACGAATTCTTTATTTTCTTTGAATACACACACTCATACAGAAAATCGTCACCAAATAAATATCATCAATCAACTAAATTTTTCAGTCACTTGAAACTTGCACTGTGTTATAATGAAATGGAATTGGCTACTAAACTGCATACTCCAAAATTTGATCGTAATTCTGACTAAATAGTTGAACATTTTTATGAGAATTTTTTTATTTGTTAAATTTTCTTGAGTTGATTTATGTGACTTATATATATTTATGTTATAGAAATACCAATATTTTTAAGAAAAGTTCATGAAAAAGAATTAGCTTAGAAAACATTGCGAATAACAGAAAAATCGGGTTGGGAATAATGTGTATAACACAATTGCAATCATACATAATCGTGAATTAACATACATAAATATTAAATAAGAAAACTCTTATATCCGTATACAAAGAGAACAAAATGCAAAATATCAAAAACAAAAAAATTAAATACTTTACTGCCCTATAGTTAGTTGAACATAAAAAAGTTTTGAATATGCATCAAACTGGATATGAGTATTTAGGGAAAGCGCTACACAAGATATTGCATTTGATAAAAAAAAATAAATTATATTTAGATTTAATTATAAAAACTAATTTTCGAAGCGCAAGTATAGCAGTAAACGGAGGCGAATAGTGAAAATTCTACAAATATTAATTACGTACATATTTAATTCTGGAGTTTATATGTTTTTAAATTTTGACTTATCAATTTTAAAAAAATACAATATAAAATAAATAAGTAAATACAAACATACAAACGCTATTACTTAAATCAGTAAATATAAACAAACCTACAAAAAATTTAATTAATTATAGACTTATTGATAATGAAAACTCCTATCCACCTACCAACAAACTACGATTTACCTAATAAGTGTACGACAAACTATAAGCAAATAGATAAAAACAAAATGATCAACACCATATAAAAAAAAAACAATATGTTCAATATGTGTTCGTAAAATGAAATACTTGAATTTTACAATAAATATGTATTTATATTTGTAATGTTTCGCGTATACACACAAATACATATATACATACATACTTACATAAATATATGTAGATATGTAACTATAATAACTATTTATATTTGCGTCTAAAAGGCCTCAATTTTAGAAGCCCATTTGACCTTTTGTGGCTGCAACAAACCGAGTTCTTATGCGATTAATAAACAATTCAAATACATTCATACAAGCATCTAAATAATTATCAAAAGCTACGTGTGTTTAATTTTAAATTTTAAAATGGTTTGTTTGGAAAATGTATGTATGTAGGTGTCAACCGATCGGAGTTTAATACTTAATTGGTAAGTATTTACTGAAAATAATAATTACGATGAATAAAAAAAGCAAAATATCATAGTCGTTACTTGACGAGCAGGTTCATCAGATTCGCAGTTATAAGGAATATCGCAGTGACCGGGAATTCACACAATATGTGCTGGGAATGTCTCAGCCATTTCGATAAAAGATCAGTAGCATTCCGCAGCTATTATCCAGTCAAGCTTGGACCCATCAGTGTAAGCATGGATGGTTCCGCTTTTCCTAACCGTCATTGTCATTATTGAACTGTGACCGTTGTATGGATGTGCTTATTTCCCAATGTAATTTAGTCTAATGGCAGTGCTACATGCAACTTACTTAGCGTATAGATCTACCGGTAGGAAATTGAGTAGCGCACTAAACGTCTTAGAGGCTGTTGTTTTCATAGACCCAGTTATTTATAGATAGGCTCTCCGCTATACTCTCTCTACTTTCTTAATATGTATTTACTTTTTTCGCCAGAGCAACACACCAGATTACTGTGCCATAAAAGAAGATTGGTCTTACAACCGTCGTATAGATCAATGCAACAATCTTGGGTCCTAAGTCACAGTTGTTGTGTATTGCCCTGTTGTTACCTATTGCATAGAGTACTGTCGCATGTTAATTTTACGAACACGTTGTTTTCATCAAACGTGCAGTGCAGCTCTTTGATTAGAGAACATTTTGTTCAGCCGAGGATAGATCGACGTTTTGGAAAGTTTGATGGGTTTCTCCATGATGTCTTCGGCCAAGATTTAGGGGTTGTTGTTGTAGCAGCGTAGATAATCCACATGAACTTTTGGGAATGTGTAAGCCCTTGGTGCTGTATAAATCTGGGTCTTTCCGGTACGTAGACCCGACTGTCGTGGAAACGAGGTTATGTTAGCTACACCCTTTTAAGATCAGATTCATCCATGTTCGTTTTCGTCAAACTTATCTAAGGAGAGGCCCAAGAAAGGCGATGTGCCAATAGAGTCGGTCCAAAGAGGAGGTATTAGATGAGTAGGTTTAAGAGAACATGTGAGTAGGTTAATGGTATCGTGCGGAGAATCTCCACACGCTGGACATGTATTAGGCATGTCGAGGATGATTCTGGATAAGTAGGAGTAGAGTATACTACAATATACAGCTCATAGTTGGGTCAAAATAGCGCACGACTCGCAAGACAGCATTCACAGGGCGAGAGTCGATGTACATATGTATGTGGTGATCGTCTCTATGTGAATGGAATTCAAGGCCTGCCTGTACATTGTCAAATCCAGCGGGTCGTGTGCGCCTGGATCTCGTCCTTGAGTTCAAGGAGATGTCTTCTGGTATGCCATGCCGGTGGTTCTTCGGCAAGCAGATGCCTGTTTGGTGACAACCAGCGAGGAACTGCTTTCTCAACATGAGGTTGTGTTCCTTGACGAGTAGCACACTCACCTGTTGGTGTAAATACGCCGCAGGGGGGCATCAGAAGGCATGCCGCCACGGTTCGAGTACAACATTTTGGCAGATCTGAAATTTCGTCTACTGAGCCCCAATAGGGTGAGTTCTGGCGACAATACTGCTGCGGCATAGTTTAATACCGGCTGACCAATCGCATTGTACAACAACGTTTCTTTGTCGTTGCCCCAAGTGCTGCCGGCGAGAGACTTGCTGACCTTGTTACGATTCTGTACTTTGTTGAAAAGTAGAGCAGGTTGTTAAATGGGGCCCCCAAGATCTTTTGATGATTAACCGTTGGTATTGGAGAGCCGTCGACGTGTCGACGTGGGCGTGGATGTTCAGCCAAACCTCCTTCGTCCAGGTGGTAAATAGAGTCGCCGAGGACTTAGTAGGATATAGTATCAAGTCTCTGTCAGTAAAGAAATGAGCAAGATCGGAGAGATAACCGTTTACTTGCGAGCACAGGTCATCAATTACATTGCAGGTGGTCAGTGTTCACCAATCATTGGTGGAGGTTGAGGCCGCGACTTAATTTGACTTTTGCTGAGTGATATTAGAATCTGTTTAGATATAATTGGTTTCTATTGTGTTGAAATTGGACGAAAATTGTTGCCACAGGAAACGAAATGCCATGCGACTTCATTCTTTGATAAAGGCCACACAAAACCAATCAAGCCGCATCAAATTCGGATCAATGATGATGAATTGTAAAATGTAAAAAAAATATGACAGTTCAATTCCCGCGGAGCCAAAATTTTCAGAGGTGAAAAGCATATGGAACGATGTTATTGGGCTATCTGGGTATACGGTTTTCAATTTTTCGATTTATTGTATAATAACAAATTGAACTATACAAATTACGTAGAGATTTTGCATTTTCGCAGTTCACTTTGTCGTTCGAATCTCAAAAAAAAAGCACCATCTGTTGTTGTAAACCCAAAAAAATGTAGGTTCTACGATGCAGGAACGACCCGTCCAATGACTGCAAGGTAATGCTTTATGTTGTTACAACAACAAAATTTCGTTGTAGTTAATACTCCGCATGTTAATGATGAATGAGTAAGAAATTAAAATAAAGATTTCTTTGAATGGAAAATGATTTCAAAACAATTAAAGCATATTTACGACTAATCGATGCTTTCGAATTTCTGCAGTTATTCTATTAGCGGTGACATGGTATTAAAATATTTAGCAAATGTTAAAGCATAAATATTCCCTTACTGAATTATCGTTTTTTTTGTTATCCTAAGTTAAATCTCAGTTTTCATACACCAATAGTTTTGAAATTCAGTACCTTTTGTTAAAAAATATTATATTTTAAAGTTGTATATCCTATTTATTTTCAAAATTATTTCATGGATTACAACTCAGGCACAAGCATTATTTAAAAAAAAATCAGAGGTAGAAGGTAGTTAACGAAAACTTAAAATATACTTAAAAAAGTGAACTCTTCAAAAACATTCCACCAAATGCTTTAGTGTAGGTACTTGTAGTTGATGTATCAATTTAGTCAGTAAAAAATTGGTAGCTTTTCGCACCATAGCTTCAAAGGAAACGTTCTGCTGTACGATGCGCAACGGCGCCAACAGTGACACCCGATTTATCGGTACTCTTTTGCTTATCCGATCCATCAAACCAACCCGATTGGACTGCAAAAATTGTAAAAAATTGAAGATTAGCAAAAAGTTAACCACTTTTTAATCAGTACAATGCTTTCTTTGTGTTTTTTTTTGCTAATTTTTCACAAATTTTTGCAGCGGCATGGAATGAAGGAAATGTGAAAAAGGGAGAAGGATGCCGTGAAGTAATTGAATTTATGAAAGTTTATCAAAACATATCTACGGATGTAAGTGAAAAAGGATTAAAACACAACTCAATTGTATGCGCATTTTTATTGTTTTATTTTTTAAGGGCAGTTTTTTTGTTGAATTTATTTAATTTTGCGCTTCTTCACTACTTAATTCATAAACTCCTTTCGATATTAGCGTTGAGAAAGAAACAAAAGAGAAAGTCACAGAATTCAGTTAATTGTAAACATTCCAGTCCATATGAAATCAGTGAAAAACTAACAAAAAATAATGCTCGCCAATAAACATATGTAACGAAATTCATCATATATTTTGTTCGGTCATAAGAACTCAAAACATACATACATTTCCGGAACCTTTTAAAGCTTATTAACTAATTAAAATAGATCTGCGATGATTCATGATTTTTTTGATGAGAGAATTAACAAAAAAAAAGAGTCCAAATTGAAGTGAGAATATTGCTACAAAACTCCAACTGTGTACAAAATTTGGCAAGGCAAAACAAATTTGCCAATTTATTTGTACCAAAGGATAATTTAAAATTTTCAGCAAATGATTTTTTCAACTTTTTGTGTTAATTCTGCCATGGAAGTTTTTAAATTTTCTTTTTTATTTCATAAAACGGAAAATTATTTACTTTTGTAAACTTTCTCAGTCATATCATCGAAGCCAGAGTCCTGAATGTTCAACATCAAACTATCGGCTGAGAGGTAGACCTTGTTTTGTGAGTTAGCGATCTAAAATAAAAAAGGAACATATATGTAGATCATTTAATGTCGAAAAAATGGCGTCAGCAAAAATTTGACAACTTACGGTTCTGGCTATACTTTGAGCAGCGCGTATTTTACGCAATTTAAGATAGGCGGGATTCTCTTTTACCGCAAGACCCAACATTTTGGCGGCTTCAGCTTCTCCCTCAGCTTGCACAATTTTCTGTTGTTTCTCTTGCTTGGCGCGCTCAACGAAGAATACAGCACGTTGTGCCTCCTGCTGTGCCACCTGTTTGGCTTCAACAGCCGCTGTATATTCTTTACCGAAACTCAGTTCAGTCAGTGAAACATCATCCAAAATGATATTAAAGTCACGTGCACGCTCGACCAACTCTCTGCGGATCAGTAATGAAACCTGTACAGTAACAATATTATTAATAATAGTTACGTGTTTTAGAAAAAAATTAATATACCTGTTGGCGTTGTGTTATCAATTGTGAAGCGTTAAATTTAGCCACCACACTTTTTAGCACTTCATTGCAAATTGAAGGCAGTACTTTTTCATCATAATCGACACCAAGTTGACGATGCAAAACGGGAAGCCGCACAGAATCGGGACGCGAAAGCACGCGCAGTGAGATATTAATCATTTGTAAATCCTTAGACCCAGTCGGTGATGAAATCTTACGAGGACGCGAGCGAATGTCATAGATTATTGGATACTGGAACCAGGGAATGCGGAAATGTAAGCCTTCTGAGTATATATCACTCTGTATACCACCAATGCGACTGAAAATAATAGCGCGGTGACCACCATCCACTGAAAATATCGTTTAATGTTAATTTTGTATAGCGAAAACATCTAGAACTATTTGTAAATAGCGTAAATTGTGGTTATGCAACCGACGGAATTCGACCTTAGCCGGCTTATTTTAAATAAAAATTTTAACTGTTACATATGAACCCATTCTGAAAATTATATTATATAGCAGCTAATAATACTTCTTTTGCATGGGATGCAATTGTGCAGCTACATTATGAAATTACTTCGGGGTCGCCGCGCGATCCATTGATAATAGACCCATTGAGGTTATGTCATCAACATGTTTCCATTTCATCAATTTTTATTCTATTTTTTACAATTTACAAAACTTTACCTGTGTATAAAGATTGATTAATGCCATAGGCAGCAGCTCCAACTGCCGCCAGCAGCTTTATTCCCGTAGTTAATCCTGGTGGTCCACCTTTGCCGAATTTTCCAGCCAAATCATTTAGTTTACTTTGTGCCATTGTCACTAAGACGCTGTAGAGATTTATAGTTTAAAAAAATTGATTAGTAAACTAGGTATAATTATATTTTGCTAGTACTTACAATTAAATGCAATCTGAAAATTTTACACAAGAAAAAACACAAATTGGCTGAAGGAAATTTGACTGTAGGATATGCCGCACTTATCGGTCAAATTAAGACTATTAAACTAACCCGCTCAGGGTTGCATGTGTTGCACCAAAAGTTCAGCTTACAATTAAATTTACATTTTTTGCTGTTCTGGGTACTTTTACAAAGAAATACTGAAAGTTAAGTAAACAAATAGATTTTTAATAAATTTAATATAATATCAATTATTTAGGGCTTATGTCATTTGAAAAAAATTACTCTGGATAGTACATTTTTGACAACTATGAGGTGAATAAAAATTTCTGAGCCGCCAGGGCTAATGAAAAGTTTAACGGAAAACATGACCAAGAAAAGACGGTATTGGCGCGTTTTTTGGTCTAATATTGGTTAAATATCTGTTATATGCATGCATTTCAGTTCCAGCAGCATTAGTCCATTTTGCTATTACCCGTTGGGATGTATGGTGATAATAATAATAAAGTGTTGCACTGAGTTGACAGATGACAAAGAGACCGTTCTTGGCAAGGCGGGTCAAACAGATAGAGCAGATAAAATTATTTATTTTTTGTTGTTCACTTAAGACACTGCATTATCAATAAAAACAACGAATGTAGAAAATGAAGTTGCATCACTCTCACCGTTCGTCTAACAGAATATATCGTATAATTTCACCACACTATAATTAATTTGACTTTTGCTGATTGAAATTAGAATCTGTTTAGATATAATTGGTTTCTGTTGTGGTGAAATTGGACCAAAATTCTTGCCATAGGAAACGAAACGCCATGCGACTTCATTCTTTGATAAAGACCGCACAACACCAATCAAGCCGCATCAAATTCGGATCAATGATGATGAAGTGTAAAATCCAAAAAAAATATGACAGTTCAGAGACTTCCAGCTACCCTGACGGAACTTGTTCTTAGATCTTAATTTAACTATTTAGAATTCCATGGTGAATTTAACTTGTTGAATGTAATGCAGCGGTATGGCAACTTTTATATCCAATTAGAAGTTGAAGCTAGCAACTCTGCATTTTCGGAGTATATGTCAATATAATTTATTTTTCATTTTGCCTGAAGTATTGTGATGCTTTTATTATCCTGTGGGCATATTCGTGTAAATAGTTGTAGTGAATTTTATTAATTTCTTACACTAATTTTGCGGCGGTTAACCAAATCACGTTAATATATGGATACTATGCAAACCTTTGCTTCGTCAAACGAAACGCAGCCGGAGCGGAGGTCGACAGATGTATCTTTGCGATTCTACTCATTCTTGCCCTGCACACAACCGAAAAAAAGTAAGTAGCTCATTAATTTATCCACTAAGTAAAGATTTTCTGGAAGTAAGATTATATTTGTTCCACTCAGCGTGCACTACCAGCTCCAAAACAAGTGGCTATAGTACAGATACTAGCGGTGTACTTATTATCAATGACAGCGATGATGAGGATTCATCGACCATATCCGCCGCCTCGGAGCCACAGTTTGAGTTTCTGTGCGAAATTGATGTGGATAAAAATGTTCCACTACCACGGCCCATAGAACTAAAAGTAGAGTGTAAAAAGGAGCCTGAAGATTTTCGTGCAGCGCCGCAACCAGAAAAACAACCAAACGGAATAAATCAAACAACAATTCTGGCAGCAGCAACGGCGGATTATAGTGATTGTGAGGACGAGCTATTGGCATTATGTAAAATAGAGCCAGTATGTGATCTTAACGAAGTCTCAACTCAAAACGCATCAGAGCAGGATAATAATTATATCTATTTCACATGCCCTCAATGCGGCGAACGTCACAATACACACCCGCATTGGCGTCGTCACATTGTATCAGCACATAAGTTAGGCGATCAAAAGAATTGGAATTTTAAGCGACGACCAAACAATGAATTTGAATGCTGCAGTTGTCGTAAGATTTTTACTCGCTGCACACTTAAGACATTACAACAACACCACTTTACACATTTGCCGCACAAAGTTTACAATTGCAAGTTGTGTCCGTTCGAAGAGCATAGTATGTTCTTAATGATTTCGCATATTATGTTGCATAAGGAGAAGGATGCCAGTAGCAGCGGTAATGCTAAAACTTGTAATGGTGCACCGACCGCACGCGAAATTGCACTGTGGGAGCATGAAAGCCGCGCTTTAATCGCATATATTTGTCCAGCTTGTGGTTTAACATTTGATGCAGAAGATGCATGGCAGGCGCACATAAATTTTAGGTAAGTTTGATTACCGTTTTTACCGTTTTCAATAATTAAGTTTTACTTGTTTTTTTTTTTATCCATATACTACAATCATTGTCTTTTGTAACCCGATATTGTTTGCTTTTTTTTTTGTTTTTGGAAAAAATCTGTTCCTTAGAAAATACTTACCGGATTATGAGTCACGGTTATCGCTTTGTTGTTGTAAATATCGCGTTTACTCATACACTGCAACGCTGGCTTAGCTATGATCGTTTTCTTCAAATTCATTTAGGGTGAGCCCCGAGAAACACGGTGGTAGATGAGTTGATTGTTGATAAGAGATCGATGTGGTGCGGAATAAAAACAAAATGGGGGAAAACGGATTTTGTTTCGCTTGTAAATTTGTGGGATTGTTTGTTCCCAAAGAATTTGCGATGGTGCTCCTTTTTTTTACAGTTTAGTGCCATATGTCTCTACTTTTTAGTTATAAAAAAAGGGTTAGAAATAAATTTTGATTTTACCAATTAGTGCCAAAATTCCCCAATTTAGCCATCAAATATGGTTGTAAATCTTCTGTTCATAAAGCGAACCACCAAATTTGCTCGATGACGAATTGCATGTTTGACTTTCTAATAAATGACAAAATCTTTGCCGTAAAAAACCTCTTCATTAGGTAGCAAAAAGCAAAAAAATATGGAATAATGTCTATCAAGGTACGCCTTCCAAACGCCCTTCTGGAAGCTCCTCTATAGGTAGCGAAAGCAGAAGGCCTTCAGTTTGTGTCACTCTATACAAAAAAAGAATGTAAAGCAAAGACTTCTCGGTAATACTAAATTTTTTGTTTTAAATAATTGTATAATTGATATTTTGTGATTTAAAAAAAAAAATGTCGGTAATGTAAGTAATAGCAATATCACCAATAATAATATTTAATACGATCACAAAATATCGATATATTTTATCGGTAAATTTACATCCAAAAATAACGATTATTTATCAAAAAGAAAAATAATCACAAAATATCGATCAAATTTTTTCGGAAAATTTAAATCCAAGCAAAACGATTATTTTTTTGTCGAAGAAATAAAAGTCATAAAATTTCTATGAAATATGATCGGAAAAATTTGATTCCAAACAACGATTTTTTTTATCGAAAAAATAAAAATCCCAGGATATCGATCAAATTTGATAGAAAAAATATAAATCTAAGAATAACGTTTATTTTTCATCGAAAAAATAAAAATCACAAAATATTGATCAAGTATTGAAAAATTTAAATCCAAACAACGATTATTTTGTTTCCCACGACAGTCGGTTCTACGATACCGGAACACGGACTGTCACCTCAGCAGCATTCCCCAAAATTTTAGGGAGAATATTTTATGCTGTTACAACAACAAAAACAAAATTATTTTGTTATCGAAAAAATAAAAATCCCAGGATATTCATCAAATTTGATCGGAAACATTTGAAACCAAACATGACGATTTTTTTTTATCGAAAAAATAAAAATCACAAAATTTATCGAAATTTTGAATCCAAGAATCAGAAAAATTTAAATCCAAGAATAACGATTATTTTTGATCGAAAAAATAAAAATTTTAAAATATCGTCAAAATTTGGTTGAAAAAATGAAAATTAAAAAATAATCAAAACATCGGGTTAAATGAAAATCACAAAATAACGATTAAATCATAATTTTTTTTTTGATAAAAATTATAGTCTTTACCTGCCCCTGATTTATTTATTATAGTCGTTACGGTCCCTGATTTATTTCACATATTTACAACACTTTGGATATTCAAATTTAAACTCTTTTCACCATTCACAGTCACAACTTTCTGGAGAAGACCGCCGAAAATCGTTTTGGTGATCATTTTAAATGCTCCGAATGCTCCGTTGAAATCTTCTCGCAACATATTGGCGATCTGCAGCAGCATCTATTCACCCATTTGCAATACAAGTCGTATTTGAAATGCAAAGTTTGCAGTTTTACTATTTCGCGAAGAAATTTCATGCTCTCCCACATACTAAATTTACATAAAATCCATTTGAGTGCTGGAGCTATAGCTAACGGTGACGCTGTAATGACAGCTGAACCATCAACAACAACCACAACAACATCAACAACAACGGGTTTATCACCCGCCCCCGTCACTACAACAACTGCATCACCTAGAGAAGATCGAGTATATAATGGTCGTATACCGTCTGGCAACTTGTTGGAATCAGAAGACATAAATGGAAATGGTCTAAATGTATTACAGCCAAGTTTGAGAGTACGCAATATTGATAATAATACTGATGGTTATAATCATCGTTATTCATCGGTAACTTATCAAATGAATCAGACATATAGTGGTGATGCACCGAAGACGTTTACAAAATTATCGAAAAGTAAAGGTTCATTTACATGTGAGAAATGTAACAAACATTATATGTATCCAAAAAGCTTCAGTAAGCATTTGCGTTATTGTAATTTCAATAATATAACCATTTAAATACTAATCGCATATATGTATGTATATATATATTTTGTATATATATATATATACATATGTGTATGTACTTGACAACGCTAGGCGCATATTTGAATATATTATGTAGTAGTCGTGAATTCGCATAATCTAACTACATATGTGCATCCATCCACACAGTTCAATTGGATGAATGAGCGCGCGTTTGCTTCGAAATTAAGGCATACATACATTATAAATAAAACATTGACGAGTAAGCATATAGCGAGTAAAATTTTGTCTACACCACACTTCCATTCCCGTACATTCCATATTTGTGATTGCTTTGGTGGCGTAGGCATACAGAAAAAAAATACATACACACAAACGTATGTACATATGTATTTACAATAAGCATTATTTTAAATGATAAGATTTTGAACTGATGTGAACTGGTGTGAGCTTCGGTTGGAATCGCATACATATATTACTTGAATACAAAACAAACAAACAAACACACATGCATAAATACATGCATACATACCAATACATATGTGTAGTGTTTTAGGTTACCATTTTCTCGCATTTTATTTTCCTTTTCGTTTTTTTTACTAAAGTTGCCAACTGTTTACTTATTACTGCTATTTTTATTGTGGAATCATCATATTTTCATCACATATTTAACTTTACTTACATACATACGTCTTTCGGTTGATCTATTAATTATAATCCTAACTCTTAAGCTGAGTTAAGTACAAAATTTGGAAAACTGTTGAACAAAACAAAAATATATATGAAATAAAAGAACATGAACACGAATTCTTAATTCTTAAAACATGTACATATAGGTACTTTATTCTTAGATACATATTACAAAAAAAAAACAATACATATAATATATAGTATGTATACATCAGTAATTCGAGTTTAAAATCTTTACAATCTAAATGTATTTATTTATGTACATATATGTATGCATATTTTATATTTATTTATATTATAATACGTATGTATATGTACATAAGAATATGATAAAACAGATAACCTAATTAATCACACGATGATAAAATTTTGAATACTAACAAAAAACGATACACACTGATAAACCCCGATAATGGTGTTAGATTTTAAATAATTCGTATATATTTTGTCACTATGTCACATATCGGGCATATTCCGATTCTCATTGCGTCCAAATTTGGTGTCCCGCAAGTAATGTGCCGTCTGTTCGTTAATTAGTGACATAATTATCGGTTTGAGACTGAGCAAGGAGGCCAATTTGTATTTGAGTGTGACGGACTTGACCAATGCCACCAGTTGACCCAAATTTTCCTCCATCGATGGACTGATGCGATGATGTTGGGCGTAGAGTTGAAAACTAGTTAAAAAAGTAAAAAAAGAGAAGAAAAAAACGAAATATGAATTGATGTTAGTATAGAAATATTCACGTATACGCTAAGGGAAATAGGGAACGGCGATAGTAAAACGCAGAAAACTTGTGATTTACGTTAATTGGCTGGCACCAAGGATGAGTGTTTTTGCTTAATTTATGTAAGCTTAAAAGTTCTGCAAAAAAATATATTTAAAAATTTGTGTTCAATGGAATTATAATATCGAACTTTTGGATGATGCCTTTAAACTTTTTTTTGGAAGATTGGTTTAAAATAACTACTTCAATTTAGACATATAAGGTATCTCCGAAAAGATATTTTTTCGTCGCACTTTTTTTTTTGCAAACATCATGAGATTTTGATTTTTTTTTAAATATTTTTGAGCATACTTTTTAGCTTACACTGTCTTATTATTTCTAGCGATTTTATTTTTAAATATTAAAAACAAAATATTTCTATACATAAAAAAGAAAATATTTGAAGATATTTTTAAATCGATCCAGCTGGCGTAAAATTTTTTCGAAATACTTTGGCGGAAGTTCATAAAAACATAAAAGATATCACAATTACGGTAGAAAAATTGCACCTTTGTTATATGTAAATTTTTTTCGTTGAACCCAAATTTATTTTTAAATAATTTTTTTCAGTGCGCAAATACATAAACTTTAATACGTTGTACCTTTTGAGAAGTAACCAAGTACGCTGCATATTTGCTAGTAAAAAATAAAAATTTATTCATAAATTTTATATTTTTGCATGAATAACAAATTTTCATTCATCATAGTAATATTTTTGATTAACGAATAGATTTTCGTTCATCATTCGAATAGTGCACAGATATCGCTATTCGTCAACTCCAACTATCGTCGCGTGGCGAGATCAAAATATATCGCAAAATGAATTGAATCACTAAATAATGATGCACACAAATTTAATTGATATTCAAATGAATTGGATGATGAATAAAAAATTTTGTTTAGTATTATTATTGGAATGATGAATGAAAATCTATTCGTTATTCAAAATAACTTGTATCATGAATGCAAATTTATTCGCCATTCAAAATTATATGAATAATGAATGTAAGCTTATTCGACATTAAAATTAACTTCAAAGACGAATGAAAATTTATTTTTTAAATTTTCCGTCATTCAATTTTCTGATAACGCCCATCCCTGGTTGGAACAGTCAGTATGTTCTATTCAATCTTTATTTTCTATATTATTGCATATTTGTATTTTTCCTTTTTTTCGTATAGATAATTTAACAACTCTTCTTAGCAAGTACATATTTTCTACATATTATTAAAAAAAAAGTTATTTAATATTGCACTTGTTAAAGTTAATTTTAACTTGCTTTTAATTATCTATCTTTAAAAGTATAATCATGATTCAATAATAAACAGTTTGATAACTAAGTAGGTTTCTCTCCCACTCTTTACAAATCCTCTCTCTTGTTGGAAACCCGCGTTACTTAGCAAATTTCTGTGCTAAATATGGTAAAATATATTTCTAAATAATCGTAAAAAGTGAAACAACAAATTGAATTTTAACCAAAATTTAACATTAAAATCAAATATAGCCAATAAGAAAAGTGTGAATCTAGCTGAAACTCAATGATACGAACTATTTTTGAACAAAATCGGTTACTTTTTAATGTTATGTAATAAAAACGGATGTGTAGAATTCTACCAAATCCAAAGTCATTATCGTTCTCCTGAAAGTAATGCAAAACTATGAATCCAATATCTTTCTTCGATTAATCTACAACCAGCTAAATATTCTACAGTGGAAGTGCCAGATAATCGAAGAGGACGCGGAAGATGTGAAGGTTGTTACAGGGACAAAAAAACAAAGTTTATACGTTGCCTTTGTAAAAAAAAACCAGCCTGTAAAAGTATCCATGCCCGTACAATGAGCGTCAATTGCATAAACGAAATGCGAAATTTGATATCGTAATAAATAAATAAAATACAAACTATTCGCTGCTCTTAAATTTTTTCGTACAAAATATATAAAATCTCAATATAGATAATTTTAAATTATAAAATTTATATGTAACCTGGACTTTTTCATAAATTTGTCATTAATTGTATAAATTACCTATGTTTTTGCGTATAAAAATAGTGTCCATTAAATTAAAATAATTTTTTTTGCATAACAAAGAAACCCGTAATCTCAAGCAAACAAAAAAATTCGTTATTGTGCAATTTGCATTCTACCGCTCATTACCAACGTTTTTTTTTTACCAACTTTTCGCAAAAGCAGATTATATTTTGCCCCATTTCCAATTTCTTCGTAAATGCAGCCCTTTGTAAGGGAGTACCAAAACTAAGCTATCATTATTTACCAAACCCTTTAATAATTGAATCATGTATTATTATTATTTGTCATAGATTTCATTTAACTAAAGTATATTTTTCGAATAATTGTCAAACACATTTTTTATTTTGCATTCGCAAGAACAAAGTGTAGGTTTGAAAAAATATATTTTTCTTTTATCGATAGTTTAAAATTAATGTTGATGGTTTCCTTAAAAAAAATGTTTATACTTTATTTATTTCACTATTATTTTTTTAAGAACATTATTTTTTTAATGTATTATTGGATAAAAGAAAATATTTGACTGGGGTGTCGAGGTATCGTTTCAAGCTTTATAGTTTAAAAAAATTTTGTTAACGACCGACCGCGAGCTACAACCGTCAAATTATTTTTACACATATTCTTATGCAGATAACGTTTTCTTATTTTAACGACGACAGTGCAACGCGAGGACAATTACAAACGACGGGGAAGCAAGGAAATCCTCGCTATTTAGATCAAATTATTATCTATTGTAAATATTGGAAAAATTCTAAATTTTAACGTTTCATTTTAAACTAGAACTATTAAGAGAGTGTGAATTTAAATTAAATAAACTTTAATTTCATAAATAAATTTTTCTTTGCCATTGTTAGGCCTGTTCTGCATGCCGATTTCGAAATGGATTGGTCTTCTTGATTTCGATTCCGACAAAATTTTTTTTAGTTTGAAAAGCTTTACCATTGACTAGTCGGAATGAAAAGTAATCGGCAAATTATATCCAAATATATGTACGTTGTTTGTCAGCCAAACCTTTTGTATTTAAAAGTTGAAATTATTAGGAAGATTTATAAGTCTATATTGCTCTAATCTGTATTCAATTAGCTTAATAAATGTGTATCAGAAAATTTCTATTTAACAAATACTAAGATAAACACATGGAAAATGATCGAAAAACCGATCTGGTCTTGATTCCGATTCAGCGAATGCGCAGTATTTAATCGAAAAGTTTCATATTGCCAATCATCAGAAATAATATTCGAACTTAGACTTTTATGTTCGTGGCATTTATTATTCGTTTTACCTTCGTTCGAGCCTTAGTAAATATTTGAAAAACATAAAATTACATTGGGTCTGTTAAATTAATGTGTTTAGTTGTATCACAGTTCTTGTACAGAATCTGCGACTGGTGGCAATCCCTATGAGATAGTACAATTCGATTTGTAAACAAACTTTAATTAATTCGAAGAAAACCCAAGGAAATTAAGAAGGTTTCAAATGCAAATTTTGTTTATTATTGGAGTCCATCTTTCCTTATATGTAAACGCTTAACCTCAGCTAATGATACGCCCACTTGTCTCAGCACACCCAAAGTGCATTGTTCAATTTTTCAAGAAACAACAAAATTGACAACAGCTATTTAAACCGATTATCGACTCGCAAGGAAAACTATTCGAACTCTTTCGGAATCAAAAATTCCACTACCAAAACGAGTCGGAATAGCATCAAATTTACTTCTCAAGTAAAATCGAAATGCAGAACAGGCCTGCATAACATTCTTTTAAATATTAGAATTAAGTTTAGTATGTTATCGTTTCAATTATAATCAATTACCCAATGATTTGGGCAAATATAATGTAGATAAAACAATATAGTCGCGCTCAAAGTTTTTGAAGCTATCTAGTGCCTAAATGTATGCTATAAATAACAATAACTCACTACACAAATTGTGTGGCTTGTGAAATGTTGCAAAGCGGGGATGTTAGATAAACATGTTGCTAGCAACATATCTTTGGCATTCGCTGCAACAGCGCTTAATAATAGGGGTGTTCTTGTATTTCAAGTCATCCAAAATTGTTGCAAATTATTTATGACAGTTATTGCGTTCGTATACCCAAAAAAAAAACTTGGAAAGAGGGGAAATAGCGAGAACGAAATGACATTCCATTTGGAGGGGGAACTATACATTTTTTGCTGTAAAATTTTTTACTTGCAACAATTTGGTAGCAGGAAAACAAACTGATTACGAACATGTGGTTTGTAATAAAGCCAAAAATGGAATTTGTCTTTTAGAATTTTCGAATTAAAAACTATAAAATAATGCTAATTAAACTTGTAAGAAGTTTCTATTCGGATTTCTAATGGTTTCCATTTTCTACTTAGGCACTTGCAGATTTTAGAAAATTTAGCGTTCTCGTACTTTTGTGGAAATTTTTCTATTCAGAGAGCAAATGCTGTCGAATTCTGACAAATTTTGTTGTTGGTTTAACTGGAGAAATACAGGAGGAACACACCTAATGCAAACTGCCAGACATTTAGGCTAGAAAAAATTTTTAAATCTTAATGTCTCTCTCTAAGGTGGAGAGCTTGGTTCTCGATTTCGAGAAAAAGGTTAGATATCCAATCGAGTTTTAATTAAATTCTAATTGATTCCTTGTGTGGATTTAAATTAATGTAGGTTGCCAGTAAACCATGAGATGTATTTTTGGAACTTTTATTACTTCAAATATTTTTGGTGTGTTATATTTTGCTAAAGATAATTTTCTAAGCTTAGTGAACTACTTTAGAAATTCAAAGTAAAATCAAAAATAGTGAAATGTTTGGTGCTCAAGCATTTGATTAACCACCTATCCTGAGAATGCGGCGTTTCTTACCCCAGACAAATAAAATCTGAGCATTTTAAGTTAAACTTTAGAGAATTCCGTTCCTAAAACTATAATATGATCTCCAAAATATTCAATTGGCTCTTAATAGTTTTGGAGAAATTTTGGTTTCGAAATGTAAAAGCTAAAGTAATAATGTCAAATATTTGGAAGAACTTAATGAAAGCCCAAGAAACAATCACGGTGTATTGGGTGCAGAAGGTGACGCCTTTAGAGGTATCGCTAATTTGGGATTAACGATTTGGACATCTCTCAAATGTAACTAGACAAAGCTTTTTTTTTTACAAATTAGGGCAAATGCCACTTGTTTTCTTTTAGTATTTTGCATATTTAATTAGTTAATTTCTGCCTTTAAATCATCTTTATACACTTTAGCAAACTTTAAACCAGTTTCTCCCTGAAATATTGGAAGTCATTAATTTTTCTTTCTTTCATACTCTTGTTAACAAATGACGAGATCTTTCTGCATTGAGTTATTTGACAGTGTAATGCTGAATACAGACGACGAAAACATTTACGTGCCCTTTTTTCAAACACTATTAGATGCACTAATTTGAGGCTTACGTTCATTTCGCAAATGTGGATGTTTTAAGCATCAACACAGTTGTTGTTGTTTTTGTTTCCAAATGCACCAAAGTTAAAGCACATGCGCGCCCATGGTCGTCGTTTGTGGGCAGCTTAAAACTTGTCGAATATTCGCCATATTTTAAAATTAGGTAAACATTTGGATTGCATACTTTTAGGCATTACTTTCAATGCGAAGCTAAGCTAAAGATTTTCTAAAATGGCTGCCTTCAAAATATGCCAAACGAGGATAACTAGGATTGACTCAAATTCGAAACTTGACTGATCCGTTTCTAATTTTTTTCTTATATTTCGGTAAATTTAGGCACTGCCGGTTTTTTTTTTTTAATTTTGAAACTGACAAAATATTTTTTTGGATTTTATTGTTGCTAAAAAAAGAGGAAAATGTTCAAAAAGAAAGCCAAAAAGGATCGTCTATCATTGGTTAGGTTTACAAAATTTTCTCGGTCAGTATTATTAATTATGATAAGCAAAAATAGCTAACTCATAATTTGTGGGCGGAATAGTTAAGGACGACCTATGTATGTATCGTATATAGTACAGCCTTCCCAGGACGACATTTTTTCAAAGGCCAAAAAGTTTTCAATTATTTACACCTAGCAAAATATTTATATTGTTTGAATCTATGTACTTACATACATATGTATTATAAACTTTCACAAGGAATAGTTTTAAATTATTAAAAAAAGTTGGTTTAGTTTTAAAATGTGCTAGAAAATTATTATCAAGAATATTTTAACAGTGGTGCTCACAGAGACGTAATATTCCCTTATCCTACAAATAAACTCTACTTACCCTTTAGCGGCTTTTTCAATGACATTGTCGTTAATTTGTAAATGCTTTAAATATTCTTGCAAATAATTTGTATAACCCAATATAACATACTGCGATAGCAGCACTTCAGACCAATTTATGTCGTAGCCACAAGCACGACTGAGTATAAGCGATTGCGGTACACTGAAGGAAAAAAACAGAAAAATTAAAAAAAAATTGTATGCAAAGTTTATACTTTTATAGAGAAGAATTTAAATGCTTCCACTTTGAATTTTGGTTTTTAGCTTATTGGGAGTACAGAAAATGCCCCCATTAAATATCTTATTAATAATAATTTTATTATTTTAGTAAATTAGCTATACGTTAATAGTTTTAAGATAACAATAAAGTAAAAATTTGTATGTACAACGATTTAAAAATCATGTAAAATTTAACCGACATAAAAATAATTAAATAAAATGTGTATGATTGTCAATAGATTACTTTTCTAATAAATACTTTTAGATTTAAATGTTTGTACAATAATTTTTTAGTTTATAAACGCATCACGAATTGCCTTGAAGTATAACGCTAACTAACATTCAGTCCTATTATGGTTGGCATCGTCGTCAATTTTCAGTCGACATCACTTCGTGTCGACATCGACAGCTATCTGGTAGTGACCGGAGCGGGGTAACACAAATTCCGTAATGAAGTCAGTCACAAATGCAGCGGCTCGTTTCATACCGAATGATAAAATCCCAGAGACCTCGCCACCCGATTCTCGTAATCCTCATATTAAGGATTTAAATATTGCGATTCGGTGTCTGATAGACCAGCACAAGCGGGACAAATGGGAAGAGCATCTGAAGTTCTGCAAACTGGGTAAGCTATGGCCCAGCGTAAGGTATTTGTTCAACCCGACGACTCGATGGTCGACGGATCTGAAAATACCAAGGCCATTGTCCAAAACGAGCTAAGCATGTTGATGCTAAAAAATGTGGGAAAGCTATATGCTGCTACCAAAAAAAAACTTGCCAAATTGATTCAGATGGTGAATAAAGGACTTGAAGAACGCCCAAAGCTGCTATTGTTGGTTGGTGGAAAGTTGATAATTTTCTACGAATTCAACCCAAAATATTAACAAACTATGATGAGAATATCTAAGTAAAAAAGTAGCTAAAAGAATAAAATAACTTGCCATATGTTCCCACCAATTAGTTTTCGGACCAATGCTTTGTTTGATCCATACTATTCATACATTATTTTTTTAATACCATGTATAGGTTAAGGATTGCCGTTTTCTAGTGCAGGTGATTGTTAATTTTTGTAAGATTGGGCTTGGAGGCTTGCGGTTAATGCGGGTGTGCTTTATAAATTGGCCTTGCCATCACCTTAAATGGATTCGCCTTGTTCCTAACATATTTTTATATTCTCAAGGAATACATATTTATATTTTAAATTTCTACGAATATTTTTTTATACAAAATATGCAAATCACAATAATTCCACTCACCTTAGCTCCGCATTGATGAGTTCGCGAAATTCGTCACGTGTCTGCACGTTTATCACACAAACACATAGATGAGGCTCTGCAGCATTGCGATCCAATGCCTTGCTGGCCAAATCAATCTGCATGGCTAGCATTTCGGCCAGCGATGCGACACGTTGTGCCAGCAGTAGTTTATTGTCAAGCAAATAATTTTCAGTGGCATGTGTGTAATACTCCATTGCTTGATGTAGCAAAGTGATCAATTCCGGCGTGCAACGAAGTTTGGGAATGAATGTTTTCGTAGGATTCGCCGATGTCAAATTAGCCATGGATAATTTTTCAGGCAGCTGTGCACTCCCCACTGCTGCCAAATTAAGCACCTTTGCCAGCACTGCCTGCGCATCCTGCTCCCACATTTCGGCCAATTCCTGATACATAAGAAAGTGTAGCGCGGTCAGCTTCAGATATTCTCTACCATTGTTGGGACAATATTCGCGCAGATATGTAATTATGGCCTGACGTAGGCCAATTGTCTTCTCTTCATCGTATTGTCCCAGGAGGGATTCGAACTGATCATTCTTCAGTAGAGAATCAAAGCAATAGAACATTTCGCGATAGCGACCTATGCCGCTGAGCATGCGCACAATGAGGGACCAAGATTTGGCATTCGTGAGTACAGCATTTAACGCTTTGGCGCGATTCAATACATTTGCTATTCCCTCCATGGAGCATTCGTGCACATAGCATTGATGCGCCTTGATCAATAACTCTACATAGATGATGTTCTGCTTTTTGTGTGACAACACCTGTGCCGGCGGCAACATTGGACCTGCACTTGTGGCAGTAGTAATCGGTGGAATGGATGTAGTCATTTGTGAGCTACTATTTGCTGGTAGGCCATAGCGCCTTATTATTTCGGCTAGACGTTCAAAGACGGTATTGTGTTCGTAGGGTTTATTGTCTTGAAACTTGCGGTATGCTTTCAGTGCGTCACAATATTCCAGCAGACAGTTGCCTACCTTGGTTGTGTTGGGCACCAACTCAAGAAATAGATGGAGATCACGATCAATGTTATAACCCCAAACGAGCGCATTCTTGATGGCGTTCCTCGATTGCTGATCGGCGGTGAATATGTAAAAGCGTGGACGTACAATGGCAGTGGTTAATTCGGAGGCCAAAAGTTCTGCGACCTGCGGAGAAAGATAAAGGAAATCAAATTAATTTAGGCTGCGAAATACCGAAGTAAAACCGCTTTGAATTCAATGGGGTTAAATTTTGTGAGAGGGGTTTTTCATGGGCCAATTTTTCTTTGAAAATGCTGCTGGAGACGTCATCTCAGTCAACGGTGAGCGCTACAGATGCATGATAAACGATTTTGTATGCCCGGCAATTAAACACATAGACTTGGATGTTGTTTGGTTTCTGCAAGATGGCACGCCATATCACACATCCCATGCCCCAATCGGCAATCGTTTTATCAGCCATCTCGGCGATGCCAAGTAGCCAACTCGCAGCTTTAATTTAATGCCGCTAGACTTTTGTTGTGCGGAGCCGTGAAGGGCCGTTTCGCCCTTCGCAAGATATAGCGGGGACCCGCCAAAGGTCTTGGAAAACTGGGTTTATTGAGAAGCCACCGAGCCAGCCACATGATTGAAATAGTGTTCCATAAATAATAAGAATGTTTACTCTTTCGAGTAAATCAATAATATACCAAGCTAAAAAATTTACTTTTTTAGTTTGAAAATAGAAACCACTTCCATATATGCAGGCGGAAGGAAGATTAATATAAATATGATTACGAATTTGAAAAGTAAACGGATGACGATTTCGATAACGACAACGGCGTCGATAACGATAACGATAACGATAACTATAACGTTATTGATAACTAGAATTCCATCCATAACGGCATCGATGAGGATTGCGATATCGATGTCTAAAAAGGCAAGGATATCGATAACGATGACGGTATTGAGAACGATACCACTACCAATAACTCAGACATACAATACCACGGGCATAATGATAGAGACATATAGAGTCGTCGAGGGAGGGCTTCACTACGAAGATGTCTACACAGCCCAAAAGAGCACTCGTGGATAAGAGAGACTCTGCGTATCTTCAGTGTTGAAGCAGGTTCCACGAAAAGCAAAGTCCGCCACTTTTTCAAAATTGTAAATGTCAGCAGTGGTGTTGGAAACAAGACGCGAATGCGCTGACTATATTTGATGACAGGAGATACTTCGTTTTGCTCTCATTTACTTATGGATCCCTTCGCTCCTCTTCTTTATTCGGTTTGGAAAAGCCAGAACTAACGACGCGGTTAAAAGAGATCATCAATGCCTCGGATGATATCTTCCTTTTTTGAAGACGACCACACATAACGCATTAAGACTAAGACTTTAGGGCATACACCTGTAATGTTCGAACCCTTAACGTGGAAGCTATTGCTGCCCGGCTGATTGATGCCCTCGTGAGACAAAGGGCTGACATCAACGCCTTACAGGACATTAAATGGACGGAGCGTGAGAAAACCATTGGACCTTGCGACGTTTTTGTTGTTGTAGACTAGGCCTTGCAACGTCTACTACAGCTGCCATATAAAGGAGCGCAAGTTCGGTGTTGGATTTGTGATGTGAGAGAGACTTCGTCACCAAATACTGTCGTTGACTTCGGTGGTCGAGCGTCTCGCCTCGATCCGCATCTAGGCGAAACTCTTCAACATCTCGCTAATTTGTGCGCAGCCCTCGACGAAAGAGAAGGAAGATGCGATCAAAGCTCATATCTACGAGCGTAAAACGCACATTCAAACGCTATATGATATCATAATCGTGTCTGGCCGGGGTGGCTAAGGAAGGCGTCTATGGTCACTTAATTAGCGCTATATCCGCTTAGGCGATTTTGGCCGAACTTCTCCTTCAATTTGTGGTGTGCGCCTTGATGTTGTAACACAAATTAAGGGGCCTACAGTTTTACGCCGAATCTGAACGGCAAATGTTTTTTTTTTGTGTCTATGGTCACACTTACCGAAAATTCAGTATGCACCTGAGACTGATAGACTTTCCTGGGACCGAAACACGGAAGTCTGAACACCAGGTTCCAGCTTATAAAAATTCACCAGGCTGCGTTGCTGTCTCCAAATCGAAAAACGCGAAACTAAATAACTAAATCGATCATATTGGGATAGACGGAAGATTCGTTTCCAGTGTATTAGACGTACACTCACTCCGACGACCGAACACTCGGACTCGGATCACTATCTTGTCGCAATAAGCGCTTGATGTCAGAAAGTTGCAATCGCAACAGACAGCTCCCTAAGAGTACTTTTTAAAAAACTGGAATTTATGAGCATTGGGAACACATTTCTCTCTCACTACGTACCGCCGTTGAATAAGTCAGTTTTTAACTTATGCAGATTTAAAGGGGTCTTTTATAAAATGAACTCTATTTCATTTCATTGCCTTTATAAAAAAACTAACTTTATAAAAAAATAAATAAAAGCAATTACAGAAAAATAAGTAGGGGAAAGTTGTCAATATGTGATGGGGCTATAAATATGAAATGGGCTATAGAAACATATTATTTGCCTACCTCTTGCGGCGTCATATGCAATGATGTAAGTATATCGCTAACAACCAGTAATCGATGCAGACAACCCTCCTCGGCGACACTTTGCAGCAAAACCGTTGTATCTTTTGTGCGCAACACATCCAGGTACTCTTTATCTAAATACATTGCGGCGCGATAAGCCATTACAATACGACGTCCAATATTTACACCATAAGTCAGCTTCGAGGCAATGCCTTGTATTGTTTCCAAAGTTTCACGTTTCTCCTTAGAGGGGATTTCTTCAAATTCGAAAATAGAGCTACTATCCGACATATCGCTGCTGGCTTTTGTTGGTGAATATTGACCTAAAATGAGAATATAAATTTGTATTATAGTATCAGTAAATAATTTCAGAAGTTAAAAACTATTCCAAAAGGACTTCATCAGAGCCGAGAGCCCTTTCTTTCTATTGTATATTCCCTTTTCCTTCTTTTCTTTTTTGTAGGGAGTGGCACAAACTGAAGGAATTCTACATCAAGACCGCGTAAAATAATCATTTCTGAAAATGAATTACGCCTGCAACCAAAAAATAGACAAAATAACTTGGAATGGACTAGTCGGTGTTGGACAGACCAGGGATATTTTTCTGAAGTGCGGCCGAAAAGAGTTCTCGCTTAATTCACGGAACCCATGCCGGGAATGAAAATAAGACTACGTGATATTAGACCGCAATCAAAAAATGAGGACACGCGGTCTTCTTTTATTTCGAGACTGCAGACTAATTTCATTTTGCAGAATGAATTTAAGACTGCAGAACAAAATGGCATGGACTCCTTATTCATGGAGCTCCGTGCTACGAAAAAACTTCCATTTTGTTACCAACAAAAGCGCTTCGAGGATTTTTGTAGGACGTACTTTAGAAGGCCTTTTCAAGTAGTTCTTCTGAGACTGCTTTTTTATTCTTAAAAAAATCCGTATGTGAATTATACATAAATAGAAAACCACTGTTCGAAGGCAAACTGGAAACCTCCTATCTTATTATCTTTTTTATCATATTATTTTTTTTTTTATTATTATTATCTTTTGGGTAAACACTATCGAAAATGTCCATACTTCACATACCTTCCCTTGTCAATAGCCCACTATCCAGCGTTCGCTTATTGAATTTGGCAAAAGAACTTATCTCAATGTCGCGCAGCATTTGCCGTTCCTCCGAGGACATGCTGAAAATAGTTGTCACACCTTCGGCAAGTGCCATGCAAAATACCACAAAGCGCAGATCAATTTGACGGCATTCAAAAAGCTCTTGCAAACGCAACGCCTCCACAATATCGCCTTTGTCCAACAACAGATTGAGCAAAGCTTCCAAACGCGCATCCATTTGCCTGGTGAGCGGTTGCTTTATACTCACATTAAGATCTTCAATACCGGCAAGTTCTTTAAGTTCCAAAAATGATTTATATAAAACACAACGCTCATTCAACATAATTTGCTCATAGTATTCAGAGTGATAAACACCCATTTCAGTTGCCACATCATCATCCAGTTGCAAGTAGCAAATTATCATTTCATATTCAATTTGATCACGATCGAAGGACTCATTCGGAAAGAGATGGTGCTGTTTGATAACATTAAGTGCACATTTCAACAGTTGATATTTGCGTGCACATGGCTTCAAAAGTCGACCAGCTGCATAGAGATAAAAGTTGACAAGCAATTCCGGTGGCAGTGAATGTTCCGCTATCTCATGCTCGTAAAGTTGAAAGGTAGCAGATTCATACGGCTCTTCACCATCCGCCGTCTCAGATTCCTCTAATTTGCTTACCCATTTGGAATAAACAATATCACTGATGGGCTGTTGGAGGAGCGTTGCCAAACGCACAGCCAAATCATATTCGTGCTTCTCACGCAAAACGTTTAAAAGTTGTTCGTATACCTGATTATTCGGTAGGGCGAGTTGTTGAAAATCGATGGTATAGCATTCAGCCCAACCATGGCGTGTCTGCAATGCCTCAAATACAGCATTCAGCAAACAAAAGTCCATCAAACCGCTAATGTCGCTCATGTCGGAACGACACATACAACCAATTAGCTTCTGCTGTTCCAATGTCGAGTCAAAGTTGTGCTGCAAATGCACGAGGAGAAGACGGATGCTGTGCTGCATGAGCTCATTGCGTGAGAGTGTTGCACAGAAGGGCATTTCGACCGAATCGTTACTCCAGGCAAGCAAAAAGAGACGCAATGAGTGCACATCCTCATCGTCAAAGCAGCGTTTCTGTTGGGTACGCTGCAAAAACTGGCATAGATGGGTGCAGGCGTTGTCCTATGTAGACGTGTAAATAGAAATGTTGCAATATGATATAATGGGAAAACTGGAGGTGGTTTCGTGTGCACATCAATTACCTTAAAGAAAATGCGGAAACTTCTTAGCAGCAGACCCGTATCGCCTTGACGTACCACAATCTCCACCAACAACCATGTGACCTTTCGCACATCAAGTGTGGAAAGTGTGAGCACTGCATTCCATTGATTTGTAGCAACCGCTAGCCACACTAGCCAATGCCAATCGACATTTGCGGGATATACAGTGGCGGCGAGCACAGCCAATATCGGCAATTGATATTTCACACAGTTTCTGAGCAAGTTCCACGAAGTCGCATGCGAATATTGATCCTGTAACAGTTCAAGAAACTTGGTTGCACTATTCACACGTTCCTCATTCAACGGGCTAGTGCTAAGCAGCACAATTGCAAAAATATCCAAGCGGCCGCAAGTGTCGGGTAGGAAATGGAGTCTTTGTTGGCTGGGTGCGGTGCGGAATAGCGCATTATTGGGATCATTGCAAGCAGAACCAATTGATGATGTCATAGTCTCCACGGACGCTGTTGTTGGCTGCAAGATTCAAAAAAATCAAGAATTATCCAAAATATGAGTTAAGTATGTATTAAATAAGTGATAATTATATGTAACTACCCACATTCGTTTCGCCTTTGCGTTCGGGCTTCTTATGTTGACGCGAAAAGCTGGCATGTCGCTTCGTTTGCGGTGGAAGCTCACACAAGAACGCGCGCAACATATGCTCGCCCACTGTGCGAGTTTCAAAATGCTCAATCAATAGTTGTAGCTGTGGCAGTGGCACCTCAAAATATTGCAGCAGTACGAGCAGCTGCCACCAATTATCGTTCCGTGCGTAGTGCTGCACAATTTTCATAGGCCACTGACGCAGACCGCTGCAAACAACCAGGCGCATTAGCGCCTGATAATCTGTTAGAGGAAATGCAGTTGGTTCATTCACAATACGTTGCAGTAGCAGGCACTCTATGTGTGCCAACAGCTGCGTGTAACTTTTAGTGGGTAAATTAGCTAATGACGTGTTTAAATCATCTTCCTCGTCTTCCAGTAGGCGACACAGTTTCAAATAGTTGCGTAAATATTGCGTGTCATAACCCAGCATTTCAATGAAGGCAACACAGTGCGCCACCAATTCGAAATTGTTCGCATATTGCAAGGCCATTTCGGTAACCGTTTCACAGGCGGTGAATAGATGACCCTTGGTCAGTTGACCATACTGCTCCAAATAATCCATGATGAGATAGTAGACAGCGTAGCAACTTCGTTGCTGTTTCAAATAATGCAGAAAATTGAGTTTATATTTTCGTGCGTATTTTGCACATAACTTTTCATTGGAAAATGAAGCAATGCTGTCTGGTTGTAATTCCTTCGCGATTTCTCTTAAATTAATATTCCTGAATTTGCGAAGAAAGTCATATGGTGTGGGCATATTTTTGCTTTGCCCATTGTGGCAATTATGTGAGCCACAAGAAATGTTTGCGTCGCTGCTGTGAGTGGGATTTCTGATGGAAAATGTTTTCAAATATGGAATGTTTTGCAATGCGGTTGTTTGTAAATAGCATTTCAAAGCTGTCACACTAGGTTCATTACAGAGAATATCGAAAAGTGTGACCAGAGGTTGTGAGCTATTGAAATCTATGCCTTGATGCTCCAGATAGGCTTTGGTAGCTTGGAAAACCTAGGTACATTGTTTTTTATTAGTATTTTAAAACAGATTATAAAAATTTACTTATTAGTTACTCACTCTTTCAAAACCTTTTAGCTCATCAAGCGGATTTTCTTTTAGCGTCATCAAAAATTTAAGTAAGGCCTCATCATCTGGAAATTCATCAAGCATTTCTTCAAGCTCGCGTGCCTTTACAAAGTCGCGCAACATTAGCATATGAAGTCCACGATTTAGCAAAAAGTGTCCGCTCGGCAACTTTTCCAGCAACTCACGATTACGTTCCAAACTCTCTGTAGTGCAAATACGTCGCACTACCACTGCCACATCGTCCCTTTCATCGGCAAAGAAGTGTCCAGCAGCCGCAAAGCAGTTGCGTAAGGTTTCATTGGGATTTTGTATTGTTTTCAGTGCATATTCATACATTTCTGTTTCGAGTGTCCATTCGCAAAATAATACCTCCAACTCCGTGTAGTTCGGCTGTGCCGTTCGACCGGATAACGTACACCAATGTAGTAAATGCGACAACTCTGCTATCTCAACAAAATAACTCCACATATTATATTTATTTAAACGTTCCAACAGCAATGTATTCCGATTCACAAAGTACAACTCCGTTAGTAATCGATTCAATGATGACTCATCACAGTGCAACAGTGTCTCAATGTTTACGCGTCGGAGTTGTGCCTTGTACTTGGCCAATAGATTGGGGCATTGCTGTAATTGCTGCAACAAATCCCAAAAGAATTTCATCTGTTGCGTATCAGTCTCATAACTCTGCGGATCTTTCTTTTGAAGATGTTCCATCACAAGTTCGCGTAGTTCCTCATCATCACACTCGCAAACGAACTGATAGTAGAAGCATTTTACATCACGCTTTACATTTAGTAGCACCATTTCCGCTTTGCACACCAGTCGTTCGGTCAGCAGTCGCTGCACATATGTTTGTACTACATCTTGAAAGAAAAGCTTGTAATCTTCTAATTCCATTTTACGCTTGCGTGCCCAATACTCAATACAGAGATCAATGTTTTCACCTTTGGTGGCCACCTCTTTGATAAGCGCCACTTCACTGATACCTGTCCAGGATTTAAAGAGTTTATCACGTTTAATTGTCCCGCTCATGTTGTCGGTGGAATTGTTTTGTTCGAGGTAATCAGGCAGTCAGTGAGCTTGTGAAATAGACTTACATTTTATCTATCCACTAAAGGGCCCTCCTTTGTTTTTAGTGTTAGACGAATTACTGTTAAATTTTTCTGGCACTATGTGGCCTATTGATAAACATTTAAATTCGTTCCTTTGTTTATTTTGCTCCAATTTGCAAAAAATAATCGCTTCAATTAAAAAACAAAAGCAGCTGAAGTGAAGAAAATTGGGAAATGCAAAAAAGATTGTTGTTATCAGTGATACACCAGAAATACGCCGCCATTTGAATTGATAAAACGACGGCGTTAAATTTAGCGAAGTTTCCACTATTCAATTAAGCAACAACAAAATCAACTTAATACAAACATATTGATGAAAAATATACAAGTATTATACATATATGCAGATTGTAGCCACTGGAGATATGTAAGTTTATTTAATTTCATGTAGAAGTATTTGATGGTATTCTTTTGACCAACGAACGCAGGTTCTTTACTTTACACGTTTGTTTTGATAACAGAGAACGTAAAAAAAATAATTTCATTTACGTTCTCTTGATAACAATGCCAACTAACTTCTTCAACAGCTGTTGTATGCAACAGCTGCTTACTGCCAACGCTGCCAGGTAATTTTGTTAAATATGAATAAAATAAAATTAGATGAAACATTGCGGTCGCTTTTACTTTATGTTTTGCGTAACGCTCTTTGTGTTTACCATATTCTTCTTTGTGTTTTTCATATTGTTCTTCATATTTTTCATTACATTTTCTCTGAATTTGACACAAGGTAATTTATACATCAACGGTAAATGTTGTTTTTGTACGATCGCTATTACCTATATAGTTGAATCATGCTACTCAATTAAGCATCAGTGAAACCATTTTAATGCGAAAATATTGAAGAAAAATATACAAGTATTATACATGTATAGTAGATTATAGCCACTGGAGATATGTAAATTTATTTAATTTCATATGTTAGTATTTGATGATATTCTCTCGACAAAAGAAAGTAGATTGTAGATTGTAGATGGAATGTAGGTTCTTTACTTTAGACGTATGTTTTGATAACACTGAAAACGTAAACAATTTTATTTACGTTCTCTTAATAACAATTCCGGCTAACTTCTTTGATACTCCTAGGGCTGCCAGGTAATTTTGGTAAATTTAAAAATAAGATAAAGTAAAGCAATGTAAACAAATTTAAAAAAATAACAACAATAAAATATGTATAAAATAATATTAAGCCAAATTATATAAATAAACAAATAATAAATTAAACCAAAGTAATTTAAAATAATATGAAATTCAGTTGGGTTGGGTACAATATGATTTTGGTTCAAAATTCTGTATTTAAAATTCTGTATTCAATATTCTGTATTCAAAAATCTGTAATTCAAAATTCTGTACTGTTAAAATTCTGTATTGCGGAACACTGTAATTTTAAATTCAGTAAATCAAAATTATGTATTGGCAGTATTTTGTTTTGCAAAACTCTGTATTGAAAAACCGGAAGAGCATATGGATAAATAAAAAAAGTGCGCACTTTTTTATTTATCCATATGCTCTTCCGGTTTTTCAATACAGAGTTTTGCAAACCAAAATACTGCCAATACATGACTTGTCTTGACCCATATGGTTTCCTATATTATCAAAACAGATTTACATAAAGCAAATGTACATATGTTTGTATGTATTTATAGCTTCAGAAATTTCAAAATGGTCACAAAATTAGTCAAACGAAGAAGGCTGTAAAAGCAAACAACAGAATTAAAAGAATAACAAAAAAAAACGCTTATATTAAGGCATGTTTCTTTTCTAAAGCGAATTGCTAAAAATTTAATAATATAATAATTGTTTCGCCATTATAATGTAATAACTTTTGTTTTGAAAGAATTTTTGAATTTTTCTTTAATTGCCGTATGTATATATACCATTGATTCTATAAAATCGGAATTCCATTATTCATAAAATAAATGTGCTATTCAGGTAAGCGTGCTTATCAGGTTATCTGCTTATTTGGTTATATTTTTACAGAATTTTGATCGAAAATAATTTTGATTCCAGAATTTTAATATACAGAATTTCAGTTCTCCATCATTTTGATCATACAGAATTTTAAATACAGAATATTGAACCAAAAGAATTTAGGCTGGACAGAATTTTTTTTTTGATTTTTACAGAATTTTCATCCAAAAGAATTTTGAAAAGCAGAATTTAGTACCTCTCCCAATTCAGTTATTTAACTATAAACATCTATCAGATATGGTGAAAAATTCAATTCGCATACCGCGCGTTTGGAGAGATTTGTTGTGGTTGTAGGGCTAGTTACACCCTACTAGATCATAGTCAGTTATCTCCTCGATCTTACTCTCGAGTCCGTTGGAGTTCAGTTGTAGAAGTTTCGTCTGTTTCGGCAGCGCCACTTGTGGCTATGGGCGGCCGCAAAGCTTTGTGATGCGCAGGCCAGAACACACCCGAATATGACATCAGTATTAGCATTAGAAACATCACTGGTTTCACGTGCGGCGTATTCTGGTCTGACACAGGGAGCAGACAATGTGGGGGCTTTCTCTGCCATTTGCAGGAGAAGTAGATTTATTGCCCAGGGTATGACTCGATGCCCTCCCTGAGCAGATGAATTTAGAGCACACCTGCTGCAATGAGCTAACAAAGAGTTGTCAAACGGCTTATGGCGTTGGCTGACCTAAGCAGGGTTAGGTCGCCGACCCTGTCCTTGTCCTTGACTGGGTGAAACCAGGGTCATTCCGGTACGTAGAACCGACTTTTTCGGGAACGATACAGTGATTCTTTATTTCGACTGCTGCTACAGTCATCAATCTATTTAGCAGGCCTTCATTCTTTTGCGGACTGCAGTATCTGTGATATTTAAAAATAAAATTATTCTTAAAATTCTACAAATCTCGAGTAGGAACAATGATTTTGGTTGAAAAAATATTTTTTTACTCCGATCAACTTATTTTGTATTGACTTCGAAGTCCTTATATACGGGACTTACTGGTTCCTTTCACTTTCATGCGTACTATGTTATCATACTTGGAATTGGTACAGTTTTTTTTTTGGATTTATATTGTCACATTGAGGCTTCCACAAAACTAATGCGCATTAAAATTAAATGTTTCTCAAAAATGTGCAAAATTCTATTGCTGACCTTTGCGGTTAACTAATATACTATTATTGAGTGAGATAATGACGTTTAAAAATGCACTGCAAAAAATTCTACCGCAAATGACACTAGTTTACATGAAAAAAGTATTTAATTAAAAAATGTTTTTAGGCTAATTTGGACCGCTGAACACGAAAATGAGTTTAATTCATTTTGCCCAGTGTAAGCCGTACTGTGGTCCATGGGCGGAAAACAATAAACAATCAGAAATGTCTTTAATAATTTTTATTGGGTTATTTTTAACGAGCCATAAAAAAAAATAGCAATGCATTTAATTTTTCGAAATATAATATATACATATGTATGTATAAGAGGTGCAGGAAAATGTTTGAAGTTGCGAGATTGATCGTAGGAAAAATAATTTATTATTTATTTATGAAAGTTTTATTAGCACGTTGTGCGGTTAAAAAAATAGTCTACACTGAAAAAGACCATAAGAAAAAATTTATTTTTATGTTATCCTTATTTTACTCTTTAAAATAAATAAAAACCTACATCCAGATAATTTTGTTTTCCAGGACAGGATTTAAACCCTGAGAGAGGGTCGGCCAAACCGAATGAGAGCTTTGGATTGCTTTACGTCAACCTGTCACCAAACTTCTATGGTTATCCGACATGTTGGTTCAATGGCCCACCTGGCATTTATCTCCTTGATGAGTTTTGCTTTTAAACTGTGTTCACACGAGGTTAGAGGCATGCACGCGTCTAGAGCAGAATTTACCACAGATAATTCCTTGCCAACTCATTTGTCACGCCCTGGGGCACACAGTCACGGATCATTTAGACTAAAGCAGATTGAGGAGACGTCTGCATTTTATTGCAACTATGAATGTTGTTTCGTGAAAATTTAGAGATTTAATAGCCACTTGACGGAGTAATAGTGAGAGGTATGTCTGTAGAAGCAGACACTGTCAGACACTCAGCCGCCACCGTTATGGCATTTAGCTCTGCCTGAAAATCGCTACAGTGGTCCGATAAGCGAAAGCAGAGATCCAGTGCATATTTCTTGGATTGAATCCCGCTGTTCTCTCTTTCGTTAAGTTTGGAACCATCTATAAAGATAGCTGTCGACTCTGGGTCTAGGTCTATAGCACCTTCGCATTCACTACTTTCTGGGATACTTATGGAAAATGTATTGCCCATACCGAGTAGATACATGTGTAGTGTAATTTAGCTTCCTTAGAGTATTTGGAAGAGCTTCCAGGACCTTTACGTGCCCGTATCTTAACTTTTTCTATGGTTGGATCGCATTAAGCATGGGCAGTACTACCTCCGTCCGGAAATTTTGCATATAGATCCATGGGTGGAAGGTTTAAAATTACTTCCAGATATTTGGAAGGTGTAGAGGGTGGCACTCCCATCATCAGCTTGGAAGCCTTATGCTATACTCGTTGAACTTTGGCTTTGGACAATATTTTGCTTAGTACGGGCCGCCAGACGCCAACCCCGTAGAAGAGAATGGGTCTAATCTTATGTGGTTTTATTCCCCATTTTTTTCCTATAGATAGGCGGTGATGGGCTTTCCTAGACTGGTCTTCGATGTTTCGCTTCCATTCGAGCTTCCTGTCTAAAATAACGCTTCGGTTGAGAGAGTGAGTTCAGCCCCGTGTAATGAGGGTGTTTTGAACGAAAGAATTTGATATTTGGTCGTGAAGAGTACCATCTCGGTTAACGTTAAGTCCACTTTCTTTCGACCATATGTTTAGTAGTCTGAGGGCATACCGTAGTAGCTCACTCAGAACCTGCAGATTTTTACCCGTTGTTACGATTGCAATGTTAGCGGCATACGCTACGTCTTGGCAATCACTACCATTTATGTTCCAAGGTAGGGCGTCAAAGGTCAGATTGCATAATATAAATAGAGGGGAGAGAACGCCCGATACAGGGACAACATTGTTGAAGGCTCCTTCTATATCGGGGAAAGTTCCCAGCGCTTACTCCTTGAAGGCCAATCCATTCTCAATTATGAATGATGCATTTTTCTCTGGAGGTTCCTAGGCCGAGATTCGACTCAATGCCGGCACTGCACAGAAGGATGTGGAGTAACCATGCAGCACAACTTATGGTGTTGGGCTATCTAAAAGGGTTAGATTAATTTTTACACTGGACAACCTTCAACACAATTATTTATTCGGAAAAATCGAAACAACCAAAATTTTTTGTTTCTGATATAAAAGTTGGCAATGCAAGAGATATACCGTGCATGCATCCACTTTGCATATGCTGTAAGCACTTTGAACATACATACATACACGCATATTCATATATGTATGTATGTGCATGTTTTTTACATAAATTCCATTGAACAAACTCAGTTCAGCTCTTTGTTATTGAACTTCTGATCGCTTTAAAGGAATTTCGTAGCCATCTGTTGCAATTTTGCCACAAACGATTACTATACTTTTTGTGCTTAATGTTTTTGAACAGACGTTCATTTTTTTTGGGCCATATCATATTTCGACACAAACTACTGTTACTCTCTGCTAAACACTTCTTGCAATTCGGCTACTAGTGGATATGTAATTGTATCCGCGTGCAACGGTGCAAACGTCCTTCACAAAATGTCACACAGCCTGACAGGCAAAATGGAAATTAACGAATGTTCAATTTTTTCCCTTCACATTTTTTTTGTTTACCAACAGAGGTTGAACGTTGACCTCATGAGTGTATTGTTGAAATATTTATGCAAACACGCGAGGACTGTTGCCTAGAAGGCAGTTTTGGCATGGAATAAGTTGGAAAATAACTACGATTGCATTCGCCGGGAGAACGAGATATTTCAAAAAAATCTTCAAAGTTTTCGATTGATTGGAATATTTCCCCCAGCAATTGGAAAATTTTTGCCCCCTTTACTCAAATAATGACACTCTGCTATAGATCGTGTCGAAGGTGCAAATTTCTATTAAAACGAAATAATTATCCTTCCATTTTTCCAAAGCGAAGTCGCAGAAGTGACACAATTCGCTAAATAAGTGGCCTGTATTAATTTTATGCTTTTTGCTAAGGGCGTATCCGCGCAAACAGCTCTATGCTTAGTCTAGCCAATTTATGTTAGTGTGTCAGTGTGATTTTCTTGAATGCTGTATTACAAAGTAGTGATCCGACCCTCTTGGCTTGATTACTGTTAAAATTCTTCTTGAGAGTTAAGTGGATGCCACATAAAAACCTTTTCCATTGCGTGGCATTTGTATCTTTGTCAGAAAAGCGAAAAAGGGATGTCACAGGGATGTTATATTCGAAAAGATGAGATTTGGTGAATTTTTAACGTCGCTTTGGCGTCAGCGTTGCTTATGTGGGAAACTTCGTATAATTGTAAGTATTCACTTTAGTTGTCAAAGCGAACCTCTCACGCGAAACGAAAGTTTTTATGTGGCATAGCCCTTAAACTTCTCTATACACTACAAGCCTAAGGCAAATTATACCTCATAGCATACGAAAGTTGTGTTGCTCAATTTTGTTAGTAAAAATAAATTTTCTAATCTGAATGCTAAGTCACAGGATAATACCTTGAATCAAACATCTTACAATCTACCTTCAGTGGATTAAGAATTACAAAAGAAGTCTTTCTTTTTTTGAAGCTGCTGAATTGTCGTAATTTTTTTCACATCCCAATTGTGTAAAGGTTCCTTCAAAATTCATAAAAATCTACATAAAATATGTTTTTTCCTAATATTTCTTTAGCACCAATTCATTCCCACTTTTCCTTCCTTTGTTAGTTGGGTTTCTTCAATCCAGATACATTTTTTATTTCATGCGAAATTACTGGTATGTCACTTGTCAACCCCTTTTGCTCCTCTTGATTTGAATGCTGTTGCTTTTTGCATTACTTTCCAAATCCAAAGTCGGCCTTGAGCTAAAAAATTATTGTTGAAATAAATAAAATCGGGGGGAAAAAAGAAAGCAAAATAGTATATGTATTTATAAATAAAAATAGCTTTTAAAATATTTTTTTTTTCAAAAATATCACCTCGGATTTAGCTTAAAAGGCCTGCGCACATAGTTCAAAAGAAATTCAGCGGAATAATAGATTGAAGACATTTCTGTCATACCTAAGGCGGTATTGAAAGAAAATACATATAGTATATTACTATCAAAATATAATACGTACCTACACCTAGTATCGATGGAATGTATCGATACCAAGATTTTATAAGTATAATCGCGGTATTCATCTTGTAGTCAAAATAATAAATATCACTTACAAAATAAATGGCTCATATGTATTTATTTATATTCCAAATTAAAACTTTCCACATTTTGGTACAGTACAATTAAAAATTTTTCTTTGGAAGTAATTGATACGCTTGGGAATCTAAATATGTGGATTTTAAGATAATTTTAAAAACTTTGTACAAGACCTGTAATAGATTTAGACTGAGATTAAATGAATTCCACTGGGTCTCATATACAACTATTTTTATATGTGCATAATATCATTCCTACAAATAACCGCACTTGAATCTCTTTTTACACGGTTTACTTTGGTTGCAAACAAATTGTCTAAAAATTTATTTGCGGAACGATGGTGTCGGGTGCACACAGATAGACCATGGCTTTGAATAGGTTGTATGTGTTGGTACCCTGGTAACAGGGACATAAAGGGAAACTGCATGGCAGATGAATTTCCAAGACAAGGCACGACCAAGCAGATTCTTCAGAAAACAGAAACGGTTTCTTGACCATAAGAAGAGAAAATATTTTTAACGTGGTTGGGGCTCTAACCAGACACTGCTGAAAGGCTAGGCGTACCTTTCCGAAAATGCTACAGGAGCTGCAAGAAGGGCGAAAAGGAGGAATCGGTCTTGCAACCACTGTGTAAGTGCTTTGGACTGTGTAAAAGCAGGCTACAGTATCTGGGATCATCGTTTCTGGATGACCTTAGTGAGGTTTCAAACACCGAGGTTAATTACATGATGAGATTCATAATGGAGGCAAAATGGTTTAGAGAATGGTAATATTTCTTCGGATGGTATGAATTCTTGTGGTGACACAATGGCCCTTCTATTTATGGGCTAAGTGCGCCACCGCAGCCGTCAGCTACTCCTACCTACTTAAAAAATGTGATAGAAACGGCATAGTGAATAGAGTCTTGTATACTCTTTCGACCATCTTACTTACTAACAATGAGTTTTTGGTAGCTGTCAGTTAGAGGGCCTTTTGCTAATTTTGTCCCACTATGAGAGACGAGCATGTGTTAGAATTGGCCTGTTTTTTTGTAATTGACTAGCAATAGAACATTAGATGGGAGAACAAATTACATGTAAAACAATAACACAAACGCGGAAATATATAAGAGTTGATCCAACTCGGTAAAGTTATACGAGTATACGACCTTAAATGCAGTCTTGCGTGTGAAATTTACCGGTTTTATTGATAAATTATTTTTGAATATATGACTAAATCAGCAAATGTGAACATTTAATTTGACCACAAAAAAAATTTTAAACTACATAACTAGAAACCATGGGAGCTATGATATAGGAACCCGATGTCAACCTTTTACAAATTGTAGGGATCTCTCCCGAAAAGCACCGAATAAACCGTGTCGAAAGTATAAAATCACATACAAGAAGTTTTTCGGAGATATGAAAAATCGCGTAAAAAGAGGATTGAGTGTATTTATGTACATGTGCACCAAAAGCACAAATTTTAATTTTATTAATTGCATAAGATTTTCCACATGTTCATTCAAATTTAAGGCGGTAGCTGCAATAGGAAATTAAATTTAAGGTGGTCCAATGAAATAATTCACATTTTTCTTTGCAACACTAACAAGTTTTCGCTTTTTTTAAAGTATATTTTCATGTCGATGACAATGGTGCTACTAGCAATGTCTCACTACCGCCCTATTACAAGACAGATAGAGATTACTAGTTCGTTTGGAGACAATAAATCACTGGCTATACTTAGTAGCAAAGCTGAGTCGGGCGCTCCAACCAGTTTGTTATAAATGTACACAACGAAATTACGCCAAACGACAATGAAAACGAAAGACTACAACAATAAAATATTACCCAAAGTTTTAAGAATGAGTTCCTAGAATGATAGGAAATTAGGCCTTAGATTATTTCACCGATTAGCTTATTTGCTTGTTTTTTGTTGGAGCGTTGTACATACGTTGTCTTACATACCTACAAAAACAGTATGTGGATAGGCACATATAACAGTTGTTACTGTTGTTGTTGCGTACTAATTTGCTGCCGCTTGCAAGTTTAAAATTATGAGCACAACTTTGAATGTCACGCAGAAGCTTGAATGGCTTTTTAGCCCCAGTTTAGTGTGCGTGTAGGTCAATGTTGATGGATCCCCGTAAGGAGTTGCGGTGACATTTATTGTGCATGCATGTAGTTACCCTATAGGAAAAACTTATAGTACCGAACTGGTTCGTTTCTGGTCAAATTAGAAGGGTAAAACCAATTTTGATATAGCGATCTGCTGGGTAGTTCCTATTATCAAAGGCTGTACGGAATTTCTGAATCGGTTCTGGAGATGGGATCATCATCGTCTTAATCCCTTATTCGATATTTATGAACCAGTTCTAATTCCGCAAACCTCACTCGTGCCATTGCAGCCACAGTATGTAGAAAATAGAATGGATCGTTGGCGTACTTTCACGAAATTTCAGTCAGGAACATTTTTTTTTTGCTGCAATAATTTTAGGAGGGTAACCCGAAAGGTTTCCAGAAAAACAAGAAAAAAGTGCACATTTTTGTAAATAAAAACGATTTATTCAAGGCACATTCTGCCGTGTATTTTGTTATTGCTGGTGGTCAATGAAACGTCAAGAACGCAGTGTGAAAAGTGAATGAAAGTGGAAGAAGACAATTGGGCGTATCTTTATCAATTGACAAATTATGGACCCTGTCGCTGCTACCTGTTCAATATGCCATACATCCAAGTAGTCTTGATTTAACTGCGTCTCAAAGAAATGAATTTTGTGACAAAATTGAAATTCTTCGTGTAAATTTTCGTGCGCTAATTTTTTACGACTTTAAGTGCAGCTTAACTCAAAGGCAAAGCTTGGAACGAAGGTTGTTCATCAACTGCTGTTATTGCAGCAAACATCGGCGTTGCATTTTCTCTAATGCTCCTATCTGTTTTAGTGTACCTTGCTTGGATGAATTTGTATCTGGTAACGATCCTTACTTTAATAAATGCTAAATTTTCAAAAAACTCTGTGTGACTCCAAAACACGCCGTAAAATGGTCGTTTCCGGTAACTTTCAAGTTTACCCTCGTATACCCGCGCGCTAAGGGTATTACAATTTTGTTCACCTAACAGTTGTTTGTAACAGGTTAAACGCAACCAAGATAGATATAGACATCTATATATCAAAAAAAAAAATGTTCCCAAAGGAAAGATCAATTAATTAAGCCATGAATGCCAGTCCATCTGTTCATCCGTGCATAGGATAACTCGATCAAATAAAGATATATCTTAGCGTAACTTGATACTCACATTGCCCTCGAACCAAAGCCCACATATCGATGTTTTATGAAAATCAAAACAAAAAACGACAAAAAGGATAATTTCCCCAAATATGATCTACAGAATTGTAATGACGAATGGAGTACGTTTCTACATTTTTTATGGAAAATAGGCGTGCCACCGCCCGCTTTAGAGAAACTATGCGTATTTAAGAAAAACGGCCTCTTCAAACTATACCAATTTGGAACATTCCTAGCATTCCAACTCTGTCGGCATAACTTGGACAATTCTAGAAATCGGACAAAAACCACGCCCACCTCTCATTTACAAAATACAAAAAAATTAGATATTTCAGTAACTATTAAAGATAATTTGCTCAAATTGAAAAAGAAAATATACAGAATCAATTTTTTTTGAAAATATACAAGGCACTGCTCATCTAAGAGCAAATATGTATCTCCGAAACTACTTTATCAAACTCTGCCAAGTTTGGTACACTTTTTGCATTTTAAGTCGATAAGCATTATTTCGAAATTTGTGAAAATCGGGCAAGAACAACCGCAGCTTCCATAAATCGGTGGTAAGAAAAAGAAGTGAGTTAAAAAAAATTGTGAGGAATGGCCGACTTTATAGAAAATAAGCACATGTCCGAAAAAACTTTATACATCTCTATAAAATTTAGTACACACTTTATCTGTCAAAGAATTTGAACAAGATTACGAGAGTTGGTTCGAAATGTGTGAATTCATTCGCTGAAATTTTTCTTACTGGGTAGGTATACTAGTTGTTGGGAAGCGGATATAAAGTACATATGCTATGATTATGACAAATGAAAATTTATTTTCACACGCCAGACGTTACTAAAACAACTAAAAAGGAAGAAAAAACAGCTAAACTCACAAAAAGTGGTTTCAGTATTTTTTTATGAGCGCTTGCGCTTTTAAATGGCGTGAAGTAACGCACCTTTTTTGCGTTTGCTTTTCTGCTTAGTTGCTGTTTTTGTTTTTGCTCTGATGCGATTGCGATGTATGTACATACTTTTACTATTAAACATAACATTGGCTAAAATAGAAAGACAGTCAAAACAAAGCCCGACAACGAAAAAAACTAGTTCCAATGTAAATTAAACTGCGAAGAAATACGTTAAGAAAATAATAAGAAATAATTAAATAAAATCAAAATAAAAAAGAATTAAGCACTAATAATAAAATCTATGAATGGAGTGAATGTAGCTAATATAAAGCAGACTAATATAAAAAACACGGAAGAACTAAGAATTCGCTTTGGTTAGCGAAAAGGTTCTAGCTAAAGAGTTGTTGTTGGTAAGAACGCTGTACATATATAAATGAAATAATATACGTGCTCATAAAATAAAGTTAAAAATTTTAAAAAAACCATCTACTAATTAATGGTTTTAGTTGCCAAACGGCCTAATGCTTTACGCTGAATTGAAAGCAAAAGAATTCAATTGAAGTAATACCGCGAAAACCGGTTGCAAGCGTTAGTGTTGCCGGCGAATTGGCGTCAAAAATAAAATATTTTGCGAAAATTAATGTTTGCTTAAGTTTGAAATATATCGCAAGCGATGCTACAAAAAATTCCAATATATCGCGCACTAAATACGAAAAACTTTATGTAGCTTTTTCCTCATAAACCAAAAACCGAATAACATACCTAACATTTTTATCAGAATGATTATCTTCTATAACTTGAAAACTACCGTTATGTTTTTTTTTATACGAATTATGTTTGCCCTACATGGTATGTTTCGGGACTTGATTTGCGATATACAGAGTTTAGTTGTAGAAAATAATTTAATGTAACGAAATGCTTTGCCGAAACCTTATTAGTTTTTAAAACAGACACAATCTTTATACAAAGAACGTAACAGTCCACAGAAAATAAAAAAACAAATGTGTTTCTTAAAATATTCAACATTTATTTATGATCTCCTTCATTAGCATTAACATTGCAAGTTAACTGAGCTGCTATCTAATTTTTATGTGAAACTATTTGCTGTTTTATTCGATGTATAATCTGGATATATGATTTTATGTAAAAATGCCCTAATACGATTCCCCGAAGAATAACTTTTTAGAACATTTTACTCCTCGAACTTAACGACTTTTCAAATTTAATTTTTAAGGCATTTCTTGAAGTAAGGCTCAAAACAACACCTTCATGCTTGAAACACAATTCCGGCGAACGGCGAACATTCGTTGCGATAGATTTATTTTTAGAGTTGTCACTGGCGACAGCGGCAAAATACAATCCATCATGTGTTCATCACCTCACGACTCAGATACCTCACATGAATGAAATAATGGGCTTAAGATCTCCAAGTCTATATTTCCTTGTAAATTGTCCCACTGTGTTTTTTGCTGGATTCACAGGCGATCCCACCATGTTCAATGCCCCAAGCATTGGTTATATTTAAACCTAGTTATATCCTTTCGCATAGAATACCTACGAAATTTCCTCTGCATACTATTACAATATTAGTAATATTAAGCGTCGTGAGTATGAAGTCGTCTAAACCATCAAGTTCATGAGTTCAAGTCCTTCAGTATCTCCGAAACTGCACCCGGTGAAGTGTCTATCTAGGTCGGTGGTTCTTTAGCTTCTGGACCCTTGTGAAGCTGAACTGAAATGCTGCGGTTGTCACTCCCGGTTGACACACCCGATCGTTAGAAATTTCCCTGTCTTCTCATACTTGCTCCTGAAGATCTTTCCCAGGTTCGTGTAGAGACCTTCATTCTGGGTAATAAGAAAGGTCAAGAAGCTTCTTATCTCTGCACCAGCAGCCTTTGGTAGGTACACAGTTATCATGTGCACGAGTGAGTATTTTCGGACCTTTGTCGACGGACGACCGGAAATCCTGCAGCCGTGCTTCACCCAGTGACATCAATCGTCGTCTAGCCAACGCTGGACATTTGCAAAGTTTGTGTACCACCGTTTCATCACAGCAAATGAATTTTGCTCTATTTTTGATCTCTTACCAGACCAGTAGCCCAACTAACTTTGGAGTCCTCTATTTTCAGAGAAAGTAAAAGCTCAGTATCGTATCATTAGCACATTATTTTCGCTACCTTACATAACATCCTCTATGCTTGCTGATATGTCTACACTAATTGAATCTTTTAGATATACACCCTGTTTGCCAAAGTCGTTTGTATTTTCGTTCCCTTCTAAACTAATACGTCCTGGCATCCGATAAAAATGCACGGTTCTTTGCAACACTCAAGGCCTCTTTACATGGCTATGGTCTTAAAGTTTAAAAAATACTGCAGTGATGCGGCAGCTTATACGACTTCCTGATCTTTGGCTCTTAGCAATAAACCGTAGCTCCAACTCCCTTTTCCATTTAGATTCGCCCATGAATATGCATGTTGTACATATTTTCGTCCATCGACCTCTATTGTGGCTCCAAGAGACCTATCGAAGCTCCGTTCGTTCAGCCAAAGAGGACGACCGTATATTCCTGTTATTCCTTCCTTCGTTTCCTACTATGGTAATCTATGAGGGACGGTGTACACTTTCTAATCTCCGTAGCCGTTCACTTTACAATATAGGCCTAACAACTGCGGAGAATAGTCCAACACCATTTTAGATGCATACCTACTTTGCCGCAGATACTGTTTTTGCCCTCTTTTCTAGATTGTGTCTCCACAATAGCTTGTTGCCCAGCACGATCCCCAAGTAACTAGTGCTTTGTTTTAGTTGTAATACTACTCCTTCAAGTTAAGGTTTATTCCAATCAGGTTCCTTGTATTTCCTAACGAACATTCTAGGCACGTCTTCTTTGAGTTAATGTCTAGACCCATTATCTTAGCCCAGGTACTTATGACCCTGAGCGTTGGGTTTATTTGAGTTTAGTCTTAGTGTTTTTATTTTAAAAATAGTAAAATTGTAAGTATCAGTAAGCAGTGTCAACACATCCTTTTTTCTCTCCTAAAAATACGTATTGAATATAAGCTAATTTAATAAAATTCGAATTTTCAAATATGTGGCAACCCTCATAAAGGTTAGCTATTAACTTCCTCTCCTAAACGAACCCCTTGACATCCATATTTTAATTTTTCAAATAACTTAAGTTTATTTTAATTAAATTCGACTTTTCAAAAAGATGGCAACCCTCTCCCACCATAAATATACTTTACGACCTATTCTCATACCTACCAAATATATAAACACACCTTCATAAAATCTGGTGGAGTCGTTTCCGAGGAATTCGACCACAAACACCATAACACGAGATTTTTATGTATAAGATTAAAAAAAGAAACGAAGAAATCTCTTCTATTCCTCCAAGGTGAGGTCAAATGGAGTACTCTTTTATAAATCGCTTGGGAAGATCTCACTTTTTGCGCCCCATTGGATGCTATGGGAGTACAAATTGGTGAAATATTTGCGTTTGCTCCGAAATCGGAGCGAAGGGAGTAGTCTTTTATTCATTGCCTGCGCAGATTTTGCCTGTTGCTCCACAATGAGTAATATTAAATAATAAAATTATCGCGAAGAAAGTACTAATCTCTTCATCGGTTGGGGAGAACTCACTTCAAGTTCAAATGGGATATTATAAAAGTATTACGCTTTTATCATTAGAATACATTTTTGAAATTTGATACATCTTTCATTATAAAAATGTCAGGTATATTGTAATTTTATTTGACGATTTTTTTCAACTTACTGCAAATTATGAAATCAAAAATGAAGTAAATAGCAAATTGCTTGTTTACACCGATATCTAAACATGTCAGCACTGCCCACAAATTGAACGCTTGGTCGCCAATGCCGGCAGGAGGCACAAAGAGTGCCCAGGCGGGCAGCCAGCCAGGCGATCGTTGGGGGATTTGCGAGCAAAAATAACCCATTATTTTCTATGAAATGTATGTCATATGAAAGTAAAGCAGCGGGTGAACGTGTCGTTGAAATATAAATAGAAATTTGTATGCGTTCCTGCGGCAACTGTGGCAACTTTTGCAAGTTGCATGCTATTTCAATATATTTCATTTCAATTTATTTCATTTCATTTTATTGCAGTTTTTACTCCCGCTGCGATTGTCGCAGATGCACAGAGATAAACAGACAAACAGCAGCGCTTGGATCCGCTCCAAATTTGCGTATGAGCACTGAAAGTGTTGGAATTGGGTCGCTTGGCAATATTGCAAAATATTTTAGGAAAATAAGAGACACCGCTGCTCGCCATTTGCTTACTCGCATAATAAAAGTGCACTTGCCGGCGTGTGTTTGTTTGTGTGTGTGTGTGTTTGTACAAATGTACGTGCGTGCCCACAGGAGCAAAATTTAAAAATGTGGCGATATGTGATGGCATACGAAGAGTACGAACTTGTTTACCTTTTCCATTTTTATACTATTTGTATATTTTTTATGGAGTGGTATTATTTTTATGATTATTTTGTTTTTATGTTTTTGGTAAACTTGCAAAGCAAAGAATGATAACGAAATTAAAAATAAAAGGTAAAAAACCAATTTATGTCATAAAAAAAGTATTACAAAATGAAAAGCACAACAAAAAAAAAAAAATTGAAACTTAAATGGTTCGAGCTCATTTGAACGTAGCATGCGAATTGGAATTAGACGCACGTACTTGAATGCCGTACGCAATTGCGTATTGTGCGGAATTGTAAAGTGATTCCCACCACTAAATTGAAAATAACACAAATATATGTACCACCTTTAAAGGCCAACGGTTTGAAAAGTATTAAATCACGGAAATATGACTATGCGTAAGAGTTTAGCGCTGAATAGCCGCTGGAAAGTCTGAGTGTGCGTTTAAAGAAATGATCTAAGAAAAATTAAAACAAAAAATGGTTTAAACAATTTTGTTGTAGAAAATATAACTAAATATTTACCACACAATTAGTAGATTTTATAGAAACTTTTAACGTAGGGTTGCATAAAAGCCATAGCTTCGCGAAGTTTTAAAATACCTATTTTAATTTTAAACGAAATACGAGCCGAAGGTCTGTGTCACTAGTGCTCCTTTCTTTTTAATGTAAGTTGGTGATTCATCACCTCCTTTCTGTATAATAATAATAATAATAATAAAGAAAATACCTGCTTCCAGATACATCTGCTTTAGCCTTAAGTAATTTTCTATTTAAAAAACTAGGCATTTTTTTCTGTGTCAATTAAACAAAGTGCCGTAATTATGCTCTGAAACTTTGCGACTCTTCACTATTACAGATTATGTTGAGAGCTGATCAGAGAGAGGAGTCACAGAGCTCGAATCCAATGCCCGCTATTCAAGCCGCAGCTCTCATTGATTATGGAGGTGCTGATAGGGCACTTGCGGTGCGCCTCAATATCAGCGCTAACCTCTACTGCGGTTTCTGTTTGGAGGATAAGAAAGTGGAATCATCTCAGCATCTTTTACTCAACTGCCCTGCCTTCGCGGGACTAGACTTTTTAAGTATCTGATATCGCATCATATTCACTCGCCGGCGGACATATCGAAAATAGTAGTTACCCAGCTCCGTAGCTTCATTGTAAGCCGTTCTGTTTACGTTTGTACTGTGGTATCACAATGGATCTCTGTGGATATATGTAAGATCCGATAGTCGAGACGAAAATGGGCTGACTGTTTATTTGTAAACAGGAGGTACTTCGTGTTGTCCTAATTCACTCCAGATCTATTCGCTTCGCTTTTTTATCCAATATCTGGACGATGGTGGACTTACCAGGTCTAATTCCACACTTATAAGGTACACTCAGCTAGTTGACAGAACCTAATGTGTTATGTTAAGCAAACTCATACTGCGGTAGTTGGCGCATACTATATAATTGGCCTTTTTTGGATTGGGCAGAGCAAACTTAAATTCTAATGACCAGGAATTCGATCCTCCGGCTATATTTTGAACAGGTGCATGCATTTTGCCAGCTCCTCATCGCCGCACTTGAATAGCTCAGCTGGCAGTCCATCAGCAGCAGCGGCCTTATTGTTCTTTACCCGCGCTATTGTAATTCGATTTTCGTTGGATAACGGGACTTCGGTGCGTATCATTGTTTGGGGCTTCGAGTTCATTGTATTCGACGTTTTTCGTGCCACCAGCATTACAGGCGGTCTTCAACTGCTTGAAATTCTCGCTTACATGACGGAGCAAGCGAGATGTCAGGAGTGGAAGTAGGGTGGCGAATAGTGTACAGGTCCAAAACACTGGAACTGCTTTCCGTAATATTACAAGATGGTCAATTTGGTTTTTCGATTTTATATCAGGTGATTACCATGTAATGTGATGTATCTTAACCTCGATTAAGTCGATCAGCAGATGTTTCGTCGTGCACGCTGAATTTTTGCGATTGTGGGACCTTACTTTACCTACCCGCACATTAAAATTGCCCAGTACATTTGAATACCTTTTATCAATTAAAATGCCAGCCAAATAAAGTAAAAGAACACACAAAATTAATTGCAAAAAACAGTGAGTAAAGTGAGGGAAGAGGGGGGGGGGGATGTAGGTGGGTTATTGCATAAATAGATTTATGATCACCCTTTTGAAACACCCTGCAGACACTACATACATTTTATTGTATCTGGTACCAAGTTCCCAGTTCTAACAGCACTAACAAAGAAAAATATAGAGCCCATTAAATTTATACACCTCGGGACAGCAATGGGTGTGCGACGATTGAACAAATTCAATTACTAGAATTTATTTAATATAAATCTGTACATTCCTTTTTTTTTAAATCGCCCAATCATTTTCACGCCTTTTCCTGTTGTTGCGAATTATTATTTTTTAAACAAGAATTTCTTGCTAAAAAACAAAGTTTATATCGTTTGCCTGTTTTCAATCCACACGTTAAGTCCAAATTATCGGAAAAAGTAATCATCATTAAACTATATTTTTGAAATAATCCATTAAAAATCGTTCAAAACAAATATTTTAAAATGTTAAAAAATTTACACGTACATTAATGAAAATTTTGAGTGACTTTAGAGCGTACATTTTTGCGACAAAATAACATTGACAAATAAAATACAATGTATGCATAAATCAAAGTGCAATTTCGTTTTGTTTGTAAAACATTGGCAGAGATATGACGATAATAGGGCTTTGCGTCTTATCTCATACCACCGACAGAGTAATGCATTGCTTTACGTTTAGGCAATAACAATTAAATTACCCATTGATAGACATATGTATGTATATAAATTAGGGTGCACACTCTCAATACTAAAGAAAATCTGCACTTTTGAATAACTCAGCCAACATTTGACCGATTTAGACTTTTAAAGTATTTTTGTGAAATTTTGCACGTGTATTTGGTAGGTATGAGAATAGGTCGTAAAGTGCAGATATTGTTTGCTTGGGAGAGGGCTGCCACCTGTTGGAAAAGTTGAATTTAATTAAATTCTACACTAGTTATACGAAATATTATGGGATTATGGGATTTAAGCGGTTTGTCTCGGAAAAAAGGTTCATAGATAACTTTTTAAAGGGTTGCCACCTGTTTAAATGAATAATACACTAGTTATATCAAAACATGGGTGTCAAAACGGTTCGTCTCGGTGAGGGAAAGGTTTATACACATATTTTGGAGCGGGATGCCACCTGTTTGAAACGTAACATTTTATTAAATTATACACCACTACATTCAATATTAAAATATGATTATCAAACGGTACGTTTCAATGAGGAGAAGGTTTATAATTAGCTAGCTATATTTCGCAGAGGGTTGCCACTTGGTTAAAAAGTCGAACAGAAATAGTAAAAGATGGGTGTTGAAACGTTTCGTTTTGCTGAGGAATAGGTTCATAGCTCAGTATATTTTAAATAGAGTTGCCACCTGTTTGAAAAGTTAAATTCAATTAAATTATATACAATTTATACGAGATAGTAATATATTGGCGTCAAACCAGTTGTTTCCTCAAAAGAATGTTTATAGGTATATTTTGAGAAGAGTTGTCACCTTTTAAATAGAAAAATTTAATTTAATTATACACTAGGCCATACAATATTAAATATGAGTGCCAACCTGTTCGTCTTGGCGAAATATGCTCCTTATACCCATAGTTTTGAGAGAGTTGCCATCTGTTATATGTGTCAAAAACTGAAATGAGTTTTTTGCCGGTATTAAAAAAAATCTTTTTGTTTATAAAAAATCCATTTTCGGAGGTATTTTCAAAACGGTACAGCTAACGCAAAATCTTAATAAATATTTTTCAAAAATATTTTGGCGGAAGTCTTAAAACTTAATAAATGATGGAAAATCCGCAAGCTTTTTTGGAGAGGCGCCCTAACGTACATAACAGCGTATTTTTTATCCGAAATATGCAAGTATTCTTTTCGGCTTCTATTTGTTTCCATATCCAAATCTAGGTTACTGGGCATGAAGTGAGTTTAATTATTCTATACACAATAATTACGGTATTCTACAAATCACCGTGCAATATTCAATAGATCAAGACAGCGCGATTAAAGCCCAACGCACACCTCCAATGCAGAGTAACCGAACAAAATTATGAAAGAATTTGAAAAGCGCTTCAACCATAATCTACTACACAAATGGTGTTACGGAATGTCTGGCTGTCGGTGGCACGTCGCATGTCGTTCCGCCCAACGCAATGCCGCGGGAGAATAGCACACACAAACATCCATACGTTTTGCCCGAAAGCCAGTACTGCCGGCACTTTTTATGCGCACTTGCAGTGGTGCCGAGCATCTCATGTCAATACATACATATATAGATCTATGCACATTTGAGTTTTGTTAATTTATCTACACATACATACATACATACTTCCTATTCGCTGTTATCGTTGGCTCATTTATATCACCGGCACGTCCACGTACCCGTAACAGGCCGCAATTTGACTAACATTATTTGGATGCATGTTTACGAGGGTTGCCACTTAAGTGTTGAGTTATGACAACACTAATGTGAATGTGTCAAATTTGACATTGCCATCATAAGGTTTGAGATTTTGTAAATGTACACATATCGTTTCGTCACACGAGTGCTCTCCATGTTGTTTACCTTGACACAATCATCTTGGCTAAAAACAAGAATGAAATTATAAACGCTTTGTACGCTAATTTTCTTAGACTTTCGGCGTGGATTAAACCAACTGCAGGTTGCCGATTAACACGCTTCAATTTTTGGTGAGGAAATACTATCTGTCTTTCGCTGATTTTCCAAATCCATATGTGGTCGCCCTTAGCTAGAGAACGAATTTTCTACAGATCGTCCCAAACGTCCATACTGTGCGTGATATTCCAGATTACATGAACATTCAATATTATATAATCGCTGAAAAGTAGCACGCGTCGATCAATCGAACCCTTTAGGTTAGCCATTCACTTAAGTCGATTGACACCTTTGAAACAACTCCTTGCACCAGGGAGGCTGCAAATTCTTCTGCTCAGGGCAGACATCGATCCAATCTTGGTCAGAATCGAATCTTATTTCTGCTGTGTATGCCAGAAAAGTCTCTACCCGAACTCTACTTCTGTAAAGTGCAATTCGTGCTATGGATAGAGCCATCATAATATCTGATAAGGCCTTAAGAGTCGGAGTTCTCGGTAACATCGATATTTAGACTCTCCCACACTCCCTTCAATATCCACTTTCTGCTCCTACCCCCAAATAAGGGCTAACCACAATCTCTTATTACCCCACCAGAATACTCCGGGATGTGACTTCAGGTAATTGTAATTCACACAGTGTAGAATCGTCTTACCGAAGAGACATCGACCGCAGGTATACCATCCTTGAATATCAGGGTCTAAATGCAGCTGTACACTTCCTTGTGGTCAGCAGGCTACCTGATTGCCCGATTTTTCCGGCTGAAGCGGCTGCTCTTGCAAACGACTGTGACCATCTTCGCCACTCCGATCCCCGTAATCCCCGGATTAGAGGTTTAAATGTGAAGATTCGGAGGTTGGTAGATCAAGATAAGCGGCGTAAGTGGGAAGACCATGATGCCCTGCAACCTGATACGGACGCGGGTAAGCTTTGATCGAACGTTAGGTTTATATCCAACCCGGAAAATGTTATGATCGTGTGTAGATTTTATTGGGAAGCTGCGCTTCATCGGACCTTAAGAGATTCGAGTGCTACTTCAGCCGGGAACTTATATTGCGTTCTGTGGCAGATAGAGCCAAACGAAGAGTGACCAAACTGTCAAAACCCAATAAGCCCCACATGCGGTAAAGCTAACTAGGCCATAGGGAAGGCGAAAGACTCAAAGGCCCAACTAGGCTAAGCAGGTAGACTAAGCATATTGGTGTAGCGGATATGGGATCTAAACGTGGAGATTCGGAGGTTGGCGATTAACATAAGCGGAATAAGAGCAAGGGCCATTAAGTCCTGTAACTTGACCAGGGTTGTGGGTAAGGTTTGATGGACAGTTAGTTTCCGGAGAAGCGTTATGATTGAGCTAAAATTTTATTGGGAAACTTCGCTTTATCGGACCTTAAGAGATGCGTGTGCTAGTTCAGCCGGGAATTTATATTGCATTCTGTGACTCAGCAAGTAATTTTTAGTTAGGCCTTCCGGGGCACTTGCAATAATGCGAACCTACAACAGACAACCACAGACCGACTGCATACAGACAGGTTTTAGACAAAATTCACTGAGCGTCAGAACCTTCATAAACTCTCGCCCCGTTAATGCTATAATTGAAGTCAAACTAACATATAAAGCAGACGAGGAGCTGCACCTGCCTCGTAAATCCCGCGTTTCTCTGGATACTGTAGTAGACTTAACTTATACTTTCCAAAACCATACAGATATCCCCAACTTATGTCTGACATATGGAGAGATCCTGCACGACACGAATCATCTGTTCACATGCCCCCTTAAACCCATTCATTTTTCCCTAAGGTCCGAATTGATGGGTCATTCGCCATACAGTCCTGATTTGGCGGCCAACGTTTCTCGATGCCTGAAGAAGCAGTTGATACGTTCAAATCACATGTTTTGGATGTACCTCAGTCGAAGTGATTGAATTAATCTTCATAGAGAATATACAGTAAAATGATAAAATCATTTTCGATTATAAAAATTTATTTTTATTTGTCTATCTCAGCACTTAAGTAGTAGCCCTCGTATAATTCCTTGAAACGGTGATGATGGTGTTGATCCTATCACTGCTGCTGCTTTGCTTTACTCAGTCACTAACAATTGTTATTACTTTTGTTGTTGTGGTTGTTACACTTCTTGTGACGGACGCTATTTGGTTAAAATTATTTGCACTTGTTGCCATTCCTACTTAGTATTTTCGTCGGTTATGAGACATATTAATCATCAATTCATCATCAGCGCTGTAGTCAGAGTTGTGTTGCGCCATTGAAAGGTCGATCACTTGTAGAGTTATTACAGTAAACAAACTCATCAGGTAGAGAAGAATGCAACGAAATTATTCATAAAAGCGTCTGCCCGCATTTGTTTTGTATTTCGTGAGTATGTGTTTATAAACTTAATAAACATTTTAATTTTCTTCCGAATAAAAGTGCAGTCAAATCATATATGGTGTGCTTTTTTAGAGGTAGAACTTTAAATTGAAATAAAGTAGTATGATTATATAATTTCAATGACTTTTTAATGGAATGCTATTTGTTTTTGAATACCAACATGTGACCACAAGCTCCCGCGTGCATGGCATCCTTCGGAGTCACAGTTTTGAACTACTTTTTCAAGCAATGGACGTTGGCTTCCCTACTATGCGACTCCATAATTTTCCCATCTTCCAGGAAGATTATGATCATTGTGCGGCACGCTGAAACATATAGTCAAGGTCTAATAGTGAGTTGTGATGCAAACTCTCAAAACTTGACTGTATTGTGTTCTCTGGACTAGTGATGTAGAATGGAGGCATGACCTAAGCTAACAAAGGTATGGAGGAACATATCAAAGGATGGAGCGTCTTGGACGAAGAAACTATGATTCATTGTCACTAATCAAGTACCCAAATGCCAAACTGCTCGTAAGGCGGACTGGAAAGATTTTGGGTTGCTCCGTGAAACAAGAATACCAGACTACCCTGAACTCCAACGGTTATGATTGATTGAAGAGGGAACCCCAAAGTAACGAGTACAATCCTACAATTTTGAGGTATGCGTCTTGATTATGTAACACAAATTGAGAGACTTACAGATTTACCCCGACTCCGAGAGGGAGGTTTGTCGTTGCCTGCCGAGGGACGACCGCTGTTAGAAAATAATTTTTCTATAATTTTTGATGTTACCGCCGAGAAAGAGAAGCAGACTCGAGTAGCACCTTTGCAGAAGAAGTATAGGAGGCAAATTCGAACAGTCAGGCTAGACTCATTCAAATGGTCTATGGAACCACGTCGCTGGAACTCACTTTCAGGTTACTAGTTTATTTTCGACATGGGGAGATACATATATGGGGGTAGTTAGCACGACGAGAGACTTACTAAATTAAGCTGGTACATCGCCTGAGGAGCCAGTGAAGTTTTGTTTATAATTTTTTATTACTTTGAGATGCCAGACACAGATGGAGTGTATTCGAAAATGATAAGGTGAGGAAGAGTCATGTTCAATAGGGCTCTGATAAAGGCCTTTGAAGTCTGTTTGGCTTAGGTCATATTTCCACGCTTTGGAGATAAGTTAGAGTTGTCTTCTTTCCCATTTCATTCGGGGGAGTATGATTACGCGCTTTTGTGATGTTTGCTAGTGAAACTCAATTTCAACGAGAATGCAAGACCTATTCAAGCTTAAGCGATCGATGTTTGTAAATTAGAGTCAGGGAAACTATATAGAATTCCTGATAAGAGTGATGCTTGGATTACTTTGCAAGAAGAGTCTCTACCTACCGGTACGAGGCGTATACTTACCGGCAAGAGGCATATACTTAAGATGTTTCGAAGATGTGAAATATCTGGGTATAATTCTATATATGATGTCGACTTGGAAAGCTCACGTCGAACTGAAAATAAAAATAGTCTGGAAAGTTTTAGGACAGTGTCGGAGATCATAGCTCTCGACAGCCCATGGTTTCGGAATTTTTTGTTTTAGTTTTATTTATTTCTCTCCCTTAATAAACTCTTCTTCAAATGTTCTAAATAATTTGCTACATGTCATCATGGATATTACCCGATTTATCCCATTTTCAATGCTAACCTACCTTGGGTCAAGGCCAATATGAGGTATCGTTGAGACATCTCAATATCTAATGGAGTTATCCGATGCATGAATGGACGGGTGGACAAATAGTTATGACATAATCGATTCTTCTTTTCATTCAGAACATTTTGCTATATATATATATATGACTATATCTATTTCGGTTGCTTTACGCAACTTTGCCCAAGCTCGGACAGTTTTACACAACTTTCATCAAGTATTTACTTTATTTGAGACTGTCTTCTCATCGTTTCGTTTCGAGTTACAAATTTTTCAAAAATAATCAAGTTTCTTTGATCTTACATTTACTATTAATTTCGTGCATATATCAGAATCAGTGTACTTCCAAATTAACCCCGGTTAACTGTGTAATCGAATAAGGATGCATTTTTTTAAATAGACCAAGAATCGAATCACATTAAAAATTTGTAGTAAAAAATAGCAAATGTCTTTCTGTTAAAAATAGGTTTTTGTATTAGGAAAACCATTACTTTCGTAAATTTCTACCATTTCGCATAGAAACTGTGTTCCTCATCAAATATCATCGACAAATGTTTAACGAAATTCTGATGTCGAATCTTTTTCAGTATTTTTGGTGCGATATTGATGATATTAGAAAAGTATGCTGCCGGTACGATTTGAAAAGTGTTAGATGACATTGAAAATATATCAATGTATGCATACTGTACTTATATACTGTATACGTATACTATATTTGCAAAAAAAAACATATACAATATCCATTAGATGGCACTGTTCAACATAGTTCAAATCTAGTCAGCTTTGAGCAGTTAAAAATAATCTTCCTAGTCATAGTCTTAATAAAGTTGGCTCTTAAGTTAGTTACAGCTATTTTTTTGTCAGATATCCCATTAAAAATGATATAAAAAAATTGCTACTAGCTTTAAAGTCGCCTTCATCTTTACTGTGAATACGGTTTTTAATTTATCAAATCTGCATATATGGAAAGGTAATAAGCATCGCAGACGAAGTCGCGGATATCAACTCTAAGTTCCAGTATAAAAAAGTGCATTTTTGAAAATTTTCTTCCATTTTTTTAAATTTGTTTGATAAAATTCTTTCACATTTTCTTCAATGTACATAAAATCTTTATTTTTCCAAAATTAGTGCAAAAATTCCATGTTTTAGTTTTGTATTTCTTTACAAATGTGTTAATGAAAAAAATTAATTATTCTCCATGTAATCATCTAGATTTTTTACACCGAGTAATTTAGCGCATTATTCTTAATGCAATATCATTCAAAAAATTTGCCGATAGTCTTAGAATTAATCATTAGTTCTGTATTTGGTTAATTTCAATTTATTTGCTACAAATAACCAAATTGCCTTTAGCAAATAATACCACCAAACTTTGGACACAAAATGTTAATGCTAAAAATTTTGTTTCTTTCTATGTCAAAAAATTTCTGTAAGCAAATAATCACATACATAACTCAAAGAATATTGCTGTGTGCGTTTTGAAAGAATTTATGATTCAAAAAACACTTTTATTTGAAGCGAAAATTCCATTTATCCACTTCATGAAGCCCAAAAAGACTTGAAAGCCTGAAGGTGTCGAAAATTGTTTGTAAAGAATTCCAAAGTCAAAGTTATTAACAATTTTTGCAATGAATTAAGTTTTTTAGATTTTCAGTGCTTTGCTTGTTTTGTTTTTCTTTACTTTTATACGTTTCGCAATCTTCGCGGTATTGTCTTTGCTTTTCTATTACAAATGTATATTTGATTATGTACGTATGTATTTTTGCAATTCCTTAGCTAAATGCGGCTTTTTATTATATCGAGCCACTTGTTACCATTTTGTTTTATATTTTTATTTATTGATTTTTGTTTCTTATCCGTGGCTGGAAAGAATTTTCGCATTACACTTAAAGTTGGGTGCGTGAACAAGTTTCGCAGTCTTGCGTCGCCGCGCCACATCGTCCAGCGCCTAGACAAGCGAACAGCCGCATTTGGACATTTACAACAACAGCAATACTACACTATCTACAGTTACGGACAATAAAATAGAACCAAGTCGGTTGCTGCGAAACAATCAGCGGTGTTTCCTATTTGCTGTTATATTTCCGATAACTTTTGTCTGTAATCGAATCTGTAGGCTATTTGTCGTTGAAAAGGTCATAATGGAAAACCGTTTTCGTTTTACTGTTACTTTTGGGCTTAAAAATTGCAGCGGTGGACTTTTAATATAGTGACAATATAATAGAATCAAAGAAGGAAAGAAGGAAAAAAGCAATAAAAGTTATTTTTGGTGCTTAAATTGTATTTTAAATGTACATTGTGTTATAAATTGTCGAATTTAGTGAAATTTGCTTTAATTTTGATGAAATGGGTCGAGCAAAGCACTACACGGCAGAGGAACGTAAGCACAAAATATGCAACAAAAAAAATGGTTTTACGCAAAGGGAAATTGCAAAAATTATTAACAGACCGCGAAAAACGATACCAAAGTAAGACTATTTCAGTGAGAGATTATCAAAGTACGACCCTTTTAAATTCGCTGCAGTCATCCAGTAGGAAATAATCGTGGAAAAATCTTCTTCGGCAGATTGTGGCGACGAAATCGACAAACGTTTGCGAGAACTCACACAAATTGGTCCGGTTCAGAAAACTCAAAAAAGTGGTGAAATATTTTATGGTCCGACGAATCTAAAGTAAAAATGGTGAGTAATGATGGAAAGGTCCGAAGACCGAAAAATGCAAAAAGGAATCCCATTTGCACAACAAAAACATTCAAGAATAGGGAAGGGAATATAATGTTTTTCGTGCTATGGAGTCGGACCGCTATTTTGGATTCCGCAAAACATGGACCGGTACCGATACCTAAAAATATTAGAAGACACCTTATGCCGCCATATGCCGAATGGAGCATGCCTTTGATTTGGCAGTTTCAACAGGATAATAACCCAAAACATACTTCGGGTCTTGTAAAAACGTGGTTACAGGCTCGTGGAATCGCTGTGATGACGTGGCCTTCGCAATCTCCGAATTTAACTCCCCGTAAGAGAACTTGTGGAAGATTGTAAAGGAAACGCTCGGGACCGCTAAATCAAAGAATAAGGAAGAACTTTGGCAAATACTCCAGGAAGTTTGGTATTCCATACCAAAGTTGGTCTATGAGACCCTAGTAGAAAGTTCTAAAATTGTCACACTTTTTAATGGAGTTTTATTATTATTTTTGAGCTTTAGTTCTCTGATTCAATTTTTTTGTGTCAATTGAATTTCACCACTGTCTACTTTAAAAGAGTTTTTATCTTTAATGAAATAACTATTGATGCTTGTTTGAGCTACTAATATGATAAAATAATAAACGGAACTAAATACATGTTTCGATTTGGTTAAGCAATTCTTTTAATATGTACCTGGTTCTTGGAAATATATGTGGAGCGAATGCTTTATTCTATTATATTGCCAGTAACTGTACATCTACATTTACTATATGGCTGTATGTGTGTTTGTGCTTCGACTATCAATCATTGCTTTCAGTACTAAGCTCAGTCAAGTTGATTTGAATTGAGTTAACTTTGTCCATTTTTGTTTTTGCGGTTAGGAGTGGAGCAACATTTGCGGTGCTTTGTCGTTATTCCCGTTTGGTTGTATTAGTCACTGGGTTTGTGTGAGCTTTTTACACGTTTATGATATATGTATGTACATACATTTACATAAAATCGTAAATGTATAGAGCAAAATTTAAGTTTGTGTAAGAATTTTTATACTAAATTATTTAGTTTTGCATGTAAATCGTAACACAAATGCAAACATTACGTATAATTGAAATTGATATGAAATATGAAAATATGTATTTAAGTAAATGCTTTGTCTATGCTGATAGCGTACAGCGCACTATTTGTGACATTGCGCAAGCGCAACGTGCGAAAAATAATGACGCGAGCTTTTTGTCATATTTCGCTTTTAATAAATTTTTATTTGCCTTTGCATTACTATATATCATAGTTATGATTGTAATATGATGTAATGATTATATTTACATTTGGCTAAAATAGATCAAATTGAAAAGATTAAATAGTCGAAAACATGAAAGTTTTAAATAAACCGCACACCTAATTGTTTCGCTGCGTTTAAATTGTGAAAAACGGTAGGCGTGAATAAGAAGCAATAAGTTAGTAGAAAAATCGGTGCATTTTCATTTATGGTATATTCGATATGAACAAAGGTTTTAATTTACATAAATCATACAATATTCTTTCTTGAACAAATATTTACTTTCGGACAAGTAAAATTTAGTATAGAAATAAAAAGCTTATACTTTTCCAGCATATAAAGTAAATCATAGTGTTATTAGATTTTTAGAATTTAACAAAAATGTAATATATATAAAAAAAAGTTATCTTAGAATTTTCTGCTGTAGCTATTCGGGTAAGCAGTTGTATAGTCCTTTCAATTCTTACAAAATGCTCATGTTCTTAAAATTTGAATTTGGTTCTGATAACTTTCTTCCATTTAACGTATGCACGAAAATATATTTTGCCAATATTGAAAAAGTACTACACTATATAAAAATAAAAACTGTACACATTTCGCTTCTATGCATTGAGTATACATATATTCTAAAAATTGTCAATAGATTCTATCCCATTTGAGGGGTTTACTCTATCTGCTTGGCTGTTTGAATTTCAAAGCTATTGAATGACAACGAATGGGTTCTCAGCCAAATCGACACATTCATAAAAAAGATTTACAACAATTGAAAGTTTTTGCAGATAACTATTACTTGAGACAGTTCCAAACCAATCAAGAATTAGAGTCAAACTTGCCTCATACTAGTAGGAAACCTCTCCCGAGCTGTTCCCGAACTGTACCCGAAGTCAATCCGAACTAGTCACGAACTAGTCACGAACAAGTCCTTAAACAGTCCCGACCTGGATCTAAAGGAGTCTTAAATTAGTCCTCAACTGGCCTGAAGACATCTCAAACCAGTCCCGAACTAGCTCCCAACTAGTCACGAAACATTTTTGAAAAAGGTTCTGAAACGGACTCGAAATAACTAGTCCCAAAACTGTCCTGAAGTAGAACCGAAATGGTCCCAAGCTAAATGTAAACATCGATGTATTTACATACATCTCATTAAAGTGTCGTGCCGCCAATTTGTGACGTGACCTGGTGACGCGACGTTAACAATATCGTTAAAATTCACTCTTGTTGCACTATTTTATTAAATTATTAACGCTTTCAATGGCTATAGTATTTGAAATAACTGGTGTGTCAGCAACAATATCGTCTTGACAACTATCAGAATACTCATCACCGCTACTCAGTTCATACTCAGATCCGTCTTCAAACACATCCTCATTCTATTTCTCGATGTCATCTATACAGATGCATTTGTTTGAGCCAATTTCTGCTAAAAGAGTTAGATTTGTTTGGAGAGCTTCATTGCAGTCATTATTCTTTCTGAGCAATTGTGCTAATGCCACATTATCATCGCTGTCGTATTGGTCAGAGTCGCAATTAAACAGCTTGGACCAAGAATTCCTCATCGCTGTTTGCGTTCTCTCATCCCAAGTTTGTTTCAGAAATAATATTGCGTTTCGAATGGAATGGGATTTCAATACTCTATTCAGTACACCACCTTCAGCAATTATTTGAGCAAGTAATTTAGTTCAGTAAACAAGTTTTGTTAACCTTATGGGATTTTGATCCATTGGTTGCACAGACGCTGTTACATTTGATGGAAAGAAATATACGACTATGTTTCCATCGTTGCTTTGAAATTTTTCGATTGGGGCATGAGCGGAGCAGTTATCAATAAGCAAGACGACCTTCGGAGGCAAGCTATTTTTTTCAGAAAACCGGATGACCTGTTAAACTAAAAATGTTTTAAAATTATAGAATAATTAAAGCAATTTTTTTTTCTTTTTTACATAATTCATTAATAAATATCTAGTGAAACCAATCGTGAAAGATCCGAGACGTCATCCAAGCATTTTTGGAAAAGTCGTAATGAAGTGGATTATTAAAACTTTTGAAGCACCTTAGATTTTTTGCTTTTCCAATAACTAAGGGAACTAATTTGTGTGAGCCATTAGCATTTGAGCCAAGTAAAATTGAAACTCGTTTTTTTGGATTGTGTATCCAGGGACACTTTTTTCACAAGCAGCGAGATTCGTTTTATCTGGTAGGCAACGATAAAATGATTAGGTTTCGTCCACATTATATATTTGTGACTCCATAAACCCCATTTCAGCGACTTTTTCACGAAATTTGTGATTAAACGGAGTGACCGAAGCTACATCACTAGAAAGAATTTCACCACCAATTTTTAAAATACGAATACCGTGTCGCTTTTTAAACTTAGTAAACTATCCATCACTTCCTCGGAATGCATTTTCATTTTTATCGGGATATTTTTCACTAAAAATTTGTTTCGCTTTTCCCTTTAATATTGGTCCAGTCAATGTACACTTCCTTTCACGTTGGTTTTAAAACAACTTCCAAAGAGGACTTTCCATTTTCGGATATTTAGCGCTATGTATAGATTTATTTGCTGCTTCATGGTAGGTGTTGGAAACATTATTTAATATAGATGATCTATGTGACTTGATATAGCTGATGGCAGATTTGGTCACATTGAAATCTAGCGCTAGGCGGTTTCCTTGAACTCCTTTCGCCAGCTTTTCCAATATCTCTACTTTGGTTTCCAAGATAAAGTGTTTTTTTACGTTTATTTGACATTTTTAATAAGTTACTTCACTTTTCGATAGAGTCTACAAAAATATGTAGACGCGTATCAAATTTCACACACGAATGACCAAAATGCACCAAAAATATGGCAAAACAAAAATGCAAAAAGAATCAAATACATAACTTGGTGATTCCCCTTTTTATTTTAACTTTGTTGAATGAAATAAAAACAAATAGGGGATCCCCTTGTGATAAAAATTAAAATCACTGGTTCTAATTCATGAATATTCTAATTTATGAGAGTTCTAATTTGTGAGCGTCTACTGTACTGTGAAATAAGCGTTTTATGTTTGTATGAAAAGTTAAAATAAAGCAATCAATTCTTAACAAATTTTAGTTCGAAGGTATTATTAATAAGTAATTCCTGCCTGCGTAAAACTTTTTTTTAAATTAAACTACTTGCGCCAACAATTTATTTGTCACAAATTTCTTTTCAGTTTAATGGCAGATAACAAATTTTCCGTGTGTGCCCTGATCTTTTTACATTGCGAATGGTTTGTATTAAGGTAAGGCTGTATGGAAAGGAAAATATTTCGTAATATAAACTTATTCCGTCAAAACCCCCTATTTGGATAGCTTGACACCAGTCGTTGTGATAACGGTATTTGACGTTCCCACGACAGTCGGTTCTACGATATCGGAACGACCCGAATTTATATTCGGTTAAAGACTGTCACTTCAGCAACTTTAATTTTTTGCTTAAAAAAATTTTTGTTTTAAATTTTTTGAAAATAAGTTCCTCACTTTTAAATTGAAATTACGCTCAGACAATGTTAATTCTAAAGAATGCTTGCGTTCTATATACAAAAAATTCTATACCAAAAAGAATCTTTGATTCGAAAATGTATCGAGGGACGATTCATTTACAACCACAGAGTGTATCGAAAACAAAAGAGAGTGAGAATATAGTTCCCCTGCTTTGCAAAAAGTTTAGGTTCAATGCGCTCATGCCTATTAATATGACAAACGATATAGATTGGAAGGTGACGACTGCAGACGTAGTCCTTTTTAAAGCTTTGATGCTGATCTTGTGATCGCACCCACTTAAACAAAAAAAAAAAAATTGTGGATTTTTCAAAAAGTTATGTTTACATACTTCGCTAAAATATTTCAAAAAAATATTAGAATTTATTTGAGCTATCTTTGGTTGAGTTATTCAAACTTTTCTTAAACCATTATTCCAAAACAGGGGAAAAATATCACAAAAAATATCATTAATATAGTTCCGTTGAAATTTTGTACGCCTTTAAAGAATGAACTGTATTATGACCTGCTGTAATTTTTTTGCAAAAAATATTAAAAAAAAACATTTGAACTCCATTTTTGGAGGTATTTGGAGGTCAAAAAACCGATTTTTTTGTATAGCCCTTAACGGGTTATATATGTCGAAGTCGGTCAAAAAGTCGAAATTTTTTTTATTATTTCATCTTAAAGTATAGGTTCTTAAGAATTTTTATAGAGATGTAAACAGTATAAGCGAAGTTATAGAGTTTTGCATCTTGCTCCTTTACGAAGTCGTGGCTCGTCAAGCGTAGCGCACGACACTGGCCGCTACACTAGATAAAACTGTACTTGAAACTTTACACGCGATCATCTAGAAATCATGTTTTTCCGAAAACGTCGTTGCGGTGACTTGGATTGCCGTAAGAGTTTTCAACCGATTTACATTTTTTTTGAAATTGTTCGTAATTTATTTGCCGTGTCCTTGACGATTTCATTTTTTCGTTTATGTTTTTATATCAATCTTATGAATTTTTCAATACATTTCATCAGATGAAAAAAGTAGCCTTTTTGAGAAAATCGTCCCCGTTTGCAGAAAAGACGTTTTCTCATTTCAATGAATCGTTCGAGGACACCACAAGTCCCCATACTAACGATATATGTTTGGTTTTATGCTTTCAATTGAGCTGATGAACTGGAATCGTAGTCACGGCAAGAATCTCTGGAAAAAATGCGTTTTGCGTAAAATATCATAACTTTCACAATTATTAGTATTTTTTTTATGTTCTTGAGCTGATTTTACAAATTAGGCATTGTACTACGCAAGTCGTATAACAAGTATTTAATAAAAATATGGCTAAATACCTCTACAAAAACTCAAAATTTTCCCCATTTTCCCCGCTTCTCAACATATATAACCCCTTAACTCTTCGGACGTGGTTTTTTGCATATATGTATGACCCTTTTATAGGCTATTAGAAAACTCCCTAGATGGCGCTGTGTCGATTTAATAAAAAAATCTGAATTGACCACGTATGTATACTAGAGGTGCGATGAGAAATGCTTCTACCAGAAATTAAACCGCCGCGAGATGACGCTACAGTCATGATATTCATAAAATATCTTTTCTCCATTCTGTTTTTGATAAATAGAAAACGTGCACTTCAGGTGCGGTGAGAACTTTTACGAAAAATGGAACAGCTATGTGGCGCTAGAGTTGAGTTGTACAGAAAATACGTATTTATTGTTCGCTTCTGTCCATACAATATAAGAAATATATGTATGGAAAAGTAGTAAGCTACGCAGATGGAAGTGGTGGGTATCAGTTAGTTTGAAGTAAAAATCTGAGCCGGGTAATTAATGTGATGTTAAACCGGACTCTAGTCTCTTTACTTTACTTGTTTTAAATTATTTGTGTGCTCTACTACAATTAGTTTGCTTTTGCGAAGAAAGGAATCAAGAGCAAAAAAATAGAAGACATAATGAAATCACATATTTTTTTATTACACAATATTTTCTCTTTTAGCAGTAATTAGCATGCTTACTTTTTATTACTTCTAATTATAATCGATCATTAGCATTAATAATCATTTCAATTTTTGTCTAATTTATGGTAGCATATCGCAGACCTAATATGTAAATTGATTGGCCGAAGGCAATTTCTACAAATAAAAAAAGAGTCCACGAAAAACTTCCGAATTAGACGGCAACTTTATAAATGCGGAATGTACTTTGATTACGGATTGTAAAATCATACAAAAGACTTAAGAAACGAACCTGCGGCCGTAAGTTCTTGTGTACACTTTGATTTCAAATACCTATTATTTAATAATCATTAGCAATGGATGGCCAGATAATAAGTATGTGCCTCTCTGCTAATTGTTTATAATCGGTATTTAAATTATGGATCGATGATGCTAATATGGCCGCATCGAACACACTGCATGTGGATGTAGATGTGTGTGTGTTCGAAAAAACGTTGGCGAAAAAGTTTGAAAGCGGAGTTTATCAAATAGATATTTCAATACTTTATTCAGCCAGTTATCACAGAGTTATGCAATTACATAGCATATACATGTACACGTACAAATGTAATTCTTTTACATTAAAAAAATCGCGTGCTTCGCGTTGCTCAAGTTCTTTAATTGTCCGATTAGACTTTGAGTAAAGAATTTTCTGTCACATGGAATTTTTGTTTAGCACACCAAATACAAAGGCCAAGTTCAATTGCGTAGAGATAAAGAGTTGCAAAATGTTGCATGACAAAGCGTCTCAAAAAGCCAACGCCAAACTTAATCTTCAATTTGAATAAAAAAAAGCATAGCTACGTTGTTTTGGAAATGAACTTGATTTGCAAAATTTACGAGCAAGCATTTAGTTTATTTATTTTGGGCTCGCCTTTTTTGCTCTCATCGAGTCACGGTTATTGCTAAATAGTTGGCAATTTATATGGGTTTGTTTGTTTGTATGCACGTAGAGGGCGGGGAGGTGGGACCATTGATAAATGGCTTGTAAAATAGCCTATTCACATACATATTTAGTTCGCTAATAAGAGATTGTGTATTAATTTTTTATTACAATATGAATCAGTATACTTAATAAAAATTGGCTTTTAGAAGAATTGGGAAAAGATATAATTTTATTCTTATTAATTATGATGCAACTGTATAGTAAATAGTCTTATTTGGGCACATGTAAAAAAATTTAGAAATTTACTAGTAGATTCCCGTGACCTCGTCTAAGTTGCTTACCATATTCCCATATATTTTTTAAACTAAATATACAACATCGATGAATTGAAAAACAATGTTTCCTGGATATAATAAAGACGCGGTCAACTCTAAAGTTGGTAGCATTTTTTTGACATAATTTTTAATAGGATATCTGCTAAATATAGCTGCAACTAACTTAATAAGCGTCAACTCTATCCTGACTACGACTATGGGGAATTGTGTTTAACTACATAAAGCTTTTTGGATTTAAACTAAGCCTAACCATAAATATGGGTTTTCTGGTATCTCGACTACAGAGCAATCTATTGGATTCCTATGCATTTTTATTTTGCAAATGTAGTTTACGTTAACAGAATAAGAACTTATGTATTTATGTTTTCAATGTCATTCAAGTCGAACTAAATTTTTCGTTGAAATACTCTCGTCGCATCCCCATTATCCGTGTCTATTTTAATCAAAACTGGATCAAAAACGTCGAGCTGCTGAATAGCTTGCCTCTGGTACCACAAAGCATTATCGGACCATATACACGCATTTTCTGAATATATTGACTCATGCGCTACCTAGTGGATCCATTTTTCATAATAATATAGTATCTCGTGGCACACCCATTGTACGTTTTTAATTTCACTAAAACTTCAGAATAACTCGCCTCTAGCGCCACCTAGCGAAAAGTATTTTTTATTGCATCAGCATCATTATCGGACCATATTTTTAAAATATATTTACCCATCCGTTGAACAATTTTTCACCCAAGTAGTAACAAAGAAAATGGCTACACTTTTTTATATAAACATACTAGATTGGGGGAAAAACACGAGTGCACTTGCGATTTTACAAAGAGAGAGTTTTACAAGACATCTTTATAGTTTTTTTTGTTTTAGCATGAGGGAAAATAGAGTAGAAACTAATGAAGATATAGTAGAAATTAGTAGAAATAGTAGTAGCATAAGTAAAAATAATAGTAGAAGTTAGTCAAAATTTGCTAGTAAAAATAGTGGTAGCAAGTAGTAGTAGCTCAAGTACAAATACTAGCAAAATTAGTAAAAATAATTGTAGAACTTTCTAAAAAAAAGTAGTGGTTTCCAGTTGTAGTTTTAGTAAAAATAGTAGTAGAAATTAGTAAAAAATAGTTAATATAGTAGAACCAATTAGTAGTAATCAGTAGTAGCATGAGTAAAAATAGTAGTAAAATTATTAAAACTACTAGCGAAAATTAGTCAAAATAATAGTAGTAATTAGTAGTAGCATAAGTAAAAATAGTAGTAAAATTAGTGAAAATAATTGTACAAATTACTAAAAGTAGTGATAGAAATTAGTAAAAATAGTAGTAGAAATTAGTAAAAAATAGTTAAAATAGTAGCAGCAATTAGTAGTAATCAGTAGTAGCATGAGTAAAAATTGTAGTAAAATTATTAAAAATAGTATTGGAAATTTGTCAAAATAATAGTAGTAATTAGTAGTAGCATAAACTAGTAGTAGAAACTAATAAAAATAGTAGCAGAAACTAGTAGTAATCATTAGTAGCATGAGTAAAAATGGTAGTAAAATTATTAAAAATAGTATTGGAAATTAGTCAAAATAATAGTAGTAATTAGTAGTAGCATAAACTAGTAGTAGAAACTAAAAATAGTAGTTGAAATGAGTAGAAATAGTAGCAGTAATAAATCACTGACATTTCAAACAAATTTTATTATGGAATATATATGTATATATATGTATATATATGTATAAAAGAACAGGCAGCCAATCGAGCCTTACTCAATATAGCTAGGGAAATTCGCAAAAAAGGGAAGATTATCCAAGAACATGGAAACGTTGAGCATAAGGCTCCCATTTCCTCAGCTTCACAGAGATGATATCATCAAGTTTATTAAATTCGGGAGAAGATTTATAATTGAAATAGGAAATAAAGCAATATGGAATGGGCCTTCACTAGAAGGACACCTCCTGGTGAGCAAATTGCACTGGTGGACGACAAAGAGGGTATAGAGGCCAGTAACTTTAGCCCAAGAAAACGCCTGTCTAAAAAGCCAAAAATTTCAACAACTAATTGTTTGGTACTCATTTGTAAAGTAAATATATTCGAATAGAAATCTGTAGATGTACGTGATTATTAAATGAAAGAATGTACTGGAACTTGTTTTTAGAAACATTAGAAACTCTTAACAAAAAGCCTGTTTGAATCAATAAAAACTTAAATTATGTGGGGCATGCGCTGAAAACTGAAAATCTTTGCATTTCATTCTCCAGATCGAATCGAAAGGTTTCCAATGTCTGCCGAGAAATGTCTAAATTTAGCAGTAATTCGCAAATAAAAATCATTCATGTAAAATAATTAAACAAAAATATTGTTTTTATATTATAACATTTTTAAACGAACTAAATAATATATAAGTAATATAATTTTTCCATGACGCTAGCTATGCTATTCTTTTTCTAGAAATTTGTGATTTTGAAGATGAAATAGATACAGAAATTCTTATATGATTTAAATTGTTAGACGTGGGTGCAAGGACGTAGAAATAACAGCTTCATATATCATGTGAAGTGTAATAAATCTTTTACTCACTTATGTGAGTTATCTATTGCATGCCCCACGTTTGATAACTTTTATCAAGCAGGAATTTGTGGAGCTATTTCATCTTCAAATTTTCAGGAAAATAACCTTCTTAAATTTCTCTATACAGCTCTCTCCTCACAACTGATTAATTCCTGTGCTGTGGCAGCGCCTAATCTACATATTCCCTTTTTGAGATTGAGTCACCTTTGGGTTTATTGATCGCGGTGAGCTCGAACCTGCCCGACTTTGGTATATGGGTATGCTGTCGTTTCTTTCTCTACCTTTTGCTTTTCGGCTACCGAAAGGCCTCGTTTCAGTAGGTGAACAAAGAACCCAGATGTAAAATGAATAAAAAAACAAAAGGCCTTGGAACTCTGCAAGGGTATTGCCGACTCGGGAACCGCATCGACGATACCATGAGGTCCTGCGTGGCCTAAACTACAGAATGGGTTCCCTATAGTAAATAGAAGAATGGCTAGGTCCCCCTGGCTGGAGAGGAAATCACCCTTTAAGGAAACTGATAGGACTAATCCCTCCGATGGAAAGCCATGCCCAGTGAATAAACTGCGATCGGGGCGTATCTGAAGCCGCACCCACCTCGGCAGAAGTCAGAGGCATTTGCTCAAAGAGCACTCTCATCTTTCTCAGAGCCCGATGAAATCAAAGGATTTCCTCTAACGCTATCAAGAAACTGGAGATAATTCCGCATAATCAACCGATGAAGGAACATGAAGGTAATCTAAAGTAAACTGTGGGAGTTTTCGCCGCCAGCAACAAGCGACTTTAAGGAAATGGCGTTGAAGACAAACCAGCCACTCCCCCTTATACACGGAAGGTATTAGTTTCTAAAAGACAGCAATCTCGAGTGAATCCATGACGCATCATGCATAATTCTTCTATTCTCTCTATTTCGACAATTTTTTTTGTGTGGAAGAGTCGCAGAATCGCAAATGACGGCTTTACTGAAAAAATGCTACCCTACTATTGAAATCATATTGAATCAATTGGTGTGTTACAGAAGATTCCTCCAAGATCTAATACGTTTGCTGCGTTCAACTGGAGTGAATTTTATTGCAGATAAAGCTGACAATTATAACAATGTGTTCACACTCGACGAGCCTTCGAAAAGTTGTGCAAATTATTGCCCATGTAATTTTTCGGGACTATTCCAGAAAATGGTAGTTACGAAAAAATCATCCAAAACTTATGTAAAACATTAAGAGAGTAATTGCTTTGACAAAAAGTAAACACACAAAATTTAATCATTGAAATTTCAATTAATATCTTCTTGAAATAAAAGTTTCAGCTTCAAAACTTTATCTCTATACAATTTCCGTGCTTCTTTCGGAAGTCATGAACACCCTCTCCAATAATTGTAGCGCTGGCTCACAACAAGAGGTCCATATGTTATGCCGGCGAATAAAGTCGCCTATTAAATTATTGTTGCTTATGCCAGCAGCATTCACAGATTGTCTAAGACAACAACAAAAAAATAAGCAACAAATGATTGGCTCGATTATTGGTTTTAACTTACCACTTTTGTTCCAAACAACGTTGGTGGGCTTTTTACGCTTGCGTTTAGGCGCTAGATTTATGTGTACGACGGGTATATTTGAGATTTAATTCCTCGAATTGAATAAAGAAATAAATCAATAGAAATATAAGCTGATTGGGATGAAAAAAAGTTAATCAAATTATTTGGTAGTGGATTATGATTACCTAAAAGAAGAAATACTGGATAAAGGGATGAACCGACTGGTTTTACGAGTAGTTGTTTAGTTGAACATAAATAAATGAATGTAATAACTGGAAGATGCGTAGAAGTTTTAAGTTACTTAAATCGCTAAATTAACTGTATGATTTTTTTCTTATTTCAAATGTGATAACTTCATTTCACTTTTTACACAGAGCTAAAAAGTTCAGCTCTAATGAAAGAGAACCTTTTTAATACTGATTCGAATTTCTTCTCAAATTTATTGAAAATGAAAATGGCTGGAAATAAGAAGATAACTTCTTTTTCGTTAATTTTCATGAGATTTTATTCAAAAATATGAAATTGTAAAAAGAAATCTTTTAGTTTTTATGTTCATATAAAGGAAATTAATAAGGAGATTCTCTCAATTTTTGCTTGAATCTTATTGAATTTATTAATAAGGAGAAAACTTTTTATTTATAAACGAGCCATTTTAAATTACAATTTTGATTATTACCAAGGCGAATTTATAAAAGGTGATGTCATAAGAGCAGCTGATTTGATTTTTTTTTATTCACCTACATGCATTTTGTTTTTGCTTTTGCGTATGAGCTTGCAAAAGCCGTAAAAGCAAAAACAAAATGTATTTAAATTTTGACAACTCTAACGCAGAAACAAAAACAAAATACATAGGAATTTTGTAGTTGTATTTATAATACCACCTTGTATGGATTCGCCTTGATTTTTACTTTATATTGTTTTTATTTTAATGTTATGAATCTTGTACTTTGGATTTTTGAAGTTTGAAAATTAAAATTTTAGATTTGCTTATTTATTGTGCCAGAAGTTTTTAATGAATAATATTTTAAAAGAAATATGTATGTAGTATGTTTGTATCTTTACTAGAAAATGACGCTCACTTTTTCTCTCAATGCCTTTTTTGTTCATTAATATTAAAAATGGCAGTTGTACAATGAAGGTCTGAACATGTATAAAATTCCAAGAATTGGCACGTGCCTTATTGCCAATAATTTCGGCACACCAATTGTTACTTATTTTAATTGTTCTTATATTATAAGAAAATATATAAAATTTGTAGTAATATTATATACTTATGTAAATGTAAAAACAGATTATCCATTATGATGCATTCAAATAGTTTTTAGATCAGCCTATATGTAGTTAGGGAAATCATTTTTACTTCCACTTTAAAAAAGGCGTGTGATAGTTGTAAGTTTCCATTCATTACGGAAAACGCCTAAAGGTATAGGCTTATTAAAGATGACTTCAAGAGGAGTTGCCAACGCATTTGATGATGTCGTTAGAAGAAATGTGCAACATGCCAAATTTTAGAAAAGAGTATATGTAACTCAGAAGTAAAGTTTGGAGACTGCTCATCATCAGAAATGTAATTAGAAAAGAAAAAATTGGCAAATAAGTTAGCCGCTTCGTCGGGCGTACTTGCAGATTTTTCATCCATTCATATCACTGAAGCAGGTGAGCTCGATCAACACTTTTTGGATTTTACGAAATTCTGAAACGACTTTGGATTAGCATTAATTTTCCGCTCAGTGCTACGAATATCATTTTTGGAAAGCAGGTTATCTAAAGCCTACTAGTTGCTTTAAATTTCTTGAGGCAATTGTTTTTGAGATCAGTTAATTTATTTAGATGCATATTATACCAAGGCGATTTATAATAACGCTTCTTTTTTACAGGTATATTATTATCGCAAAATTCACGCATTATTGATTTAATACTAGGAAATCAGCTGTGGACGTCCAAGTTGGACAATAATTCATTCCATTTAAGTTGTAAAAGGGGGTTATTTAAGCACGCATAGTCGGGACGGAAAATAACAGTTATTTCTGAAAACTGTCATTGAAAAATTGTCTATGAAGGAAATGCTCTACAACCAAGTGTAATAAACCAATCGATTTCCTAATTCATCGAGAATCAAATTTGCAAATAATTTTGAAATTTTAAATAATTTAAAATTAAGAAAAATAACAGTTATTTTTTATCTTTATTTTATAATTCTAAAATAACTATTATATTATAAATCAAAAATAACAGTTATTGAATACTTTTACTTATAAAAGTCATCAATCAAAAATTTGCCGCTGACTTTTAATTTTTCGCTGAAATTAAGTTGTTGTGAAACGAAAAAAATATTTATTATTCATAATTTTTATTTTTTCTTTATAGAGTTAAAATCGAAAAATAACTCTTATTTTTGATTTATAAAATAAAAATAAGGAATGACTGTTATTTAAGATTTTTCAAATAAAAACAAAAATAATCAGGAAATGAGAGTAAAAGTTCATAAAAATTGTGCTTAATATCTAATAGGATATGATAAATACCATTATCGGATATTGGAGAGATACATTTTGATACATAATAATTTATATTATCATGGATGAAGATGAGAACTAAGAGGCTGTATAACTGATTGAAAATTCCATTAATGTGCTTAAGGCTAATGCTTAGAAAACTACCTATAAAGTAAGACTTATTACGCGATCTTATGTTACATAAATTAAAGTCTCCGAACACATACAGATGATTATCATTTTGCTCAAATAAATAATAAAACTTAATTTTTGGGGAAAAAACCATAAAAATTAAGTTTCATTTTCTGAGGGATATGATTTTCTGAGCAAAAAATGAAACTTAAAACTGAAAAAAGAAAAATAAATGTCGCTTAAGGTGGTACTTGTTACAAGTGTGATGGTCCGCTTGATTTTTTGAGTTAAAATTTGGTCAATAATCGTTATTTACGATTCCTGGTTTTTAGAACACATGCATGTGTTCAAAACTATGGAAAACCGAATTTTTGTTATAGTGTGTGTAAATAGAATCTGAATTGTTACGTGTTGTTTTCGGGTGAGCCATCATTTACAGCCTAACCGAAACATATTTTTAGTGAATTAAATAAGTAAACAATTCCAGCCATATCAAAAATGGAGTTAGTATTTTTTATCTCTGACACCGCAGATATGTATGTATTTTGAATATATTAAACAAATGTTGTTTTATACCACGCTTTTGATAGCATATGCACCTCTTTGACGCGGCATTCTATCTACGAAATTGGATATAAATTAATTAAAATACACATTAGCCATTACCCTGAGTATGAAAGGGTGAAATGAAACAATACATTCCATTTGATTAAATTTACATTATAGATAATCTAATCAAAGTGTTGACAAGCGTTGATCTTAAAGTTGTAATTTCAATAACAAGTTGCAACAGGAGAAAAGACAGAGAGAGAGAGAGAGAGATACATTGGATCAGTAATACAAATGGAAAGAGTGTGTGGTTGTGAAAGCTGAGTGTGAGAGAGAGAGTGTGAATAGAAGAGAGTAAAGAAAGTGCAGAGCGACGTTGATCGCATCGCAGCGAAGCAGTGCTTTGGGAAGAGATCGAGTATATAAATTAACGTTAATATCAAACGGTTGACAAGTGAGGAGCAACAGGTTGCTTTCTCATACATACATCCTTACATACACACGCACATACCTATTAACATTTTGAGTGGCGAGAGCATACGTTGATAACAAATTTTAATGAGTAGTGTAACAGAACGAGAATACGTATCTTGATGAACGTACATACATATTTACTCAATCGTATGCGCGCTCGTACGAGTCATTGTGGAGTGAGCTATGCGGCTCAGTTATGAGTAGGAATTGAGTGAAAATTAAAAAAATAAAAAAAAAATAAAAAAACTTGATAAAAAATGATCTGTAAAATTTTTGAATTTGTGTTACAACATAAAGACACTCACCACAAATTGTAGGAGAAGTTCGGCCAAAGTCGCTTACGGGGTTATAGCGCCAATTAATTAAGTCTAGACCTTTAATTTAGCGCAGCTGTACATTTACCAATTTTTACCACCATTTCGAACCTATGCCAGGACATTAAAACATTAGTAGGTCATACAAAGTAAATTCGAACTCACTTTTGAAAATCCGTCGTGTGTTTCCTTATTACTGATTTGGAATACGTTCAGAAACCTGAAAAAACATCGATCAAGCAATCAGGTCCTTCCGATGCTAGAAAAGTGATATAAGACTCCCAAATGGCTGAAAAATACTCGTAGGATCCGAAAGACGAGTGTACGTCTCTATTTGAGGGTATGCTGTATATATTCCCGTTTCTAGTTCAATGATCATTTTCGACACATTCATGTAGGCAAATACTTCGAATCGCTACGTGAATAAGATATCCTTCCACTTCCTTCCTGAGTTTTGCGTTTCGACCTAAAAGATCCATTGTGCCCTCCTCTCCCTCCAGTACCTCATCTAACTCGAACGTCCTTAGAAAGTCTAAGATGATAGCTGGTAGTAGCGAGCGTACAAGTTTATTCCCAGGGCTGGATGCACCTGGACATCGTTCTCGTCTACTCGATATAGCATCGCCATCGAATACCAAGCGCATCGGGGCCTCCGGGGTCGAATCGCAGTAGCAACACAACTCAGTCGACTAAATTACCTGCTTGTGAAGATGGCTCTGCAAACTGCAGTAATCTGTGACAAAACCTCACGGATGGTTCATTAACTAAAGAAGGTACCTGGGTTGGAGTATAGGGCTTGAGATTAAGATACTCGGAATCAATGGGAAAGCGAATGTCTATCTTTCAGATAATACCACCCACAACTCCCGGAATCGAAATATTGCCATAATGACCGACAGTCAAACAGCTATTAAAGTCCTCAAATCTTCCCACGTGACTTCTAAATTAGTGATGGAGTTTCTTAAAAAACCGTACACACTTGGTGTGATCACTTATGCGTGGATTCTCTCGGTTCCGGGGCCCTACTGGTATTGAAGGTAACGAAATTGCGGACAAACTAGCAAAAAAGGGAACATCGACTTTCTTAATAGGCCCGCAGCCCTTGGCGGTGGCCAAAGAAGAAGAAGAAGAAGCCCGCAGGGAACAATACTGGGAAAATGGGCCAGGCCTGGAACACTCCAAAGCGCTTTTAGGTACCTACAAACTAAAAGGCTTTAAGGATTGCATGGGCTTATCAAAGCATAAAATAAGGATTTTTTAAGAAAATTCTTACAGGACTGTGCAGGCTGAACTATCATCTGACTAAACGGGAAGTTTTTCCGGATGAACGCTGTAGATTTTGCAGAGTAAAAAAGGAAGCTGAAAGACTCAGAGCAGTTTCCCGCACTAATGCATAAATACAAAAGGTATGCCTAATAACGGATGGCAGTAAGCATTTAAAAGATTTAGGATCAATACTAAATTTTACCACGGATGCTGGATTAAAAGAAAGCTTTTTAGCCACGAAATGGAGCACAATGGATCTCAACAATAATAACAACAATGGTTTAAAACGGTATCGGTGGAGCGTCCCGCTCGATACGCATGTTGACTGGGATGAAGCGGTTCCCTTCGCAGAGTGTTTGACCGGATCTTATTGTCTATAGGCGAACAAGGTGCTGAAGTTTCTAGTTAGTAGAATTTCTGGGCAGATGCAGTGAAATTTTTGTGAATGACTGGATCGCCCACGGCCAAATATACGCATTTTTCAGAGTCGCAAAGTCTAGATTCGTACAGTGTAATTAAGAACATAAGTTTTCCATTAAAAAAATTTTGAGCGGAGAATGCAAATAATGTTAGAAATTTTATTATAGGGGTACTACATATTTATGTGATCCCTGAATGGGGAACCATTCGCATTTCAAATGTGCACTCAGCTATTCACTCATAGTTATTAACACTCCGCTCATATATTTACTCAATTGAAAATTTACGTACACGCTCAACGCAGAGAAACATTATAAAATCTCACAAATACAAACACAAGCTCTAGTATGTTGGGTGATTTTCACATTGGCTTGGAACGGGTTATACGTGAGCGCAATTTTTTTTTTTTTGAAGCTGCACAACATATGACCAACAAAACCAAAGGAAGTGTGTCTGAAGAACTAACAACAAAAACAACAACTAGTGTGCACAGAGTGACTTTCAAGAAAAATACCAGTTTTGCTTAATTGAATTTCGACTTTTCATAATAACGACAATAAGCATAATAGCGCAATGTCTACAAACACACACACACACGCGCGCACACACCCATACATATGTAGATATATAGGAACATATGAGCATGGGGTAAATAAATGACTGGCAAAGGTGGCTCTGGAGGGGGCTGGCGTACTGCGCTAGAATAGAAGAAATATGAAAACATGTTTCTAAAGTATGAGAACAGTGAAAAGCATATGCCATAAAAATGTAAGAACTACATAAAAATGACAGATAACAATGTCAATAAAATGAAAGAAACTTTAGAGTGGCGGCCGGTGACAAATTTTCTGCAATGAAAAATTGAAATCGAACTGATGAGGATAAGTGAAAAAAAGGCAAAAGTGGCCATAAGCTATTAAATGTACAAAATACATACAAACATACTGTGTGTGTAAGTGTGTGTGTGTGTGCAAATGTATGTTGTGTGTTGAGGTCAAATAAGCAACAGCAAAACGTCTGTGCCAATAAGAATGGTACAATAATTTTCGTGGAAAATAGTATCCACTAGAAAAGAGTTGAGCAAAAAAAAAAAAAAAACAGAAGCAAGGAAATCATACAAAAAACGTATTTACTTTTCCTGTATGCCGATGTTATTGTAGCCCCAGTGGAGACTCAGCGCGCAGGGCAGCAGAACCGGCAAAATGTTGTGGGGCAGAAGGCAGCCGAAATGCACAACAACAATGAATGTACAAAAGCGGATGAAAGACTTGAAGACGGGCCGAATCGTCCGCACATTCGTGCATGTGAATTTACCATTCGGACGATGATATTATAGGGCGAAAGAAGTGGAAGAACTATCAGTTAAAATGGGGAGGGGAAAAAATGAGCAACATTTTAAAGAAGGCGATGATGAAGAAGCAACAGCATAAGAGTAGCAAAAGGCTCAAAACGAACCAGCGAAAGGCGAAAGCGGCTGAAAGGGACTAAATGAAGCAAAGAATATGTTGGTATGCCGGCAAAAAGACAAAAAAAAAAGAAACAAAAAAAGAACAAAAACGAAACAAAATAAAATATAAGCGCAATTGCAGAATAAGTGGGATCAGGAAAAAAGTATGCAGAATTATCGTAAATTCTTGCTCGTTGATTTGGCTGTCAGGCGCAGTAATTGTTGTTGTTGCAACTACTTAGTGCCTAGCGCTGCTCTTGTTCTTGCACCAAATACCTATGTATTATTTTCAACACAACCAAAGCAACACCACTCCACGAGAAACACGCCAAATGGTGGGAGCGTAAATTGTGGAAAAAGAGAAGGTGGCTGCACAAAATAAACGAGCGCAAAAAAAAAGCAAAGACACAAATAAATATTGTAAGTAAACTCAATATGCTTATAGAAAAAAAAAGTAGTAAAAGAATTTTTATGCCCTGCACTGCATTTGTTTTGTTTTCTTTTTGTTACTTTGTTGTTTTTTTAGTTGTTAATGCTTTTTTGTTTTTGTTTTGCCATTTACAACGCATCAGCGCAATGCATACATAGTTTCTTTTCCTTTGTTTATATTTACACTTGCTGTTGTTTCTGCTAAGTTTTTGGTTGCTTTTTGTTTTTATCTTTACTTTTTGTTTATCTTCTTTCAGCTGTTGCGCTGTTGCACATAGAAACCGGGGAGCGGACATGCGCGGGCACTTATTATTTGGCTTGACTCACTGACTGACTGCGTGCGTGTTGCGCGTGTGCATCGGCATGCATACAATCATAGATTTATGTACATACATACATATATTTGGCTGGTGGTTGGCGGTTGTGACTGCGCATGCGCATGCGCGCCTGCACATTTGTTGATCTCTTTCTCTTTTACGTATGTATGGATTTATAATTTTTATTTAATTTATTTTTTGGACTGCTTCTATTGAGTATGTATGTATGTACATATGTAGGTAAATGCGTGTGGTTATAAGTATAGAATCATAATATATATAAATTTAGTGCTAACTAACCTACTGTGAAATTATTAGATATAGCCCGGCTTACTATCAGTGTCAACCAAGAATGATAGAATACAAGATTGCGCCTTCCCGCGGTGAAATGACAGATCTCGCCTTTAGTAAACAAGAATACGGGAGAGAGAAAATTGAACAACTTCCAATATTTCATTGAAAAACGTGTTCTAATTGTTCTAAAGTGTAAAAGTATGAATTTATAGGCAGACATTTAATAAATAATTTCGCAAAATACTAAAAAAAGTGTCTCTTTTTCTTAATTTGTGAAAAAAGCATTGTCTAGTTGAAGTTGAGAATTGTCAAACCCGGCAAAACCAAAGTAGCGGTACTTCTAAAGGCGTCACCTTCAGTATTCAGTACACCGTGAGTGTCAACTACTTAATTTCCTTTATTTTTTTTTTTGTAAGTAACTGATATTTTTGCTAGTTCTATGTATATCAGCCTTATACCATTCGATAAAACAATTCCCAATAGCAATTAAATTAAATTCGACTTTTCAAGTAGGTGCCAATCCTCTTAAAACTATAGCTAGCTATACAACTTTTCCTCTGCAAGCGAACTCTTTGACACCCATATTTTTATTGTACATAATTTAATTAAATCCGACGTTTCAAACAGGTGGCAACCCTCTGCAAATAAAACCATGCCTGAAACCATCCCGGGAAAGAAATTAAAAAAAATATGTAAAATTTCAGGTACACAATTCAGTGCTTTTATATAACAATTATAATTTGGCGCTTACATCATATAGCTTGATGTTCGGCCGAACTTTTCCTACAATTTGTGGCGAATGTTTGAATGTTGTACCATAAATTGAAGGGCCTACATCTTTATGCCGACTCCGAAAGGCAGAAATACACTCGGAGGTTTGACGTTGCTTTTCGGTGGGCGACTGATATTAGAAAAAACTTTTTCTATAACATTTATCAAATTTTAGTCAGCTTTAGTTTTAACACGTTTCTCTTTGGAAAAAAGTCAAAGCAGCTTTTCGAATTTATATGACAGCGGTATGATTTACAGTTATTATACTCAAAGGTATTTTTCTGAGTGAACACCTGCTGCCAAGAATTCTGACATGCTTGAATACTGCGTTATGGCTCACAGTTTTTGAAAATAAAATAGGTCTAAAAGATACATTTTAGACTGCATATACTCTTTTTTTCTGCCTCTCGGTTTCCTGTATTCGTATTGCCGAGGCGTTCTGAAAGGGCGAGAATCGCCGATCCGCTCGTCCATCAGCCGTCCGCTCGTGTCAATGGCAGGGCCGTCGAGAGGAAATCCGGGCCCAGGGGTAAAAAGGTGGAGCTCCCTTTCTACATAAAAGTTTCAAATACTTCATCAATTTCATCAACTATCTTTCTACTTACTACTTCAATGTTTTTAAAGAATAAGTCAAATACGACGTTTTTTGCTCTCATCAGTTCATCACATCTGTATTGAATTTGCTCTATAGTTGATGTTGGGTGAAACACATTTTTTTATACGATTTCGAAAATCAATAGAATGTATTAATAAGTTCATATATATAGACTTTTGGTCAGAAATATTTATTCAGATTATATCGGAATGTACGAATATAGGGATAGCATAGATATATATCGATCTGATAAATTAAAAAACAGTTCTTTCGAAGTCTGTTGACTATCATGATTAAGTTTTTGAACACGTAGTTTAAAATCCTTCTTCAATTATTTAGAACTTAGAAGTAAGTTTTTCGAGCTTTGGCAGCAGCGAATGCGTCGATAATAGTCTGGAAATCCAACTTCTTGGCTAATTCTGCCTCTAGGCATAGTGTAGCTAGTCCTGAAATCTTGCCATGCGACAGCATGATCGACTATCAAAAGCATTCTAATTTAACTATTCACTGAATTTCTTGAAAAAATACGGGTCCCATCGAGAACTCCGGGCTCGGGGGAAATCACACCGGCACCTCGGGTTAACGTCAGTGACACTTTTTAAGGGCGTAATTGAAGGTTAGTTGATGGTTCAAACCTCACAGTTCCTCATTAGGTTTTTGAAATTCCTCATTATAGGCCATGGGCACATAAGATTTGTCTGAAACGTTCATGCCGAGAAGTGACGAACTGCTACTTTATGCTGACAAAACTGATAGCGTATCCATGGACAAAATTCGTCTTAAGTTTGTGTAGTCGTATCAGGAAGCAATCGTTACCGTTCATTAGCAATGCCATCTAATTTTCTAAATTTAGGTTTCTTTGCTTCGTAGAGAGCTTTGTCATTTTTGACATTTTACGTTTAATTATAGCAAAAATCCGAAAGTCAAATACTAAATAATATAATACAAGAAATGGAAAGGAAATACAAAAAGCAGAATGTCGATCTGAACTATCGTTAATATAACGGTGAAAACAGGTTCATAACATCTGCCAAATCTTGGTCACGTGGAGAAAATAGAGTGAATGATTCACGCAGTTCACAACACTGGAAATGATTTGATTTTTCACAGAAATATTTTTTTAATTATTAAAACGAAAAATAATCTTGAAACCAGAATAGAATAAAACTATTAAATTTGAGTGAGGATTAACATACGCATTGCTATATGAGACGATTATATTCAGAAGAACACCGTCAAAATGAAGAAAAACACCATTGTAATTTTTGGATCATAACTTCAAAAAAAAAAAAAAAATTTCGCTAATAACAGTTTTGCCAGAATACAAACCAAACTATCAATTTATTGACAAAAAATGTTTAAGAACAAAATAAATTTTTTTGATAAAAAAGCTTTTTTAATTGTTAAAATCCAACAATTCTTTCAAAAAAAAAATTTTCGCGAGCTAGAAGAAAAATCGGGTTTTCAGCAAAAACGATAATTTCGAAAAGGCTATAAATCATTTTTTTTCACCAAAAATAAAAAATACGACGAATCAGAGAAAAGAAGGTGACGACAAAAGCACTTCCGTTACTTCGTACTTGCCTCGCTTGAAGGAATGACGTCACAAATGTCTCTTAAAAAGTTGATTTTTCTGAGTTTTAAGTAATTTTTACAAAAAGTTAAACACAAAATAATAGTATGAATTGCCGAGCTTTGTATTGTAGCAGTTGCAGCGAAAATAAAACCCCAAGTGCAGTTATCACCTGCCTTTTATTCTCGATATTCCTGTGGTATGAACAACTGTGACGTGTACGCTGCCGGCGTTGTCGTAATCTGATTTTCTATCATTCTTGAAAAAATACGTGTCCCATTAGATCAATCAAAAAACAACATATTTAAGTTTTGTTAAAATACAGAAATATTACATGCCAGTTGATTTGAAAAGGAAAGAGTCCTGAGTAGGCATAAAACTGTACGCCCCTCAAGACGCCTCAAGACGAAATTATTATTATTATTACGATGGGCGAATCAAGCAAAAAAATAAATGTAAAATGAGAGTGGATTCGAAAGAAAAGTTAATGGTAGGTTAAATGATTCAGTAGCCAAGGAAGAAAATTGGGCACAGCTTTCGCTCCCACCTACATTTCCTCAAAAATCCTGCTTAAAACAAACAAAGTTTGAAATGTTCTTCTAATTACATTTCCCATTTTATTGATGTGATTAATTTTACTCTTTCACTTCAATGATCGTTTACTTTATCAACAATCAGACTGATATTCGTCTATAGTAAATATATCTTATTAAATTGAGTACTTGCGTTCACACAGTGCAAACAATATTTGAGATTTTGCTATATTACTTGAGTCGCACCACTAGTACAAACCACGAACTAAGCTACTCAAGAGCGGCTGCGTAGCTTTCTTGTTTTGCCTAACATTTTTGTAAGTATCTCGCAGATAGAGTTTCTTATCTTCAAACACATACATATGTTTTCTCCATATCTCTCACACACAGGTAGCAGCAGCTAAGTATACACACTCGCGCTTACCTGTCTCGTGCGTCCACTCGCCACCAACTCAACATCACCTTTAATGAAATTTCTTAAGACTTATGGCCGGCAATTCGCTAGAGCCACGTTTAGTAGTGTTTCGTACACTTTGGTGTCGGAGTCAAATCGTTTGGTAACGCGTGCCGCAAGTGTAAATCGCTTTTTGAAACTTCTGTGTGTGTTTTTCAGTGTTGTGTCTATATTCGGTGGATTTAGTTTAGTTTTCAAAACAAACAAAAAAAAAATAGAAGATCGAACGGTGCGCCGTGGAGAGTTGCGGTGAGCAAACAGTAGGGATATTACTAAAAGTCTAAAAAAAAAAGTGAACGGTTTGCATTCTTTTTTGTTACTTCTGTGAATGGCTAGCGAATTTTTTTCGCTATACAGCCGCTTAGTTTTCTGCTAAGTTCTGTGCATTTTCTATTGTTTTTGGCTTTTAACACAAAACACGTTTTTGGCTAACGAATTTCAACGCTCACCAAGAAAACGCAACTACGACTATAAAAGTGTAGAGTAGAAAATCTACGAATCAACGCTAGCAAAACGTAACGTCTGAATATCTCAAAAGTCTCTATGTGGTCCACGTTTCAATCGCATACTCATTTTGAAATACATACTTACATACATACATACAAATTGTAAATATATGAGATGTACATAAGTGTGCAAAGCAAGTTGTGTATTTGTGTGGCCAAGTGCAATACATCTTCGCCGCCGGTGTAATCAAATTGTGCACGTGTGCGGGTGTGTGTATGTATGTGTATGTGTTTGCTTTTTTATTGTGTATTCATGTATTTTGTGAAACTGTGTGTTTTGCGCTCTGCTCTTGCTGATCGAGTGTGAATTTTTCTTGCCTTTTACTTGTTGTTGTTGTTGTTGTCTTCGATTAAAACGCAAAACTTCTTGTGTGCGCTTCTTGTTTTTTTTCGTCATTCGCTGAGCAAGTAAACTTGGCTGAGCAACTTGTTGCTGTTGCTGTTGCAGTGGCTGCGGCTGACTGGCTGACTGGCAATGGTCAAGCAGCAACCATCATCGTCGTCGTCGTCGTCGTCGTCGTCAGGTCGGGTCGTTTGGCAAGCTATTGACGCTCAACAGTTGCCGTTTCGGAGCGCGCCGTTAAAGTACGCGAAAAGTTTGTTAAGCGCATGCTGCCAAAGTTTACAAAAGACTAAGACCTAATTGAAAAAATAGTTACATAGTTTTTTGTTAGTGTGAAAATATTTTCATTTACTATTGCAAGAACAAAATGAAAAGCCCCATACGACAATAACTAGCATAGTCTATTTATTGGTCAAAGTGGCATAAGAAGAATCAAGTGTAGTGTGGGGGAGTGTGTGCGGCGAAAAGTAAATACAACAGTGAACAAGTTTGTGAAAAAAAATTGGAAATAAAATTTATTGGGCGAAAAAACATCGCAGGTTCTACTTTCCAAAAGTTGGATAGATATGCAAAATATTTTGTGTTAAAGCGAGTGAAAATAACATAACGTTAATTTAATGAGCCTAGTTGCCGCAATCCTAGCACAATTAGAGCATATTGCGATAATCGAAAATATTTCGAAAATGGTATGCAAATAAAATACATAAGCGCTAAATGGCGTTCTAGTGAATTCAACACAAAAGTTTAACCTGCGAAATAAATTCGAAAATAGCCGTCAATAAATGCTAAAATTTTAAAGGTAAACATTCTATATTATATATTCTTATTATTTCAATTTTCGATTATTTATTTAAGATTTCGTTACGGTTTTTTTAAAATAATAAATAAAGTGTTAGCCATTTGGTGATTGAGTGGCACTGGTGTTCAAAAAAATGTTTGAAAATGAATAAAAGCTTGTAGCTGTAACAACAAAAAACTTTCCCATAAAATGTTGTTAAAAAAATAATAAAAACAAAATTCAAAAACGGTTAATAATTTCATTGATTACATTGGATCGCAAATAATAAACTCTTTTTATAATATTTTGACTTCGATTAAATAATAGCGCCCGTTACAACAACACCCAACAACAATAGTATCTAACTTGCCATTGCAACTACACCTTTTTCAGTTTTAGTTCAGAAAGTTGCAATAAAATTCAGAAAGTGACAATTCAAGTTCAGAACTTCCATTTCAAATTCTGAATTTTAATTTCAAATTCAGAAAATTACAATTCAAATTCAGAATTTCCAATTAAAAAAAAATTAAATTTAAAAATGTTAAATGAAAATTTCTGAATTTGAAGTGAAAATGGAAATTCTGAATTAGAATTGCAACTTTCTGAATTTGAAGTGAAAATGGAAATTCTGAATTTGGAATGGAAATTCTGAACTTGAATTGGAAGTTTCTGAATTTATATTATCTGAATTTAAAATAGAATTTCTCAATTTTAAATGTAACTTTCTGAACTTTAATTGGAAGTTCTCAATTTGAATTGTAATTTTTTGAATTGAAAGTGGAAATTCCGAACTTAAATTGTAATTTGCAAGTTTTTGAATTTGAAATGAAAATTCTGAATATGAATTCCAAGTTTCTGAACTAAAGCTGAAAAGGTGTAGACCTTTAATTAAAAGAAGCTATGTTATTTAATATTCCATTAACAGGCACTGTGAGTGTTTTTTTTTTGGAAATTATTATCTTTGTTCGTACTGTTACAAAATATTTCAGATACGACCAAATTTTAACATTATATTAAATGATATGACAGATACATACATTGTAAAAGGGCAGGTTGTAGGCGACCAAAAAAAAAAAAACAATAGGATATAATCAAAAAAGATAATAAAATAATGCAAAGAAAAATCACAAGTATTCAACACAAAAAATAACAGTATTAAAAATTAAGAGAAATCAACAATAATCATACTTGTTTTTATACTTTTTTTGTGATAAATTGAATACTTCATAATAACTTCGTTATATGAAAAAACAATCATAATTGTAACTCGTTATTTGGAATACTGATTGCATTAAAAAATTTAACAACTACTAAATATTTTTATGAAACCCTAAATATGCAGCAATCGTTAAAAAATATGTACCAAACAATTTAGCATGACTTGGGTATATTTTTGTTCACTTTTTTAATTAATAGGACTTCCAGATTTAGAAACTCGAAATATTTTTTTTATTTCGAATTCGAAAAATAAACTAAGTAGAAAACTTAACGTATGAATTAAATAAAAAATTTTTGATGTTTTTACAATAAATTTGGTGTAATTGTTTGCAAAAGCGGCTAGCCGTAAAAAAAGTAATTTCGCTAAAAAATTCCTAAAAAAATATAGTGAAAATTTTTTGATCAATAAAATAAAAATAATATATGTACATAACTAACATAAAGTTACTTAATAAGACGCTATATGTATATATTTTAATTTAATTTGATTTCCTCACAAAAAATCCTAATACGAATCTGCAATTTTTACACTCTGTTTGCATATTCTTTGCGTGTACAGTAAAACTTCGTTAATCCGGACCAATTAAATCCAGCGCAATCTGCATTACTGAGGGCATTAATGTTATTGAAGAAAGCACTTATAATTTTTGTTTATTTTGTTAAAAAACAACTACAGGAATCGCTTTAATATAAGCCTTAAAAGTAAAAATAATAAAATTTAAAAAATGTCAAAATTAATTGTTAAAATTTTGTTCAAAATTTTGGTTTTTAATTTTGCAACGCTAAAGTGACATTTGATAAGTTTTTGCTAGAAATATAATACATAAAAATAATTTTAAATGTAAAAGGCTTAAATTTTACTAGTAAAATTTGTGTTACCAAGAATATGAGGTTAAAGTATTTGATAAAGTTTTATGCCACGATTTTACAATAAACCCCATCTATAATGCATTTGTTTGAAATTAAATTAAATGAAATAAAACATCAATATCAAATCTTAAGATCAATCATAAGATAATCTAAAATACACAGTTATGATAAAGGGTTTTATTGAAATCCTAAAATAGTGACTTTGTTTTTTCTTATTACGCGCTAAAACCATGTTCACATTACAACGTAAATTATTTATTTTTATTCCAGTTACCTAGCATAAATCAAATCCGTTCATACGTGTCATTCCTAATTTAGATTGGCAGCGCTTTGATCAAAGAAAAACATTTGAGGGATTGTGTTCATTTTTTAAAATTATAATTTTAGGGAGATAATATTAGAGGCAGGAAAAATCAAGGAAGAGTAGAGTGAAATATTTCGAATTGCATCGTACAGCTTGGTTATGGGGAAAGACATTTTGGTTCTTGGCTTATGATAAAATACTTCATTTCAACTTAATTTATTGATACATTTTACAGGGCGAATTTACATAATTTCATCGTAATTTGGTTATTAGCTATTAGAATACTGAATATTTTTCAAAACTGTAAAGATGCACAGGTATGCATAACAACAACAATAAATCCCGCAACGATAATCACTGATTACAACCCAACCTAACACACAAATTTAACTACAAAAAATAAATTGCATTCACCTGCTACCTGACTCATAGATATTTTATTTCTATTTAGTTTTTTTGTTTTATTTCATTTATTTTTACCTATTTACATACACTTGTCTTTAAAATCATTTGCTTTTAGCTAAATGCATACAAGTTCTTAGAAATTCTACGCTTCAGAAATTATTCAAATTGGAAGCGTTCAATACCTGACGTTTATTTTTTGTTTATGTTGACAGATAAAAGTTGTGAGGGGAAGATGTTGATGAAGACGAAGATGAAAATGAAACATAACATAGAGATGATGAAAATGAAAGTGATGATTAGGATAAAAATTAAAACAAAGATAATAGAGAATAAAGTAAAAGATATAGGTACAGTTAAGGGTGAAGAAGAAATAACTGTTGGGCGAGAACTGTTATCAAGCAACGTGAAAAATAAACGGCAATAAACCGACAACACAAAAAATAAGCATTTATTTAATATAAATAAAAATTATTTTTCATTTCACAACTGTTATTACCAGAGATCGAAAATAGCCCTTTCCACTTATTTTCATTATGTTTCCCAATGACACAGATACAAAATTCTCAAGTGAATTCGGTTTCTTACACTCCCAAATCTCTTTGTACTACTTATCTCTCTGTGTTTTGTGTGTTGTGGGTTATTTATTAACAACAATAAAATTCTCTTAGGCAAAGACACATTCGAGAATTTTCTCTTAAATAATAACAGTTATTTTTGGGATATTTTAAAAATGGAGAGGGTTATTTTTGATCTCTGGTTATTACACAACCTCTTAGTTAAATGTCAAGTTATAAATTCGAGATGACAGTTATTTTCTCTTCCCTGTTTGGGCTATATAAAAATGTATTAATTATAAAAAAAGTATTGTCAAGATTTTTATGTAAGCTTCTTCAATATATTTTTTTTTACATTTACACTTCGTTTGACTGACCATTTAACCGTTAGATTTCGAGAAAGGAAAACATAATCGCATTCCTTTAGTCAGGAAATTCTCGATTCGAACCCGATTTAAAGGCATATACTCTAGAATGAAAATAATATATTTTCGAATGAGTACTATTCTCCACCAGATTACAAAAATGACAGCTTATGGTGTCGCAAGTTGTAAACCGCCACTTCTTATTCTGCACTAATCTATGAATGCTATCAGTTGCGTTCCCAGCGTGAAGTATTTTATCAAACTCATAGCATGTATGAAAAACAACAATAACAAAAAATTATATGTATAAAAAGAAAAATTTCTTCTCACCATTTCCCACTGATTGCGACTTGAATGACACTGGAGTCTAGCTTCTCTTCTGCCGCATTCTTAGGCCATGAATTACATGAGCTACATTTGCACAGGCTATGTTGCAATGGCTTGCAATTTTTTAGCTGTGTAAATAATTTTTGCTTTAATGCAATTTAATTTGCTTTATTTGCTTTTGTGTGATTTTCTGCGCCATCGTTTTATAAACAACTTTATATTTTGGTTTTAATTGCTTTTCCCTACTTCTTGTGGCAATCGCTGCCTGCCGCACAAAGGCAATGTGTTGTTGGGGCTTGCATTGTGTTGGTTGCATGCTGAAAAGATATTTTGTCCTATTTTTAACAAGAAAGATCAACCTAAAAATTATAGCCAATAAAAATAAAAATGAAAATGAAAAAAAGAAGCAAACTCGGGGTAAAGAACGAAAGGGGGAAAATTTAGCAAAACCATTGCTAAAATTGGCGTGTAAAATTATGTGAAAAAAAACAACAAAAAATAAACAAAGCGCAATGAACACAAATATGCTAGCTGTCCCACAAATTAACGTGGACAGAAAATTGGTGCAAATATTTTGAAACTATTTCTGAAATTAACGTCAACTGTGAACAACAGCGTAAACATTTAGAAAAATATGCAAAATGCTTCGAGTGTCAGAAAACATAAATTGCGAAATAAAAAAAGTGGCGAGTGGTAAAAATTTTGCGATCATCGCTTTAATTAGAATTGCCAACAAATTGTAACATTTGAAAATAGCGTGTATTACAAATTTTGAAAGCTTAAAAGACATTAAAATTAGGTGGAATATGAAAAAAGTGTAAAGTGAAATGAAACTAAATCGTTGCATAAAAGAAACTGATTAAAATTAAATGAGCGATAAAAACGAAATCCAATAAAGTGATCTAAAATAAAATGGAATAAAAACTATGGGAGATAAATAAATGGCTCAATATGAAAACAAAGTAAATATTAAAATAAAATAAACTAAGAAGATAAAAAAAATTATTAAAATAAAGTGAAATAAAATGAAATCAAATTAATTGCAATAAAATCTTAACACAAATGAAATTAAAAAATTAAGTTAAGTGAACTGAAATAAAATAAAATAAAATAAGCCTTAAGATTTAAATAAAACAAATCAAAATAAAATTAACTAAAATAAAGTTAAGCAAAATAAAATGAAGTAAAATAAAATTAGTTTAATTTAAATGCTGTAAAATATAAACACAAATAAGAAAAGTAGGCAGAGTAAAGTGGTATGAACCAAAAAAAAAATAAAAATCAAAAAAATATATAACAAAAATATCAAAAAATAAAAAGAGCTGAAAACAAAATGAAGTAAAACAAAATAAGTCAAATGGAACTAAATTTATGTAAATTAAAATAAAATAGCACAAAGTAAATTAATATAAAAATTCAATAAAGTGAAGTAAAATAAAATAAAATTTAACAAACTGCAAACAGAAATTAGATAAAACAAAATAATATTACATGAAATAAATTCGAATAAATAAAGCAAAGCCAAATAAAGTGAAGTAACAAAAACAAGATAAAATGAACTAAAATAAAATTAAACTGATAAAATAAACTACAACAAAACAAAAGCAAAATAAAATAAACATGAAATAAAATAAAATAAATTTAAATAAAATGCTGTAAAATATAAACATAAATAAGAAAGAGACAGAGTAAAGTGGAATAAACCAAAATAAAACTAAAAATAAAACAAAAAAATATATAAAAAATAAAATGAGCTAGAATGAAATAAATCATAGTAAGTCAAATTGAACTAAAACTATGCAGAGTAAAATAAAATAGCACAAAATATATTATTATAAAAGTTATAAAAGTTCTATAAAGTGAAGTAAAATAAAATTTAATTTAATAAATTGCAAACAGAAATAAAATTACATGAAATAAATTAAAATAACAAAAAAAAAAGAACCAAAATAAAACAAAATTAATTTAAATTAAATGCTGTAAAATATAGACACAAATAAGAAAGAGGCAAAGTAAAATGGAATAAACCAAAATAAAATTGAAAAAAAAAACATTATAATAAAACTATAAGGAAATATTCTTATAATAAAAAAATATAAAATAAAATAAGCTAAAACTAAAATGAAATATGTAAAAATAAGCCAAATTTAGGTAAAACAAAATAAAATAAAGTGAAACAACGTAAAACACATAAAAATAGAAAATTAAAAATTCAATAAAGTGATGTAAAATATTATTAAATTTAATAAATTCCAATAAACTGCAAACACAAATTAAGTAAAATAAAACACGAAATAAATTCAAGTAAAATATAATACAAGGTGAAATAAAGCGAATTAAAATAAAATAAAATAAAATGCAATGAAATAAAATAGACCAATATAGCAAAAAATTAAATTAAATTAAATGCAATAAAATATTCACAAATGAAATAAATGAAATAAAACTAAATTAAGAATGAAACTAAAATAAAACAAAATAAAATGATTAAGAGAAAAGGAAACAAATTAAAATAGAAACAAATCAAATAAATAAAGAAAACCAAAAAAACATTATTAACACAAATTAAATGAATAAATAGAGCAAAATAACGCAAATGGAATAAGAAAAAAAACATATTTAAATTAATCTAATCTGAAGTAAAAAATAAAAAATAAAGTAAAAAATTAAAATAAAATGAATTGAAATAATTATAGCTAATTGAAATAAGGAGAAGTAAAATAAAACAAAATAAAATAAATTGAAGCAAAGAGTAGCAAAATAGCGCCATTCCGTGAATCATATTCAAAATAGCGCCATCATATTGCACTAATATATGAAGTGAATGACTAACTGCTATTTATGTTTAATTTTTTGTAAATTTTTGTCACACACATGCCATATCCCATTTTCTGTGCTCACTTATTTCCATAACTAAACAGAGTCGAAAATCAATAGCCTTATCTACTTTATATTAGTAAATACATTGTCCATAGACTTAATTTTGTTGTATTTTATTTCAAATATGGATTTGAGTCATTTTATTTCAGCTTTACTCTGTGAGTGAGCCTAAGGTTAGTTTATTTGCTTAAGGTTAAAATTTATAAAATCTAAACTGCATTTATTAGTATTGGTTTTAAGAATATTTTGTTTAAATTTACTTTTAAAAACAAAAGAGGTTCTCAAATTTAAGACTGGTTGGGTAGAAATTGCTTCAAACCGAGAAGATTCCAAGTTTTTTTCAATGAAATTATGACTCAAATTTTAATAATTTATCTATGGCATAATTTTTTTTTTTAATTTGATGCTCATGAAATTCTTAAAGCTATTTTTTCACTGCAATATTCAAGAATTCTTACAATGCGCAGAATTAAACAAACCACTTGGAAAAGTATACTGAAAAAACAAAAGAGCCTAAGTAAACAGGACTTTGTCTCCCGATTGAGTAAAGTTTTTTTTCTTCTATTGTAAAAACCTACACAAAATTAAATCTGTTTTCTCTAAAAGTAGTAAATATGTCCTAATTTCATCCCCAATTTTGTTTATTTTGATTGCAGATTTTCTTCAACCCAGATAATATTAGTTTCGAGAGCATTTATCATGCTGTTTTGCTTTTATGTGCATGTAGTAGGTATCTGTAAAAATATATCAAATTAGAGTTTGACAAATTATCAGATATCTGTCATTTTATTCGGCAGCTCTTTAACTGAACTATCGGCTGAGATTTTCCATTTAGGAAATAGATTGCATATAACTACAAATCATCGGCTTAGAGTGTAAACCTGATAAATCAGTTTTTTCCCTCATATGAAGTTGGAAAGAGAATAAAACTGCTAAGTCCGATTAATCCAAATTTCGCTGCTAGAAAATTTGCAATGTATTCCTGCTGCCGCTTGTACAGGAGATTGCGTAGGAGAAGAAGTTTGACTTCAGATAAACTAAGACTACTGAAAGGATAGCCGAAAAGCTTGGCCTGCCTGATACTCTCAACGGTTCACCAATAGTTACCCCGCTCTGAGCCACCCATTCAGTAATTAATCCTTTCAATGATAACCAGGTAACAAGTAACACTCTTTCCACAGGTTAGTGAGGTCGTTGAGGTTAGAGAGGTAGTTGAGGTTGGAGAGGTATTTAAGCGCTCTTTTAATGCCTCAGTTGAGGTTTTGATTGACACCTCGGCCGGAAAGACGGTGCGCCATTTGCTCGTTATCGTTATAAAACGCTTGGCACCAATATATTCCTGCAGTTGGTTCCTCTTCCATTTTTTAAGAGCCATGTAAAAAACTAGACTCAAGATGTGGAACCCATTTGGGCACACGTCTCGGTAAAGAATTTTGATGTGGAAGTTCCTGCCGCAGTAAAGTTTCCTAGTCATGGAGTCAGATATTCTGGATATTTCCAACCCCGGCATTATTCCCAGAATCCCTGGTCGAGATTTGCCTTAGGTAAAAGTCCAAACAGATATACGGAGTTGCAGTTCTGTTTTGAGACCACTGCTGCTTGTATAAAGATGGGGTGAAGAGTCCAACTTGAAAGAGATTTCAACGCCACAGTTCGGCAAGTTCTCATAAATCTAGTCATCGACAGACCAAGAGACAGGCGAAGTTTTGCAGTTTGCTTAATATAGAAATAATTTTTGATTTATTTTAGGGCTCGATTTCTGCTCGCACATTCTAGATTATTTCGATTGAACCGGTAAATCGAGTTTTCAATACAATCTCGCCGTGACGAGTAAAAATTTAAATAAGACAGCACACATTGAGTATCTAGCAGCTAGCGAGACTTACGGGCTTCTCGATGCACGACAATCTCACGCGAAACCGATCATCACGAAAAAACGCTTCTCGAGTAGTATAGAGAAATCTAATACTCTAAAATTTATTGATTTCGTTGCTTGGTTCACTGTTTATATATGTATTGTGGGTTAGGATAAGTAGTTCAAAATTTGAGCAAGTAAATGCAGTTATCTTATGGAATAGAATATTGAGAGGCTCGCGCAACTTTCGAGATTTATTTCGGATTTATTAATTGAGAGCTGCCAACTGAATTAAGAAAATTATATAGAAATAATTTCTTTTCATATCGAGGAGCATATTTTGTATGAATTTCAGAAGAGAGCTGTATTCTTAGCTTAAAGCTCAAGAATGACACTAAATGGAGAAACCCGAACAGCTATCAAATGAAGGAAAAATGGTAATGAATTGGTGGTAAAAATGTATTTACTACTTTTAAAGAAAACATATTTCATTTTGTGTAAGTTTCTAATCATTTAGGAGGAACCTTCACCTAATCGGAAGAAAATATCAGGATGTGAAGAAAAAATTACGAATCAGACTTAATAAAATTTCTCCGGTCGTATTTTTGAATCAGCCGAAAAAAAATTAATACATATTTTTTATGCCAAAAGCGCTCCATAATAAGAACTTATACCAATACTTGTCAAGTAGAAAATTCTCTTATATATAGTAATTTTATTCATTGTGAGTTCTGGCTAAATTGTGTTTACTACGTAAGCTCTATATACCGATGTTAGTAATTTTTTTTCTTCCTGTAAAATGCCTAACTCCAATTCGCAAATTTACATTCTAAGGCACCAATTTATCTTTACCTTTTTTACACCATGCTTCTAAGATACATTATTAAAAAAATAGGATTCATGAAAAGTTATACATATCTAATACCAAAAGAACTGATACACAACAAACTTTGGTTGATAGCTTGGAAGACCTTTGCTGTGTGGAAATGAGGGATCCTCTAAATATTTTGTGAAGTTCAAAATAGTTTTGGAAGGAATTGGGCATAGGTGATCCCCATGCGTTATCACAACGGGGGTTGAGCCTAAGTGTGTCTCTGAAAATAACCGTTCCAGTTATAACCTAAGCTAATCTATAGACTAATGCCTTTAGAACTACATACATATATAACACTCAGAAAAATCGCAGATCAAATAGAAAAATTAGTTGTTTTTACAGGGTGTCGTAGAAAACTATTTTCCATTTTTGCAACCCTCCCAAGGTAAGTGTTCAAACCCCACGGCAATAGTTTTAACTTTTTTTAAACTCCATACATTGTGAACCGGTCTTACTTACCCTGCAGGATGTGAAGGTAGAGCTTAACCCTAACTTTAATCTGTTTACGGAAATACTAGTGCTGACTATTAGTTGTATATTTTATTTGAAAAAAGCTAACTATTTTTGTATGGCGTTGGCCGAAAAAAAGTCAGCCCTGTAGTGCGATTCACTAACTTTAAACGGTGCGACAATTTTTATTTTTGACAGCAATATTTGCCGTATGCACTAACGATTATGCGATTCACTAACTTATTCTTAACGACACTTAACAGCTGTTTCGTTGTATTTATTCAAAGTGATAAAGAGTGGCACCTCTGTCAAACTAAATGTCAAAATAAGCGAAAACACAAAGAGGAATAGAGAAAAAACAAACGAATGCCTGCTGCCGAATATAAATTTGAGCGTTTTTATAAAATTTATTTAAATTTAAAGATTACACGAGCTACCTGTTTCTCAGTTGATATTGCTGATATTCTGGAGCCTCTTATTTGGTTGTCAAGCTGAGAAATTAGGTATTCAGCCAAGTCTGGAGTTAACCGATACAGCTTCTGAAATTCTGTTGCAATCAAATGAATGGATTGTCCACATCTCGGAGTAAACGCCGATCCACTGTCGGAGCGCTCACTTCTTCGTCACCTCGTGATTAATCATATGCCAAATATTCAAACGACATTATTTAATGTTCCTTTTTTAATTGGAAGAAAACAAATCACTGAATTTTAAATTTATCTTTTATTTAAGTTGAAATCACGAATTTCACTTTTCTCGATTGAGTTAACAACATCAGATTTGTTGTCGTTTAGTTTTCGGTCATCGACTAGCTTACATCAACAGCTGATACAGCGAATGCGAAAATCGTTAAAAAATGCCTGCTGAATAGCAGGGTCGTTTAAATTTTGGTTAAGTTGAGTTAACCAATCGAATATCTTTAAAATAAGTTAGTGAATCCCACTACTGGTTACCGCTGCACTAGTTGACAGCTAACTACTTTCTAACTATTATTTGGTACAAATTAGCCTTTGTTAGCTACCTTTTTACTAAAGATCAACTAATTATTTATTAACTATTTTTATGCCTATTAGTAGTTAAACGAAAATGCTCGAAATAAAGCTAATTACGAAAACCACATCTATCTACTGTCTACTTATGTATTTCCTATTTTAAAGTGAATTAAAGATCGAAACAATACATTTAATACAATCAAGTTAAGTGACAGTATTTATTTATTCAAATATTTATAAAAACTCATTCAACTTAAATTATTGTAGTTAATAATTTTAATTCTCTGTAGAAACAACCCACCCCACGACTTTTGTGATTTGCTGAACGAACGTCAACTTTTGACAGCTGACGTCTTTGAATTCTTCTGCATGACTTGTCAACTAACTAAAAATGTGTTTCTGAGTGGTTGATAAAAAATGGGTTTTTGATTTTAAAATCACTACAAAATAGTTAGTAAAAAGTCATATAGTTTTAGCTATTGTTAATTTTTTACTGCAGGGTAGTGACGGCTTGCAATCGTATTGTAAATGTTGAAGTATATATAAGATAAATATGTACATATGTATGTATAGAAGTATTATATAATTCATATACATTGTACACATGTACATACATCTGTGTTGTGCTTCCATTCACAATATCTAAGCTTTTGTTTCAGTGTGACAAATTATGACGAAAACAATTTCATGCTTTAATGTTCTTTTGAGGTGAAGAAAAATGTAGACAAATGATATAACAAATGCAAATGTAGCAGAAATTTTATGCTTCACAAAATTGTGTAGCACACATATGTACGTACAAACGTTCATATGCTTGTTAGATCATTCGTATTTATATATTTCATTATTCGTGTACTTGTTGTATTCTTTTTGTTTTGAGCTCTTACAAATATTTTACCTTCTCTGTTTTTTTTTTTTGTTTTCTGCACTAATTTACAACGTTATTCAACTTTTTAAAGAACACTGCTGTGTGACTCACTTAGGTGGTGTGTTTTTTTTAAGCTCAACGAATATTAACATACAAACATATGTACATATATATTTATAGTTTAAGATTCTGAGCAAATATTAAGCGAACAAAAAAAAATTCCACACACAAATGCAGGTATCTTGAAAATATTCGGATTGGGATTGCCACAAATTTAAGTAAGATACTCCATGTTTTAAATAAATATGCTGGTTCTTAACAATTAATTTGAAAATAATTAAGTTTAAAGCCCAGAAAAATTGGGGCGAAGTAAATATGTACCAATCACATATTGTTTAGCTCAATGTTTTCTTTTCATCTTAAGCAGTAAGTTTCGTAATCTACGCTGCGTCGTTATCGCATTGCTGTGAAGGTTTAAATATCAAAATAGCATCGTGGATTTAGGATTTCTAATTGATTCTACGAGACATAAGTACAAGATATAATTAAAGCCTAAATAGTACCTAACCTAATTAAAGTCTAATATACGATAACAATAAATAAAAAATCTACTCAAATTATTTGCTGAAATGACCATTATCTATCGAAAAGTGACAGCCTAGATAATATATATATGAAAATATCGTAATACGTAATTATATATGAAAATATGTATACGATATCTTTTGAATGAATGTAAGGAAAATGTTTTGTCTGATTTTTTCCAATCTTTATTTATATCTTTAGATTTTATAATATTAAATTTTAAAGATGATATCAGTTAATTAACCATCGCCAGTTACAATTACCATTTGGGATCTTTTCGTGGCATTTTTCATGGGGTTTCGTAAAAGTTTTGACGATAGCTTTTGGATTTCTTGACGGATGTTCTTCTTTAGAGGTTTCAAAATCTGGGGAATATTAACATACATAAAACCATATTCAAATACTACACAGAAAAAATTCTGAGACGATTAAATCTTGTGATCTTGACGGCCAATGAATGCGTCAAAATGCTACATATATCAAATGGGGAGAGTAAGCGTTCGATGGTTTCTTTACAGAAATTCGTAAATGATGTCATTTATTTGCAAAAGGTATTTCGTCTGTCTTAGAGGACTTTATTTTGGGTCACTGTACATATCCCGAGATCAGAGCAAATACGACGAATTGCAGTGGCAAAGTCAATTGAAATTTATAGTCTTTGCTCTGAGCTTGTCACATGTCAGAATTTTGGGTCTAAATTTAGCAAAAGAAAGCTTTTCATATGGGTTGTGTTTTTTTTGATTGGCTTATGTTTGTGAATATTGCATAAATTTTACAGTTAGTGTAGGAAATCCTACTGATATTATAAATGTGAAATTTTGTGTGCATGTGAGTGAGTATGTTGTTACCTTTTCAGGCCCAAGCGGCTGGATGGAATTGTACAAAATTTAGCACACCAATAGCCTACCCCCTATGCTATAACCAAGGCCCTATTTTCTGGATAGTTGCCACCTGTTAAAAAAGCTATAGTCAATTAAATAAATAAGTTAAATCACATATTGCTATATAACGACTGAATAGATTTGGATAAGTTTTGACTCATATATAGTCCGTTATATATTTTATATATTGTATATTTTTTATAGATAGTTGCCACATATTTAAAAGGTTACATTCAATTAAAGCAATGAATAAAATAAAATATTGCAATACGGATATCACACGAAAGAGGCTTAATAAAGCTTAATTTACCAAATGTGTTCAAATAAGGTTGCCACCTGTTTAAATGCAAATTAAGTTAATTTAAAAAAATAAATGACATTTTACAATATGAGTACCAAACAACAAATTTTAAATACGCGTAATTTCAAAAATTATTTTGGAGAGGGTTGCCACTTGTTTAAAAAAATTATCAAAATTATAATAAGTTAAATCATATAACAAATATTATACGCAAAGCTCAATAAGCTTCATTTTGCAAATATTGTTGTCGAAGGTTGCCACCTGTTTACATGCAAAATAAAGTTAAGTAAAATATGCACGTCATTTTACAATATGAGTGTCAAACTACAAATTTAAAAAACGCGTAAATTCAGAAATTATGTTGGACAGGGTTGCCATCAGTTAAAAAAAAATAATTAAAATGACTGCGCAGTTGCCAATGAGAAAAATTAGTCTCAGTACCTAATCCTAATCGGAAATTATGAAATAGGAGTACATTTTGCTTTCGATAGTAAAAAAATAAACTCAAATTGAGTCAAAATTTATTACCTTTGGTGAAATTATTTATTTCCTTTTCCGTTCCATTCGAATCCAAACCTTTAAGCCGAATGCCACGTGAATGAAAGAAAAATGCGGTTATACAATGCTTAATATAATGACAGTAATGATTTGTTACTGATTTATAAAAGTGAGTATACTAACCTGTAGTTTAGTAGGAATTTATAAATTTTTCTAAATGAACCCATTTTGAATGAATATTTACTGAAAATATTTTTAAAATGTCCATACCTACTCGTACTATGTAGTTATAAAAGTACCACCCGGCATTGAAAATGCGATCAATAACCATTTTAATTTTTCTATCTATTTTTTCCCAATATATGGCTGATGCTGCCATAGCCAGTAATATGTGGAGCACTGTTATTTAGTATACATATTAGTGAAAGAATAAAGAGAAAAACAGATTCTAGGAAGAAAATCAAAACGAAGTCGGTGTAGTTTCCGTCCGATGTCAAGTGCAATGCTTGTATCTAATTTGAAAAGCACAGCCGCTTTGGCAAATTAACTAATTCTGAAAAATTACCGAACTAAATAGAATCCACGAGAGATTCACAAGCCGTCGTTCACAGGCCATGGAAATCGAACACATCACTGTCGATTATTTCATGTCACAATTAAATGGCGTGTTGACTGAGGCATTTTTGTCGAACAGGACGGCACCACTTGCCGTAAAACCATCGACTTATTGAAGGAACATTTGGTGAACGGGATATTTCACGGATTTGTGCCATTTAAGGTTAAAAAGATTACTTTCTGTGAGGTTATGTAAAGCCATTGGTTTACGTTAGAAACTGGAAACTTTGGATACCTTGAAAAAGTCGAAAATTGGGCCTCCAGTCGCGGTGGCTACATGCCCGAAAATTAATTATTTCTAGTAAAATAAATTTTTCGTATGAAATTATCTAATCTCATTATATACATTATTAATTATACCAACAATAGCTTTTAGAGCTTGACATCAGTGTTTTTTGATTTTCACTTTCCAAAGAACAAAGAAGGTCTTGCATCAAGGAATTCGAATTGCATGAAGTCTTCACAAAAATATTGAACCGATGAGCTTGGCATTGAATGTAAGGAAAGTCTTTTTTGCGCATTTCAAATAATTTTTGTTGCGAACCTCTGTGAATATCTGCAAAATTCGTGGCATAATTAAACGACTGGAACACAAATTTTACTGAACTCAGTACTTTAGATGTATTTTCTACCTGGTCTACTCCAGCCTACTTTTGTGAGTACTACGTGACGGGACTTTACTGGCTTGTGAGAAACTACTTTTATCTGTAAGATGAAAATGTTATAAGGAAAAAATTTTCTTGAACGCTTTTCGCACTATAAAGTTATCAAGAATCTTAGCATCTTTGGAATAAATTCAATACGTAAAAGCTATTGAAGTATATTAGGGTGGTCAAAAAATTCTTTAAACTACCCTCAAACTTTTTCTTTGGACACAAAAAATGTACAATATTATTTTTGTTTGTTCTAATGTTTGCTCGTCCCCACTTCGAAAACTACCATTGCATTTCCATGGGTATTATTCGTGTATTTACAAAAATTGGAAAATATCAGAGACCGTTATAACTTTTAATAAAAGAATTTGATAAGTTAGATTTTTTGCTTTTAAAATAATTTGATATCCTTAGAGTTTTACAGTTTTAAACTAAAAACTTAATTTGTGTAAACATTCTTAAAACAAACCCTAAAAATGAAGTTTGACTTTCCGAGCGATAAATGAAACTCAGGAAAAAATTATTAAAGTGGAATTGATTTAAAAAAAAATTGAAAACGTGTAATACGTGTATTTGATTTGGCCATAGAACAAATTTAGGGGACAACATCAGAAAAATATGTTTATATGAATGAATTCTGAAATTTGTAGAGTAACTTGGATGTAGAAATTCTGTCAAAATTTTCAAGAGAGGGTTAGCGATACTACAATCTGCGCCACCTTCTGTAATCTTTTCACCATGAATTGTGGGAATATTTTTCGACATGCCATAGTGACATGAAAGTGTACTAGCGTTTTCGTATTTTTCTCCTATTCAAACTCGATTTGGTGCTCCTTGAAATTTCTTTCGTTCCAATTCTTTTAGCAATTTTTTTTAGCATACACAAACATACATATATATATATAATACTTATGTAATACATGCGAATACAGATTATAATATTTTAGTTTAATATATCATATATAAAAAAAAATATTTTATGGGCATGAAACATATCATAAGTATTTCGTATATCTAATTTTTCTTCTAAAACGAAAACTTCCTAAAATACCATAAAACTTCACGTTTATTCGCGGAAGTTTAACAGTTTTTTGGGAATATGATTTTGTCGGAGTGCTATACTCAGTTACATGACGCTTAGCGATCTCTAAATTGCCGTGTCAAGTGTCAACGAGCTGTCAAATAAAGAAGGGCTAGCGCCGACCAAATGGAATTGTCAATTTTGACAGCACGTTAGGTTCTGCCGTTAGGTGTGGAAAACAGAAGTGAGAAAGAAAGAAGATTAAAAGGAGAAAGAGCAAATGGTAAATGGAATAAAAAGCCAAGCAACGAACTTCGAGAGAATGAGAAAACATCGAAAATCTGACGGGGTTATTTGGGTACGACGAGCGCTACCAATAGTTGGCGGTAGAAAACGCAACCCTTGATCCCACTTCTTAGGTATCATAGTACACTTCTCTTCTTTAACCACGCTCTTAGTGTGAGAAAGTTGCAATTTTTCCAACGGATTTACTATACAGTCTATTATGTTTTAAGACTTCGGGCAAAATATTTCCGAAAAATATTAAGATTTATGAGAGCTGGACCGATTTGAAAGTATCTCCAAGAAACGAGTTTTTGTTTAACAAATAAAAATAATTTTTAAAAATATTATAAAGCAATGTAAGCTTTAAATGTAACGGAATCATAATAATGAGATTTTTGAAGCTGGTTTTGACCTTTTTTAAAAGAATAGCTAAAGAAAAACTTGAATAACTCAGCTAAAACTTTACCGATGTAGAAATAAAGATTTTTTATAACCCATTTCAAATATTTTTAAATATTTTTATTCTGACCTTTTAAGCTTTGACTATTTCCATCTGAGGTGATTTTTTTGTAAAAATATTTTTTCCTTTTTTGGAGGTATTTTCAAATCTCAATAGTTTACCGAAATGTTTTGTTTGACATTTTAAAATATAGTTATTTTCATAATTCCGAAGGAAAACAGTACAGATTATCTTTTATGGGCAGTGAGGCAACCTACTGTATAAACATAATTATTTCTTTCGATTGTTTTTTTCTTTCTTTCTTGTAAGCTACATTGATTGTGAAATAGGGCCTTTCTTATATTATGACACCGATAAGTACATAGCACCATGTCCTCGAACGATAAATAAATATTGATTTTCACATTCAAGTTCTATTCGGTACTTAATCTTCAAAAAAGGGCGCTGAAATCACGCAGAATTCGACCTATGTACATATGTATACGTTAAAATAAAAATCTTGCTATATTTTAAATCGTCATTAAATTTGCCGTGCTTCTTTTTTTTTTAACTGACCTCCAAAAAAGAATACTGACAAATTGTCGAATATATATAAATTAAAATTAAAATATTGCAAATAATACGCATACACACACACACACACAATCAAGTCACCTTGTCACAACGTTATTGTAATCATTTAAATTAAATTCATAAAAATTGAATTGAACAAAAAACAATTCGACTTGTATGGCACTTGCGAAGTTCATTGGCTTATCTCAATGTACAAACAAATATACATGCATACATATTTACTTAAATTTTTAAGTATATGTGTCAAATATGCACAATAAAAATTGTAGCTGCTTTATCATCTGTAGAGACGTAGAGACGTCTGTTGCGTTGCCTACTTCTCCATTTCAACTCAATGAACATCTTCATTAGCATGCGCATAAAAAAATCAAAAACAAAAACAATGTTAAATTAAATACATATGAAGCTGAGCGGGCGTGAGATAGCAGTTGACGATATCAGCGTGTCTTTTATTTTGTTGCCTATTATAATGATAATGTCTTTTAATTTTTGTTTTTTTTTTTTGCAATCAAAGTTAAAGCGTGAAAAATATGTAGGCTTATATAAACGAAATGAAAGGCGATAATTTACATAAATTCGCTAAATGGTTTTGAATTTCAAATTACCGAATTTACTTCAAATAGTTACCTAGCTAAGGTAACCAGTTGCGCCCACACGTCGACATAAGTAGGTACTTATATAAGTAAAAATTTAATTAAAAAAGTTTTGTAAATTCCTTAAAATACGATGCATATGTATATTATTGTATGTTACATTAGGGTGATCCAATAAAATATAAAGTTGGTCAAGCATGTTTTGCAATTCACTTTTACTCGGAAATGTTCCCTTCACTCGGCAGTTTCAGATAGGCTAAATACACAATTTCACTCAGAAGTGAAATGCAAAGCATGCCCGGGCATCCAATCATCCAATTTCACACTCTAAAATTGTTCTATATCGAAAAAAAATACGCTTATTGAGGCTAATCATTGAAATCGAGTTGATCGAAAAATGTTGCCATATATTGCGATGAAATCATCGTATTGACAATAAATTTCTCGATTAGTTTGAACTCACTTGCCGACTCGATGAAATACTTTCCCTGGCTCATAGATTGCAAAACCACTGAGACGGTGAAATCGATAATATCTGTCGATATCTATCCGTTGGTGAGTTCGTTACGGAAAATTAAAAAAAGTGAACTTTTCGAAGTGTGTATGTAAAAAAAAAGTTTACACAACCTTCACCCCAATTATCATTTGAAAAAAAACAACGATTGTATTATTTTTAAAATATTTACTAAATAAAACCGAAAACTCAGGCAATCAATTTCATTTGTCACATTTGTCGACACAGCAGTTTTGCTTTGCCGGCAAAGCAGTTTAGCAACGGTATCAATGATCTCATAGAATTTTTCGATCAAGAATTCTTTTCATATCGATGCGGAATGATGGGCAAGACCCATTATTTTAGAAATATTTAGAAGTCGCACAAAGCGCTCCAAATTTCACATGTACGATATTTTATATGAAAAAAGTACAAAAATTTCAAAGGAGGACCCATAGAAATATTTCATATTAAAATTGGTTAAATAAACAATTGAGTATTATTATTTAAAGTCGCCTGAAGAGAAATAAAGCTTGCCGTGTATGGAGTTCGCCCATTGGAGCTACCGTTTTTGTTCTTTTTCTGACTTACTGTGGAATCGTGTAAAATGCTTGGATGCGATATCATCTCTATTATGAGAGGATTGTGGGGACTTTGTAGCCTAATTTTTTCACGGACAGTGGAAACCTTAAGGTCTTGACGTAATTGATCATTTTCGATACAGTAAGGTGATTTTACAATCATTCTCGGCGCTTTTGATTGGAATCTTTGATTTCAAGGTTAGAATTTGCTGCAGTGTCCTAGTGTCCACTGCGGCTGTAAAGTACAGGAGTAATTTATTGACAAGTGAAAGTTGAGAGTTTCGGTTTAAAAGCCAACACAGATTTCTGAGTTTTAGACCGAAAGCCGTTGGCTTGGTGAATACGTGAGCACTCCAAGTCACGTTGCTTTGGGGTAAATTAATTAAGGGCGAAAGTCACTTGAACTGATTTAGGTTCATTAGACTTTATTCGCCATTTCATTTTTGGCCAGTCAACGATCTTGTTGAGACCTCCCTGAAGTTTGAGCGATGAAGTAAATATCCTCTGCTAAAATAGCAGTATCATCCGCAAAAGTGCCAATGGTGAGTCTTTGTATTATAGGCAGATCGTATGTATAGAATGGGTATAGTGTTACCTTTTGGTAGACCAGTTCAGCTATCAAGAAGTTCAGTCAGGTCTTCGCCTTTTTTAACAAAAAAGTAGCTCTTCTCCAGCTAGGATTTGGTAAATATGTAGAAGTTGATCGGTACGCTGATTTTTATTTTATAAAGTAGCTCATCATGCCAAACACCTGTGTGTACAGTATTTTTTTTTTTGCTGTGGCTTCTGCTAAATCCAAATTGTTGGTTGGGTATTAGCTTTCGGTCTTCTATAATTTGAAGCAATCTTTTTAAAAAAAGTACTTAAAGATCTTGGAGAGAATGGCTAGTGAGCTAATAGACCGATATGGCTCGACTTTATCAGCCGTTTTTTCGGGCTTAACGATTATATTTACTTGTGAAACTTTCCACTGCGGAGGTGTGAAGCTAGTTGCCAAAACTGCATTAAACAGATAAGCTAAAAGCGTGATGCCCGCCTGGGGTGGTTGTTTTCGTAATTGGCTGGTAATGAAGTTATAGCTAGGGGGAATCTTTCGAAAGGGTGTTGCTATTTGATACGGATAGCTCAAAGTAACTTTAACTATTTCTGTTGTACTGAGTGGGGGTTTTATATGATGTGGAGTGAATACTGTTTTAGATAGATTGCGAAAATTGCTGCCTTTTCTGAATCACGTTTTCCCCACGTTTTGTTGTCCTCGGTTCTTATGGCTGATTGTGATAGGGTTGGCCTCTTAAGCATTATTGTTGCTTTCCAAATAGAGCAGTCGTATTAAAACTACTGTTCAGGTATCATTGTGCTTGAGACGAACGTAGCTTTCAGCACTTCTTTAAGTTTTGTTGGGAAGCATTTGATCGTTTCTTATCCTCAGGGTGTCCAGTCTGTTGCCACGTTTTCCGTGCAAGTCGCCTTTATCTTAACATAGCTTTTACAGCTAGGGCGATCGATGTACTTTTTAGCTTGCTAATAGAAGGAGTTGAGCTCCAGGCAGTCTGTTGGAGGCAATTGATTTCCAAGGATTCTATACCGTTTCTACGAAAAATTGCAGTGTGCCTATATAAAATGCATGGGAAACATCGAGTGCTTTGAACGACCTCTAAAAATTTCTTTATTTAAAACAAAAAAGATACGAGGTATTTTTTTCATATAGAGATGAGAGCATTAAAACTCTTACTATACCTTTTTCTCATAAATTTTTCGACCACCCTAATATTCTTACAAATAGGCGCATTGTTTTTTTTCAATATAGACCAATTCTAAGGGCTGAGATCACTCAAATTTTGACTTATTTTTCCCCCAACAATTTTTTTACCCTAATATACATACATACATATGTACAAATTGTTTTTTTCCTGATAGAACAATCGTAGGAGATGAGAGTATCAAAACTCTCACTTTATTTTTTCCCCATACATTTTTCGACTACCTTAATGTATGTACGTACATATGCATGTAGGAGCTGAGAGCATCAAAACTCCGACTTTACCTTTTTCCCTCAAGTTTTCGACCGCCCTAATACACAAAAGTATATATATACAAATAGCGGTACTCGTATTGTTTTTCGAAAAGAACAATCCTAATGGCTGAGTGCATTAAAATTTTGACTTATTTTTTCCCACGGGTTTTTCTACCACCCTAATATACGTATGTGCATACATACATATGTATATACAAATAGAGGTATTAGTTTTTGCACATAAAACAATCGAGGGAGATGAGAGCATTAAAATTCCGACTTTACTTTTTCTCCATGCTTTTTCCGACCACCCTAATAAATATACAATTTTTTTTTTTATTTCGATACAGAACACTACTGGGGATGAGCGCATTCAATTGTTGACTTATTTTCCCCCAACTGAAAATCGAATTTAAAATAAAAAATTAACTCACAGTTATAAAGAATAATGCCACGCAAACATTCACAGTGACAACGAAAGAATAATAATTTTGTAATCATTTCAATTTCGGTTTCAAAACTTACATACTACATATTACGGTTATATGTAAACAACAATACAATGCAAACATTGACTGACAAATGCAACACAATTGCCATTAGGTCGCTTAACTAAAAAATTAAAAAAAAAAGCAAACAAATATCGAGAAAACCTATAAACTTATTACAGCTGCTAGCTTTTAGAGCAAAGAAGTGAGCAAAACATTTAAAAAATTACTGCAAACTGACAAAAATGTTTGCTTAGTTTGTGACCTTGTCGCAGTTAAATGACACAAACAATGAAAGAAGCACTTAAATAAATGTACATATGTATGTATGTACTTTCAAGTATTGCACTCGAATATAATTACCGCGTGTATACTTTTATTTATTTTTATATACATACACACATACATATGTACAATATACATATACACAAATGCAGGCGCATGATATGTATATGTATGAAATTTTGTAACTCAGTTCTGAGTACCTTTAGCTTTGCGCGAGTAGGCTTTTATTAAATACATAAACGCCATATCACCCCCGCAAATGTCTATTCCATTACGCCTATCGTCGGTTTTGTTGATTTTTTTTTTTTTAATTTTTTGTTTGCACATTTAATTGTCAGTTGCAAGCCATATTTGTCATTTTATCTGCCTGAGTTGTTATTACCTATTTATTGTGCTCTCCGTTTTTCTCAACTGTCTGTCTGTCTGTATGTTTTCCACATATCTATCTAATCTTATCAGCAGTCAGTCTACAGTTGCTCAACGAAAGGCCGGTAGGCTAAAAGTATGATATGCTTATCGCATGGCATCGGTGTCAATTTTTTAAAGTTTGTATTTGTTTTTTGTTTTGTTTTTGTATAAAATTATGCGGCTGGAATTCCTTTCCCGTTGGCTTTTGTGTCGTTGCTATGAAAATGATGATTATGAATTAATAAATGATCAACAATAAATTCCTCATGGCGTTCGACCAGGGACCGCAAACAATGGGAGTTCTATCAAAAAAATTTTATATTTTATCATTGTTTTAGAATTTTTAAATTTTCGCACAATATTAATACAAAAAATTTTATTTTCAGAGAAAATTATCATATGCCGAGTTTAATTTTTTTTTGTGATCACAAATAAAACTAATATTTTGTGTGTTATTTTTTCGCTCTGTTATAATAAATATTATTTGTATTCCAATTTTTTATCAAAAATCATCATCTTTTTATGAGTAAATTTGTTTGGTCACAAAAAATAATAGTTTTTTGAGTTACAGTTTGTTTTTTAAGTAGTGATTACTTTGTGAGCTACATATATTTTCTGCTAAAAAAAACTCAATTCTTGAGCGCTTTTTATATCTGAGAAATAAGAAAAACCTTTTGAGTTTAATTTTTTTTTGCAGAATTTGAAACCTAAAACCCAAAGCTACTTTTTTAATAAGTATTTCGAAACTCTACAGTGATTTTTTTTAATATTCACAATCTTGTTTTTAAAAATTTTCAGTTCAGTTTAGTTCATTATGCAACATAAAACCTATAAATCAAAGTTTCAAACTTTATAAATAAAATTCACGAAAATTCTACAAATTAAAAAAATGCCATCGAATTTTAAAAAGTTTCAATAAGAATTTTTAGCACGGTGTACTGAATACTGAAGGTGACAAAGCTTTTTTGACAAATTAAGAAAAAGAGACACTTTTTTTAGTATTTTGCGAATTTATTTATTAAATGACTGCCTATAAATTCATATTTTACACTTTAGAACAATTAGAACACGTTTTTCAATGAAATATTGGAAGTTGTTCAATTTTCTCTCTCCCGTATTCTTGTTTACTAAAGGCGAAATCTGTCATTTCACCGCGGGAAGGCGCAATCTTGTATTCTATCATTCTTGAATTTTTAGAAACTTTTTGAGTTTTGGTAATTTTTTATTTTTTTTTTGCTGATAGTTCAATCAATCATTGCAAATTTTTAGGAGCTTGAAAGTTGCAGTTAATTATACTAGAATTGAATGGGCTACAAGTTTACTTATACAAAAATTGTCTCAAAATTATCTGATAAAAAGGTTTTAAATTTTTATAACTTTTTTTTTTACATTTTTTCATGCCTGCCGTTATTTTATTTTTCTGAATAACTATGTAGTACTATTACAAACTAGCCGACTTCAGTGGTCAGCAAAAAAAAATTGTTTCCTCCTCATTGCTTTCATGCATCATAAAATTAATTTGGGTATTCTAAATCTGAAATTTACTATGGAAGTAAATTGTTGGGGATTGTGACCCGCGACCTTGAGGTCTATTGTGCCTATGGAAGTAAACGGAGCACATACATACATTTTTAATTTAACATTCAATTAATTTACAAACGATATGATTAGAGTAACAACAATAACAAAAAAGTTATAAAGTCGTGTTTTGAAGTTTTATTTTTTTGCAGTCACAAGTCATAAAAGTTTCACTAAATCTGCCTTATTTTAATGATGGAATCTAAGTTCTTTCGCTCATCTGATACGGCATCAAGATTTTCAGGGGGAAAAAATTTAATTGCGAGTCTAAAAAATTGATTTTGAGTGACATAGGGCTTTACAAACAGAAGGAAGTTCTTCAACAGTTCACGGTAGTTGTCACCGAACCAACAAAATTGTGACGCACCATCCGTCGTAGCTCTTTTTTCTGATCTCTGTCATAAGCTCTGCTCTTTGTCATAAGCTATCATATTTGCTCTACAAAAATTCTTAATTTCAATTTCGTGTCACTGATTCGATAAAATTTATTTTTGAGATACAGCAAACCTACACCATCCTTGTTCATAGCTTTTAAAAAGTTATTCATGAGTCTCAACTTTGTGTGATGTGGTGGTAGAAAAATGTTGTCTCTTAGCACTAAAAGTTTTTGAGATAAATTTTTCACTCCAGGTGTAAAATTGTGACCAATTTTTCATTACGTAATATTTTTTTTCTGGTACGGCTGTCCCATTTACGTAAAAAAGCAGCAAAAGTTAGTATATACTCCATGTAATCCACTAAGTATAGCTACGGCCTTGAGATCAAATTTTGTTTCTTTTCGAGTAATACTTTCCAATTTGTATAATTTTCTTTAATGTTTGTTGCATGTGCGAGGGACATTATGGAGTCAAACTAATCTAAGGGGCATTTGTAAAAAGTCCTCTTCTTCAGTTTTTTCTTCTCTGTTCCTAGAGAGGACCTGCAGCATCATTACAAAATACTGAATCATCATCGTCTTTGCTAAAAGGACTCGTAAAAAACTAGTAAAATCTTCTTGTCTATTGCGAAAATATGAGGTTCTCGTATATGCCCTGTAGGCATCTGTTACTATTGAAACATATTTGTGATTTGCGATTTTTCTAAAAATTATAAAATTAAAATAAAATAATCATATATCGAGTCATGCTTTTCGTACAAAAATTAAACTCGTATTTCGAATCTTATTTTTGCGCTCCGAAATAATTATTATTATTATTAAAGTGTTTTATGTTTTTTGATAAAAAATTTGTCTAATTTTTGAGTTTCATTTTTTCGATCAAAAGTAATCATTATAAACAGTTATTAGAAAGGCGGTGTGGTGTTTTGAGCTTTTCAATCTACCAAAAAAAAAAAAAACGATTTTGTTTGCTTTCTGAAGTAATGATTATTTTGTGAATTGTTATTTTTTGATTAAAAATAATAATCGTTTATAAGTTTTATTTTTTCTTTTAAAAAATTATTATAATTTTTAGAGTTTTATTTTTTCGATCAAAAGTAATCATTACACACACGGGTATTAGAAAGGTGAAACGTTTTGAGTTTTTCAATCTACCAAAAAAAAAAGCTCAAAAAATTATTTTTATTTTTGAGAGATAAAATAAATCTCAAGAACTGAGTTTTCTTTCGGACAAAAAAAAATTAAAATAAACAAATTTTTACAATTTTCAGATCAAAAAAACTCAAAAAAAAAAACATTTCACAACATAATCATTACTTCAGATCGAAAAAATCACACTCGAAAAACGATTTTTATTTTTGTCCAAAAAGTATACCTCGGCACATAATTTTTATTTCTGTACAAAAAAATAAAACTTAGAAATTTAATATTAATATTTATTGCAAAACTTAAAGTCTAAATATAGTTTTTAAATACATATCATTTTTTTTTATTGGACCCGTAATAATTACGGTCTCTGGTAAAAACTATGTGCACAAAAGAAAAACGCAAGCAAATTCAAAAAGTGCGCTTACTTTCTGGTGTTGAAAAGAAATGAGCAGTTCCGTAAATTGCCCAGCAGCGAGAATACGTCAAATGCAGCAACGAAAAGACAAACAAATAATGAAGCAAACTAACAAGCGAATATAAGCAAATCAAATAAACAATAATGCCTTCAAAGAGTTGGAAAATGAAAAATGAAAAGAAAGCGAAAGATGTAAGACAAAAATTCACTACTATAAATATTGCTTTCAAACAAAAGTTTATAAATTTATGTATGTATATGCATAGCTAGCTACATATATGGGGAATAAAATGAAAAACCAGCAAAACAATAGCTAAAATAACTAAAAACAACAGTAATAACATTCAAAGCCAAACAAAGGGAGCAAAGCGTGCGCGTGTTGGATACTTGGCTACTCGCAGTAATTAGATTGAGAAAATGTGCGCAGATGTCATGGGCGGTTCCACCGATCTGCAGATCTGTTTCTTGGTATTTATTGCTGCTGCTGCGGCCGCTCTACTGCTGCCCTTTGTGTGGAGTTGCATGATGGGAAATTCTCATTGATGTGACAGCTGCTGCTCATCGACAACAAATGACACAAACAGCAAGCACAACTGTCATAAAAATAATAAAAAAAAAACAACAACAAATAAAGTACATACTTACAGACCAAAACATGCTGTTAATTGCGAAGCTTTTGCTTTTGCTTTATTGGTACATCGCAGCTTGTGGTAGCAGAGACAGAAGAAGACGGCCAGAAGGTCTAACAAACCGATGACACCGTACTGAGCTGTACGAGTAGTGCGAAAAAAGATGGCACCAGTAACAGCAACAGTAACAGCAGCTGCTCATTAAACAATGGCCCAAATGTAATATGTAATTATTATAAAGAAGCGCCAACAATGACGGCAATATCAACAACAACAATAACAATAATGCAACCTTAAAATATAAAGTGATATCGTAAAAGAAGAAAATGTAAATGACTGCATGTAGGCAGATCAGTTAATGCCACAAGCATTGTAAAGATTGTTGCACTTGTACTGTGTTTATTACATGCATGCTAGGGTGGTCCAAAAAGCCACTGGAACGGGCAATATATTTGAATTTTTATTCTCTTACATCCCCGAGAATTATAGAAAATTTAAAGAAAATATTTGGTTAATATTTAATAGTGGCGCCTGAGCTTTGAGATTTTCGTTGTATTTAATATGGAGGGGGGGAGGTGAGCAATAATTTGTTTCCATGAATTGCTATAAAACAGAGACATAACTATTTTAAGAGAAAACATAAAAGCTAATCAATAATCATTATTTAAATAATCATCTTATAAATGTCTTTTCATAATAATTATGTGCGAGACAATTTTTTTGAAGTCCTGAAAGACGGAACGTTCTTAAATCCATTTCCGAAACTAATTCGGGATTGCTTCGAAATAATTGCGGTGTGAGTTCGGGATCACTTCTCGACTTGTTCGGTACTACGTTAGGTTCCAAAATACTTGCGCCTTTCAAGTTTTAAAAAAAGTTGTTTTGCTCTTACTTATTATGCAAAGACTTTTATAATATAAATCTCAAAATCAAATTAAATAAATAAGACCTTTACTTTGCTTACATTATTATCGAAATACTTTTATATTTTTTAATGAATAATAGCTATTGTTGGTTTAAAAAATTGCAAGCTCCAAGAAAATAATTATCGAACTTAAAAAAATTTTCTTAAAATTGTATGTATTTTATAGTTCCGATGGAACTAGGTATTTGAGTCGGTATTAAAGCTAGTTTGCTCAAATTTAATGTGCGGAATGGAGTTGCATGAGAAAATACATGGAATAGAAAAATGTTGAAAATGGGCGTGACGCCGCCAACTTTGTAACAGTTATGTATATCTCCGGAACTATGTTACCAAACTCTACCAGATTAGGGTACACACATTGCAGTTCAAGTCAGTAAGGAAAATTTTTAAATTGGCAAAGTTCTGACAAAAACCATGCGTAAAAGGCGATTACACAAATTGGATTTACAGAACTGAGTTGAAGGGGACCAGATGTGGGTTACAAAAGTAGCAGGAATGGACGTAGCACCGCCCCCGTTAAACCAAATAGGTATATTTCTTAAAGTACCTTGGCAAACTCTGCCAATTTACGTATACACATAGATTTCAACTCAATAATCATAATTTCAAAATTAATAAAATCAAACCAAAAAAACTCCATTTCAGTAACTTTTAAAGGTAATTCGCTCAAATACACAAAAATTGGTTGGAGAGAGAAAGACTAGGGTTAAACAAAATTGGGCAAAATGATTATGTTCCACTTCAAAGCAAAATATGTTATTTCTGCAACCACTTCAAACACTTTTGAATATTGTATAATATAAGTTGGACAAAAATTACGCCCTTATCTTAAATAAGGGTACATTACAAAAATTAAATAAACCGATATTCTAGTAACTATAATTTCGATTTGATATTGAAATAGATGAAACTAAAATGTTAGGAATAGGCCTGTAATTTCCCACTTTAGAGAAAATTGGGGTATCCCCAAACTTCATAGTCAATTTCTGTCACCTTTCAGAAATCAGCCTAAAATCCCCCGCTCTCCGCTCATATAACGGTAATTTACAACATATCAAAATATTTTACTAAATCATGTCGAGACTTCTTCCAAGCTTAGTATAAAGAATTTAATTAGGGAAAGAAATAAATTTAAAAAAAAACAGACTTGCGGCAGTTTTTTTGATTTAAAAAATATATGCACTTTATCGAACTTCATATGTAGACGTAAAATAGCTGGGGAGATATGGTGAATAGCACTTTCAACTTAAATGGGCGCCTCTTTCTCCAACAAATAATATTTAGCCTTATATTTAGGATCTTTATACCAAATAGTGGCAGAGTTATAAGGAATTAGGCTTTGTTATTGTATAGGGCATTGCTCCGCCCTTTTTTTCCAAAACGATACACAGTTTGATCTATAAGACCTATTAATGTATACATATACCCAAATTTCAGTCATATAGTTGCAAATATAGGACGAGATTTAAACTTTGTCTTCGATGAGGGCGTGACATCGTCCACTTTTCCAAATATATATGTTGGGTCCGGAGATCACGTGTACCTTCTGTAGCAATGTCATAAAGATCGGTTAAGTAATTTGGACGCCTATAAAGGACTTACAGTCATCTTTATATGTAAAAGACTAGTTGACGCCCACGACTTCGTCTGCGTTGCCTACCACGTTTCCATATAAAGGGTGGTTAAATTTTAAGGGCCGATGTTGAATGTGAACCCCACTTAAACGTCAAGTTTTTTTCTGCATTTCCTTTGACATATCTCAATTTCAGACTAACTCAATTTGAACATGGAAAGATACACAATCGAGCAACGTGTTAAAGTTATTCAGGGTTATTATGGAAATGGGCATTCAAATCAGTCAGTTCAAATCTTCAGTGATGAGGCACATTTTCACCTCAGTGGATTCGTCAATAAGCAGAATTGCCGCATTTGGGCGAATGATAATCCAAGAGTGATTGTCGAAAAACCAATGCACCCACAAAGAGTGACTGTTTGGTGCGGTTTATGGGCTGGCGGCATCATCGGACCGTATTTTTTTCCAAAATGAGGCCGGTCAGGCAGTTACTGTGAATGGTGTTCGCTATCGTGAGATGATAACGAACTTTTTATTTCCCGAATTGGAACATATAGATGTGGACGATATGTGGTTCCAACAGGATGGTGCCACTTGCCACACAGCCAACGAAACAATGGCTCTTTTGCGCGACAAATTCAATGGCCGTGTTATCTCACGTGGTGGCGATGTCAATTGGCCACCAAGATCATGTGATTTGACACCGTTGGACTACTTTCTTTGGGGTTATTTGAAAGAAAAGACGTACGTCGATAAGCCAGCAACAATTCAAGAGCTAAAGGATGAGATATTTCGGCACATTAACGGCATAGAACCTCAATTATGCCTCAGGACCATCGGATGGAGGTGTGCCGCCGAGGTCGCGGCGGACATTTGGCCGATATTTTGTTCCATACATAATTAACCCACATCATATTATCATAATAAAAAGAAATTATAATAATTTCCAAAATAATGTGTGTTTTATTCAAAATCAACAACGGCCCTTAAAATTAACCACCCTTTATTTAATAAAGCAAAAAATGCACCTTTGATGAATTTATGTTGTCATTGTCATGTAAGTGCGACTATATCGAAATTTCTAATCATACTAGCAGCATATTTTTTTAATAGCACTACGAATTTTCTATTCCAGCGCCATCTAGCGGATCCGTTCTTAGTAAAAGTGCTTCTAGTCGCACCCACATCACATTCACATGTTGCTAATTTTATCAAAATCAGATTATAAATACAGTTTTTCTGAATGACTCATCTCTAGCGCCACCTGCCGCAAATATTTTCCATAAAAGTATTTTTTATTGAACCAGCACAATATTTTTCTAATATCGTTGATATCGGATCTAATATCATTGATATCGGATCATAACTACGGATCTTCTGATTATCTCGACTCATGGGCCATCTAGTGAATTTAAATATAGCCTATGCCCGTGAGACGAATCTAAGGTATATTCTGTTCAAGTTTGGTTGAAATCCATTTATAGGTTTTTGAGCTTGTCATCACAAAGAAATCGGCTACATAACCTGACTCTAGTGCCACCTAGCGGAGCCTTTTTTCGCAAAAAAACTTCTCGCCGCATTAGAATCATACATTCCTAGTTTCATCACAATTGGGTTGAAAATTTGAAAATACCGTTTTTCTAAATAATTCGAGTTATGCGCCACTTAGCGGATTAAAGCATAGGTTCTATGTCCGTGCCTCGTGTCTAGGAGATATACTTTTAAAATTTGGTTCAAATCTGTACAGCTTTATATGTATACAATATATATAGATTAACTTTTTTGGTTGTATACAGCAAGTCAGGTTTATTTCAAATAAATTACCTGCGCTGGTTATTTAAAGTTAGAACTTAGACTCTTTCGTATATGTTATTGTTTGAAAGCATTTGTATTGTTCTAATTTTTACCGCTTTTATTTACGTAAATTTGTCAAAAAAACGAGCGGTTTTAATGAAAAAAAAAAAACAATTAAGTTACCTAAAGTAGCATACAATGTATAAAATGAAGGGCATTTAAAACACTGATCCTTAAAATTATCTTTGAGTTGGGTAGCGAGTGAATTTAAGTAGCGAAGTGTTACAAATGTCCAACTGGTATTCTTTACCAGCAGTAGCATTTTTGTATGCAAATTATGTGACACATGAAGCTTCCCGAATTTTATTTCACACATGCATTTTTTTCGCACATACATATTATACACATTTGCTGGCGAAAATTATGTTGTTGCTGCTGCGGCTGCTGCTCCTCAACACAACAACCATATATAATACAACCATATACATATATTAAACATAAATTTCATTGTTGCTATTGTTGTATTCTGTGGGTTGACAGTTTGCGAGTGGGTTGCATATTTTTCAACATCTTAGTTTTTTACTGATTTATGGTTATATATATATATATTTATTTTATTAGTAAATAGGTTTGCTGCACTGAGCGAGCAAGCAAGCGACAGGTTCGTGGGTGTGCAAGTAAGTGGCATGGTAAATAAATAAAAAAAAAATAAACAAAAATAATAATATTCTGCCGAAGAAAGATCTCGACATCCCGCTGTTGCCACATTGCGGCGGCGGCAGTTTTTGGCAATCGCAACGTGTGCAGGTTGGTTGCAACCTGTCAGCATGAAAGGCGGGCGCATGGAAAAAAAGGTGTGCATGGTGTTTTTGTGTGTGTGTGTATTTATGTTTTGTTGTTTGCTCAGAGGAAGTTGCTCAATTCGAATCGCATTGGTTTTTGGCCAAATGTGTCACACACACACACACAGTGCCCCCCAGCACGGGTGACGATTCTCAAGTGATTTCTACACACATGCCACTTTTTGCGGGGTTTCCCCTCTCTCTCTCTCTCTGTTTATGTGGCCTCACAAAAGAATATACTATATTTTATTTTTATGCGTATATACAACATATGTATATGTACATATTTATGTTTGACAGTTATTCTGCTTGCCATACTTCTTGTGCCATTTGTTAGCGGCTGCCAGTTTTTTTCTTACTTCCTCTTTACTTGTGGCACTGCCGCCACTTGTTGCCTTACATTTATTGGCGCATTGGTTGCTTTTGTTCTTGCCACACTTTTAGGTCAATGAAATTCATAATTTCGCTCAACGGCTGCGACACGAGAAGTCATGACTTTGCGCTGCAGTGAAAACTTTGCGAAATTTCTTTGGCTTGTCAAGCGTTCTGTGAATTTTGTTGCATGTGCGGTAGGGTATGCGAAGAATGGCTTTAAATAATAAAGAATATAAAATTTCACTTTGGATAATAAATATTTATAACATTTACATACAAACATACATAAATATGAACACACGTACATACATATACACGTACATAAAATAAGTAAAGAAAGAAGTCATTAAAAAAATGCACAGAAACCTGCAAAAAATGCGACGTGACCGAGTTGTGTACGGGATTAGACTCAACCAAGCATGCGACTGATTCCACTTTGATCCCTCTATATAGTATGAACTGTTATCTATTGTGTGACCAGGCTATATGAAGAGACTAATTTCACCCTTCGCTTAAAGAAAAGGGTAGGAGTTAATCGCTTTCTAAGCTCCAATGGTTGGAGACAGGCTGAAACTAACTAGCCAAACTCTATCAAATTTGGAACACACTTTGCATTTCAAGTCAATAAGCATAATTTTGAAAATTGTATAAATCAGACAAAAACCAAAATGTTAAGCAGGCTGATTCCGCGGTATTTGGCGCAAATCACACTTTTTGTTAAATTTTTCAATCCATTCCATTCCAATCGGTGGCATGCATTCGGAAGTGAGCAGGTGCATGCACCTTACGAGCTTCTCGCCACCACTGTTGAAAGCTCAGTTGGCGGCTTTGTTGGTCCTTAACCGTGACTGGATGTCATTCAATCATCTGCTTTTGGGGATTCGGGATCTTCATCTTCTCCGGCAATGCCTTTCCTGCCACCATTTAGTAAACTGGAGAAATGCTCTCTACATAATTTAACTGTAGTTTAGACATCAGTTAGTCTTTCTTCGAATAATACGTCTCTCTTCGTTTCTCAACTTGCGGTAGCATACCCAAAGAGGACGGCCGATAGCCCCGTAGGCAGCGTCTTTCTTTTCTGTATAGGCGCGACATTTATCATCGTACCAGTTGTTCTTTCGGGCTCGCTGAAAGCTAATGGCTTTTTCAGCGGCGGTGACTAAAGAAGGAGAAATGTTCTCCCAATGCGCGCGAATTTAGGTTTGCTGAGAAGTCCTTTTAGTTAGCAGATGTGAAAGTCGAGTGGAGATGTTTGTAGCTGGCTATTGCGATTGCAGATTTCCGACGTCGAGTTTTTTGTGTGCATTAATGCACGTTCATTGCTGCACAGGGGAGTATGCCGACAAGGTAATGATCTGAGTCGATGCTTGGTCCTCGGAGAGTACGTATGTCTAATATACTGCAATCGTGTCTTCCGTCCGTTGCAATATGATCGATTTGCTTTCGCGTTTTTCGATCTGGCGACAGCCACGTGGCTTGGTGAATCGTTCTATGATGAATCCTCGTGCTACACACCTCCATGTTTCATGTCCTAGCAAAGCCGACTAGTCTCAGTACGAGGGCGGTGGTTTCATCGTGGCGACTGAATGTTCCGACAGTGTGACCAGAGATCCCTTGCTTACCCACCCTGGCATTAACTTTGCCAAGCACGATTGTGATATCATAACGGAGGCGTTTCGATAATTTGCTTAAAATATACGGAATTGGAGAAATAAATATAATAAAATATAATTCTCTAGCTTATCAAACTTAACTTAACTTCATTTAGAAAGTTTGCGGATATGTTCCGAATTCTCGCAGTTTGGAAATGAGCAACTCAGTTTTTGATGTATATTATGTATATATGCGTTGTGCCATTCACTGTCATTTTTCGTTCTCATTTTTGCTCTTACGTGCTTCAAATTTGTACCACCTTTTTTTTATTAATATTTTAATTAATATTTTTATTTTAACTTCCACTTTTAATGACTGCTCCGTATCCGCCTGGTGCCTCGTTTAGTGTTCAAAGCACAGTGGAGTTTTTAAAGAAAATGTCCCAGTCAGCAATTCTTAAGAGGGGTCCAGTAACCTAGTTTATTTTAATGCTCCTCAATATCTATTCTTACTGAATTCTCATCTACATTCTTCAATTAACTAAAACTTCAAAGCATACTAATTACACGGAGTGTAAAAGGAAAAATTTCCGCGAGGTTCTGGCATTAAATAAGACAAATAGAATTAAAGTTCTGTCATAGGTTTTTATTCAATACAAAAAGATTGCATCCTCGTCTCGACTTTTGTTCAGCAAATATTTCCATAGCAGAATTTAAATTCAGCGTCTCACTACTGTTATTTCAATGTAAAGGATACAAAAATTATTTAGGGTATTCTCAGCTAAAGATGCTCGGCGATTTTCTTCAACTATTTTCAAAGAGCTCATACCTCGTTCAGTACTAGCTCAACCGATGGACAGAGTCAGTAACAATCTGAATAGAGTGCAGCATTCGGTAAAATGTCTATAATTTTGTTCATAGTTAAAAACTGCAAATAATGAAGAGGTGTGTCGTTCGAAAAATCACGATTTTCTGAAAAGTAGATGGCAGTAGTAAGTTCATATTTAACATTTGTAGTAAAGAATTTCGAGTATTTTCCGATTGATGAGCTAACACTGGTTTGGTTCTGGAATCCTTAGAACCTCAGGCATTATAAAACCTAAAATGTTGTTAATATCTCGAAATGGATTGTAACGACCGGAAATTCATGATATCTTCTCCAGATGCTGCTTCTCTTGAGATTTCATCCCCTATGCAATGGATGGCACATGCGAAATTTTGGATTATTATTTTCATAGGTTTTAGTCGAGAACCCGCTGCTGAAACGGCCCGTTTTTCTGGAGGGGCTCCATCGCGCAATGTCTCATTTGCTGGCCGTTAAGTCTGCCACTGTCAAGGCGTAAACAAAAATGACGTGTGTTGCTAATGGAATGGCGATTTTTGTGACATGCCACACCGTCTGTAGTAGAACAGCAAATATAACAATCTTTCAACTTAATAAATATACAACGTTTGAGCTGTATAATTTAATATTTTCAATGTACTAATTTAACGTATTTAGATTAAAAGCGCAATATCCATTCGTTCCGCTGCATTTGACCTTTGTCTGACAATCGCTAATGAAAAAAAACTTTAACACTTTCCGCGCGAACTTGAAAATTTGCATAAAGATGCCATAAAATATACAACGATCAAGACAAATTCATTTGTAGGAAAAAAGAATTGGGATAATTAAATTTAATTGCTTTTTATTATAGCAATAATGAACGGAGTATCGCAATGTACAGATCTTAATGTAATAAAGTCGTACGAGTGGTCAACTATTTAAATGAAAATATATATGTATATACTAGATATATATCTACATATGTATGTGTGTTCACTTTGACACATGTTTGTAGGTACGTGACATTTCACTAATGGTGGAACCAAAAACCGTAGAAAACACCAGAGCAGAGGAATATTTTTCCCTAGGTATAAACACACACACACACACACAAATGCACACAAAGACACAAGTGTTCCGGATAAGAATTGAATGAAAAGCAAAAGTGAAATGAGCTGGACGAGTATAGGGAGATTTGTAGATAGAAAAATTTTTATAAAATAATAGGTAATGGTACTGAAAGGGTAGCGGGTACTTAGTACATACCTGCCTGCATATAAATACAGATGTGTGTACGAGGGACGGCTGATAATCTCATACCTAAGGTATGCACACAGTGATGAGCCAGATTTTCATTACTGCATTACTGGAGACTCTAGTAGTGGCAGCCAGTGTCAGTGGTTGTATGGATATTAAGTTTTTTCCTTTTTCTTTCCAAGATAGTCAGCAAGAAATTAAGGTTCATTTGACTGAATTAATATAGAGAATAAATAAATAAATATAATGCGTGTCATAACTATACGACAGTGACTTATTGACAAGTTTCGACACTTAATTTACTGAAGTAAAATTTTTTTTAGCGCCAGTGATTTTTTACATCGCGTCACAGAAGTCGCGGCAGGATCGATTATAGCGAAAAAACAAACATACATAGATACATATTTAGCTTGAGACCATTTTGGCACTAATTCAGGATCATTTGAGGACAATTTCTTTTTTTGTTTGGCAATATTTTCAGACTAGATATTTTTAGACCATTCAGTAGTTCGGGACTGGTTCACCACTACAACTACTACTACTACTTCTACTACTATCTACTATTACTATTTACTGCTACTACTATTACTACTCCTACAACTTCTACCACTACTGCTAACTACCACTACTAATAATTCCTAATTTTAATACTACTACTAACTACTACTATTACAACTATTAATTACTACTACTAGCACTACGACTACTACAGCAACTACTACTAACTACTTATACTATTTTCCCTAATGCCACTACTAATTACAGCTATTTAAAAAAAAAAGACTAAAACGGACGTCTTATATAGCCCTCTCACATATTTAATTCTGTACCTCTTTGTAGAATCGGCACCGAAGGTTTCACTTCAGGCTCGCGCACTTATTGTACATAAATTCATGAGTGTGTTTTTTAAATAAATTTTCAATTTTTTCTTTTACCAAAAACACAACACATAGAACCCTCATACAAGTTTTGCAAATGCAAGATGATTTTTACTCAGTTATATTTACCGTTATTGATTAAATTAATAATGTAAAGATTATAACTCCGGTTTGCGGCCGCCTCTTTCATTGAAAGTAATATTGTAACTAGGAACTGCATACATCCCAATTTTTCAATACTGTTCTGTATACTTATCAAACTTATCAACTTATCAAAAGCAATATTTCATTTAAGGCTTAACAATTTGGGGGAAAAATTAACATAACAAGACAACACTTTGCTCATACACTTAAGCTTCCAGTCACTTTTTCCAATACTAAAAATGCCAAATTGACATAAATTTTGAAGTTTATTTTTTACCAAACGTTTTAAAATTTCCATCAGCAGAACATTAGTAAAAAAAAAAATAATAAACTAAATAAATTTAATAAATATTTTAGCCAAAAAATTACTTCAGATTATAGAATGGATTAAACCATTTTAATGAGACTTTTGAAGGTATTTTCAAATCGCGCACACTGAGGAAAATCTAAATTTCTTCGAATTATATTAGAAAATGAAAAATTTTGTAAATTCGGCGAAGCTCCTGATGTACTATAAATATATGTACATAAAAAATAATAATTAGTTTTTTTAAACCCACATCAACAATGACAAGAGCGCCGGCTGCGCTTGAATTGTGTTGTGGGAACTAAGAAAGTTGAAAGCGGCTTGGCACAGGGGTTGCGTGCTTTTCTTCCAGACGGTGTCCGGGTGTCAAGACCTGGCAATCTCTAGAAGGATCTCTGATAAAGAGTTGTGGTGATCTCCGAAGTATCACCCATAACTTCCAAAGCTTTGACTGTTGTTTTTTCAATACTTTTCAAATAAAAAAACTGGTCTTAAGCCCAAAAATTATTGTTGATATACATAAATGAAATCAGGCCAAAAATTCAAAATAAATGTAAATATAAAATAAACTTAGAAAACGACCTATAGTATTTTTCATAATTATAACGCTACCATATATTGACAGGACATATTTTAAAATATTTAATGATAATTTAAAAAGGAATGTGGGTATGCAGTTTTCGTAAAGAGGAAGTTTGAAGTGACCACTGACATTTGATTAACATTTTTGTTTGCTGATGATTTTCCGCAAATCATTCCATAACTATTTATAACACATACTCACAAATTTATTATATATGGAAAGAACTATTCAAAAATACCAACCTTGTCAAGCGGAAGAAATTAAAAAATAATAAGTAAATTACTTAGACTTTCTAAAGAGGGGAATCGATTGTTGATTTTCAGAAAAGAATAGAATACGTTCGACTTCACAAATAATTAATCGTTAACTTAAAGGCATAACGAATACCAAATATGTGGCAAGTTTTAAATATTTTCACTCTGTACAATCTTCAATTAGTGTTAATAATGGAACTGTGGAAAAGGTGTCCAAAAATGTTCAGTGTGAGAGAGAAGTTTATAAATGGTAAGAACTCAGGAACAAAAAGCTAAATCTAGCAATAAAATTAATACTGCGAACGAGATCAGATTTAAAAGCAAACAAAATATGAAAAATTTAAAACGCGTAATTATCAGCTGCCCCTCGTTCATAACTTTAGATAAATTTTGGTACATCAGTTTGTATGTACATTGTTTTTGCTTACTCTTGTGATTTCTTATTTGTTGCTACATAGCGCCTCATACATTTTTTGTTGATCGCTCGAACCGCGCATGCGTACGCTTAGCATACAACAACGCACAGCGCAAGCAGACCCATAATTCTTCGGTTTGTGTTTGTGTGTGTGTGTGTCACCATTTCTTACGACGACAATAAGTCGCCACAGACAGCCAGCAAAGTGCGTGTGGGCGTATAAAATATTTTTGTTTCGAATACTTTTCTTTGCTTAATTTATATCTCGAGTTACGTTTGAGTGACAAACTAGACGCGTGGTTAGACGAATTAGTGGTTGTTGTTTTTGGCCGGCCATTGTTCGCTTCTTGGCGACTGAGATCGTAGCAGCACGATAAACCTCCGATTGCTGTGAGGCCAAGTTTAAATGCTGAAGTTTTTTGTTTTTTGTTTTATATCTTTGTGTGTGTTTCCGAGTCTAAAGTGGTTTAAAAGTGAAGTTTGTGACTTCAGATGGAATTACAATGATTGTTGAAGTGGGTTTTATTCAAGTCCGGCTGTTTTCGATGCGGCATAAAGTTTTTCTTTTCGAATATTTTTTTGTGTAATTCAAATTATTTTATTTGACTTAACTCTCTAGGTCCTACTCCAATGAAATATGAAGTTATGTTCATGGCTAGGGTAATCCTTTCGACTAATGTGCTTTATAACTGCAGTGTTTGGAAGGCAGTTTTTCGGCCATTGAGGCAAACATGTCGGTTCTATGTAGATCTCTTTATAATAAAAGTGCACCTCAGACCTAAAGAAAATTGGATTGGATCGGAGAACCATTTGAGCTACTCTGGTACTCGTAAACATATCAATTCACATTTGCCCATCGGTCTTTTTCGATAAAAAAAAAAACTGTCTGTCTCTGGGACTAGCTTGCAGCGTTTGCCCCACGAATTTACACTGAGAGGGAGAAGTATAATTATATATCTTTAAGTCCCATCCTTGTTCGGATTTCACAACACTGTCTAAGCAAGGCTTATTGGTCGTGGAATAATTTTTAATTTTACAGAGCTGTAGAGCGCGAGCAGAAATTACTCACATTAACCACCATCAGTAACGGTTCTTTTCTGGTAGCTTTTCTGGAACTGCTCAGAGCTGGTATAACTAGAAAGAGTTTACCAATCAAATTTTGTTTTGAAAAGTAAACATAACTGAGTTTTTCAAGAGAACGGCATTTAGTTACAATCTTCAGGCCAAAACTGTTGTTTATTTCCAGAATAAATTGGTACTTGTCTTAAAAATGACATACGATATTTCATATTTAGTGATTACTTAAGTTGTAAAGCACAGGCCACAATTTTAATACTATATTTAAAAACTAATGGGATGCTTCCAAAATTAAGGAAGATATAATGAAAAACCCGAAGCTACATTTTCAAAGAGCCGACATGAGTTGGAAAGTGCGTTATTAATCTGAAAAGCTGGTGAGCAGATTTAGAAAACAATGATTACGTGAACTGTTCTGTCAATAAGTTTTGGACATCTAATCATTGTCACCACCAGTTATTTATTTGAACTCGAGGCATTTCAAAATATCTTACAATTTTTTTAATGGGTAGGAAGTGAATCTGACCCGTTGATATTAGGTTACTTTCATTTGATTGGTGAGAGGTAGAAATAAGCAATATTTAATTTTGCCAGAGAGTTATTTAGCTCATAGACGTACCTGTAACGCCTGTAGAATGTTATCTTTTCATTCTGTGAATGGCTTTAAGTGCTTTCAATAAAAAAGGTAATATATTCTAATATCTTTTTACAAATATCTTTCGGATAATCTTTCTCTCGAAAGCTCCAAGGACCGATGTTGACAGCGTACATCAAGGACGCACGCAAAACTTCGATCAGGAGGGGCCAAATTAATTTAGACATCAAGTCTTGCAGTTATACATCTACTACTATATTAAGTTGATAAAAAACACACATATGAAATGAATCTAACTCAAAAGACCAAGATATCTTCGTCGTCGTCTTCAGATTTCAATTTTTTTTTTTTGTAATTTCTGCTTCATTTTCGGATGTGATTTTCCATGAAGACTCGGCATACACAATCCTGTAAAATGCGACGTCAACTTAACAGGAGTAATGTTATCAATAATTTAATAATAATTTCAGTTTAATTATTTACCAGTTAAATTATTCTACGTTATATAGTTGAACGAAGTTAAGCCATTCACTCTTCTTAATTTTAAAATTCTTTATAAAAGTATAGCTCATTCTGCAACAGAAACCATATACATAAATCAAAGTTTCAAATCTAGCAAGCATTTCACAAAATGTCAATAAATTTCAAAAATAATGTATATCAAATTTTTGAAGTTTTTAATTTGAATTTATAAAAAATATTTTGAAATGTATATATGTAAGTATGTATATAATTTTGTGGCCAATTCAGTTTCAATATAATAAGATGCAAGTGGCAGACAACCAAACGTTAGCGTTAATTTTTGATTATCTTTATGAATTTTCCTCCATATAACGAATGCTTAAAATTAATTTATATGGAAGAAAATGCGCAGCATTGTTAGTAAAAAAAAATATAAAAATTCACCGCGTACTTTAATCACTAGAGACTTATGTATGTATGTATATTCTATTGTACTAAAATTGAACGGGCTATTAATCGACACCGCATTTGGTATCAAACGGCTGGAAGGGGTCCTTCCCAATTCAGACAGAGCTAGTGGTTGCATTTTATATAGCCGCATTAGTTTGGCAGGGATACGAAATTCTTCAAATTTAACGAAGATAATTTAGCAAAATTCTTAACATAATTTTATTTCAACAATGTGTGAAATTTTTTGAGAGGTTTTGAAAAATGGTGTAGCTTTTTCATATTTTTTTGAACCTTTTGATATTTTTACTTTATGTTTTGATGGTGATATAAATTAAGCGATCGCCGGCATTTTTTATTCTTTGAATTCGTTTTATGGAATTTTTCAAAAATTTGTGAGTTCAGTTTTGATCTCTTGTCTCCCAGAGTCTTTATATCAAATGAGCTCAAAGCCAGTTCTTTTTTAAGTGTTGGAAAAACAGCAGCAGTCAATTCGAGTTATAGCTGCTATTTCGGAGATCTCCATATCTTCTCATTATACTTCTTTTCAGACTGTTAACACGATTGTGTGGTTGATGTCTTTGGTTAACAAATACATATATTTTTATTTTATTTGTTAAAATTAGTCGTTTTTTATATACTTAATTTTTTGGGCCTTGAACTCAGTACGCTGTAGAAAACGATAATAGAAGAAGTTGAATTGAGAATAAAAATAGTTATTTTCGCTTACGTTTTATTGAGTTTAGTGTAAGAAATAATTAAAGATGCTATACAATTGTAGACAGTTTTTGAGTTTTTTTTTTATTTTCCATTGATTTTCTACAGTATACATACAGAACATTAAGCTGTAAAACTTTTGTAGATATAAATAAATCTGTAATGTCGAAAAATTATGTTTCCTTTGCAAATGCAGTTATTCCCTCTTATTTTGGACCACCCTGTATGTAATTAAAATAAAAAAACGTTTATAAATATAATTGTTAAATAAATGTGTCAATAAAGTTTACAATTTTACAGAAAATTTTAAAAAATTTCACATCATCTAAATTAAAAATTTGTTGATCAGAATTTTTAGAAAATTTTCTTGTATGCCAATTTTTTTTTGATGTTTTCTGGCATTTTCTTCCGTAAGAAAAAAATTTTCACTCTAAGTTCATCTTAGAATCCATTTTGAATCAAGAAAAACTAATTTCATAGTTTTATGTCTAATTTTAATCTTGGAGAAAATATTGAATAATTCCAAATGTTTTCACCTAAATTTAAAAATTTTCAATACAAATTTTTTCAAAATTTTCTAGTATGTTATTTTTGTTGCTAACGTTTTTACGTATTTTCTTTGATACAAAAAATGTCGAGTATTCGTTATAGGTATCAAATTCAAAAAATAAATTAAAAAATCGATGAGATTGTTGAGTCGCTTGAGACAAGCGCCTTGTTAAAGAAAAATTAAATGGGCTACAAAACTGTGTACATACCAGCGAAATTTCTAAAATTCTGCTTACAAATTTGTTTTAGGCGAAATTTTGTGGAATTTTTCTAAATTTGCTGCAAACTTTTGAACTTTATTTTTTTCGGGGTTTTGTTATAGTATAGTTATAGTTTTAATAAAAAATTAAATAGATTTTAATATTGGAGAAAATTGTGAAATAATTTGGTATGTTATCTTTTATGTTGGCGTAGTTGCGAATGTAGAAAAATTTCAAAAATGTTTACCTAAATTTCAAAATTTTCAATCGAATTTTTTTTAATTATCTTGTATGCTATTTTTTTTTGTTGACGTTTTTTGCATATTTCCTTTGTTACAAAAAAAATGTCGAGTATTCGATATATTAATTGAATAAAATCAACGAGAATGTTGAGACATGCGCTTTATAATATAAAAAATTAAATGGATTACAAAACTGTGTACACCCAAAAAAAAATTAAAAATTTATTTTAGTCGAAATTTTCTAAAACTTGATTTATATGGAGTTTTGTTTTAGCATAAGTTATATATTTAATATAAAATTAAAATATTTTTAATATCAAATTAAAATTGTCAGAACTTATCAATGCGTTGCGCTATTATTTCTACACTCAAAGCTGTATATCGCTCAGAGTTTTTGCATTTCTCACTGCACCCCACCGCGAACTGCGCACTCTAATGGCGGCTGTCACAGCATCAGTAACATGGAATATCATTTTAAATGCCAACGACAGTCGAAGCGATAAGTAGACTACGAGAGCACAAAAAACTATTAACACCAAACAGACTAAGTAAAATATTCTAAAATAAATGTATGCAAATTGACAAGGACACGCATGCCACGAAGCAGTCAAAAAGCCACACAAAGCAAAACACAAAACAAAAAACAATTACAACAAAAGCAAAGAACAGCGCACGCACTGCAGAATAGATAGATAAAAATTCTAATATTGCAAATTAAATTTGCGAACTTGACGTGTCTGACACTGACGACGACGACACAACTGCCAGATACAGATACTAAGCATTCACAGCGTCGCAGCCACGGGATCAGAATCGTCGCAACAGCGGTGGACGAGTTTGTGATGCTGGGCCAAGACAACGCGCAAAAACGTCAGCGGTCGATGCAGCGCTGCCGAGATGTTGCTAGGCGAGTTCGGTTAGTTGGCCAGTCGGCGGCCGGTTGCTGATTGCCGGTTGCCGGTTGCCCACCGCTCGACGACAGACGTTAATGGCCAACTAGTTGACTTGGTTGAAGGTTGGGCGGTTGAATTTAGAGGGCAAGCTGCGCCAGATAGCGTAGCACAAGAAAAGCGTAAAACAATAATAAAAAAAAAAAAAAAAAAAAAATTGTCCATTAAATAAGGAAAAATGCAAAAATGCGTACAATAACAACACAGAGGCACTGAACCACTGTGGCACTGTGGCTGTCTTTCGTTTTCCATAATATTTTTATCTATGCGCATTTTATTCTGCAGTGAATGTGTTGTTGTTGGTGTTGTTGTTGCTATTTGCCGGCAGTGTCAATAACTTTGCGCATACCATGCGAAATGTATCCGCGCATCGCCACCGCTCGCTCATTTGACTAGCGTACGCGCACCAAGCGGGCTGGATGTTTTTCTTTTTATTTGCCGTTGCCGTTGCTTGCATTTTTGATTGTAATAGCAGATTTGCGACTTCATGCTTGCTCTATGTACATACATAGTGCTTGTTTTTGTTGTATTTCTGCTGCAAGCATCTTTATCTATTTCACGCTTAGGCTGTTGCACTATGGGCTGAACTCTATTTTTAAATGCAACGCCACAAAGTCAAGTTCTCGCTGTCAGTTGGTTGCAGTTGGGTGCGTTCTGTTGTTTTTTTTTTGTTTCTTCCCTTTTTGTTGCTGTTGCTGCATTTATTTTTTTGCAGTTTCCCGTCATTTTTTGTTTTTGTTTTGCTAAACCTACGCGCTGTCTAAGGAATTTCGAACACTTAACACCTCACACAGGAGCCCAACGCGTTAGACGCAATACACGCCTTATACCAACAAATTGCGTTTTAGCCCTAAACATCTCTGCAAAGCCAAGCCAGTCGAACCCGAAAGAAGCAACATTGTAACAAACGGCTTGTGTAGAAAATAGTAAAATAAATAGGTGGAAGTGAAATGAAGAAAAATCGAATTCACAAAATCGCCAGAAATAGCGCATAGCCCGAAGTAAAAAAAACCGAGAAACAAAAACCGGAATATCAAATTTTCTACTTGCCACAAAACACCAAACATGCAACACGCCAAATACGCGCCCGATACCAGAGGTACGGCGGGAGAGGGGGAGAGAGAGAATCGAGTTGCGACAAGCCGGCAGTGCAAACTTGTTTGCGCATAAAAATCAGACAGGAACCGCCAACCAGCCCACAGACCAGCTAAGCAGCTAGTCAAGCATAGTAGAAGGCACCTATGAGCCAAGCAGCTAGGCCAGCATTTTCGTGTTGCCACCACCAAGCGCTTACAAGCTGCACATTCACCGTCACCCAAGCCCAGTGGTACAGTGGTACGGATACATAAGTTATTTAAAAAATTATTTTTCGGCGAAGTGTTTTAATTTTTTGTATGCCACCTTAATGGAGGTAGATTAAGCAAAAGGCAAACAAAATGGGCGGGAACCTAACCCCAAAAAGGTTTTGAAAATGCCATAAAAAGCGCAACGATGAATACATTATATTACTCCGAAACTTTCCCATACGTTTATAATATAATTGTTAGGGAACACCGAAAAAATTGGTGTAATATGTTTAGTTTCAACCATAACTTCCATACTAACCTAACCTCAAAAATGCTTTAAAACTGACATAAAAAGCACACCGGGGAATACAGCACTTCGAACTTTTGTCCATATGCTTAAAAAAATATTGTAAGGGAATACCCAAAAAATTGGCGTAACCTGTTTATTTTGAAAAATATTTCCCATACAAATCTAGCCTCAAATACGCGTTGAATGTATGTGTCGAGATTTTGTCGATTATTTAATAATATTTTATGGGAATATCCAAACAAAACTGGGGTTATCGCCTTGTTTGAAACCACACTTCCAATACAAACTTAACCTCAAAAACGACATCAAAGCTGGCCGATGAATATATGACTCCGTCGTTTTGTCTATAAGTTTATAATAATGTCAAAAATTGGAAAACCTGTTAAAATTGACCATTTTTAGTAAAATTTCCTTTTTTTGCAAAGAACCGCGAAATATTTCGTTTTTAGTCACTTCAATACTTTTGAAAAGTATCTAAACAGAGCTGTTATACAAATTTCTTCATTTGTAAGCGGTCCGTTTATTAACTCGATAAATCTAGTCAACAAATTCATATTCCAGCTACAATTCATTTTAATTTTTATAACAAACTGAAAATTCTAAAAAATAAGCTATTAATAAAATAATAGAGTAACTATTTCTTTAACCACTGCACCTAAACCCATGTGGCCAGCTCTCTTATGATGGCAATTGTCATTGTAGTTATTATGTTCTACTAAGTACGTCGCAGTAGCTATGACAATAGTCACGCGATGAGTTTGGTTCTTGGCGTCGGAATATCGCCGTTATTTACTTAGTGTTGCAATTGTGACTTACCACCCTATTTCAACTCATTGTCTTAACTAATACACCTAAAACTATGACGCAAAATACATATGTATGTAACATTAATGCGGTGTTGTCACATACTCTGTAAGTCACACCAAACGCAATGAGAATTGCCGTCATTAGAAGGAATAAAACAAAGTTTGTGTGGTATATTTTTGGGCGCTATAGTCCTGCGATGAATTTTGTCAGTGGCGTGGGAATAGGACTGTTAGATATACCCGCTATGCTAATGATGTGACAAAACTTATCAACCTGACAGTTGTCAAGTTTGCTGCGCCTATAACTATGCGGTAAAAACAGAATTCAGTCCTCTAATGATGTCCTGTAAATCTGACAACTGTCATGTCAGGTTGATAAGTTTTGTCAGGTATATCATCTTAAGGCAGATACTGGTCAACAAATTTGCATAGCCCTAAAGGTATGCTCCTTTTTTATCGGCTTTAAAAATATTCCAAGAGACTTTCGTCATTTAATTTAAAGTTATGTTAAAAGTCGCAAATACGCGCGAAAAGACTCCTGCCTTTCATTCCTCTAAAGCTCGAAGACAGAGGAAGACCGAGGGAACAAAGGTTTTGTCTATCAAAAGTGTCACAGCAGGCATTTATAAAGTATCTGTTTTGCTTGTATTTATTAGAATATTTGGTCGGTTGCAATGATTCTTTCTCGGCATCGACAGGTAAATGCCTCAAAACAAAAATCATTAGAAAACCACATTGCTCAGTTGAACAAAAATCTGAATCTATTTGAGTTGAATGCAATTCATCAAACTTCATTTGCTGTATTTTGTATTTCTAATTTCGTTGAAAGTTATGATGATTTTTTCTTATTCTAATAAAACATTATTAGGCTAAACTATTTAAATATAAGAATTAAATATTCGAAACATTGTATTTTTTCTGCCAAAATCCCACTGTGCAGTATCTGGCTTGCCATGCGACAAGTTTTGTATTCGTGGTAGGAAATTCGCTTGAGCGCAGCACGATTCGATTCGTTTTGGTGTTAAATTAAGCGCAAAGTATGCGGCGTTGCAAACGTCGTCGAGGCCAATAGCTTGGGAGGAACGCAATTGCGATAGAACCCCAAACCCTCCCTTTCTGTTGCTCCACCAAGCGAAGGGGGCACAAGTGATGCGGAAATCGGAAACTCATACTGATACCGAGTAAGCGAAAAGGATTGAGTGTGGTGTTTTGGTGGCCAATGCCGTGAAGTTATACCACGTTCACGTGAATGGGTACCGAGGAGATTTAATGTGGTGCGGTGTGTTGCGGCGCTCCAAATGCACATAAAGTACAATGACACATTCTAAGCTGAGTCTGAGCGCATTTCGCACACCTCATTTCTTACTCGGCTAGAACGTAGCTAGCAGAGCCAATGTGCACACCATGTCGCAACATCAAAATGAAATATTCGTTTGGTGAATGTGGCAGCTAATGTGGCAAGCAACGACGGGTAATAAATAAGATGCAAAGTAGACACACGACGTTGAACTGCGAGTTGTTTGTGAGCTAAGTTGAGTTTATATCGGTATGTATTTTATTGGAAATCGACAATCGAGGCTAAATGACCTCAGCTTGGAGAGGTTGTAACATCAGTGGATTGATCCAAGCTACGGTATGATGGTTTGTTACGTTGCAGGTCTCAAGACTTCCTAGACTGCAAAATGTTTGTAGAATGGAATGCAGTCCTATCCTCTACGTAACATATTCATTACACAAGCTATATCGAAGAACAGCGTCACAAAGTGCTAATTTATAGTCGATGGTACATTAAGCTTAATCTTCTTCACCCCATTTTGCTCCTTTTTGAAACAAATCTTCCTCTACGTTAGAGTACCACGAATAGAACCAAGTAGATTATCTTAAGAATCCATAACATATTTGCATACCAAATTTGTGGTTGATATCTTCATCTTTGGACCTTATGCCAAACGAAATTGAATTGATCTTTTTTGCCAAAATAAATTGACTTTTTCTTCATTGTGGATTAGGCTGAGCATTGCGAATAAGGGCTAACCCAGATAACACAGTACTAATGTGTGGTAAAATACTTTGAGTATCCAGTCCAGCGAGTTATTTAGGAATCACCCTTTATAGATTCTAGGAAGAGTTGGGAAGCTAATATCGAAGCGAGGCTAAACAAGCGATCATTGTGTGGGGTGTACACCTGAAACGAAAATAGTCACTTGAACAGCACTACATAGCCAATAGAACGCAGCCAAATCTGAATGGTAAAATACTTTGAGTATCCAGTCCAGCGAGTTATTTAGGAATCACCCTTTATAGATTCTAGGAAGAGTTGGGAAGCTAATATCGAAGCGAGGCTAAACAAGCGATCATTGTGTGGGGTGTACACCTGAAACGAAAATAGTCACTTGAACAGCACTACATAGCCAATAGAACGCAGCCAAGGTAGAATGCAGAGAGCAGCGAGAAGATATCCTAAACGTTTTAACACATCTGCTGCCAATAGATCTTCATTTAAACCATTCTGCATCAGTGTCAGCTCTAAGGCTCCGACAATTGGGTTTAAGAATGAAAGGATAAGTAGTATAGCAAATTTTTTCTGTCCTGCTCGCCACGATGAGACAGGACATTGATTATATGCAGCCTGAACCACTGACGTTTTAGGGACCAAATCCAGTCGAGATCGAACTGCGAAGGAGGGTTGGATATGCCGGCCTGAAGGCACTATATATTCAGTGCAAGGTTCAAGATGGAGCAAGATATTAGAGCAGGGATATTTTCAGACTTAATAGAAAAGAGGAAATCATACCATCTGCCTCTATGGGTCAGTGTTTTCCAGGCACGAGTTGCTCATTTCGCTAAAGGCTCGAGCTGGTCGTCGCCTTCTCAAATAGCCGGACAGTTTAATAGCTCTCGCATCCAACCAAATCGAAGCTATTCAAACCATACAGGAATATATTGAATGGAGTTTGCCACCATCTCTCAAATTTAATTTGAGTTCGTGGGCATCGCAACATCGCCGGAACGAGGTGGCCGATCAACTAGCCAGGGAGGATTCAATGACAACCTCAAATGAGGTGCAGATTCAAGTCCCAATAGGATTAATAATAAGGAGCACTTACCTCCATCATCTTCAGAAATCTGATCAACGATTACTCACAGCCGCAAGGATGTAGGATCACAAAATTAACATGAACCAAATTCGACCTAAGGAGGACATCCGTTATACTGGCTCCGTTATACGAGGCTCGTGGCAGTTCTCACAAGACTTTGTCTTATCGAAACTCACGCTAGAAAAAGTGGTATTGCCCTCAAAGATTACTGCAAAACTACAGGGATATAAATGAACAAAAGACAGTTGACCGTCTTCAGTGCTGATTCTTGGGTATATTTTTTAAGAGAAAACGTAAGGTTACTCTGGAGTCGTTTGACTACAATTCTCTGCAAGCTTTGCCCCCTCAGAGCCTCAATAACGTTCTAAATTTTATTAATTGCGCTAGTTGGTTTTAACGCCATCTTCCGAGGTGCTAATTGGCCATTTCGCTGCCATTTTAAACTACCCTATATTTATATTGAAAAAGCACGAATTATTAATTCGGAAGTATCCTGAACGAGAATTGCTTAGCCTCTCTTTATCTTGGTATAAGTTATTTTTATTAAAATTGAAATACTGTACAGAATGATACTTAAACAAAAAGTAAAAGACAACATTGAAACCCTATTTATTATGCACTTGTTATTTTGAAAATATAGTAAAAGCAAAGACTGACAAATAACTGTAATTATTGCAACATGCAGCGATGACAAAAAGCAACCAAATTGGCTGTTGGCGGCAACGGACAATAAAGCCACAGATACTCGAATACACTCACAAAACTGGATATCTCAAGCGCACATTTACGAAAAACGTCAGTGCATTTATGTAAGTGGCGGCAGAGTTGCACCGGCAAGTAATGTAAATAATAAGTAGGTGTTTTTGATTTGAAAATTTGACTTTACTGCAATTCAATTTGGTTTCCATACACACGTAGCTATTGTATTTCTTTTTAACTTTTTCTGCCTCGACTCACCCACCACCACCACCACCTGTTGCCACTTGGCAGCGACCTTTCGGTTGCGCCACATTTGCTTGTTTTCGAATGTGCATGGATGGGACTTTGTTTGTGTGTAGAAAGAAAAGTAAGCAAGCAAAAAGAAAGAAATTGAGTGAAAGAGTGGGTAAGTAACTGCAGGGCATCGGACAAAATATTTTTGAGAAATTGTATATAATTTTGTCGCCATAATGAGAGGCGTGTTTGGTGATCAATTGAGCGGTAAATTTTGATGCAACGAACCGCAGGCAGGGTTCTGAAAGTTTTCGAAATGCAACCGATTTAATGAATAAATATATGAAATTATAATAATAGTACGTAGTATGGGTGTGTATTTAAAATTTAAATTTTAAATTCAAGGAGCAGTTCCATTTGAGCATGAAGTATATTTACTATGTATCTGTATAATTAAACTTCGAAAAGGCAATTGAAGTGTAGTAAATGAAATTTTATCTGCTTTTGCGTAGGTAGTAAATTGTTCACATAGTTTCTTGGTCGTTAAACCAAATAATTTGGGAGGTATGAGAAGGATAGGAAGCGCTCGTATGAGACATTTTTTTTTAGGACAGACGGCGTTGTTCCCTAAATCCAACAGTTTTCTAGGCAGTAACCACTCTAAGGGCCATAACAATCACCTGAGCACTAGCACTAGCATTTTATGCAATGCTCTTAGATCAATTCGAGGTCGATTTGGAGCAAAAACGATCGCATTTGCCGAAGGCGAAAGTGTTCTTCCCACAGAACAACAGCTCCGCTCGCAAGAGCTCAGCTGCGAATGTAAAATTATGCCCATAAATTTCCAAATATTGATAAATAAGACAATACTGGTGGTAGGAGAAAAACAGCCTACTTCCATCATTCTTTTTATGAATATTTAGTATAACAAAACGCAAGTTTGAGGTGGCTAAAATTTTCCGTTTCAAAAAAATAGATTTTTCGTCGGTGTTGCCCGTTTTTTCTTAACATAGAACAATTTTCGATCACTAGTTATATAGAATGGCGTGGGGTCTGAACTCAAAGAGTATAGCGTACCTCTTCTCTACGATTGTTTGGCCGATTGTATCTTATGCCTCCGTGAGCTGGCAATAAGCAAACCGCACATATCGTCGACCAGATCTATGAGAACTGCGTCAACTGTGGCGTTGATCTGATGATCTGAATGAAGCTGTACTCCTCTTCTCAAATTCATGAACAAGATGTTTCGCAAAATGGGATCCATATCTTGGCTCCAGATCTATACATTAGAAGCACTGGCGAGTGAATGGTGAATGTGGAATCAGTTGCGGGTATATACGGACCTGGAACCAAGATTTTCATTCCACTAGGGAAAATAGGCCAACGTCTCGACATGCGCCAGTCTAAGCCTCAAAAAAGATGCGAAAGACACATTTATGACAATATTTCCAGACAGTTATGCTGCCATTAAGGACCTCTCAAAGCGGATGTTTTCGCCGAAGCTGGTAACGGAGGAGTACAGTTATGCTGTGCTGGGTACCTGTACACCTTGGGATCGAAGGTAGCGAGATCGCTGACGGGCTGGCCAGCAAGAGGTCGGAGTCATTCTCAATGGGATTAATTACTGAATGGATAGGCTCAGAGTAGAGTAAGTACTGAGGAACTGTTGGGGGTCTTAGACAGGCTATTTATTTTCGGCTATCACCTCAGTTAAAGGAAACGTGGTAGGTTTGATAACAGTATTATTTTCAGTTACCAAACCTACCTACTGAGACAGAATGTCGGCTATGTCTATAGGGTGAGGAGACAACTGAATATATCTTTTGTTCTTGAGGTACTTCAACTCGTGAATGGGACAATATAAAATGTTGGGTGTTCGCCACCCAAGGAACTACTAGCATTCATTAGGGATGGTGAAGTGACCCTGGAATATCAGTCATACATTTTCAGTCACTTTAAAATTTTGATAAATATTTGAGTAATTTTTTCAAACGTTCAAAATTTTGAGTAATGCTCAGGCTTGATGTTGTGTGTGGAGAAAATGTTTGTAATAAATAAAAGAAGATTGTAAAAAATCACTATGGGGCTTTATATTGAACCCACCATGTAAGTAGTATAGTCTAAATGTTTCGGGCCTACACAGATTAAGTTTATCGGAATACAAAACTGTAATGCCATTAAATTACTTAGGCACAAGAAAAATATATTATTTTATTTTTTTACAAAGAGATGGTGTAATAAATAAAGATTTTAAATTCGAAATGTATAAAATTAAGTATCGAGCTGTGATTAAAATTGTGATAAAGACCAGGAAGACACCAGCGGAAAACAAACAATGTTTGGATGCATATATCCAATATCCGCAGACAAGCTCGGGTAAAGTGCTGTTCTAGTTTTTATCACTCTGTGAAGACGAACAAAAAGCAATTGTTGATTTAATTATTACTGGCGATGAAGTTGTGGTCCTCTGTTAGTAAGTAAATCGCTGGAGTAGCGTGATCCGAGCTCATCGCGATCAAAAAAAAAAAGAAGCAAACGGGACTCAATTTCAGAAAAAGTTTATGGCTGCAATCTGTTAGCATTCTGAGGTAATTTTACTGGTCAATCTAAAGATCACAACACAAGAGTAGCGGGCGATGATATTACGGGATGATATTAACGCGTTAAGAACTGAGCTCTACTGAGCTCGACACTCTCCTATATAGTCTATTCTTGGTTCCAAGCTCATTTTATTTAAATATTGAGATCCGGCTTGCGAGATAGAAATTTAACTGATGATGAAGTGAAGTCAGCTGTTTTGGGACATTTTGATAACAAAAATTCAGATAAATTTAGAAATGTTTGTAAAGATCTGGAAAACAAAGTGAGATCATATTGACAAATAAATAAGGAAATTTTCCTTACTACCTATTGTATATACATATGCGCATTTAAATAGCAATTCAAATGGATTAAGGCAGAGCTGCGACATAGTTTAATTTGTCAATCCGGTTCCTCCTCATTATTGGCGCTCTGTATTTTCATTCGTATCGCATTGGTCAAGTTTCGCAGCTTTAGAATTTAAAAAGTGTGTGGTTTTGGTTTGATGAAAGAGGACTTTATTGCTCCAGCAAATACTCATCCAAAGCAACACTTGCTGCACAATGGGAAATTTTCCACTAATTGTATTCAAAAAATGCTGGAGGTATGTACATTTTTTTAACCGAATTTAACCGCAGAACACTATTGTGAGTCGATTAGTAGTGAAGCCCACTAACAATTAGAATTAAACAAACAAAACAAAAACAACTTACAGCTCTTTTAAGCAGAGTTGCATTTTCGAGTTCAGAGTTGAAGTGTTTGTCTTTTTTGTGATTTGTTATTTCTAGAATCGAAAAAAACGTTATTTTGGGGTTTAGATAAAAAAGTAATTGGGAAGAATTTGTCCAAACAAAACTTGCATACGTCGATCTATTCCTTAAGTCATATGCTATAAAAATTTGGCCTTTTTTTATTTATAAGATTTTTTGTTTCAAATCATTACATATTATTTATTTTGTAATTTTTATTTTTTCGATCATACAACATAAATCGTATTATTGGAATTGTTGCTACTATTGCGATGGTCGACATATTTTTTTTTGCGTATATTATGATCGCAAAATTTTAAATCCAACGATGACGATTATTCAAGCTTGATCGAAAAAATAAAAATAAAAAAAATTATGACTGTTATGGTGCCTGGTTGTTTGGTTAGTAAAACAGGTTTCTTAAAAAACTAGACTGACGATTTAATTCAAAATTCTTGGAATTAAGCACCGAATGACCAAGTCACATGCACCTAGTGCAACAAAATGGAGACCACAGAATTGAAGTTCGTAACAATTGATCGTGATATAATATTAGCACTAATGGGTGATTCACAAAGGGTCATAATGTGTCATAAGTCATAAAAAAAGATCATGTAAATTTCATCAAACCATAAGTAATGGTTTTATTGGATACAAATGCAAAATTTAGTGAGATATTAAAGAGGAACGTTTTTGAAGTGAGTGTATACGATTCTGATGATAGAATTGTGAAATTCAAAATGGTATAGGAATTTTTGTAGATAAAATATGCGTAGATAATTTTCAGTTTCACAATTATATCATCAGAATCATATTCCCTAATCTCGAAGACGTTTTTGCCATATTTGAAATCTGAAATTTGTTGCCAAAAATAATATTACTATAAGCACGTGTTGGGCTTTCTGACAAACTTTTCTGTAGTCCGTTCCAAGTACACATTTAAAGAAAAATTATATGGATTGGTCAAAAATTAACCTTTCCAGCATTTTTGAACAAAATCTGTCAGAAATTGCCCATAGTGCGCTGGCATGGAAAATTCCTCATTGTATTTTGAAGCTGACACCATTTGCGATGAGAAATCTAAACTAAAGAAATACTTTTTGAGTATTTACTTTTAAGTTATTAAATTTATGATTAACGAATACCTATTAAAAAAAAAAAAACATTTTCAAAAACGATATTGCATAAAAACTCTAAAACGCTTAACAGGCCATTAAAAAGTGCATATAAGTTAATTAAATGGACATTTTTTGTTAGCCTGCACTTTTCTTTTTTGCTACTATTTTTCACCATTTTTTAACCTCAGTAGAAGCCAATTTTTTAAACTTTTCAAAACCATCAAGCCCATAGCCTTCAATGGGTACTTAAAGCGAAGCCTCAGCAATACCAACTATTTATGTGGGTATGTATGGGTGTGTGTAGATCATAAGCGCCATAGATCCATACTCGTAATTGCCAAGGCGCCACACGATTTTCTCATTTGCATTTTTGGTCTAACGAACAAATGTTTTTGATATGTTTTCCGCCAATGTTTCGTTGTTTTTTTTTTCTTCTTCTGTTTACTGCTTCATTTTTTTATAAAATGCAAATAATGGTGCACGGCGTTAGGCCAGTGTATTTGTATGCGTGCGTGTATGTGTGTGTGTCATATATTAGATTTATTTTGCTGTAAAGCGTAGCAAACAAAGAAATGAAAAATATTCCAAAGTTGAATGCGAAAAAATGCAATTAAAAAAAAAAAATTTTGCATTCATAAGTATTTGTAACAAAATATTTCCATATTCATAAATACATACAGCGTAGGTACATACATAGATAAATATACTTAGCAAAGGTATGTAGTATATAAAATATTTCTGTATCAACTTTTATGTGTATAAAATGCAAATGCTAAGTGCTGGCATTTTTTAAGCTGCTGCTGCTGCTGATGTGTCGCGTGACTCGCTATTTGCGCGCTACAGCTTTCAATACCGAATTAATTTGTAATTTCGGGATTTTAAAATGGCAAACTCCGTGTGGAGGTATATTGCAATTCCTTTCGATAGCAGGATTAACTAAGCTTATTAATACCCTACATTTTTATTTTTTCAAACAAAAAAAAAAACAATATCGTTATTCTTGGATTTTTATTTTTACGATAAAAATTATCGTTATTCTTAGATTTTTATTTTTTCAATCTAAAATAATCCTTATTCATAAATTTCTATTTTTTCAATCAAAAAATTATCATTCTGGGATTTTTATTTTTCGATAAAAAATAATCGCTATTTTGCATATATTATTTTTTTGATAAAAAATATCGTTATTCTTTTTCGATCTAAAATAATCATTCTTGGAATTTTATTTTTTTGATAAAAATAATCGTTGTTTTGTATATTTTATTTCTTCGATAAAAATTATCGTTATTCGTTATCGTTTTTATATTTTCGATAAAAAATAATCGCTATTTTGTACATTTGATTTTTTCGATTTAATATAATCACTATTCTATTATTTTTATTTTTCGATAAAAAAAAAATCGCTATTTTGTATATGTTATTTTTTCGATATAATATAATCGCTATTCTATTATTTTTATTTTTCGATAAAAAATAATCGCTATTTTGCATATCTTATTTTTTCGATAAAAATTATCGTTATTCTTAGATTTTTATATTTTCGATAAAAAATAATCGCCTTTTCGTACATTTTATTTTTTCGATATAATCGAACTATTTTTATTTTTCGATAAAAAATAATCGCTATTTTGTATATCTCATTTTTTCCATAAATTAAAATCTGTGCTCTTGCATTTTTATTTTTTTCGATAAAAATAATCGCTGTTTGGCGATTTTCATTTTTTCGATCAAGTTTGATCGTTATTTTGTGATTTTTATTTATTATTATTATTATTATTATTTTTAGCCGACAAAAAAAAACCAAAAAATAACGTTTATGCAATGATTTAAAACATAAAATCTTGAAAATAAAAATAAGGTCAGATTTGTATAGCACATGGCACAAGGATAAGATTGAACTATTCGAATTTTGTTTTGAACGAATTCTTGCCAAAATAACGGTTATTTCCGGTCCTTGGCCCAATATATAAAAAATTGTATTGTATTGTTTCCAAAATGATTAATTTACAGTACAAGGTTTAGTATAGTTTTTTTTTCGCTTGTTTCGAGAACTAAATTAAATTATTTTAACTTTGAAACTCGAAATGGATTTTTGATGATTTTGTTAGCTGACTGTATCACACATTTTCGTCTACAAAAAAAAATTGTTGAAAATACTTTATATGTAAGAAAATGCATAAAACAGTCGGCAAAATAAAAAACAAAATATTCAAAATCGACTGATATTTTTAGGTATTTAAAACTTCGGCTTTGTTATTGAATGGGCTATGAAAATGCAAATATAAAATTTTTAAATCGAATGTTTGTTGTCGTTTTACATATTTGTTGAATTTTCCTATTTTTCGGGATCTCGTTGCCCACATCCACGCATACTGTTGTTAGATACCTGTCAGTAATACATGAGAATGTGCGTCGAGGAACCGCAAGTCTTACCATTAATGCTACTGCCGCACAGTGTTTCACTTCCATAATAATAGTAATAATAATAATAATAATAATTTGTCGCTTGCATTATATAGTTAGATGTTTAGCCAAACTTTTTCTTCAATTTGTTCGGAGGCTTATCATTACCTGTTGAGCGACGACTGCTATTAGAAAACCCCTATTTTATCACCCGACGTAGCTTTTCAATTGTCGGAAATTTTGTACGAAGAGCAATTGGTGTCGGAGCTGAACGAGTTTTACAAAACTAATAATAAAACTAGGTATGAAAACGTAAGAAAAACTCAAAAAAATATGTAACTTACATTGTTCATTTAAAAAAGTGGTATTATCGCATATTTATAAGATTTTTGCACTTAGCCCAAGTCTTTCACCCAGAACATTTAAAACTCTTTTGAATCCGTCTTTGAGAAGACAAAGATTTTACATAAATTTTTAGTGGTTTAAGCCATTAAGCATAAATATATAAGTGAAATTTATTAAACAACCAAAATTTGTTCAATGAATATAAAACGATTCGAAACATTACGTAACATTCTCCTCTGCATATTTGTCCAATTTTTGCGGAGTTATGTTGTTACCCATAAGACGAACGTCGACTACAGCTAGAAGACCCATTATATTTGAATTATTAAAAAAATGTCTTACAAATTCCCCATAAAAATTGTATTTAAAACCTTTTCATTCCTTTTTTAAAATAGTATTTGTTTACTTATTTCTGGCAGAAAATCTGATTCATTAAACTTCGATTTCCCTGCTTTTGATTGGAGAGTTACGAAAGGGTTACAGCATATTGTTTTTATATTTTGCAGAGCGGAGCTACGAATTCCTTATTACGAAAATTCGGATTCTAGCATAGGGGTGAATAATTTTCCGTTGTTAGATATCATAACTAAGATTTGAACCCAGGGCATTCCGAATGATAGCCCGCATACACTACACACTTGGCAACTGTGGCTGCTTAAAATGATTTATTTCTGTAATTTGATTGATGCAACGCCTATTTCAATCGCACGAATTTCTTTCGCTACTTTGATCGATTACAACAAATTTTTGCAAGCAACTTTTATTTAGTGTTGTCGATTTCACATCATATTACTCATATTAAGAGCTGAAGGAATATCCGTTATTTTCTAGTTTGGTTAGGAGAGAAACCGACTTCAGTGTAGTGGTATCTTTAGTGTCTCAAGGAAGGCATAATTAGCATTGTCCGATAGGAAAAATATTAACTTTTTCATAAATTTTGCCATGAAATCTTCTAAAATTGAATATAATTTCCGAAAAAAAATTAAACTCAAAGCAATCAAACCAGTATTAATACTTCTGAAGTTTACTCGCTCAAAAATCTCAACCTCATAAATATATTCTCACTTTTAGTGTGAAACAATATCAAATTTGTATATTTTAATTTTTTTATTTTATGTTTTACTTTTATTAAGCATCTGACTTACTTTACAGAAAATGTTAATGTCACTGCTGTCGTTTGAAGTCTGCTCTTTTAATTTCGTGCGTAGGAATTTAAATAAAAAAATTTCGCCAAGTCTTGTTCGAAATAAAATATCAAAAATGCTGTTTTAATTAAAATGCTATAAAAGGAAAAATCAGATATGACTTTTGCTATAACATATATAGTTAAATTTTTATTTTGCACAAAAACTAGGTATTTTATTTTTTAAGATTTTTTGATGTTAATCAAGCAGCTGATTGAATTCGCTTGGTTAACTTAATCCCCAAATGATGTTTTTATTATAATTCTTACTGTCATTGTGCGTGTAATTCTTTAGTGTACATTTTTGTTGATGTACGATTAACACCAGCTGATATGAATTCTCCTTGATATGAATCTTCCGCTTGCATGGCAGAAAAGCTGAGAGTTGACAAATTTCACAAATTCGTCTAAAGAAAAAGTCCGTGCATTTTCGAGCAAGTAAAATACTTAAATTCCTATCACAGATTTAAACGATGGCTCACTTTTACAAATTCAAAAAAATTAGCAAACATCGATATATTTACCAAACATGAATGATAGAATACAATATTGCTTGCACCTTCCGCGAACCGCTAGTCCTCTTTTTGTCAATTTGATAATATCCACTGGTGAAATAAAAGTATTTTATACAAACAATGCTAACAAAACTTTTCAATAATTCTACCATTCTTCCTCTTCTTTTTTAGAATTTTTCCTTTGCTCTCCCCTTCTCTCGCTATTGTTACGTCACTATCAGTTGTTCTCGGCGTGGAAGGCGCAATCTTGTTTTCTATCATTCTTGTATTTTTGGTATATTTTGAGTTCATTCGAAGACGCAAACATTCGTACAATTTATATAGCACGATTTTATTAATGTAACTGGTTCAACTTCCATCGCAGTAGAGCATATTCGGCTTAAGGGCCTGAATCGAAATAACATCGGTTCTTCGCGACACCTCCCAAAAAAAGTCTTGCGGCATCAAATCACATCTCCGAGTTGGCCAACTGACAACGTCGAGATTGCTGATAACATGATTACCTAACTTGGCGCGTAAAAAATTGATTGTGACATGGGCTGTGTGGTATAGCGAGACAACCTGCTGAAATCAATAATCGGCCTAGTCTATGTCTTCAATTTCCGTCATTTATTATGCCTCTGGAGCAATGATCCTAGCTCTCCAAAACCCGCACTCAACTGTCACTTTCTGAGGATGTACTGGGCTCTCCACGATCCCGTGCGGATTTTCCAATACCCAGATCCGACACTTTTGCTCGTTAGCCGCCGAGATTAAAATCGCTGTCCATTTTGAGCTGATCAAAGGGCAACGTTGTTCAAGCGTAACGCGATTTATTTCGTTCTGAGGAGATGCGATTCTTCACTTATCCGAAAATTGACAAAAATAACGCTTTTCGGCTGTTTTCTGGGCGCCCGTCATCCAAATGAGCTACTCTTTACAACGAACGTCTACTTTTCTTTCAAAAATAAAACATTTTTCTAGGAGAACACTAGGTAAAAAATACCAAATGATTTTGATTTAACGATGGAATTTCTTTATTTCAAGAATGTCATGTTTGATATACATTCGAACTATTTTCCGTCATCCTTTGTCAAGTTTGTCTTGTGCCATCTTCATCATAGGCTTCGACGTTGTGCCATTTTCAGTGCTATTCTTCGGATAACGAAAACGCCGAAACCGGTTTGTCTTCAAACCAAACTTGACAAGAGATGACGGAAAATCGTTCCAATATACATACATCAACTTTTCACACTGTCGGAAGAACGCAAGATAAACAAAAACAAAAGTCATGTTTACCTGCCTAAAAATTTGCGGCAAAAGTTTACTTTTATTTTTACCATTTATGGCCATTCGTACAACACTGTGCGCCGCATCGTTGCCGCCAATTAAAACAACAAAGGCAACCACATAACCAAATACATAGATATGTATGAGTAGGTCTGAATGTTTGAGTGTATAAAATAGAAAAACATAAAATATATATTTCTTTTTACAGCTCAAAAACTAGTTTATTGGTTTCAATACAATTGGATAAATTTTTTTCTCGTTGCATTTTTGTGCATATTTTCTGTGTTTGCGCTGCCGCCTTATTTTACAATAGTGTTTTACTTGGTTTCTCTTTTCTTTATTTTTTTTTTTTGTTATCTACTTCCAATTTTAATTCCATTTTCGATTCGTTGTTGTTTGGGTCAATGTTATGCAAGCGATTTGCATTTATTTCACTTTTGCTATAAAATATGTAGATATAAATTTAATTTCGTGTGTCTTTTCTGTTACCCACTTCGAGGCTAATAACAGTTGTTAATAATTTACTATAATTTTTTGTTTTTTTTTTGACATCTATTTTCTTTTTCCAGAAATTATTTTATGTGTGCGCGCGATTGATTCATCAAAACCGCATTTTTTGCTTTCGGTGTCGGCAGACGATTATCGTTTAGTTTATTTCTAATATTTTAGACGCACATATTAGCATAATTTTACATTCTCTGGCTATGAGTGCCTTTCAAAGCATATTATTATTAGCTGATAAAAAAGTTATTTAATATTTTGTTTATTAACGATTTTCTTTTCTCTCTCTCTCTTTCTCTACATTCCAGCGTGTTGGCGGTTTAATATGTCGGAACTAAGGAGGTGCGGCGAACCGGTGAGAAATTTCGCGTGAAAAATTTAAAGTTGTGCGTGACAACGAATTTTAATTCGTAGTGAAATGAAATGAAGTCCAAATAAATGTAATGGATTGGAAAAATGAAATCAAAAATAGGCTAAAAATAGGCTAAAAATAGATACAAATAAATGAAATCGAACACCAGAAAATTTAATTAAACATAAATAACGAATTAATGTCTCAAAGACATTTGAGTAACGGTAAAAGTAGTGTGTGTTAAATGAGGTTATTCGAGAAATAATTTACTTTGAAGTCGCAAAGGCCGAACAGTTTATATTTACGGTGAGTCAAATAATTGACCATACAATACTTTTTTTTACAATATTTGAAATATTTCTCACGATACATTTTTTTCGTAAATTTTTTATGAAACTATGTTTCGTAGTATCTATACATAAATAGGAATATCAAACTTTGCACAAAATCTATAGAAATTCAACGACTTTTCATCCAAATTTGAAACTTTTTAATTAGAATTTTTACAAAATATGTGAAAAATTAAATTTTTATGAAAAAATTTTCCCAGTCCAAAATTTCAAAAAAAAAAACGTGCGAAATAAACCGTAATTTATTTGTATCATCATTAGATTTGCATATTGTTCTGAAATTGAATGAGCTACCAAAATTTCTAATAATTCTGATTAAAAAGTTTGAAATTTTGATGAAAATTTGTGTGATTATCTTACAAAGTACGAAATTTTTTTAATAAAAATTAACACAATTTTTTATGAAATTGTGGTGTCTAGTATACATAAAAAAAGGAATTTCCAACTTTGCACAAAATCTATAAAAATACAACGACTTTTCAATAAAATTTTAAACTTTTTAATTCGAATCTTCAAGAAATTTAAATGTTAAAAAAAACTACAATTTTTATGAGAAAAAAATATCCGAGTACAAAATTTTAAAAAGTAAACTGACATTTTTTGCACCCTTCAGACTGGCATATTATTCTGCCGCAGTTGAATACACACAAAATTTTTTAAAATTCGAAGACTTTTCATAAAAATTGGAAACCGTGTAACATAATTTAATTAGGTTAATTGTTTTTAGAAAGAAAAGTTTCCGAGTACAAAATCAAAAAAAAAAAATTGCTGAAATTTAATGAGCTACCAAAATTTCTAAAAATTCTGATTAAAAAGTTGCAAATTTTGATGGATTTTTTTCCTTTTATGACCTTTTTTGATATATTTTTCTATTTTTATAAAGAACGATCACAAACAATTTATCATAAAAAACATTGCACATAACTACAAAAAAAAAAAATTCCCACGTGGTCAATTGGTTAAATCACTGTATTTCCACGGAAGAAAGGGTTTAATTTAGCAGAGCTTATCGAAAATTAATATAAACTTAATAAACCGTTCCAACTAGACGAACAGTTAGTATTTACAGTGAGTCAAAAAACTGACCACAATATACATTTTTTGGTAAATTTTTTATGTTCGCAGTTACATAAATAAAGAATTTCAAACTGTTCACAAAATCTATAAAACTTCAACGACTTTTCATAAAAATTTGAAACTTTTTAATTTGAATTTTCAGAAAACTTAATTGTGCTTAGAAAACTCAATTTTTTATATACAAAATTTCTGCGTACACAGATTAAAAAACTTGAGACTTGCACATTATTCTGCTGATATTGAATAAGCTACAAAACTGGATTTAGTTTTATTTTAAAATTCTAATTAAAAAATTTGAGATTTTGATGAAAGTTTATTTTAGTGAATTTTGTTCAAAGTTTCATAATTTTATATAGATGCTTTTTGTTATATAACCAGTTGCACTTTTACAAAAAATATTAAATAAAGGGCGTACATTTTTTTATCACATTAATTTTTTTTATTAAATATAACCTTCCTGAGCCAAACAAATTTAACTAACTGAACCAAACTACAATAATACCGGAAAAAATTAACCCAACTTCGCCCTCGGAATTATAAAAAACTCTACAGCTGAGTGAATGCGAGCCGGCATCGAAAGAATGACGATGGCTCTTTGGATGTGACTGAGCTAATTGCACCAACGGTAGCCAGACATCGAAAGCGCAGGTCTACGCAGCTGATAAGAATCGGTCGAAAGACTCAATGCCTCGCGGTATTGCCAGAAATAAAAATGCACGACCATTGAATCCTCGTCTCCGAAGAACATTGACGCCCACTTGGAGAACTGAAGTAGTTGTCGATGGTTGACGCAGCTGTGCTTCACCCAGTATCGTAATTCGTCACCTACCGAATACTGGATATTCACAAACTGTGAGTTCCACTACTTTATGCCGCTAAATGCATTTGCTGCACCTTTTACATCTTACCAGACCTCATTTAGAGGCACGATCCACCAAAATGCAATAACCCCACAATAGCGCCATTAAGAGCCTGGAGTCCTGTTTTTTCATAGCAAGTAAAAAGCTCGTAAGCTAAAAGACCTCACAAACGAACAGGGTTGATTTGCATTACTAAGCACAAATCCACATTTATGCTTCACAATAACAGACGATAACATTATGCATTTTGACCAGTGCCAGGTAAGATCGAAGGTACAGACACAAAGAAGAGTATGTGCCAATTGATGGACTAAATATACAAAATCTAGTGCAGCTAATGCACATTAGCATGGATATAATTGATAAGTTAATGCAAATTAAGGCTGTTAATCCACATTAAGGCTGTCATCTGTCTTCTTTTACTGTTATGCCGAGGAACCCACAACCAACAATTTCAAGTCTACCTAGCTAAGTGCATATCTGATATCAGCTCAATAGGTTTCTTTTTGGGTAGAATTCTGCTTGAAATATACTGCAGGTTATAAGATCTATGGATCTCTGGCTCCATACAGTAAGCCGCAGCACTACCTCCCTTTTATATTTTAGACCTGTCTGTAAAGATAATAGAAATTTTAAATTGAAATAAAATACATAAGAAATGAAGTATGATGCTAAGTTTTTTATTTGAAGGATATTTAAAAACGATTTCTGGCATATGCCCGCCACGACTAGCTTTGGTAAATCGGATGCGATCAGTAAAATTTTCTTTGCGCAAAATTTTAAATGTCGTGGATAGACAAAGTCCAACTTGTTAAGTTCTATCAGTCAAAAACAAAAAAAACACCCGTTATGTGGTTCTTACTTCTGGACGCATATGACGTATAAATTTTAGCTCCACTTTCAACGCTTTTCATCCAACCAGTACTTAGAGCAACTTATAGGCAAAAATTTTTGCAGACCATGGGTATGAGCAACAATTTTGAAAGAAAAATGCAATGATGCATGCAATATTTAAATTTATGTAGTTGCATTAAAAATATCAATTAGGCACTTAAATCCATTAATTAGCAACTACACAAATTACACCAATTTAAAATAAGCTATAAACATATTGAGTACTGTAATTACATTGAATATAAATGTCGATGATAAAAGAAGCGAAAGTGCAATTTAACTAAACATGAAATTCACCGTTTCTAGTGTAGTATAAGACAAAATATCATTTCAATAATTATTTTAAACTCAATTCAAAATTTGTAAAAAAAAAAACAAAATACTCACATCGTTTAGAAAACTACGCTATGCAATGCTTGCAACTGACAGATGCAAATAATAGCCAAAAAAAATGTTAATACAAAACATTTAACTACAAAAATATTGCTCTCGCTTTGCTTTAACGAGTATCTAATAATAATATTGATGGCAGTAACGGTAACTAAGTAATTTCTTGCATGTTTTTTCTTAATTTACTTCGTGCTTTCAACTCATTTGATTTGATAGTTTACTATTATTGCTTATGGTTGTTATTTTTTTTTTGTGCTTTTTGCTTTTTTGGCTACATTTTTCGTAATTGTTGATTTTGTCATACGGCAGCGAGTATTTATATAATAAAAAAATGAAAAAGGAAAAGCCAAATGTACATACATACATACATATACAGGTATTGGAATGTGTATGAAAAGAGTTCAATTTGAATGCATGGCGTATTTTTGGCTAAAATTTGTGGTGGCAAGCTATAAAGTTTGTGTAATAGTTTTCATACTGGGTAGACTGGGAAAAATTGCGAAGAAAGAGAAATATAAAAACATATACATATATAATTTCATTAAGAGATGAAAACGAGAGAATGAATTAAAAAATGCTGTTCAATTTTTACATTGATTTGACGAAGAATATGCTATGTTCAGACGAGTAGATTAGGTTGGGTTAGGATTTCAAGAAAAAGGCCCAGTCAGCAATTCTTAAGAGGGAGCCAGTTGAATTCCAAATATTTTTCTATTAATGAGCTAACACTAGTTTATTTTAATGCTACTCAATATCTATTCTCGCTTAATTCTCATCTACATTCTTCAATTAACTAAAACTTCGAAGCATGTTAATGATACGGCTAAAATTTCCGCGAGATTCCGGCGTTAAATAAGACAAATAGAATTAAAGTTCTGTCGTAGATTTTTATTCAATACAGAAAGATTGCATCCTCGTCTCGACCTTTTGCTCAGTAAATATTTCCATAGCAGAATCTAAATTCAGCAATCTAGCTACTGTTCTTGCAATGTAAAGTATACAAAAATTATTTAGTGTATTCTCAGCTAAAGAGGCTCGGCGATTTTTTTTAACTATTTTCAAAGAGCTCATGTGACACGTTCAGCACCAACTGAATCAATGAGTAGAGTCAATAAAAATCTGAATAGACTGCAGCATTCGGGAAAACTGCCCATAATTTTGTTCGTAATTACAAACTGCAGATAATGTAGTGGTGTGTCGTTCGAAAAATCATGATTTTCTGAAAAGTAGATGTCAATGAAGCTAGCCAATTTATATTTAAGATTCATAGTAAAAAATTTCGAGAATTTTTCCATTAATTAGTTTTTAAATTGTCTTCTTCCAATTCTAGACTCCCAGGCATCAGAAAGCCGAAAAGCGAAAATTTGCTAATATCTCGAACTCCTACCGCACGCTCTGGCGATTCGTTACTCATTTTATCTAAACCTTCGTTGTAACTGATTCGATATATTTCATGCGTTTCCAAACGCCAATCGGCAGATTTTTCATCGAATATTTTTCTTTTAATTTTACGTTCTCTGACGATAGGGAAATCAAAATTGTCTTCTCCCTTCCCATTTGTATTTCGCCTTGAGAACAAAATTGTCGTACGTGTTTTCGTTTCTCAAATCTTTCAATTTCTTCAAAGCAGTTGAGTTGTTCTGAGACCTTTAATGTGCAGTATTCTTTCCCTTGGCTCATTTCCTTCACAATCCTGTTCGTGAAGTTCATCGTTTTCGATTTGAACGTTTGATCCAAGGCGAATCCATACAAGGTGATAGCATCCTATGAGCTGAATGCTTGTTCTTCTCTCTGAATTCGCTAGGTTGTTTTGTTTACACAAACAAAATACATAAGCAAACTGGGCGAATACAGATTTTTGACATTTTGCTCGCAAAATTACACAAACAAAATACATAAGTATACTGGGCGAATTCAGATTTTGACATTGTGCTCACAAAATTACACAAACAAAATACACAGCGGATTCGCTTAGGTTATCTTGCTATCACCTTCTATGGATACACCTTGGTTTGATCTAAATATTTCTTGTCTCAATTTTTGAAGAAGCTGGATGTCAAAATCGCTCAAACTTCGTGGTGGACTTTGATTTTTTTCTAATATTACATCACAGCGTCGATGTGATTGCGAGAAATATTTGTATATGCTCTCAATGGTTGCATAAGATACCTTGATGGATGAACTCGAATTATTCTCTGCTGCATGGATTAAAACTAAGTTCATCTGATGGAATTGGATGCCGACGAATTCTCTCAATTTAGCTTGTACTCATCCGCTTGCTTCAGACATGACAGGAGAACTGTCATAGCTTTGACTACACAGCTATTTTTGTTGTGATTTGTATTCGTCGAATAGAACTGCTGTAATTTCGTTGCAAAAGGACGCAGAAGGGGAGATTCTCAATTTAACGAAGCACAGAAAACTTTTCTTAATGCTCACTATGGAAGTTGAAAGTAAGTGTTTGCAATAATTGTGAATTTCTCTGCACGATCAGCACTTTTTTCTCAGCTATATTTCAAAATTTAATATTAATTAATCAGTTCGGTAATCACACACGCTGCTGAGAGAAGCCCTAGGCTCCTGAGCCGTTCTTGTGGAGGGGCCCAGTCAGCAAAGTATCTTTGGCTGACAGTTAAATCCGGTATTGGAGAGAACATGAGAGTTTTTGCTTAGGTAACATAAAATGACCTTTCATACGCTGGCACCGAAAATAATCGTTATTTTGATTTTTTTTCGGATCAAAAAATTATTGGCAAAAATTCGTTCAAATCAAAACTCGAATATAGCGGTAGAATTTTTAAGCCATATACTAGTCAAGTCTGACTTTATTTTTATTTAGAAGATTTTTATTGTTATTTTGTGATTTTTTTTTTCGAACAAGTTTGGTCGTTACTTTTTAATACTTATTTTATCGACAAAAAATATTAATTATTCTTGGACGTAAATTTTTCCGATCATATCTGATCGATGTTTTATAATTTTTATTTTTTTGATTAATTATTGTTATTCTTGTATTTACAACTTTTCGATCATAATAAACGCAAACATATTTGTCGGCGATGACAATAATATCTTTCATGATTGAAAATCAATTTCACAAAATATCGATCAAATATGATTGGAAAAATAGAAATCCAAGAATAACGATTGTTTTTGATCGAATAGACATAAAAAATGTCGGTCAAATATGGTCGATACACTGGAAGAATTTTAAATCCAAGAATAGCGATTATTTTGATCGAAAATGTAAAAATTAAAGAGAACCGATCAAACTTGGTGGAAAAAATTGAAAACAAAGAATAACAATTACTTTTGACCAAAAAATAAAAATCAAAAAATGTTGATCAACTATGATCGACAAAATTTTGATCAAAGAATGACGAATATGTTTGATCGAAAATATAAAAATTAAAGAATATCGATCAAATATGTAGTATGTGGAAAATTTTTAAAACAAATATGATCGGACAAATTTGCATACAAGAATAATGATTACTTTTGATCGAAAAAATAAAAACGACAAAATTTCGACTAGATCCAAAAAATTTTTTTAATGAAAATTGGAACCACAACGGTTTATTTTTGTAAAGTAGTTTCAAAACTATAACAGATGTACATACATATCTACGAATACAAAATATGAATTAAGAAACTTAATATTTCTTGCACTTTCTTCAATCTTTTTTTGTTGTAATTTTTTGTAATGTATTTATTTTTTCAAGTATGCCTCTAATAATTTCCGGCATTCAATAGCGCGCCAGCACGCGACAATTATAACGCTTGAAAATTTAAACCATAACATATCACAAAGAGTGAATTTCACAAAAACAAATAGGGGACAATTACAGCTTCCGTGCATTCAAAAAAAAAAAAATAATAATAATAGTAACAATAAATTACTCGTTACAGCATTTCAGGTATTCGCACGAAACGCAACAAATAACCGAGAAGTAAATACATAAATGAATAGTGAAAATATACAAAAAATAAAAAATTAAAAAAAATGTGAGTGGTAGTCATATTTGACACAACAATTTCAAAACAAAAAAAAAACACCAAACAAAATAAGAAGCAAAAAGTTAAAAAAAAATGTATACATATATTTCGAATATCTTCAAAAGTGTCGCTTCAAGGGGGCATGCAACAGTGCATGTGTGCTTATTGGTGTTGTTTTTGTAATTACTAGTTGTAAATTAGAATCATGAGAAGTCAGCAAAACGAAGAGGAAACTTCCATTCCCACACCAACAACAATAACAACACAAACAAATGTCGCTGGAACATTTAACGGCAACGCGTTTGCCGCTTTGACAGAAAGCGCGCAACAACAACAACTCGAACTTTTTCACCTACATCCGGCAACGTTAGCGACCAACAACAGCAACAGCAACAACAAAAATAACAGCAATTTAACGCAGACAGCAAAGGCAAGTCCGGAACAAGAGCAAAAACAAAAACAAACAAAAAGCCACAAAAGCGGCGCGAAAATGGATGAAGATCAGCAAGAGCTGGAGCAGCAACAACAACAGCAACAACAAATTAATAATAATCACAATTTGGTTAATTTCAGCATTCAGAGCGATAACGTAAACAGTAATAATAGTAATAGCAATATTATTAGCAACAATAACAACAACAACATCAACAACAACAGTCACAATATGAGTGCAAGTGTAAATAGTATTTGCAATACAAGCAATAATATTTTAAATAATAATCCAAGCAATAATACCAATAACAACAACAATAACAGCAAGAATAATAGTAGCATGGATATGCCGCTTAGCAACAATAATAACAACAACAGCAACGGTAATCCAAATCAAAGTAAAGCGTGTAATATCAGTAATAAAAATAGTAATAATAATAGTAATAGTAATAGTGCTGGTGCTTTGATGAAAAATTCTCTCGTCAATGCAACACCATTGACGCCAACAACAAAAACAACAATGCCAGCAACTGCTTGTGCAAATAGCAGTAATAGTAGTAACAACAACAACAACACTGACAGTGGTGACGGTAGTGGGAAAACTTCACCAGCAAGCGGCATTGATGTTGGCTCCGCGCATGTCGCCAACACTACCCTCAGCGCTTCCCCTTCCCCTTCCCCTTCCTCCATCATCACCCCTTCCACGAACACCAACACAATCAGCAGCGTCAGCCATAGCAGCACTGCGTCGAACCTTTTGCTGCGTAAACAATTCATCGCTTCTTCGGATGGTAGCAATGCGAGTTTTAGCTCCGCATCTGTCGCTGGTTCAATACAGGTGAGTTGAAAGTATTTTTTCGAATAAGTATATATTTATTATATGTATATCAGTTTTTCGCAAACTGCGGAATGCGTACCGATAGTGGCTTCTGAAGAATAATAATTATTTGAATGTTGAGTTTTAAAAAAACCATTCTAATTTTGATAAGAATTCTACAAGTCTTTTGAGAATAATTATGAGTTTTTAAGTTATCGATATTTATTATTTTGAAACTTATATCATAAATGGCTTAACAAAACAATTTTGAGTGAGATCAGTTTTTAAAATCAACACCAACTTTTATTTTTTTTTATAAAATTATAAAAGTCTTTTCATAATAGTTATCAGGGAGATAACGGTTTTTATATCTTTCAAAGACTCTTTTTTAGACTTATATTATAAAAGTCTCTGCATAGTAACTAAGAACTACATATGTACATATATAACACTTCTACAGATCGTATTTTCCTAAATGTAAGCTCCTGTTTAACTTTAATACATAGTATGTATATTGTTAAAATCTAACAAAAAGTGTTGATAGCGTAATAATTCGGCAATATTTAATCGGAGTGAGGTCTGGGTATACATAGTGCATGAAAAAATTTAATTGGTGCTTTCTAAAATCGAATTTACGTTTTATAAAATCCAAGTCACATTTTTTAAAATTCTATTGACTATTATAAAATCCAAGTGACGTTTTCTGAAATCCGATTTGTGTTTTCTAAAATCCAATTAACGTTTTCTAAAATCCATTTGACTATTCTTAAATCTAATTGATGCTTTCTAGCATCCAATTGACTCTTTCTAAAATCCCACTGGAAATGGTGTAGTCCATAAGTGATCTCGAGACGGTCCCACAATTTTTTGAAAAAGTCTCGAATCTAATCCCAAAATGGTCCACAAAAAGTATCGCCCTTCACATACCCGCAATTTTTTGAAAAAGTCCCGAATCTGTCCCGAACTAATCCCAAAATGATCCTAAAAAGTCTCGTTCTTCAAAACTTAATGCTTCCTAGACAACGAGTCTGCGCGTGAACGGATAGTGCAAAATCTTCATGCAATCACCGTGAGATCGAGGCATGTTTGGGCATAAGTTCCACTCAGTTCAATATAACATAAAGAAAAATATACCCTCAAAAAGACTTATTTGCGTTTTATACTATATAATTTTTCAATCGCTGAGAAAACCTCGTGTCGTTTCGGACACCAAAAGATGTCTAGAAGATGGTGACAGGTGACGAATCATAGACGAATGCATATGAACCCGGAATCAAACAACAATCGGCTTTATGAGATGAGCCAAGTCCAACAAAAGCGAGTATATTGATTTTTATGGAAGATATTTTTCAAAATAATAAAACCAGTTTCGATTATAAATATTTATATTTTTTTTACTGTTCGCTAACAGGAATGTTTTCGGGGAGAACAAATTCTCAAAATGAAGTCACTAATTTAACAGCTGGTTCTGAGCAGGCCCCAAAATAAAAAATGTGAGGAAATATGCCTTCGATCTGTTCCTTAAAATAACACTTTTACTTTCAAGAAAATTAACATAATAATACAAAACTATTTGTTTACATTTATTTAACTTGTTCTGCTATTTTGGTCAAATGTGCCTAACAAATATTTATCGATTGTTGATAATTTTCATTTTTATACATTAATTGCTATGTAATTTTTCTAATAACCGTATTGTTTTTATTTTCAAAGAGCAATAATGCTGTTGAAAAAATATTTCACTGAGTGGGATTATGCATCTCTAGCTGGCACAAATCATCAGTTGATTGTCTCTGCAGCTTTTCACCTCAGTCTTTGGTGAAATTTTTTGATGACTGTCGCTTGTTGAATACCGAAATTGTTTCATGTCATACAAAATTTCTCTAATTGAAAGCCTCGAATTTAATGACTTGAGATTCTTGTGATTTTTTTTTCCAACTGAAAATTCCAAGGTTTAGCTCCCAATCGACAGCTGTTTCGTCTCAAATTCCAGTCAAAATTTATAACATAAGATACGTTCTTAAACTTTTGCGAGTTTAAAATGCTAAGCAAAAAACACTGAACCGAGCCTTTGGACTCTTTAGCAGTTACTAAGTCTGAACTCAGTCGCCTGAAATGCACAAAAATGCGCAGGTGCACATTTTTTCAATCGACCCCTTGAAATGAAACAAAAAATTATAAAAGCAAGAGAAACCTAAATAAAATAAACAAGAAATCAAACTCAACCACAAAGACAGCTTGCAAAAATTATTCTGCAACTACCAGCACATAAAATAAACGCAAAAGATTAAAATAAAAGAAACTAAAAATTGGAATCAGTTAAAGAACATCAGCCAGCCAACCAGCCAGCGAACCGCATTAATTCGACACTTTAGTGCTTCTTGTGCCTGGAATTTTTGGGCAATTGCTTTGATGATTCTGGTTCAATGGCACGCAACAAACTAAGATAAGAAAGCAAAAGCAAAAAAGAAAACAAACTCTGAAATTTTGTGGCGAATGCAACTGGTAAAGCTAAAGAGTATGTATTCCTTGTGCAACTTCTGCAATTTCCGGTTTGAGACTTTTTAAATGTTCAGAACGAAGCACTTCAGTGGATTTGACGGATGTCTTGCTGATCCTTTGCTGGCGCTGCGTTGACCTGCGTTGTCATTGGCTTCTTCAAGGCCTTTTTGCAAACAGGCCATTAAAATTTTTGGTTCTGGAAAAAGAAATGCTGTGGCATTTCTTGTTGTCAAGGTTTGAAGTTTTTTTTTGGAGTATGAATCAAATTGTGCTGGCTGGATAAGGGCCAGTGAATGAGAATGGTGAATGACGCATCGGCAAACCACAAAATGTACATGCCGAAGTAGAATGGTATGTGGCGTGGAGCAAAATAGAAAAAAAAATGGCAAAGGGAACAGAAATAGGGAAATGAAATGAAAGACAATCAAAGGGAGCGAAAGTTTTGTAATTATAAATAAAAAAGACAATGCAAATTGACAGAGAATTTAAGAAGAAAATTTAGAACTCAGTTACGAAACTAACTCAAAATTAAAAGCAGTTTATGAAACTTTTAGCAAATGAATGAATAAATAAAATAAGGTACAATATTAAAAATTAAACAATGCAAATAAAACAAATGATATAAATTAAATTAAAATGAACTGAAATAAATATAAAGTAAAATAAAATAAAGCAAAACAATATCTATTAAATGTAATTAAATAATGTTAATAAGACATAATAAAAGAAAATCTAAATAAAACAAGCAAACAAAGTAAAATAAGTAAAATGAAACAAAATAAATTAAAATGTAAGATCGAATAAAATGGGATGAGAAAAACGATATGAAATGAAATGAAACACAAAAATCTAATAAAAAATAATAAATAATAAAATAAAATAAAATACATATATAAAACAAAATACAAAAATGAAATGAAATAAAAATAAATAAATAAAAACAAAATAACTAAAACACGTGGCTTAAGCTCCGCAAATTATTGTTGATTAAACAAATATACTTACACATATAAACATACACATATATAAAGTGAAATAAAGTAAGATGAGATAAATGGAATAAGAAATAAGTAAAATTAAATAAACTAAAGTGGATTGCCGTAAAAAAAAAATAAAGTAAAACAAAATAATATGAGCGGTAAAAGAATCAAATTAAAATTTTAAAGTGGAATAAAATATAATGAGGTAAATAAATAATTCAACCAAACAAAATTTAATTGAATTAATAGAAATAATGAAATGAATTAAGCTATAAACAAAAAGAACGTAACATAAAAAAATTAAAACAAACCAAATAAAATAACTCAATGTGAAAACATAAAATTATGAAAACATAAAAAAAAAACATGAGGTGTAGTAAAGTGAGGTCGAATAAAGTCAAATATGTAAAATAAAATAAAAATTATGAAAGTAAAAATAAATAAAACTGGATGAGAAGAATAAAACTAGATATGAAAACACAAAACAATAAAAGCAAATAACTTAAATAAACTAAGGTAAGAAGAAAAAGAAAATGAAAATAAAATTGAAAATCAATTAATAAAACAAAATTAAACGAAATAAATTAAAAAAAGATAAAATATACAATTAAGTAAAAACCTTAAAAAATAATACCTAATAGAAACCCAAATGCAAATCTAAAAATTAAATACAATCAAAATGTATAAAGGAATAAAAGAAAATTAAATGTAATAAAAAATCAAACAAAACTAATTAAGGCAAGATAAAACGAAATAAGATAAAATAAAATAAAGTGAAAGACTTAAAACAAATAATAATAATAATAAAATGCAAATCTAAAGAAATGACGCAAATAAAATAAAAGGATTTGTTTCTTTTTGATCTTCTGTTTTTCCGACATCTAATATGTAAAATTAAAAAAAAATTATATTTACTCAAACTAAAATGAAACAATTAGAGAAGAAGAAAAAATAATATGTACATAAAATAAAATAGAATAAAATAAAATAAGTTAAATGAAAAAAGTATGCTAATACATCATAAAATAAATATGACATAAAATAAATATAAATTAATTTAGAAAAAAGAAAAATTTAAGATAAAATAAAATTAAATGGTAAGAAAGAATAAATGAAAATTAAATGTAACAAATAATCATAATAAAATAAATAAGAATAAGATAAAACGAAATATGATGAAATATAATTAAGTAGAAAACCCTGAAAAAAGGTAATAGAAACCCAAACCCAGGGAACACAATTTATCGCATTGTCATTTTTCGAAAATATTAACAAAAAACATACTACAGACCCAAATTAAATTGAAAACAAAAAACAAACTGTAATATAAAGCAATGATCAATTACACAGTGTGACACTCAAAAATACCTTGGAAGTGATGTTATTTTTCTTGTAGGTCTTATCGTGTAGAACGAGAATCCAATTTTGGAATTTGTCAAACACCCCCAAAATCTCGACTTAACCTTAAAAAACCGATTTTGCGTGCTTTTGCGCACTTCTTAGCCCATATCTTAGCTAATTAACAACCGATTTGCATTCTAAGAACGGTTTAAGAAAGAAAACACTCAGAGCTTTTGAAAGATTTATAGACATTTTAAAAAAGCTGAAGAAATTTACTTGTTTTTGCACAACAAACTTAAATTTTGCTACCCTTTTTCTTCTTTTTTTGAATTTGACGATATTTTCACACACTATTTTATAAAAACACAAAATGAGTTTTGATTAGATTCAAAGAGCACGTTTAATACCGAGTTCAACGAATGTTTCTTTTAAAACATCGGCCAAAAAGTGACTGAGTTATTTTACTTTTTATAAGAACGAAATTTTTGCAAAAATTTGCTTCTGTTGTTTCCAAGGAAATTATCACTTAACTTTTGAGTTTTTACTCAATTTTGAAGTCTCTATAAATTTCCGTTATACTGAAGTGCACGTGTTGTTTATTTTTTGTTGTGTTTGCTGTTAAATTGGATAAAAATCGTGGTAAAGTAAAACTGAAATGTGCGACAAGCGTAATAAGTTTTGCTACATTTGTGACTTATTTACGGATACAAGTCATCGGCGTGATTTTGAAAATAATATTGGTGTTGTAAAAATATATAACAAGATTTTCGAAAGGTTTTATAGTGTGAGTCGCTGGTACGAGCCAGAATTAATTTGTGAATATTGCTGCACAACATTAAAAAAATTCAAAGTTCAACAATCAATTACTTTGCCCTTTTCTGTGCCTATGACTTGGCATCATCAGGCATATCATAAACAAGACGATTGCTATTTTTGCAAAACAAACGTTTCAGGTCACAATTTTAAATCGCGGAAAAACGTAAAGTATGCGAATGTTGTTACGATTACAAAAGTAAAATACTTACATAAATGCCGAAGTGCCTACAAAAAGTGAGTCCATTGATGCTGGTGAAACATATTTAGTAGAGGAAAAATTCCTTACAGGTATTTCGACTTTATTCTTTTTTGTAGCACTGTGTTACCAAAGTGAAGTTACATGTTACATATTGGGAAGTGAAAAAACCGCGCTATTGTGAATGAGCCCTGAGGAAATACATGGGACATTTCATTTTAACACTTAATCCGTTTTTATTTGCATAATATTTTTAAATGTATTAACACATCAACCTAAAATTTGCTGGCTCAACTAAGTATTTTCCGTTCCTATATGTCACTAAACAAATCGTATCTTTCATGGAAGAACAGGAATAGGGTTGGTTTTGCAACTAAAGGGAATTTTATCCGAGTTGGAGCGTTCTTTTGAAAGTCGAGTACAATAAAACGGGCCCATTTTCTTGTACAAATGTATCTTGGTTTGTATATTGAACTTGGGTCGTTGCCAGCTAGTCGTTTGTTCACAATAGTTAAATTATTGACAATTTATTAGTAAATACAAAAAAGTAGGTGTTGCTCACAACAGACTGATATTTTACCATTTTGCCGACATAATTTATGCTTACCCAGTCATTGAATATAAGCTAAATTGTTTTAATTTGATTAAGATATATGTCAACTAAAACAGGCCTAATATAACAATAGAATATAGTATGCGCCAACATGAATTGCAATAAAAAATAATAATAATTATAATGAAAAATAAGCTCGAATAAAATTTTGCGGACGGAGATTTTTAAGTCGATTTAGGGTAATTTGGGGGCGCTGATTACGAAAATAATGTCAGTTTTGTCGAATTGGCTCTAGTTTTTCAGATAAAGACTTTTAAATATTTCGCGAAAAAACCTAATTAAAAATTCCAATATGGATTTAAATTATATTTTTATTGCGCGCCTGTATAAAAATAATAAAAAAATATATAAAATATATTATTTTCATTAATTAATTTTAAAAAAATTACAAAAAACTTTTTATGTAGGACCTCCTATGATGTCGTTGCTCAGGACAATTCCGTATTAAGTACCAGCAGTAGTCTGCCATCATGTGGTCGTCCCATCGACCTTGGTAACTTTCTTCCATTATCTTTATGTCCTGGTGGAACCGTTCACCTTGTTCCTCACTGTAATCGCCTAGGTTGTCCGGGAATTTGCCCAAATGACTATGTAAATAATGTAATTTAATGCTCATTTTAGCCCCTAGTTTGCGAAAATTGAGAAGCATATCAGCAACTAGTTTTGTATAGTCTGGTGATTTATGATTTCCCAAAAATTTTTTGACTACATTAACAAAGCTTAGCCATGCTTCAGATTCAATTTGTGACATATGGTTTAAGAATTCAATGCCTTTTAGAAGGGTACGAATTTGAGGACCATCAAAGACTCCTGCTTTTAATTTTTCCATACTAAGGAATGGAAATTTTTTGCACACTTATTCGAAACAGTCACCTGTCTTATCAAGGGCTTTGATGAACTGTTTCATTAGCCCAAGCTTGATGTGAAGTGGTGGAAGAATGATTTTTTCTCGGGTTATCAGTTGGTCATGAACCACATTTGCTGTTCCTACCTCCATATTTTCTCTCACCGGCCAGTCCTTCCTCCGGCGAGAGTTGGAGAGCGGCTTAGGTGAAGCGAGCGGACCATTCGGTAATATTTAAACTACTCTAAAATGAAGCACCACTTTCAATAGTTCACGTAGTGCTTAATGCTTCTATTCTGCTTTACGGATTATTCAATATTTTCGAATTTAAATTTTTCCATTTCTTTGTCTGTTTTATTTTTCGAACATTATGCGCAGCCGCAACCATTGCGCACGACTGCGCGCTCTACAAAACCACCAACGGTTGGCTTTAATATACAAATGTATAGCTAAGCATTTGCTTATGCGCTCAGGCATAACGCTCAGCGGGCAACTGCGAAGTATGCAAGCCAGTTAGTATTAGGTAAAGTTGCGATGTATAGCGATTATTTGTGGCGGAATGCATCTGTAGCTACTGCAACATTAGGCCCGTTTTTTTTGTAACTGAGTAGCAAGAGAACACTAGGCAGGATAACGAATTTTATGTACAGCAACAACACTAACTCGGACAAATATGCGAGTTGAAGCAACTCGGTAAACTGATATCCGACCTGAGATGTAGTGCTGAGAAGTGAAAAAACTGCGCTATTGTGAATGAGCGCTAAACAAATATATGGGAAATTCAGTTTGAGACCTAAAGCTAGAACTCCACACTAGACTTTTCAGACGTTGTAGTTTTCGAAGTTGTTCCGGTTTTAAAGGCGTTAGAATTTGGCAACTTCATATGATAATTTTAAATCATAAAATATATCCGCAATGTTTTCATTTTACAAAAGGTCTGTTCGATAAATGCACTAGTTGTATGAGACACTAAGCAAAAGGAAAAACAATTGAAAAATATCGAATTTTCTTCACCGGATGGAAGGTTTTATTCATTTTTGAAATATATACATACATAAATTGCACCCTTCCCTAACGCTCTTGCACTAAATTGTTTTGTACATTATCCATTGTTGTTCTGCACTGCTCTACACTTTCAGTGCATTCATCGAACAGACCTAACAGCGTACAGAAACGTATAGGGAAGAATTTTCTGCCAAGTAATTTATTGATTAAAAAAATGCGAACCAGATAAAAAAATTATTTTTATTTGAATAACTTTTTATTAGTTTATTGTATTGTTGACCTACTGCAAGAGCTCAACAACAAATTAGCAAAAGCTTCTGCTCAATTTATTGTCTAAATTGTATGCAAAATTTGCATAAAACGTTGGAAGAGTTATCGGTTACTTCTTCGCTGTATTCAAGCACAGCGGAACTGAGCTCGAAACAGTAGTTTGCCGCTAGAAGCTGAAACGCCTGGCAAAAGTTAAAAATTTTGATAATTTTAGGCATTATAGAAATTTTATTGGAACTAGCGCGTTATTTTGCAAGTCGGGTACAAAAAAACGGGCCTAGAGATTTCGTACTTTGACTTCTAAGGCGCTTTCTATACTTTCCATGAAGATGAAATAATTTATAACTTTGGTCCGAGTATAAGAAGAAGAGAAGATAGAAAATGATCAGGACAAAGAGCCGCTTTTAACTCTCAACGTGTTTTCACAGAATACGAGTATCACCAATGAGTAATAAACAACTGGGTTTCGTTGTCGTGTAGACTTGGTTATTACAATGATTACCAATAAGTCCACAAAGGCTTTTTATACCTGTCAAAAGCTGTTCGATAAATCAAATCAAGTGCTCAAATAGTATGCTATCAAAGTTATCCTTTAATGACCCCAACGAGGTTATGATTCCAGAAAAGGATTGTTCCGGTGTGATAATACCACATACATTTATCTGAAGGATCACAAATACACTGATTCAGCCGATCACTTGGCAAAACTAGTTGCTAGAATGCCTGCACCATTTTGTGGAGTCTCCAAAAGCCACTCTACAGATGTCGCAATTAGAATAGAAGAAAAGAATTTTGCTAGCTACTGGTACTACGTCAAGCAAACCAATTTCAAGTTCCCTCAAGGGGAATATCGAGAAAGTTACTTTCGCTAAGTTCAGGGGGCTTACGTATTCTTACTGGGTATTTTATAGGACATTGCAAACTGAGATACCAACCACTGTCCAACCACTTAACCTGTGGAACAGCAAACCCCAAGTCGTGCTAAAATAACGGGGTTTTCAATAGGGACGCCACAAAAGTAGACCGATAGTAACAGCAAACGACGCCATATTTTTCCCCGCTCTTTTGACATTTCTCTTCAGTAAGGTTTGCCATTTCATCATGGAAAGATATACGATCCAACAACGAGTCGAAATTATTAAAATTTGCTACCGAAATCCGAAGTCAATGGTCTCAACTTTAAGAGCGCTACGTCCAATTTATGGTCGTCGTCATTTCTGGCTGAATGGCTTCTTCAATAAGCAAAATGTGCGTTATTGGACAGGCAGCAATCCACACGTACTCCATGAGTCAACATTGCATCCCGAAAAAATTACGGTTTGGTGCGTTTTATGGGCCGGCGGCGTCTTTGGGCCGTACTGCTTCCGTGATGATAAAGACCGGCACGTTACTGTGAATGGGAATCGCTACCGCTCAATGATAACCGAATATTTTTGGCCCGAATTGGATGATATGGACTTGGACAATATGTGGTTCCAACAGGACGGCGCCACAGGCCACCAAGCGAATGTCACAATCGATTTATTGAAAACCAAGTTTGGTGAACGTGTTATCTCACGAAATGTCCCAGTCAATTGACCGCCTCGGTCGTGCGATTTGACGCCGTTAGACTATTTTCTGTGTGGCTACGTCAAGTCTATGGTCTATGCCAACAAGCCAGCGACGATTGATGAACTTCGTACGAATATCGAACGTGAAATTGCAGGAGTATCGGCCGATTTATGCTTGAAAACCGTCGAAAATTGGGTTCAGCGTCTGGACTTCTGCAAGCGTGCCCGTGGTGCCCATGCAAAAGAAATCGATTTCCATACATAATGGCATCGAATGTACTTTCACAGGAATAAAGAATTTAATTCATATCCCAAACCGTTTTTGTTTTATTAAAAAAAACTTTTGTAGCGTTCCTATTGAAAACCCCTGTATATTAAAAGTCTCAGATTTTAAAAGAAACATACTATGCACGATAGATCGAATCAGGTCGGAGTGTTATGCAGACTATAATTATAAGGATAATAATAATACACTGATTGATTGAATTTGGAGTATGGGAATACTGAGGCTGATATCTTCGGACCAAGGTTTCACGAAAGTCTACCATTGGTCGCATACCCAAACAACTTTCAAGCAGAGGTTTACAATAAGAAATGGAGGCAGAATACATATTATGCCGGAAATTCAGGCTTCTTTAAGGGTCTTGGCTGCATATATTTAAAACGTTATCGGGGTTGGTGGATGACTGCAAAACTCGATGCGTTGGATTCCGGGGCATGAGTGGGTTTGAAGGCAACAAAAGCGCAGATGGCGTCGAAAACCTTGGGGTCCGACGTTGTCTGCATACGACAGAGGCTTTCTGTGGAACATCAAGAACGAATAAGATGGTGGAGGAGTCCTCCACTCCCTCTCTCGAAAGATCGCTGAACCACTTCAACTTCTCTACCGGGAGAGTCTAAAAAAATTTACTGGTTACCTGATAAGCCACTGCAAGTTAAGATACCGTGGGGCTAGGTGAAAAAGTGGACTGTAGGTTTTGAGAGTTGGCGGCAAGACAAATGCACCTTGGAGAGCGATTATTACCTCCGTCCAATATCTAAAACATGCCACCTTTTGCCATCTTTCTGTATCGATAACAGTCTACTTCAATCTGCTACAGATAACAAAGATCTAGGTGCGATCTTTGATCATTATTTTTCATTTCTTTGCTCTTAGGTCGTTACAATTTTAAAATCCGGTTCTTTCGTATAAGTCCCGTTTGCTTCTAACTTAAAGTCTCGAGAGATAGTAGGAAGTCGATACTCTCCCTGTATTGTGTATATTCTTTAATTAAGGGATAAATTGATGGTTTATTTCTAGTACAAAGCATTCATTTTCTTATACGAGCAAGGACTCTCCTTTTTTCCGGATTAAATTAAATAAATAAATAAATAATGGAGCAGAGCATAATAAACAAATGTTGGTTATTTTAAGGGTGGATATAATTATTTTTCTATTTCCAGTGGACTTTTGCGTTGCTTGAATACAGATTTTATTTGATAATTTTAAGAAAATCTTAATCGTCTAACAACTTTCTAAATTTGTTTTTTTAAGGTGTTTCTTGAATTAAGGGTCAAAACGACACTTTTAGTGGGAGCTATAGAGTTAAAATGCCCTTTCATTTTACTCAGAGATATATTTTAACCGTCCTCGCTACGTTTTAAAAACAACCCAGGCCGGTACATGAAAACTTTAAACCAAAAAAAAAAAAAAAATTGAGCTAACTTTTTCAAATCCAGCGAGTGTTTTATTGCTGGAAAAGTATACTTTTAATAAATATTAACAAACTCCGAACCGATTTTAGTTATTACACAGTGCTATTCAAATGTGAGGTTTTACTTTAAAACTCCTGAATTTTATGGTATTTTTTTCATAAGAGAAACATAAGTAATATATATTTTTTTTTAATATGTAATTTCTTCCTTTTTTTCAAATTCACAAAGAAATAAAAGTAAAGTTTTTTTATATGCATGAAAAGTATGATGGCTTCGGCAGAGCCAAAGTCATCACTTTCTTCAGTGGTTTCATTTATATTTAGTTTGTGCTTGACTTGTCTACCTTCACTTCCATTCTGCTTTTTATTGCCGCCGCCGCCTCCATTAAAGTTCAATGCAATGCGCAGCATGGCTTATTAAAACAGTTCGAGTCAGCTCTGCTCCTCTGCGGCGCATCTGCTAAACTTTCGAGTGAATTGGAAAAAATCGTATAAGAAATGCACCAAAAACTCCAAAGGCAGCGAAATGGGGTTCGCATTTGGTGTTCATAGTTTTTTTTTTTTTTTTTTAATATTGCTTACAACTTCTCTACATTTTTTTTCATTGGCTGCTGTTTTAAGTTTACATTTTTAATTTTTAATTTCTTATTTCCCCCTTCTCCAATTTGGTAGCCGCGAATGGAATTTTTCCATGTTGCCGCCAACTCCCACTGAAGTTGATATTTTTTTTTTGTTTGGTTTTGATTTTTTTTGTAAATACCATGTTAATGCTAATATATATTCTTGTACATATTCACTACAAGTGCATGTAGATGCATAAATTTCTTAGTTTATCTCTGCGCTTTTTCTGGATGTCAATTAATTAACTTGACAGCATGTTTTCGGTTGCTAACTAGCTTGACTTGCTGTGGCACTCGTCTTGGCGTTGCGCCAACAACAACAACAACATAGTAGCTGCCAACAGCTGGCCAACAACCAGCTCAAAAAGTTATCACATACCACCAGTTGTACTTTCAAAGCTTTTTCGAAGGAGTTGTTGTCGTATTTTATGGTTTTGCTGCTTTTGCTGTATAACTTCTTGTCTTTTTTGTTTTTTTTTTGTTGGCATTGTAAAAAGAAATTTGATGCTCCGTGCGCGACTTAATTTTTTTTTCTCAACAACTACCTTTACTTGTGTCCCCTCAAATGCTATATTGGCCCCGACCTTTTCTCCAACATTTACATAGAGTTGTGCTGTTTTGCCTTCTTTCTTTGTTTCTACCTCACCTTCGCCTTCAACCACCGCAGTTCAATAAAATAATGAAGCGCGCGATCTGTAGCGGGTGATCGGCAAAAAAAAAAAAAGAAACCAAAGACAAATAGGTGAAATCCAGCGAGCAGCAGCAGATTTACTCATTTACATGACCGCATACATATTTACATGGAAATATATTTACCTAAACATTCATATTGCTTTGAAGCTTCACTGTAATGGCCGCGCCTGCTTGGCTGCTGGTGCCTGTCTATGCTCCAAAAACCTTGTGGATCTTCTCCGCCTTCGCAACTATTTATGTACAATTTAATATTAATTCAATGTGGCATTGTTTGGTTGTAGTTATTGGTGTTATTGTTGTTGTTACTGCTGCTGCTGTTGCTGGGCAATGCAATTTGACCACAAATGAGTGTATTGTTTGTTTTGTTGTTGTTGTAATTGTGAAAAAGTGGAAATGGATGAGAGAAACTGTTTGAGATTTTACTTTATCTTATAAAAAAAAAAACCGATATTTTCCTTGAAATCTACAGCTAAGCTTTTACGCTTTTGGACTTGTTTATATATTATAAGTGCGGTAGTGTTAGTTAGCTTATTTTATGACCCAGTAGTGCGGCCCCTGTGGCAGTTGACTTTTTTTGATTTTCAGGCACCAGCCACGCCCACAACGGCAACCGATGCGAAATATTGCGGAACAAAAAGTTCTTAATTTTTTGTGTACTTTAATTCCGGAAATTTATATATTTTTTTGTATCAACAATAACTTTTGAACTTAAGGTCAACGCCTAAGCGGGCTAAGCGTGTTGATGCTGAAAAATTTAGGCCCCGCGGGAGTTGAGTTCCTCACAGGGATCCTCAACCTGTCAATGGCCACCCTCATCATTCCTGACATCTGGAAGGTGGGGAGGGTGGTCCGAATGCTGAAACCAGGGAAACCGGCCGACAAGGGTGACTCCTATCGGCCCATTTCCCTGCTTTCGCCAGTGGTAAAGACACTTGGGGCCCTACTCCGCCCGTATTACACATACCACGTGGGGTCGGCTAAGCATCAACATGGCTCCGGGAAGCGCACAGCACAACAACAGCACTTAATGCCATAAACACACAGGTGAACCGCGGTCTTAACCAAAACCGCCCCTGCGAGAGAACCGTCCTAGTAACGTTGGACCTTGCCCATTTCTTTACTAGCAGAAACCTGGCGCTGTCCCCTGCTAAGTCCTCGGCGACCCTCTTTACCACCTGGACGAAGGAGATCAGGCTGGATCTCAACATCCATATTGATGGCACCCCCATTCCGACGGTTAATCACCCGAAGATTCTGGGCGTGACTTTCGACAGCCTGTTCTCCTTCTCCGCGTACACTACCGCAATCGCCAATAGAGTACAGAGCCGCAACAATGTCCTCAAGAATGCTGGCAACATACAAGGCGATTGGCCGGCCGGTAATAAACTATGCTGTGCCAGTGTGGTCGCCAGGAACCAGCAGGATGCAGTGGATGAAGCTGCAGACCTGCCAGAACGCCGCACTCCGCACGGTGACAGGATGCCTGCTGATGTCGCCTGAGGAGCATCTCCACCAAGAGGTCAATGTGCTACGCGTTAAGGAGCACAACCTTATGCTCAGCAAGCAGTTCCTTGCTGGGTGTCACCGTTTGGGGCACCCAAATAGGCATCTGCTTGCAGTGGAGCTACCCCCCAGGCACATCAGAAGGCATCTCTTAGAACTAAGGAACGAGATCCAGCCACTCATAACGCAACCGCTGGATCCGGAGGCGTACCGGCGGGTCCTAAGCAACATCCACAGAGACACAGTCATTACCATCACTGACTCTCGCCAGGCAAATGCAGTTATCGGAGCCAAACCACCACCTGTACCTGATGAGGAGTCCCTCCTGCTCCGCGAGTCCCGCGTCACTCTGGCACAATTACGAACTAGTAGTAGTAGGCTCAACTCCTACCTATCCAGAATCATCCCTGACATACCCAATACATGTCCGGCATGTGGAGATTCTCCGCTCGATACCAATCACCTATTCACATGCCCTCTCAAGCCCACTTATCTAAGCCCCCTCTCCCTCTGATCAAACCCTGTCGAAACTACACGTTTCCTGGGCCTCCCCCTAGATGAGTTCGACGACAACGACCATGGGTGAATCCGCTCTTTACGATGCGTGATAACCGCTACAACAACAACGGCCTGAGGGGCTTGCCTCGTCTCTTTTTTTAATTTTTTATGCTGCCGTTTTCGAGATATAGATTTTTGAAAAATAAAGTCCGTTTTTTTGCGTTAATTCTGCGAAAAATGAACCTATTTGTTTAACCTTTCTTTTCGTGTTTTTCAAAACATTTTTGGAGCATTAAATTAAAAAAAATCAAACTCGTATTTTCATAAAATTCGAAATTTTTTATACAAAATGTTAATTTTCAAAACACAAGTACTGATTGATTTTCGTGTAAGTTTTTTGTAAAATACTATTATTCTATTTGGAAAACCTTTTTTTCGTGTTTTTTTTAAATATTTTTGGAGCATTAAATTGAAAAAAATAAAGTCGTATTTTTATAAAATTTTAAATTTGGATTTTCGTGAAATTTTTTATAAAAGAATATGATTCATTCCGCAAATTTCGAGTCCGGTCCGATAATGAGGTAATAATGTGTTATAAGTTTTTTTTTCAAATATCTCAAATTTCATGTTTGAATTATATAGGTTGAAAAATATTTAAAAAATACAAGACAAGTGTAGGATTTGAACAGAAACATTGTTAAGTATTAGAAAGCGTATCTTACTTCAAACAACATTTGTAAAGTTATCAAACAATTAAATAAACTGGAATTTTGGAATTTCTATCTATCAGGTTCTAGAATCTGCTTTTTTCTTTCTTTCGACTTGTCGATTGTACGCTAAATTTTCGCTCGAATCCCTTTTTCTTTCAATGTCCTTTTTTCAAGTGAAATCAGCATGGTGCATGGTTTTAATCACCTCGCTATTAAAAAAAAATATTGGTTCTGAATTTCGTATTAAAAAAAAATATAATCAAAACGGTCAAACGCTAAAAGAAATCTTAATTGCGCTATTCAATAGGGGCAGTGAACGTCTTTCCTTCAAGCAGGTTATTTAATATCGATCGAGGTTTTTAGAAATTAATATTTATATCAAAAAATTGAAAATTTTATAAAAATAAGAGTTTAAGATGTTTTTTTTTTAAATAATTAATCCAAAATTGCTTTGGAATGCACTCATTTCCAAAAACATTTCCAATCGGTTAATTTTTCGCCAAGTTATGAGCATTTAAATCGATTTCCCGAAAACGGCTTGCGGCGTAGGCAGTCGCGTTCCGGTAAGCTTCGTGCGATTTGAGAAATTCTTTGCTTTGTAAGTATTCATTTTCCCATTATCAAATTTGACCAGCGTTCAGAAAAACATTATGATATAAAAAAAATACGTATCGAAGATTTTCGCCTGTTTAACAAGAAAAAAAATTTTCAACGTGAAAAAAACATTTTGGTGGCAAATTTTGTATGGAATACCCCATATATATTTTTTTGTCCAAAGGAGTGTCGTATAAGCGAAACGATGCGAAGTATTTTTTCAGCAGTAACGTGCTTTTCTCCAAATCCAAATTCGAGTTTAGGGATTACGTGGCCTTCTGAAATAATAAAGGATTTCTCATAATTCGACCTAAACATTTTAGCCACTTGAAACTTGCACTTTGTCATAGTAAAATTAAACTACGTACTCAGAAGTTTTCTAAAAATTCGAATTAAAAAGTTTTCAAATTTTTGAAATTTGATGAATTTTTGTGAACTTCGTTCAAAATTTGAAACTTTTATCTACATATATATAAAAAAATATTTCGTCAAGTCTCACTGCTATTACTGGACTAAACAATGACCGATAATTTTTTTTCAAATGAAATAAAAGTCCAAAAATAAATTTTTTCTAGTTTGGTTTTTTGCTTGCTTTCACCACGGTTATTATAAATTGAATCTGATACCCTTTCAGATATGTTTTTGGGTTCGGATATACCAGATGTTTATTCAATTATTGTGTTTAAACCAGTATTTGTTGAGTTTTTTTTATTTTATGTATATTAATTCGACTTTTATACTCTGTGATATTCTCATTAATTACGCAATCGAAACATAGTAGTCTATAGCATCAGGTCTCAGCACAGAAAGATCTACCAATCCATGTGGCTGTCTCCAGATCGAAAAAAAGTGAAATGAGATGGATCATATTGCGGTAGAAAGAAGGCATACTTCCAGGGTATTAGAGGTACGTACACCCCGAAGTCCGAACATCGACTCAGATCATTATCTTTTCGGCATACGCCTCTGTGTAGCAAATAGCATGACTTGACTCTCAAACCTACTCATTAAGAGCACTTCTCAGCAAACCGTAAATCGCGAGCATTGGGAGCACATTCCTCGTTCTCAACGTACCATAGCTGCAGAAGTTCTTAGGAATGAGGAATGTCGTGACTCCTCAGAAAAGAAAGACACTGCCGACAGGGTTAGACTACGCGAGCTGTTTGGGAGCGCTACCGGGAGTTGAGAAAGCACGGGAGACGTATTGTTCGCAGAAAGAAAAGAGAGGCCGAAATACGTAAGTGCAAAGAGCTTGAGTTGCTAGTCGATAGGAAAATCGCTCAAAAATTTTACCGAAAGGTTTGGTGACTTACGGAAGGTTTTAAGACCGGGGAAAATGTCTGTAAGAGCAAAAACGGTGACGAGGTGACTGATGTCTAAAGCAAACTTAAATTGTGGAAAAAATACTTCCCAACTTTGCTAAGTGGTGTCAGCGAAAGATTCGCTGGAGAAGATGAAAATGAATCGCTGATAGCTGCATTCTCTCACCCGACCTCGATGAAGTTAGAAAAGCAATAACGCGACTACGGAGCAACAAAGCCGCTGGAGTTGATGGATTACCAGCTGAGCTATTCAATTATTTCAAGTATGGTGGCGAACGGCTTGTGGTCCGATTGAAATTTAAGAGTCCTTTGACCAATTCACGAAAAGGGTGATCCTGTAATAGGCGCCAACTACCGCGGGATCAGGCTCTTTAACACTTCATACAAGGTTTTATCTAGCGTATTGTGTGAAAGCCTGAAACCAACCGTTGTCGAATTGAATCGACCTTACCATTGGTAAATTTACCACGGTACGTCAGATATTCAAAAAAAAGACCTGTGAGAAATTATCTTTATGTCTTTATGGTGTCCCTGCAAAACTAATACAACTATGTAAAATTACGTTGAGCAATACCACCAGCTCCGTCAGAATTGGAAAGGATCCATCAGGCACCATCTTTTACAAGAGTGTGCGAAACTGTCTGGAGGTAAACGAGGGTAAAAATAATTACCTCCAGTTATCAGATAAGCAGTCAGCGCATTTGTATCTTGGGTTATTTTTGACAGTTACAATTTTGACAAAGTAGAGGACTTTGTTTATCTTGGAATCAGCATTAACATCAACAACAATGTCAGCCTCGAAATCCAATGAACTAACATGTGCTGCTTCGGGATGAGTAGGCAAATTTGCAGCAAAGCCCTCTATCGGCGAACGAGAACCACGCAGAAGCATGAACACTATCAACTATCAACATCAGATGAGGTGGCCCTTGGAGTGTTCGAGAGAAGGATTCTCCAAAAGATTTTTGGAGCCTTACGTCTTTGCGACGACGAATACCGCCGACGATGGAAAGATGGGCCAGCGAATTAGGATTCAGCGGCTACGCTGGCTAGTCCATGTCGTGCGCAGAGAAAAAGTTGTTCCAGACCTGAAAGTATTTAACGCTGTACCCGATGGTGGAGCAGCGCAAGACGTTGGAAAGACCAGCGGGAGAAGGACTAGGCTGCACTTGGCGTCTCGAGTTTGCGCCAGTTAGCAAAACAAAGGAACAACTGACGTGCTTTATTAGGATCACCTAGGTGGTTATAGCGCCAGTTATTGATTGATTTATTGCGCGATCGGAGACATTTTGGGTCCCACGGGACAAGAACAAAAAAAGATTGCCTTAAAACCTGTTGCATGCATGGATCAGATTTCTAAAGTGCGCAGTCAGTAATGAAATCCGGTGCATACTTTGAAGATCAAGGTACGATTATATTGCTAATAGAAAAAAATACACCATAAATCGTGCCACGTTTTAGCGCGCGCTGAACTAAAAAAACAAATAACCAGAGAAAACGAAACGAATTTAGAACAGTTTTACGACTTGTCTGGTGGTTTTTAAATCATATCGGTTCACCTCAAATCAATAAGCAAGCAGGTATTTGGCGATATAAACTTGACGTTTAATTGCAAACATTAAATGGTTTGAATACACCATTTTCAAATACCAATAGTTGTCAGTTTTAATTGCCAATAAAAACGTGACCATATATGCAAATATACAAATATACATAACTAGGTGTGTAGAAAAATCAAATCAAATTGTGCTAGCCACTTCATCAAACCGCTATGGGACTTAACAAGGAAATTTGCGTAGCGCGAAAGTTGATCTATTAAATTTTGCGGAAAAGCGAGCGAAGTGAGAAATAAAGAAAAGAAGAATAACAAAAACAATCGAAAGAAAAGTAGAAAAAGCGGCAGAGTCTTGCACACACACACACACAAAAACGCAAAAGTGAAAAGCCAAAAACGCTTTCGAAATTAACTATAAACGTTGTGCCAAAATGAGCGATTATTTATACAGTTAGTCAGTTAATAAATTTACATGTGCCACAAAATGTGGCAAGTGAGTGGTGGTGAATGGCAAGGTCGTCCATTTAAATGAAATGCATTGTAGCTATACTCGGAAAATAGCAGCAGCATCAACTTCTCAATTTTTACTTTTTTCGCTCTTGTCATTCCTCCAGTGTGCGCCGGCTTAGCGGCGGCGATAAGCAACTTTGTTCTGCGTGCCATGAAATTCCAAACGCGCTGCCGCATCGCTTCTGTTAACATAATCATTTCGCTGAAACGCTCGAGACGCAGCTGGACAATTAATTTAGCGGCGGCTTTGTTTGCAAAATATATATTTTTTTGCTTTCCTTTTTATTGTACGGGTGTGTATGTGTGTTTTTTTTTTGTATTACTTTGCAGTACGAACAAATTATGTTAACTATTGAGCGCGCACGCGGCGGCGGTGGCGGCGGTTATAGTAAGATATGCGCTCACGGCAATTGAACGCCCTGAGGCGCGATGCGCAGCAGTGTAACACAACCAGAAAGCAGAAAGAATAAGACAACTAAACTACAATGTTAGCAATAATGTGTGCAGCAACAACAACAGCAGCGGTTATGCCGATACAATTTAGCGCTTTTGCGGCGCTAGTTCAAAGGCATAACTTTGGCCGCTACCAAGTGAGCAGTGAGCAGCCATTGCCTTAGTTGTAGCATCGCACCAACAGCAGCAACAAATAAGAAATTTCACAGACAACAGTAGCAGCAATAATAACAATTAACAGCAACTTGGCCTAAACTGTAGTGCAGCCGCCGCAAGGCAGCGTGCTGGAGCTGTAACCGCAAACGCGTTCTAGGCGGTCGCCTTTCAAACCGCGCGCGCGCTGTGTTGCCGCATGTCGCCAGCTCAGCCAATCAAGTCTCGCTCACAACAATCAAATGCCGACAGACAAAAAAACAGAAAACCAACCACCACCGAGTGCCGGCTGCGATTGGAGTTGCTTCTCTTGCATGGAATGCGAACCGCTTTAATTAATGACGCTTGTGCGATTGTGTAAAACGAGTTCTTAACTAAACTTAGCGGCGCGGTGGTGGTGCGCATTGGCTTACCATTCTAGAGTCACGCATTTTACTTTTGCGTGTGGAGCGCGCGCGCACTCTCTCGCCGCCACTCGCAGCCATTTGCTCTGCGCGCGCAGATATTGGCGCTCATCATGTGTTTGCGTGCGGTGTACAGATTGGAATGTTGCAGATGCATGTGTGTATATTTTTTGTTGCCGCTTCTCTAAATTTTATAGCGTTTGCTTTTGTCAGTCGTTATGGCTACCAACAGCGAATGGAATGTAGCGAATGTACGAAGCGGCAGCAGGAGACATAAATCTAGAACAATAGAAGAAGAATAGAAAAAAAAACAAAATCAAAAAATAGGAGAAATTACTTTCATAACTGAAGCGCGCAAGCGCACGCTCAGCGGTACACAGCGATGCCAATGAATGTGAGTTGGTTTTGTGCGGCATTGATAAAGCCATGCACTTACAACAAATTTAATTTACAACACTTGTTGCAGCACAACTGCAAAAAGCGTAGAAAATATGCGCGCACCCTTTGACTGACCACAACATGCGTTTTGCATTTTGCGCGCGACCGGCCAACTAAGCACCATCCAAAGCTACATATTTTTACCCCTTCACAACGTTTGTTGCAACGCTTTTTAAATGAGCTAATGCAGTCAGCACTTTACTTGCCACGCAACATTAGTCACACGCAATGCTTGCCACTTGTTTGCTATGCTGAAGCAAAAAAAAAGTTTCTCTCTCATAGCGGCCAACATTATTCTGGGCCATGCGAACAGTGTGTGTGTGTGTGTAAAATACCAGGAAGCGTTTTTCTTTTCCACTCGTGCAACTAAATACAATTTCAACCATTGTACTTCGGCTACTTGTATTTCTTCCAGTGAAATATGTAATTATGTTACTAGTATGCGTGGATCTTCTAGCTGTTGGCTTTGTTCCCGGCACAAATGTACATTAAACGCTTGCGGAAGTGAAGCATAGCTGAGATTTAGCTCTTAAGAATATTTGTTAGAAATGTCGTATTGGCATCTGGTGGCGCGGTTCTTCAAGAAAATGTTGCAACATTCCCTTGAGCTTTTTGCTTTCAGAACCACTTTCTAATTATACTTAATTGATTTGAAGTGGAATTTGAAGTAGGCTTAAACTTGTGTGGCATGCCACTAAGTAGGTTGTTAAATAGCAGAGAGTTAGAAAACTAATTATTTCAAGAAAAAAAACGATATGTTTGATATCAAAAAAAATTCATCTAAGACTGACTAAAAGCGTAGGTTGACTTCTTCTTAGAGTTGCGTGAGTGAAATGTTTCGTTCACATGATAAATCCCAATACCTCAACCTCAGCGCTATTTAACTGGTTACTGTTTTGTGGCATTATTTTATGTAAAACCATCTGGACAGTCTCAGGCCATCCATCTGAGCACTCATTTTCCAGCTTGCAGATTCAACGAAATGACAACCACTGGCCTAAACTATTCACGAACCCTCCTACCCAAACACCTCTTGGAAAAGCTACCGAAGCTACTTCCAGCTTCTCACTCTTTTAATCAAATCCCAAATGGATGGAATATTACAAATCATACTTCAACCTCGGAAACCTCGGAGACGATCTTTTAGATTCTCACAGCTTTTTTAAAAGGTTACTCAAAACTGAATCACGTTCTGCTAAATCGGTGGAATATTAAGGTGATTTTTATTTCTAAAGCTGGGAATGCTAAAGATTTCAATTCAATAGCCCTAATGCCCTTTGTATTCAAGACGTTTGATTTTAGATCTATGTATGTACCAGACACAAATCACCCAATTCACCATACTCTCAACATGCCCACCTGTAAAGGAAATCAACGGAGGGTTCCCTGAGATGGTACGTACAATTGTGAGTTCGTTCTACTACATACAATTTACTATGAGTTGGTCTTTAATAATGTCAGTATGGAAGTATGGAAGCAGGGATTGTGCACTGCCTCCGGTCATAGATCGTATCTCTCCTAAGTGATAGGGTAATTCAAACTCCGGAGGGAGGAGTCTACTAGTATGACTTGTGGTTTTGAATAAACTGCTGATAAAGTTAGATTCTCAGAGAAGTGTAGCTAGTCAATACCGACGACACAGCAATACTGGTATCAAGTCTGTTTCCTTCGGTCGTAAGCGAAATTATGGAAAGGGCGCTAAAGGCTATAGCTTCCTGCGCTACAAACAATTCACACTAAGAACTTTGAGAAATATTACCTTAACTATTAAGCAAAAGTTTCGAGGAGCGGAAGTGGGTATGCTAAACAATGTGAAATACCTCGGTGTTATTCTGGATTTCCAACTTAATTCGAGGATGAATATTCGAAAGCGTGCAAGGAACTCCTCTGTGGCTCTCAATACAGCCCAAAGAATGTGAAGCAATTGATAGGGATTGAAACCAAGAATTGTACAATGGATGTATACATCTATAGCCAGTAACATACTTTCCACATAGGACGCTAGTCTGGTGGCACGTTCTTACTAAGGACTACGTTGTTAATTAGCTATGTGGGATTTAAATATCAGCATAACGGGTGCAATGAGATCCCATTCAACGGATGGTTTGAATGTTCTGTTCGATTCATTGTCAATATATATGTATATCAAGAACTCAACTGCCAATAGCCCTACAGATCGGGTGTCATGGGGTTCGGGAAGGGAAGGCCATTCGGCCACAACTCCATCCAAAGCACACTGGCACATGAGGTGCAAGCGCTGCCCACTGACTGTAACTACCGAAGACTTGAATTAATCACAAACCCCGCAAGAAAGTCCCAAGCCGCATGGACTGAACTCAGAGAAGTACCCTATTATGAAAGATCTTAACGGCCTTTACAGGCGTATAAAAAAAGGAGTGAAGGGTTGGAGATTTTCATTGAGCCATACGCAGCATCTAACGTTAGCGAAAGATTTGATTTTACGTTACAATTCTAATATAGTTTCCAAGGTTTCTCAAATTGTTAGAAAATTCCACACAATAAAATATATTTAAAGTAACAACAGTATCAAAAGTAAAATTTATTGTTTATAATTAACTTACATTTTATTTCAATTACATATTCACATTAGTAACCTGTTGGAATTTATCATTTAAATCCGATTTGATATCTATCTATTTTCTAACTAAGTACTAAGTCTGCTTTTTTGTAGAGAATGCTATAGTTCTAGGCAGTTTCTCTAATCGTCTTCTAACCTTTTGCCTTAAAGAAACACAATAGAGTTGATTTTGTTTTCCCATTGCTTTCTCAACGAAATATTTGTCGGGATGGTGGGAAGCAATACATACTCACAGAGCACTTGTTATTTGTTCAAAGTTCATGTAATAAAGTTTTTTTTTGGTTAGGTTTTAAAAATAATAACGTCCGAGTAGAATCTGTTGGAGTTTGCTTTATTATTGCCCCTGAAATCAGTGGTGTTCTCACGAGATTGGTTCGCGTAATTCGTGTTTTTTTTTATTTACTGAATATGTTACCCTTAGATTTTGGATCCTTTTCAAAATCGACTTGCAATTAAAAATGCGTACCTTTACGTTATTGGCGCCTCCACGACATGATTAGACCCGTTAAGTGACTTTATCAAATGTGCGATTTCATTATGCCGCACTCTGTATAAGCAGTGAATATAGAATAGAAAAAATGTACCTTAACAGAAGTTTTCTGCGCGTCTTCTAGGAGCTGATTTTTTTGTATTAATTTTTATTGACATAAATGACACATTTTGAATTACAATCAGAGCGACGACTAAACACTTCTGTAATGAAGTAAACCGAGAGCGCGGCCAAGGGTTTTGAACAATATTGTAGAGATTTATGTAAGATTTTGATAGTGCTTGGATTTAAAATTTGTATTAAATGGTAAGATCTAACTTTCATTTAACAAACGTTGGTAGATTTTTGTTATTAAATATACCTAAATACGATACTTGTAATTCAGTGTAATCCAATACTCAGTACAATTACAATTCATACCACCAATATAAAGACATTCCGAGATTTCATTGCCGCGCATGCCACGACAATCAAATTACTGGACAGAGAGAATTGTATAGAACGTTGTCAGAGCATATGTCGCTATATTTGGCTTTAAATAACACACTATAGTCCTTCTAACTACAAGAGCCAAAATGGGATGCTTCAGAAATTCTTTTAAGGGCCTTGGGCGAACATTCTTTTTTTTTTTTGTCAAATCCAAGAAAAATAATTGATCTGATCATGGTAAGAATCTGTGAGAATAGTCTTTCATAAGAGAGTGGGCGTGGTCCTGTTGGGCCCCGTATCATGTACTGCTGTTTGATTTCCGCATAGTACTTAAGTATCTAAGATTCGTCACCAGAAATTACTTTACTAAATTTTCTTAATTGGCGCTATAACCGACTAGGCGATTTGGGTTAATTTCACACGACAGGGAATTACCCAATCTGAAACCGCGTATGGTATCTAACGGCTCGGAGAGGTCCTTCCCAATTCTGACTGAGCTGGTGGCGCTGTTCAGCATCATTTTACATAGCCGTGCTAGTTTTGCAGAGATATCAAATTCAGACATTCGAATTTGTTTTAGGAAAAATCCAGCAAAATGCACTCGACCCTCTCTTTGGGCACCATTTAAAATTCGTGGAACACATGGATAAGATTTCTTTGCATATACCAGATGATAGCTTAATATTCACAATACTGCCATGTCATTCAAGCCAAATTCATTAGCAATCATCTCATGAGTCAATCATGGATTTTTGTCAACTTTGACCAAAGCCACAGTGATTTCATTAGTAGAAGAAAAATGTCCCATCTGGAATCTTCGGCAGCAAGTGGAAAATGTCTGCAGAGGCCGCGCTATCCATTCCATACATAGCTGGGGAGTAATGATTAGTAATCCTAATGATTAGTAATCGGATTAGAAACTTTTATTTTGCGGAATAATTGATTAATTAGGATTAGTTGGCTATATTAATCGATTACTTATTGATTAGATTAGAACTAATCAAAAATCTAATCGCGATTAGTGACGATTAGCATATCTAATCAAAACTAATCAAAACTAATAAAAAAAAAAATCGACTAGATTTCTCGATTAGTTTTGATTAGATTTGATTAGGTCAACTATTTTGAAATATTTTTGTAAAAAAAAATTTATTTATTTTTGTATACTATATTTATTTACATGATATAAATATTTTTGAATATTTCATAATATTGCATCAAGGTCACCCTGTTGTGCAGGCTCTTCACTCAGCTGATTCATACTGTTTTTGTATTTAAGTATTGACATTTTTCAACGTGTTTTGCTCAAGTTCCTTTTTTTTTGTGAAGCCAATGTGAAATATGGTTGTATTATTCCTGCGTTACTTTCTTTGAGTAATAAACTGCTAAAATTATCCAGAAAACCCTATAACTTGTATTTACTGTTCTTTTTTTTTAATAATAAAAGTTCTTTTAAGTTTGTTACTTTATGAATTAAACGGAAAAAAAACAACAAAAATATTTCAAAATAGTTGTTGGAATTTCCATATGCAATTTGTCCTTCATTAAATATTTATAGTGGCTTTAGTTTATGCCGATAACCGAAGATAATCACAAAGCGAATTTCTGTGTGCGATCGTTTTGACTGTTAGAGAGAGGTTTTGTAAAACAATTGCAAAGGGTTTGATATTTTTTGTTTTTGTTTTAAAAATTTAGAAGTCATCAGCTAAGCTCACTTTTGTTTATCGCCTCGTAGCTCGATGTTTTGTCAAACTACTCTTACCATTTATGGGGTGCGTGTTAATGATGTACCATATTATATGGCCTACGAAATTTTTCATATCCCGACCTATGTTCACAAGTGGAAAAAATGGTAGCAATATATGTCTGAGCGAAATTAAGGGTTAAGACATACACATGTATGCAGTAAAATTTCGCGTGAAATATTTTTTTTTAGAATAATTTAACCAACTAGTTTCCACTTAAAAATAATGAAACTGTGTAATGATCGATTTCTAATTTCTAATTTCTATTTTTTATTTGCATAACTGAGAATTTCATACGACTGAGGGACCAAACGCAAGTTTGATCTAAAGCTCCTACCTACCTCTTTCATAGGATACCTTCCTCTTTTTTAATGAAATATTTAAAGTTCTACCCAAGGCATAAAATTTGACTTGGTAATGACATAAATTGCTTGAAATGCCTTAATTTTGTTGGAGTTATATACAAAATATTAACGGTTATTTTCACTTCGCATCAAAACTTCATCGGCGCAAAGCTGACGGGCACCTTTTTTTTTAATTTGGCTAAGCTTGATTGAACTTTATTTAATACTTATTTCATGTTTCAGTCAATTTAAAGCTTTAATTTAGTTTACCGCTTTCTTTTAGCTATCTATCTGCTTTATAGGTAATAACTACGCCTAAAGTCAAATTGAAGTGTTTAATTTAATTTACTTTTTTCTTAATAAATAGTTATTACTTTATTTGGTTTATTGATGCAAATTTATTTCGAAATTATGCTTTAAACCCTATTTTGGAATTGTCTATATTAGCATCGATTAAATATATTATTCATATCGCCAAATTTACACAATTCTTCTCGTTTTCGTTATTCTAAGCTTACTTTTCATTTTGACACGCGTTCATTTGCATATTCATTTACATAAATAATTTAGCACTATGAGGCAAATGATTGAGCACAAAAAACAAACAAAACAGAAATTTACATAGATACATACATACATACGTAGGTTCATATATAAGTAATGACTGTACGCGTTAATACTTATGTTTACTTTTATACAAACGCAAAAATAATCAATCATTTTGGTGGCTTTGTTTTACTGAAAAGAATGAGAAACAAAAAATAAAAAATAAAACAATTTTATGCCACTTGTTGGAACATAAAGTGAATGAACGTTCATTCTACACACATACATACGTACATATATATATACATATATATGTATATGTGTGCATTATAATATTTTAATTATTCGATGAGCTCAGTCCAAATCTACAACCCACACAACGTGTGCCTGCCTGCCTGCCTGCCTTCGCGCCATATTGCCGAGTTTTGTACGCATGCAACAAATTAAAAATTCGAATAATGAATTTGACAACAAGAATTAGTTTCTGATCAGTTTTTTGACTTTGCACTTTATACTTTTTCATATAATTATTTATTTTGTTTATTGGTTTCTGCCTTTGCAATTTCGTTTATTGCTTTTTGGAACAATTAGTGAACGACTAAACAAAAGCACAGCTATTTTAACTCACGCAGTTGAAACCCAGCAGGAAAAAATTGAAGTAGTAAAGGAAATTTTCAGTTTCTAACTGTATTATTCTCCGGAATCACAGGTTTAAATTAGAATAGGTATTTAAAAACAGCGATGCGTAGTTACAGCAAAAATGAAGTAGACCCTAAAGTCAGTAGTAGTTTTTTGACATAACTTTCATTTGGAAATCTGCCAAAAAAAAGCTGTTACTAACTTAATAGTCAATTTCACGCCGACTGTGAATAAGGGCAATTGCTTTTAACTGCACAAAGATTATTACATTTTAATTAAGTCAAATTATAAATATGGAGTTTCCGAAAATCTCGACTATAGAGCCATCCAATGAATTTTTATAATTTTTTTGTGATTGTTTTGCAAATATTATTTACATATAGAGTATATATATTTACGATTGTATTCAATGTCATCTAAGGCACAGCAGCATACTTGTCTAATATCATCTTACGAATTTTCTATTCTAGCGCCATCTAGCGGATCCTTTTTCCGTAATGGTACTTCTCTCCCACATTTTACTTTTCGAATTTCATCAAAATTGGATAAAACAAAATTTCTGGATAACACGCTTCCGTGCTTTTCATAAAAGTATTTTTCATATCACCAACACCATACCTTTTTAATATCAATCAATAGCGGACAATAAATACTGATTTTCTGAATAACTCAATTTTTGGTACACCTAGTATCTCTCGTGGCACTCCAATTATTTGTTTTAAATTTGGTCAAAATCGGATCATAAATACAGATTTTATGAATAACTCGCCTCTAGCGCCACCTATCGCATTTTTTGAGTAAAAGTATTTCTTATGGCATCTAGCACCATACCTTTTTATACAGAGTAGAGATATAAACTGAAAGTATATGGAACAGCACCCAGCAGTAATGGCTCGATAAGTTCCAGGTACTTATACTCAAAACCCTCTCTTGAATGCTGAATCGTAGGGTAGTCCCAAAATAATAATAGTAGCTTTTTAAGAAAGTTCAAAGTCAAGTTTGAAAAATTCACTTCAAATAAAATATCTTTACGCGAAATTGGCCAGCTTCTAATCCTATAGACGAATTGCTGGCTGATGAGCTCGCTCGGCGGGGCACCTTGGAAGTCATTGCTCCAAACAGGGAGGAGGTGGGAGCTCCTCTGGCCGCCTGCAGACTTCTAGTGGACAGATGGGCTACGTCGGTTTAACCAGCGCTAGGGAAATACCACGACATGCAAAATTGCAAAGACCCTCTGACCGGTGTTGGCACGCAGGCTTTCGAAGAAACTCCGGGCGCTAACACAGCGATAATTCTCGATACTCATAGGAGTTCTGACACTGTCCGATGTTCATGCGATTAGGCTAAATATAGTATATAAACTTCTTTGCCGCAGTTGTTTGGAGAATGACGAGGTGGAATCACCTTTTCATTTTCTATTCAGCTGCATTGCCTTTGCGATGCTGAGGTTCAGCTACGTAGGCTCTACTTCATTAACACCCCAGAAGAGCTCTCAGTGGTGGAAATCGGTGTTTTGCGGGACTTCATTTTGGGTATGTAGCATTTCTCCAGCTAACCATTTTGGTTACGGTGTACGTTACCGTTCAAACATTTCATTGAAATCACAATGTACTATTTTAATATGTCGAAGTAAGTTCCCCCAGCGGTCACTACCACATCAACCTAAACTAACCTAACACTCAAAATTCCAACTCCGATTCCATAAAGCTGAATTGCTACAGACAGTTATTTAATAGCATTTTTTCAACAGAAATTGTGTGGTTTGGTAACACACAAATATTCGGCCAGAGTTAGCTTTTGTTTTCACCGAAGCCGAGCCGAACCGAACCGAGCTTTGGTAGCTGAACATAGCCGAAGCCGAAGACAACATTCGTATGTTTTCTAGTTGCAAGGAAATCATTTTCCTAAAGGGCTGCATGCTATGAGTTTTTTTAAATATGTAGTTTGAATTAATTCGAATTTTTCCCCAATTTGGTATTAAAAGAGGTTTAGGCTCAATGTGATCTTATATGTACATACATATGTGGGTGTGTATGTAAAAACATGTATAGGGTACACGACTTTGAACAAGAAGAGTCTATGGACAGCCGATTTCCCGGATTTATATTTTGTTTTAAATCGTGCAATTTTATTGGGACACCCTTTATGTCGACGAGTATAAATCTATATATCTATAGTATCTGAACACTTGCTCATTGAATTCTTGCTAATCTTTTCTTCAATATCTAAAGCTTCTAGTCATTTAATTTTCTTTATTTTGCAAACATCCACGCGTTCGTTCGAGCAGATGTTGTATTGCTCGCTCTGTTGATGATTCAGTTGCATTGCATTCGTTTGCCTTGCTTTGCATACCAGGCGTATGAGTCACCTTGGCGCGCAACAGTACAACCCGTGATAGTTGCGTTGAGTACTGGTAATATTTTTCGCATAATGGATGCTACAATGCGCAGTGTTGCCTTTGAGAATTTTCAGAAAGTCCCCAAAAAAGGGGGTCATTGGCGAAAGAAGGGGCCACCATATTTTGATTTTCGCTTTGCTATCATAATAAAATAAGAATTTTGAGATTTTGACTGAAAGCAAAATCGTATATGTATGTATATAAAAATCTCGTGTCACGGTGTTTATGGTCAAACTGCACCGAAACGGCTCGACCAAATTTTATGAATTTTTTTTATGTATATTTGGTAGGTATGTCGTAAAGTATATTTTATGCTTGGAAAAGGGTTGCCAAGGGTTGGGAAAGCGGTTCGTCATTATTATTGTTTGAAAAGTCGAATAAAATTAAATTACAAACAGGTTATATGAAATAATAAAATATCGGCAAGACGATTCATAGCTAACTTTATAAAGGTTGCCAACTGTTTCAAAAGTCGAATTAAATTAAATAGTAAGCGAGTTATATGGAAATATGAGTGTCAAACTGTTCAATTGGCATATAGAGGGTTGCCACCTGATGGAAAAGCCGAATTTAATTAAATTATACAGAAATTATTTGAAATAGCAAAATATGGGTGTCACGTCATTCGTTTCGCACGGAGAAAGTTTATTAGCGTAATGTGAGGGGGGTTACTACCTTTTCAAAAATCAAATTTAATTGAATTATGCACAACGACAAGGTTCATACCTATATTTTTGAGAGAGTTTCCACCGGTTATATGCGACAGAAACCAAAATTCGTTTTCAGATTACATCAACAAAGGACAATTAATAAGTAAATTAGACAGGGCAACGTCTGCCGGAATTTTCTAGTATTTAATTAAAAGACAGTAAAATTAGGTTTTATTATTGTAAAATAAATCAAATTTACTAGTGTATAAAAATCTTTCGCATTGCAAGCCAAGGCACCTTAAACTGTACTACGGCAAAATTTAAAATAATTTTATTTTTGTCTCTATGGCTACAATGCCGAAGTTTACATAACTTGACATTTCCAGCCGTGACGCGAAATCGCTCAGCTGTACATCGAACTCCACCTTATCTGTCCCGCCTTGGGACAAGATTTGCACAAAACAGAGTTGCAATCATATACAGAAATCGAGTTGCTGCGAGGAGATGGGTTGCATTTCCTTTATAAGTTTTCAGTGATGCATTGTTTCGCATTTACCAGAGAAAATGAGTTTTAATATAGTTCTGTGGACATTTTAGAAAATAATCTTTAGCAAGAATTAAAATTTTGAAAAAGTCGGTGCAAAGGCAGCGGTTACGACTAAACAGGGTCGAATTGCCCCTTTAGCCACACAACGGCAACACTGTCTACAATGGTTGGGCAATTTTTATTTATTAATTTTAAGAGTAAGCTTTTAGTGTAGAAATAACCAAATGGGCATTGGTGGCAGACTACGTATTATTGCATAACATTTGAATATAAAAATTTAATATTTATAATTCATTACAATTTTACTGGCAGTGTGCAACGCCGCTTTATGATCTGTAAGAAATTAAAAGAGTAAGTCGTATAGATTTTATTAATATTTGTGAGCGAATTAGTTCCCATATTTGGAAACATTTTTTTAGTGTTCCTTTAAAGTATTGTAATTGAACATACATATGTCTTTATCATGTAAATTAGGGTGGCCCTGAATGGAATGGGAGAAAAGGTAGAGGCGGATTCTCAATAAAGCAGGGTTTTCTAAAAAAAGAACAAATATTGGCGAACCCAATTGAGAGTATTGGTGCACACCGTGCCCTCGATACCAGGTAGGTTGGTATTGAAAATGAGCGGATTCGGCTGATAACCATGCCCATATAGCGGTGTTTTATAAAAATCAGAAACATGACATATTTCAGCAACTACGCGGTAGGCAAACCTGTCAAATGGTACATTTTATTCGTAAATTTTATATACAAATATATAAATATAAGAACCGTCTAAATTAATGTTTTAATGTTTGAAATTTATGAAAAATCAAAAAAATATCGTCAAAATTTAAAAAAAAAATTAAAAAAATGTGTTGAAATTTTTTGCGTATGCAGTTTTATAGCTCATTTAATTTAGTTTAGTAAAGTGCTGGTTTTAAGGAGCTAAAAACTTTCGCACATTTTTTTTTTTGTCTTTTAAACTTGCGGTATTTTTGTTCATAATACGTATGTATTTTATAAAAGTTCCTATAATAATTTTATATGCCGGCGATATTCTGCATGTTCCATCACTTGTATAGGCGATATATGAAAAAACATTTCAAGTTCAAAATTGAATAAAAAGTTTAGAAAATTGATGGTTGTTTCCAGCCACTACAAACTTGCACTTTATTATCCCAAAATTAAATTGGCTATACAAATGTACACCCAAAAAATGACTTAACTTCCTTCTAAAAAATTAAAAATTTGTAAGAAAATTTATTGAGTTTTTATAAAATTTGTATAAAATTTAAAACATTAGTTTACATGGTTTTTGTTATAGCATAGATTTAAATAAAGTTAACGAAAAAAATGTACCCAGAAAAACCTTGCTAATATTATAAAAAAAATTTGCATTCGACCGGTTTTGCGCGCCAGTGTAAAACAGTTGATTTTTTTTTTAATTTGGTGCACAGGGTTGAGTTGAAAAAGGAAAACGTGAGTAAATTTTTGTTTTGGAAAATAACCGTGGCACTGCCCTCTTTAGAGCAAGTATGTATATCTCCGAAACCACCTTACTAAAACATAACAATAACTTGCACAAATCTAAAAATCCAATATTTCAATAACTATAAAATTGTATTTGCTCAAAATTAATAAACGGGATTGGATTGGAGAAAGAAAGACGTGGGTAAAAAGATAGGCATAAACTTTAAAGTAAAGAGGTACATAAATCTCCGAAACTACTTTATCAAACACTAACAAATTTGGTACGCGTGCATTTCTACTGAAATTCGAAAATTATGAACATCGGATGAACACCACGCCCACCTCATATATAACTTTATATTTAAAAAACCAATTCAAATAAATATTTTAGTAGCTATAAAAGGCAATTTAGTCAAATTTGATACTGGGTTGAAGAAAGCAATAAGTGGGTTAAAAAAAGTTTGGAAATAGGAATCGCGCTACCCAATTTAGAAAAAAATTTATATTTTCCAAAATACTGCATCAATATATCAAATTTGTTAAACACAGAACATTTAAACTCAGGAAGTACAATTTCGAAAATTATAGAATTTGGAGTGAAAATCACGCGTACTTCTCAAATAAAATAAATATAAAATTAGCAAAAAATTAAATTTTGATACGAATTATTCAATTACAGAGAGAAATGCGTAAAAATACAAATTTTGTAAAATGGGCGTGTTAAGTTATTATTATTATTATTGCTGGGAATTAAGCACTGCTGCCATACAATATAGGCATAATCATTTCCTTTTTTTTATACTTTTTATAAATAAATGTCCTCTATTTTTCAAATTCAAGTATATTAAATTAACTGAATTTATTGCATACAACAAATACTTTTTGTTTAAACTATTAATATAGATTTTATGCCCTTAGCGCCATTTAGCGGATCCATTTTTGGTAAAAGTATTTCCTTCCATATCCTAAGAATACTTTTTTAATTTCATCCAAATCGGTCGACAAATACAGATTTTACGAATATCTCGACACGTGCGCTACCTAGCGGATTAAAATATAACCTATGTTTGTGCCACAGGTATGTTGGCTGAAATTCGTTCATTGATATTTGAGCCAAGTTTTAACAAACATATCTACCTACTATGTGCAGTGTCAATCATATTGATTTATCCTTTAGAACTACTGCCATACTTTGGCAAGGTTTATACCGCCTTTGCCAGAATCTCGGTTGCTCAGGGTATTTCTCAAATAAATAAATAAATTATTCAAACACCAAACAAGAACGCAAAGAAAAAGAAAGAAACAAGAAATGAACGGAATTAAAAAGTATATTCCCTAAACCCGTGGCACAGACATAAGCTGCATTTTAATCCGTTAGGTGTCGCATGAGGCGAGATATTCAGAAAATCCGTATTTACGGTCCGTTATAAATTATATTACAAAGGTATGGTGCTGGTGCCATAAAAAATGTGTTTATGAAAAATAAATGCGCTAGGTGGCGCCAGAAGCATTGCGAAAATTTGTATTTATGATCCGGTTGCGATAAAATGAGAAAAACGTCATATAGTGGATGCGAAGAAAAGTAATTTTACGAAAAATGGATCCGCTAGATGGCGCTAGAATAGAAAATCCATATTTATGGTCCGATATTGATAAAAGTATTCGACCTCGGGACCTTTTTTGATCCACAGAAGCTGGATTTCTTGCTTCAAAAAATCTTTTGTAACTGTAAGCAACGTCGATGAAGTATAATAATGAATTGGCTAAGAGTTATCATAGATCTTAAACATTCTCTGCAGTCAGTCTTACAAAACGAAAACTATGAAAAATCAACGGATATTTTGAGAAAATTGCTGCTTGAATTTTTTGGCAATGAAATAATACGACAAAACCAAAAATGAAGAAAACACCGGCACCTGGCCATTGCACTGCAATGGGTTAATGAACTGTGGCAAGAGGTAGCCTCAGGAGATTTCTGTTATTTATTTTTGTATTTGCACTTCTATTTATTTGCCATTTGTACTGAAAAGAAAAAATTATTACTATTTCAAGGCTAATCTGTACAGTGGCGATCAGCGCTAAGCTGAATTTGTAAATTTTGTTTGCAAATTATTTGCAGCATCTAAACTTAGCATTTTTTTCCAATTTATTTTCAATTAATTTTGTTTTGTTATCTCAGTCAGGAATTTAAACGCTGCAGGGTACAACAACACAACTAATTACAAGCGTGTCTATTTTTTAAATACACGGCTTCGGGGCACAAATATTCTTGAAAGATAAATATTTTTTCTTGCATTTATTATTTGATTTTGATTCTTTGATTGGTTATTCAAGTAACTTTACATTTTTTCACAGTGTTTTACATTTCATCATTTCTTGTTCACTTGCATATCAAAAAAAAAAAATTTAACGCAGTAGTAGTTAGAAATTAGTAAAATTTAGTAGAAAAATGGATTGTGTTTCCGGAATAAAGTGATGGAATTCGCATTTCTAAATAGGGTTTCATCGACTTTTTCGATGGTTTTTTATTTCGAAATTTTATTTTTCGAATTACAAATAAACAGGGCGTTGTTTTCACAAAGTTTTTTTTTATAAAGTTTGGTCAATATCTTTCCTAGAGTGCGTTAAAAAAAGTACACACTGAAATATTTCTGTAACGCTTTTGGTTGACAATTCACACGTTTTTGACAGCATCAAGTTTCTTTTAGTATAATTTTTAGTTGAAATCAAAGCGAATTCATATACGGTGCTGTTGAAAAAGCTGCTGAATGAATTCGCTTGCTGAACTGAATGTTAAAATTATGTGCTTGTTGTAATTCTCACCGATTCTCACTGTCATTGTGCGTACAAATTGTTAGTGTACATTTTTGTTGTTGTTCGCTTAACACCACCTGGTATGAATTCGCCATGGTGGAAATAATTTGCAGCTCTCTCGAATTTTTACGCTCTCTCTCTCTCTTGCAAGTTCTTTGGGTTATTGAACGCTTTTCTAGTAAACACTTGCAAGTACTGATAACAATTTGTAACATTTTTTTTAATGTTGAACGGACCTATAAATGCCCCTATCTATTTTTGATTATAAACTCCAATTGTAGCCGACGATGTAGCAATACTGGTATTGGGTCAATTTTCTTCAGCCATAAGCGAAATTATGTTAAGGCCCCTTAATACGAAGGTTGACGGTGGGCCAATGTCAAATACCTTGGTGTTATTCTAGATCCCAAACTTAATTAGAGGCAGAACATTGAAGAGCGTACAAGAATTGTACACTGAATGTTTACAGCTATTGTGTGAACTATACTCTACTAAGGGCCGCTGGTCTGCTGGCCAGCCTTTACCAAGGATTAGGTTGTTCAGAAACTATGCGGAATTCAAAGGTCAGCAGTCGTTAGCGTAATGAGTCCAAATAGATCCTGTCAAACGGATGTTTTTAACGCTCTGCTTGATTTATTACCGATAGATATCTTTATTGAAAATTCAGCTGAGTGTCTTAGGATTCTGGATGGAAAAGCTGTTTTGCCATAGCACCATCCTCCTGAGATTAAGGTGCTGTCTTTACAGATTAATCAAAGATTGAGTGCGGGGTTGGTGCAGGGATTTTCATTGAGCAATATAATCCAAAGTTATCTGTTCACATACCGTTCCATGCAAGCGTTTTTGAGACCGTAAAGTTTGCGATTAAAGCGGCTATTGAGGCATTCTCTTCAATATCGGTTAGATTTCTGCTAAAGTTCCGATCAATACAAGATTACGATGGTATAGGTATTGCGGCAAAAGGTCGGATGAACTAGCGAGGTGCGACTTTGTAATGAATGCGCCCCACGCGATGGACATGGGCGCCTCACTTAGGGAGAGCAAGAGCTGAATTGCCGAAATTTATGATCAATTTCATCTCTTAAACACCTTTAGAGGGTTTTCTTGCTATTTTTGGTGCTTAATTTTGTTCCCCCATTTGACAACGAATGATGGACGCCATGACTTGTTATTTTTAATGCTATCACTAATATCTTTAATTTCCATATTTCCCTATAAATTTGTATGTTTTTATAGTATAATACAATTTTGGTTTATCATGTTTTTGTTTGTTTCGTTGTATTTTGATTCATGTGAGAGAAATAAACAGCAGTTTTGTACCCAGAGTAAAACTAGAACAAAATTTAGAATACCTCTCTGCTTTAATTCCAATAAGAATATCTTTTTTATGATTGGATATGACTTTTAAATAAAATCAAAAAGATAATATGTAAAACTAAGAGGAAAACGTTTCAAAGTAATTAAGAAGGTGTTCCGCAGAATTAAAATGAAAACCTTTCCAATAAAATTTTTGTTTTCATTAGAATATTCTATACATTTTAATGAGCTGATGATCTTATCAATTAGAAATTATTGCCGCCAAATTTTTTTAGGTAGATTAATAATAATAATATAATAATTTGGCGCTTCTATCAGTCACGTCGTCAAATAAAATGAAATTAATAAATTGAATTAGATCGCAGTAAAAACGAGAGAATCTCCTTTTTAGTTAATTTATATTATTCTTACTAATAAGAAAGAAGTTACCTTCTTGTTTTCAGTCGTTTTCTTTTTTTTTAAATAAATCTTAGAAGAAATTCCAAATAATTTTAAGAACATTTTGTAGCTAAAATTTCTTCAATCTTCTCCCCTCTCGTTGGCCTACAAGCTTTTTAAGACGTCGACCTCTTTAATTATAGGTGAACTTTTTAGTTCTGTACTATGGGGCATTCTTTTGTAAATCGAACACCTTTTTGAGTTGACAATTTTGAAATTTTTTTTAGAGAAGCAGAGAAAATAAACTTAACATGTGGCAGAATTGGATATAGCATTGAAATTCACAATGGTCATATTTCGAAACAATTTTTTTTTTAAAAAACCCGTATACGTAACTTCATACAAAAAAATTGAGGATATTTTGAGAGGTGGAAATTTTTTTTGGTCCAAACCCGTACGATTTATAAAAGAATGTCCTATATACATGAAATTTATAAAGTCTTCGGCAGATCCTAAAGAGAGTAAACTAAAATATCCAGTTTTTGAAATTAGTTTATGCATTTGCCAATAATTATGAATAAAATACTGACTTTTGGAACATGATCCACGATTGGAAGTCAGCAATTTTTTAGGTATTAAGAAGATAATTTCTTTCCCTTTGGAAGCCAATAAATAGCGCGGTTTCTAGAATATGATTGTTTTACGCATTGTCGGCCACGTTGTGTCTTAGTTTAGATCTTACAAAGATATTAAAGTTCGTATTGACGACCAAATAAGATATACTATTATATAATTCCAATTTTCCACATTTCTAAATAAATTGGTATGGTTTCAGAAATTCACTTCACTCCAGGAATGGTAGAATACAAGATAGCGCCTTCCGCGGACCTTTAGTCCTATCTTTGTCGATTTGACAGCCTCCAAGATTTCGCTGACGAAATAAAGACAATTTACACAAACAATGCTAAAAAAAACTGTTCAGTCGTTCTGCTGTTTGCCTGCTTATTCTGTGTTTCTTCCCCTAATTTTTTATAAGTTTTTCTTTGCTCTCACCTTCTCTAGCTGTTATTACGTCACTACTCGTATCAGTTGCTCTCAGTGCGGTAGACGTAATCCTGTTTTCTATCATTCTTGGCAGATAACACTATAACATCCCTCCCATTTCTACATTAGAAGCAACACTCGGTTTTCCATAATTTTTAATATCTTCTCAAAATTAAATTTTTGCAAATGGTGGAATAGAGTTACCAGTGTACTTAACCAGCGGTTGCCTTGAGTGGGTTGCAATCGACCTTCCATGCAGTTCACATTAAATTTACTTGCATTAAACCTCTGCGCGTTGAAGGAGAAATAAGGGAAAATGGAAGAAAATAAAAAGCAAAGAAGTGAGCAATTGAAAATTAAATTGAAATTAAAAGATATAATTCCATAAAAACGTGTACTCGTACATAGGTATGTATGTAAGTAGTTTGTGTGTATGGGGTTAATGTAGTGGCAATAAAAAAACGAAGTCAAAGCGATTGAAAGAGCAGCTAGCTGTTGAAGAAAGAAATAGAAAAGGCAGCTACTAAAATAAGAAATAATATGCACATTGAAAAAAGGAACACCTTCGAGACAAAGGTCAGTTAAACAAAGCGAAATTGAAATGACCAACAATGACAAATTGAATTGCGCATGCGCTACCTTTGCGCTGCTAATTTTTACGTTTTGCCCGAGGTATTAGCAAATGCGTCAAAAATTTCCATTTGTATGAAGACACTAAGTCGTTCTCCGTTACAGCTACTGAGATGTTTGGTCATGTCCTTATTATGTGACATAAAACACTGTTTCTCTTGAAATTTAATTTTTATCATTAGATATCAATACCAACTATAAATAAGACTTAATATTCTTTCAAAAATTTGTTAAAAATTCTAAAATTTACCTCAAACACTGAAAAGACGAAAAATGTGCTAAGCAAGTGCATTAAAATTGTAGGAAAAAAAAACATAAATAAATACATACCTATAATAAGCAAAAGACTAATGCTATTTTATTCATTTAGTTTTGAGACCAGCTGCAGGCAAGTAATATGTAGTAGTTGTTGCTATATTTCTGGGTTAATTTAGCTGTCCAATGCACCTAGGCTTACCCAACTGAGCATGCCTAGCCAAGCATTACTGCCACGCTATTTGCAACTGAATATTTTTGGAATGAAAAGGGAAATTTTTATAGCTCATGGTTTAGCATTAAAATAAAATAAAAGTGAAAAAGAATAATCAGTAAAACAGAAAACGAAATTTTAATCGTTTCGTGAGTTAGATGAAAACTACAAGTAAATAATTGAAAAAATGCACACAAAAAAAAAACAAGCTGAGTTGAGTGGCACCGAAAATTTTCATCGAAAGCTACACATTGCAATTTCTATGACTTCATTTACATAAGTCAAGTAGTAGGAGTTGTCTGAAGTTTTTAACTGACTTGAGGAAATTTCGAGTTATGTTCTTTTGCACGAATACACTTGCATGAAAAGGACATTTTTCTTTGAAAATATTACTTCACATTGCTTCATTATACCTTTCATGAGAATGAAATGGTATATTAAGTTTGGTCCGATGTTTGTAAGTGCCAGAAGGAGAAGAGATAGACCCATCAAAAAGTATACCTAAATGATCAGGACGATGAGCTGAGTCGATTTAGCCATGTCCGTCTGTCTGTCCGTCTGTCCGTCTGTCCGTCTGTTTGAACGCAAACTAGTCCCTCAATTTTAGAGCTATTTTGATGAAATTTGGTGAGCAGGTGTCGTTGTACAAATGATTAAACATTTGTCGGAATCGGCCAGATCGGGTGACTATAACATATAATACAACCGATTATTCAGATATTGAATTTTGCGCCATAACTCCTCCATTTAAGCAGCTAAAGGCTTGAAATTTTGCACAAACATCAACCATTATTAGCTATATATTAGTATTCATCAAGATCGGAGTTCACAGTGTAAATCGGCAAGATAAATTCAGGATTTGCAGAAATATCAGCCATTATTAGCTACGTATCAGTATTGAAAATCATGAAGATCGGAGAAATATAACATATAGCTCCCATACAACCGATTGTTCAGATATTGCATTTTGCACCATAACTCCTCCATTTAAACAGCTAAAGGCTTGAAATTTTGCAGAAATATCAGCCATTATTAGCTACGTATCAGTATTGAAAATCATGAAGATCGGAGAAATATAACATATAGCTCCCATACAACCGATTGTTCAGATATTGCATTTTGCACCATAACTCCTCCATTTAAACAGCTAAAGGCTTGAAATTTTGCACAAACATCAACCATTATTAGCTATATATTAGTATTCATCAAGATCGGAGTTCACAGTGTAAATCGGCAAGATAAATTCAGGACAAATATTTATTGCGAAAAGTAATAAGCTCAGCGCAATATCACATGAATCATAGCGTTAAACGTTTGGGAACTATTTACGGATCTGATAACTGTTTTCAAAGACCGACATATGTAGGTCTTACATATTAATACTTAATTATTTGTATTTTTTAAATGTTGAATATCAAGCGTCGATACGATATTAAAAATATTCAAAAACCATTCCCTTCTTAAAACATAGTTCTTTTTAATTACATAAGGAAAAGCATTAAATAATTTATAACAATGCCTTTACTAGAATTATTTTTATTGATTTGAAGGAAATTTTCGCTTTTAACTATAGGTAATACGAAATTGTAATACAATAACACGTTTTTTACTATTCTTCCATTCATGAAAGGTATGAAGCCTTCGGCATAGCCGAAGACAGCGCTGTTTTTACTTGTTTTTACTTACTTTCATTTGCACTTCTCAGAAACCATTAAAATGTAAAAAAGGTCAATTTTTACTTTTCGTTGAAAATTCGGAGTTTGTTACTTTCATTTGAGATAATGTTAATGACTTGGCCCTCTGATGATGCATGTATGTATGCATGTATATACGAAGTATACTAATACCATATAGGGTAAATTCAAATCAAATTGAATCGTTTTGCTTGATTTTGAGTTCTTTCTTCGTGGGAAATTATTGAAAATTTTTCTAAAAACTCGATTTTTTTCAAATTTTGTTTTTTTTTTTTGCAAATGTGGTAAAGGTCTCTTTTTTTAGGCAAAGGTCCCTTTAAAAGATAAATGTGTAAAACAAGGTATTTTTGGAAAAAACATTTATATCGTGAAATAAAAAAAAGTTTTAAAAAATTTCAAATTGCATTAGTTTTTTCTCTTTATTTATTTTTTTTTAATAGTAATAGATGTATGTATGTATATAGACAAAAGTATGCAGTAGCCTCTATTAGCCCAAATTTGCTATTTGGAAGCTATGCTTTTTTTTAAGTCATAGTACCAAATATTCAGTAATTTTAGGCTTCATTTATAACAAATGCTATCAGTTCGCCAAAAGTGGCTCAATCGTTATGCCCGTTTTTCTGTTAATAGCTAAAGGTTCATTCTAGAAGAAAATTGTAAAGTTTAGTAAATTTTCGGAATTTTTTTTTCGTGAGCGTTTTTCATATGTGCAAAAAATCAAATGAGTTTCAGCCCAAAAATTTTGACACTACCTCGATTTTTCCATTCTTAATTTTTGTTTTCGATTCGTATTATATGTGAACATTTTTCAGAAGCAACTAATTTGGTTTTTAATAGATTATGATTTTTTGATTTTCAAGTGAAAAGAGACATACCAAGTACTGAAAATGAAACTACATAGAATTAGAGTGTATATGATGAGTATATGTGCTTAATACAGAGCTTTTAAATAGTGATTATCAATTCATTTTTTTTTAAATCCATTTAATGATTAATTACATTTTTTCTTACCTTTCAAAATCAATGGTCATTAAAAAAATAAAAAAAATACTCATACTTTCAACCATTGGGAAAAAATCAGAAGTAATCAAAAATCGTAATGCAATTATTCTTCTAGTGATACATTTTTTTTTAAATTTTACGTTTTTTTTTTGAATGAAAATAAATAGTATTTTTTTGTTTGACCTTAAAAGTTACCAATCTCTTTTAACAATAGAAAATTTTCGAAAGAAGACAAAATTTTCGAAAGAAGACTCGGTTAAAAAAAGGCGCCTGGGTGTATTTATAATTCCGGAAAAAACGAGAAAGGTCTCTCGCCAGGACCTGACGATGTCAACTGAGTATTGAATAAAATTACAGTTTCCTTCATTCGGCCATTGTTCTTCCATAACTTCTACTCCCTTCATTGAATCGCTTAACGGGGTCTTCTACTCTTGCGGTTTAAAAAAAAAAATCGATTTTTTTCTTTCATTTCAATATACATATACATATGTACCTGAGAATACGCCACAGAAAGGATTTCAGGAATCCGAAATGTAAGCTACTACATTCACGTTTTACACCGTAATTTATTTTTAAATGCGTTTTTCCGAAAGTAGTGGTTTTTAGCTGCCGAATAAGACGTTCCATAAAAGTATTGGTCCAATTTCAATAATTTTTCTTTTATATTATTCGATAAACATACCACTACGTTTTCCTGAGTACGATTTGCAAAATTTTTGTTGTTTTATTTTTATAGTCTCGTATGTGTCAAAAAAAGACATAAAATTTAAAAAATTTTAATAGACTTAACACCGCTACGTAGTATAGATAGGGCAGGCTACGGGTAAGAGAAGACTATATCATCCAACAACATGGAAATGCTGAGCAGAGGGCTGGTGTCAACAAAGTAACAATATTCGAAAGAAGATTTACGATTGACTTCGGGAATAAAGCAACATGGCGTGGATTTTCTTTGGAAATACACCACCAACCAAGCAAACTACCTTGGTACACTGCTGGCTCTAAGACTCCGAATGGTATAGGGTCCGGTGTCTTTGGTTCCAGATTCCAGAACACACAAATCTGTGGCAATGGGAAGGATACGAAGTATCTTCCAGGCGGCGGTATATGCCATTCTCCTGTGAGCAGAAAACTTAACCTCTGGAGGAACTATTAAAATGAGCCTTAAGTCATTTCAATCAACAATCAATCATCACTCTAAGCCTTATCGTCATTCGAGGTTAAATCATCATTTGTGGTTGAGTGTATAGAACCCCAATTCTCTAGCAAAGCTCCTCTACATTCCAGGCCACAATGACATCGAGGTCAATGACATAGGAAAAAAGGAAATCCCATTTGTATATTACACATTTACACATAAGAGCATTAAACTATTCGATTTATTTAAACACCTATGCTTCTCTTCTTTACAGTGAAATAGAGAAAATAATCAAATAAAATTAAAATAATTAAAAATAAATAACTAAAAATAAATAATCAAAAGGAATTAAAGAATAGTTAGATTATTTTTTTGATTTTTTTTAATTTTAATTATTTTTGTTAATTGCAAACAATCATGATTTTGATATTTAAATGATTTCCTATTGTAATTGATTACAAATTTTTCGATTGTAAAAAACGAATTGGTTTAATCATGATAGTAATTATTATTACCAAGCCCAACCAGTTTGGAACAAGTAAAGAAGAGCGCCCGTTGAGCTAAAACAGAAAATTGCCCGCTGTCCGCCTTTTTTTCTACTAATAATTTAATGCATTTAATGGTAAGCATTTTTTAGTGCAAACTTCTAGGGCGAATGTTAGAGAGGAGGGATAAAAATAGAATCTTAGTAATTTTTCAAGGCTCATATTTCGAAAAATATAACTCGGACGTAATCGAGTGTGTAGCGTATGCGCGCTGGCCAGGGCAAGTCACTTCAAAAATTATAGGAAACAGTTTTTTCTAATAGCGGTCGCCCCTCGCCAGGCAATGACAAACTTCCGAGTGCATTTCTGCCATAAAAAAATTTCTCATAAAAATCGTTTGCCATTCGGAGTCGGCGTAAAACTGTAGGCCCCTAAATTTGTGTTACAACAACAATACCATATCACGACCTGTAGCAGATGTGCGGACAACCATCAAACTATTTATATGGTGTAAATGCCAAATTATTTTTGAATTATTAATTGATATATTTCGAGAACAACTTTTAATTTTCAGACCAGTACAAAAGTTTTCGAAATACAAAATTTTAAAGTTGTTGAAAATTTAAATTTGACAGAATTATAAAATTGAGTGATCTATTTTATAGCCCTATTTATGTTAGTAAAATAAATCTAGAGAAAAATTGTACAAAGATTTCAGAATTTTCGATCGAAATTGACAAAAAGGAAATATACAATTGGGTAAGCAGTTTTTAGGGGGGAGGGGGGTATAAATTAACGTTGATATTTTTTAATTTTTTCCTGAATTTTTCCTGAATGTGTTGCTCAGTTTTTTTTATATAGTATTTATTAAAAAAAAAAAAAAATTTTTAAGAAATATGTAGTCAAAATATCTCAATATGTATTGTAATTATATGAAATTGGCTGTATTTTGTGTATCATGACCTCCACTTTGCTCCCACCTATGTTCGAATTTTCAAATTTAGACTATACAAAATTTAATTTTGCACCATTTTGCACAAATAAAAACTTCCAATATTATTTAGGTATTTGTGCATAAATGCATGGGCATCATCTCATTGCAATTTAGTTTCTTTTTCTCCATCATTCACTGCCTATTGACCTGCTTTCTATCAACGTAATATAACGATCAGCCGCCGATGCTATCGAGTTCTAAGTATGTAGAGCTAGAGCGCTGACTCTGAGGCCTGGCACGTTTCCACCAAATTGCGGCCACCAGGGATTAACGCACTTGTTGAATTTCTTGCTTGTATACATACAAACACACATTGTTGTTATTGTTGTTAAGAAACTGTTAGAGCGCGTGCCACAATGTGCGCAGTCGCTGATTAATCAAAAAAAAATTCTTAGGCACAGACATTGATGAGTGGCCATAGACAAGTGATGAGATTGAAGTTGCAACTAAAGCTGTGTGCACAAGCAGAGTACAAGTGGTAATGGCAGTAGTGAACAACAACAACAACAACAACGCCAACAACCACTGCATGCTGTACGCATTGCCTCGTGCACTTTGCAACCAACATTCACGCACAACCAACCCGCGCCGACTGACTACCCTGTCGGAAATAGAATTACAGTAGAAGTCCGATAATCCGGCACGCTCGGGACCGGCTCGGTGCCAGACTACCGGAAATTCCCTACAAATACAGTATGCAAATACATACATACAACAAAGTTTATTTTACATTTCATATAATGTATGTATGAACACGTACTGTAAAACATATTTCACTTAGATTTAAAAAAGTCACGAATGTCTTTTTGTTTTCTTGACTTTTGGCGTTTAGTATAAAATTTATTTCGAATGAAATGTAAATCAATATTTTCTGAAGCACTTATTTAGTGATTCTGTAGCTTCTGCCCAGCTGATTTTTTCCTTTTCTTCCGTTTCGGCATCTGAGTCACTTTCTTCAAGATTTTGAATAAGCTGAGGGTTTACTACAATGTTGATAATGTCCTCATCGGTTAGTTCTTTTTCAACAGGCTCATCTTTAGGCAGGTTTTTCAAGGGATTGTCAGCACTTCTTTTTTTTCTCATCAGTCTGCAGAGTTAGGTCAGATACAAGGTTTCCAGCTGGCCAAAGTTTTATTTTTGGAGTGTTGTATTTTTTACCTGATTCCAAGACAGTGCAATAGCATAGACGGCATCTTTTACTGTAAACTTTTTTTGAAAATCAGTCACATCACAATCCGCATTTAACAGGCCTTAAATAAAAGACCTTCTATAAAAGCATTTACAATTTCGAACAACCCATGGGTTGAATTAAAGATGTTACGTTAGGTGGGAGCAGAGTAGCAACAATATTTTCAGAAACTTACTCATCTACTGGCGGGTGGGCTTTGCAATTGTCCAAAAGAAGGATGGCTTTAGTATCTTCTGGTAGACCAAGACTTTTGAAGAATTCCTAGACCTCAGGCACAAAGTGGTGAAAGCACCAGTCTTTAAAGATCCTCGCATTTGATTGAGCATCGTATTGGACAGGCAAGTGTGCAACATTCTTAAAAGCCCTGGGTTTTGCAGGTTTACCTATCTCACTCGGTGGTTTCCAGACGCATTAGCACATAGCAAAACGGTTAATCTGTCTTTGTTTTTTTTTTTAAACCCTTGGCTGCTTTTCTCTTCCCTCAGCTAGTCAACATTGGTAAACATCGCCCCAATAGCCCTGTTTCATCAGCATTGTAAATCTGTTCAGGTGTTAAATCATTATTAGCCACGATTTTCTCAAACTCGTCTTTGTATTTTTCTGCAGAGTTTTGGTTTGCTGAAAGTGTTTCTCCAGTTACATCAAATCTTCGAGTTCCATGCCGAAACTTAAAGTTTCTGAGCCAACCGTTAGAATAATTACATTCACTTTCAGCAACTCCTAAATCTTTGCCGCATTTCTTTGCCTTTTCAAACAATCATTGGCCCTGTTACCGGCTTTTCTTCAGAACGTACTGCACTATACCATTTGAACAATACACTATCTAGCTCTTCCAGTTTTGGTTTTTATAATGTTTGTCTAGAAGGCAATTTTTCAGTTGTTACCGATTAAGAAGCAAACTTCATTAGTACATCTTTTTGTTTTTAATGTCATAAATAGTTGATGAGCCAAAAAAACATTTCTATTCTCGTCTTTTTCTATCCGTTTGATGATTTCTAGTTTCTGATTGAGAGTCAGTGTTACGTGTTTTCGTTTCTCTCCTTTTGAACTTGAAGGCTTAGGTTTTGAAAACATGGTCACTGTACATACAGTTAGAACGAAACTCACTTTTTTTATAAACAGTTTCAAAAGTTACGTTTACTGCGATGTGAAAGGACACAAAACAACAACGCCCAAAAAATGACGAAGACGTTTCGTGATTGATTAACGGAGCTGCACTGCACCTAAATTGCTGTGACAGCTGAGACTAGCTGGCCGCTAATTGTTTCCGAACAATACCGAGCGCTTCCGGATGATCCCGAACCACCCCGAAAACTTCCGAATAGCTCTCGAGCATTTTTATTTGCTTTAAAGATACACTTTTGGAGAAAACCAAAATGTTTTCAATTTTCCGGAGCGATGCCGGACTATTAGGCATTCCGGACTGTTGGATTCCGGACTAATGGACTTCTACTGTACTTTCAAAGCAATTACCAACTACAAGTGGTTGAAGTTCTATCCTTTTTTTGTAAGCACTTTACAACTTTATTAACATGGCGATGTCCTAGGAGCAAGTAAGTTATCTGTTAGTTTTTTCCAGCTGCAATAAAATTTGTTTATATCCAACTATTTGAAGTTCCGTTTCCATCAAACTAATTAAAATCTGTCTAATTACCAACTACTTGCTTTCAAACTTATCCTTTTCCAATTATTTAAAAATATGTACATACATATGTATGTCTGCTTTATAGTAACCATTACATTTTCTGTTTACATTTCGATTTCAATTCAGTATAGTCGTATTTAAAATATTTACACCAGTATTTTCAGCACCAATTATCGAAAGTATTTAGAGTGCCGATTTATCGTCCAATTACACTGCTTTACAGGCCCGAAATTACAAAAAAATTAAGGTATTGCCAGGTATTTATCAAATAAATTGAAAATATACAAAAACTAGGTTCATTTTATTTTAAAATATTGAAACCTTTTAAAAAATCAGAGAGTCCCATTTGGGTATTTGCCTTATTAAGATAATCCTTTTGTAAAATAACTTAAATCTTCTTAAGTAAACTGAGTGCCTCCGAGCTGCTCTGTTTTCGCTGAAATGGTAGTATTAATCTCTTAAAAGGATTCACAGCGTCTTCAATTTAAATTTATTAAATATGGCTTGGGCTGTTCTAAATCTGCATCTTCTGCTGTAAGTTCTCAACTAAGTTATTATCCAAGTATTTTCTGTGGTTACAATATTTTCATAAATTCAAGCGTATTCATCAAACTTCTTTAAAAACATTAAATTATTAATTTCGTCAAATCTCCTTAGAGGAATATCGTCTTCGGTGTCGAAATCCATTCTATCAGAATCGTCTTTTACTAGGCCAGCATGACGGAAACAGTTTCTTAACATGTTGGCAGCTGCATCTAGAAGGTTCACAGGTGTTGCCGTTGTTCTTTCGCCTGGAATGTCCATACTTTTTGTCAATATCTGTTTTCGATAAACTTGTTTCAGGCTCCAAATGACACCTTGGTCCATATACTGAAAAACTGATGTAGTATTAGGGGGAATGAAGTGTAATTTAGCTTACTTCCATTTCACTGTGCCTGATGCATGGCAGTTATGCTTTCTTTAGACATTTTTCCACCACTGCATACTTCGCCTTTGACCTTATGACTCTTTTCTGGCAACATTCGATAGAAAATCCCTGTTTCATCTGCATTAAAAATGTTATCCATGCAATAATTCTTGCTTATTAAAGGCCAGATTTGTGATATCCAATGGTTTGTAACACGCCCGTCTACTGATGCCGATTCACCGCCAACTTTACCAAATGTTTTGTCTTTTTTTTTATCTGTCCAAACATCCAAAACTACATTTTTTTCAATTTCAACGGCTTTCATCGTAAACGTTGGCCCACTATTTGGAAAATTGTGGACTGTTTTCTGTTGAAGCCATTTGAACAATAATGTATTCAATGGAAGATGGGTAGCAAATCGCATTTTATCTCTCTTATTTCCAATCATTTTTAATTTTACCGCGGAAACAGTTGACCTTATTTAGTTTTTTCTTCAAGCAAATGTTTGCTTTTGAAATTTCAATTATTATTGCGTATTTTTCGTGTATTGTAAACGCCCGATTTTTCTTGAATATGCCCGACATTTTTTCAATGCTAACAAAACTCTATCAACTGAAAAAGCACAAATGAACTGACATTTATGGTCTACCGCCGAAGCAGATTGTCTATTTTGATTGAATTCGGGGAAGTACCGAAGAAGCTGGTTGCTATGTTTCCAACACAAAAATCTGCTTGGATTTACATTTTCAGTTAAAGACAGCTCCGGTTATAATGAACAACATAACGATTTTGGTTCATTATAAGCGGAGTCTATAATACCATTTTTTTTATTTGTTTGAACTGAGACTTACAAAATCGCCCATTATAACCGAGTCCCATCTTAAGCGATACCATTGACTTCCAATTACTTACTTTTGAAATTGGTAAATTTTTTATAATGCCAGCTTTTTTCCAACAGGGTATCTACATACCTAAGATCGCCGATAAACGCAAACGCAGACGCTCAAAAATAAAAACAAGGCAAATGAAGTCAGACAGCAACAACAATGGTATGTATTTTGCTTGTTGCACGTTTCGGCCGCCACGGCTGCAATGCAACGTTCGGTTATTTGATCAGCGGTTAAAATATTAGGAGGCGGTGATTTCTATGATGATTTGGAGCGATTCTATGGGCCAGATAGCGGCCATCAAAGCGGCCATCAAAGTGGCAGAAACATTCAGTGGGTTGTTAGACTGAGAAGGCAAATTTAGTTACATTGACGCGAGATTGATTGGCGTAGAATTTGATATTCTAGCGGTTGTGGTTGTTGTTGTTCGTGTGGTTGCATAGTTGCAACACCAAAGCAATAAATTACATTTAGATAAGATTTAATTTAGCTGGAGCAAAGTCATGATTGAGCGCCAAATCGAGAGCGTGTTCTTAAATGAGATTAATTGGCAAATATTGATGCTTGAGAATTAGCGCGCGGGATCAAACGTTCGTAATGAAAAATTGAAATAGCTAGTTGAGCTGAGAAATCGACGTTTGATTAGTTTAATCAGAAAATAAGCACAATGTGCTAATAATACTTGATATAAGCTGGATAACGGACTAATCGTCTGCAAAAAAGAACTTTTATTTATAATAACCTAATGCAAATACTTTACAACCATTCGAAGGGTAGGAATGTAATTGAGGTAGGCCAGAAATTTGAAATTGGGTTTCCGAGCATTCAGAAATAGTTGCTGATTACACTTCAGGGAAGGATAAAGGATATGGGAAAAGATAGGGAAAAATCTGTTCTCGACAAATCTTTAGCACTTTTTGATGAATCGAGGGATAGATAATGAATGTTTTCCATTCTCAATATAACTGCCCAATTCTCCATGCTACATCTCAGCCTAGCAAAAGCAGGACAGATACAAAGGAAATGCTCTGTGCTATCCTCATTTTCCAGCCAAGATGTCTACATCGGGTCATCGATAATGTCTCTGATAGCCGCGCTTTGCCCCAAGGATCGTGGCCTTTAGTCAACCCAACCAGGGCTCGTAGCTGCTTCCTTTTTGTGTAAAAAGGAATTTCGTCACCACTCTGTCCGGTCGTTTAGGAAGCAACCGGCTATTTTTCAGGGCCCGGTAGGGCACCAAGGTTCATGACATCTTTGATGTACCAAACCCTCCATGCTATTCTTGCCCCTATAATTGACTGCGGTGCCATGGGGTCTGCCAACTGCTCGCTCTATTAGTCAATTACCCATCGAATTTGTTACCTTAAACGCCACAATGTCTTGGCACCCACATGAGTTCAAGCTTATTCTAGATCTCAGCAGATTTCAATTCGTGTAAGTTGACGACTTAGTTACTTGGGCAATTTTTTAAGAGGTCCGCTCAGTCTCTAAGAACTTTAGTAATGCCTACACGGACTCACCGCTGCAGCCGGTTTAACGTAGAATCCGTGGATCTAAGTATGGTTCTATACCCCAAATGACAGCAGAATACGTGAAGAAGTACCACAGCAGGTCTCGCACCCGCAGACTTACTAAAGGTTTTCCGACACTGCACAAAAACTTACACTGCTCGATTATTGGGATATATTATAGTATAGAACTCATGCATTAATGCATTTTCGATTACTGCTATCACATCCACTTAAAACACGTTTTTAAGAACCATATTGTTGTAAAATTTGTAAATAATAATAATATTGTAGCTCAAACGTTCTACGCCAACCCCGAATGGCAGATAATTTCTGTGAGAATTTTTGGTTTCTTCCGTTTTGGCTGAGCAGACCAACATAACATTTTTGTGGTGTTTTGCCATAAAACAAGAAATCAATTTGCTTATTTAAGAGTTACTGTTTTTTTTTTACTTAATAGCAGGAAAAATTACTTTAATATGAGAAGTTTTCCCTTACTTAATTCAGTTCCATTCCGAAAACATTGTGCTCTTAATTTGAGGAAGTAAATTTTTTTAATATCAGTACTAAGATCCTATAACAATTTTGAATTTTGCCAGTGCTTTTAAACCAAACCAAACGTTGCGGTGGCATCATTTGTCATGCAGACAGAAAACTGGAAATATGTAACTAGATATCAACAGCCTTCTTTGCATATCGTATTAAATATTCAAATTTAGAAATGAAACTTTTTAACATAAAATATATAAGATATCCTCCTGTTTGTAAGCAAATTGTAAAACCTTAGTTAAACTTAAGCATTTTTTTTAAATAAGGATGTAAAGTAACAAACATATTAAATATAAAACGCTAAAAATATGTGTCGAGCCAGAAGTAAAACTTCTGTGCCAACTCTACAAAGAGATATAGCATTAAATATGGGGGAGAGTTATATATGGCAACCTTTTCTGATTTTTTTTTAAGTTTTAGCATAAGTGAAATTAGTGGTAGAAACTAGTAAAAATAGAAGTAGCATTATTAAAAAGAGTAGTAGCATTGGTAATATTAGTAGCAGAAATTAGTAAAAACAGTAGTAGACATTAGTAAAAAATAGTAGTAATTAGTGGTGGCATAAATAAAAATAGTAAAAAAATTGTGACTGATTAGTAGTAGCATTAGCACAAATAGTAGTAAAATAAGTTAGAATAGAAGTAGTAATTACTACTAGTACAGGTAATATTAGTAGTAGAATGAGTAGTATTGTAGATCAGATTCAAACTAGTAGTAATTAGTATACAAGCATATAAGTAGTACCTTTAGTCAAAATAGTAGTAGAAATTAGTAAAAATAGTAGTAGAAATTAGTAAAAAAGAGTAAAAATAGTAGCAGTAATTAAAAGCAGTAGTAATTAGTAGTTGTAGTAGTCAAAGGTTTCATGTCGTTTTGGAAAAAGAAATTTTCATTTCTTCAAGACAAGCAAAACAAAACTGTCGATTTCTTCGACATTAATCACAAAAATCCCCCTGACAAGTAAATTTTTGATAAGAACAAAGAAAAAAGTATTGAAAATTAAGGAAATGTGTTTTCCCTAAATCGTTTACTCATATTAATTTTTGGTAGTTCTTAGTTTTTTTTTATTATTAGCTAAAATGCTTCATTATAGTACCGAGCCTACGAAAAATATGAAGTCATACATAGTTTGGATGGTAAAATTTATTATTTTTTTGTTGTAAATAGTAACGTTACTTCAAAACCTCATAAGCACGTATAGAAACTTTAAATGCGCTTTTCCCGAAACACGGTTCCCACTGATTCCGAAGATTTTTATACTCAAATGCTCGCAATACAATCTTCTTGAATATTTCTTAGGATTTTTGCTATACATAATTGTCTTTTTTTATAACAATTAATAAATTAGTGCAATGAAAAAGATGGCTAAAAAGTCTAACCACCCCTTATATTTATTGTAATTTCATAACAAATCTATATAATAGCAAATCTCTAAGATTGCTCATTGACAGAGCATTTCTTTTGAAGAAACCCAAATTCGATTGTTGCAGTGGGGCGGAAATTTTGGCAGTTACAGATCCTGTACCAGATATACTCGCAGGAGATGCAATATTCACAGTACCATCTCAACTATAATTTTCGATGTAAAGCCCTATAAAAATTGTCTAAGCAACCTCAGTATATGCACATTAAAACTTTGTCAAAAGATTTCTCTCACGGTGTATACTATCGCTGCAGTAAAAAAAACAAAATTGAATTTGGGCATCGATTTCCCAAACTAAACCACCATGGAAACCATGTATTTTGTAATTATTCCTTGCGGCGGGCACCTAGCCGAGTGTGTCACGTTTGCGTGCTTCATTCGGTATGCCCGGTCGTCCCTTCGGCAGGCAATGACAAACCTTTGAGTGTATATTTGTGCCATGAAAACACTTCTCACAAAAATCATTAATCGTTCGGAGTTGGCGTAAAACTGTAGGCCACTCCATTTTTGTTTGCGACGCAGCATACCTCAAATTGTAGGAGAATTTCGGACAAACATCAAGCTATGGTGTAAGCGCCAAATTATTGTTATTATAATAAGATATTTTTTAACCATCGTCAAGGAATCTTTTTTTTCTGACTACTGGAGAAAAGGTTTCAGTATCTCGCAGTGACTATACGGATCGAGAATGACGTGGGGTCAGGGACTCAAGTACGTATTAAATGTAACCAAGATACGAAAATACCCTGCTAAAACGCCAAGTGGTAAGCCTTCCACTTATTATGCTGTTGCTCTTCATCACATCCTTGACCTCGTAAAGAACATGAATTAATTGTAACTGCAACGATTTCGCATTGCAACGCGAACCAAATACACTAAGCAAAGAAGAAGAGTGAAAATATAGATACATAGTACATATGAACAGTGACCACAAAAAAGTTACTTAGATTAGATTAGCCAAGCAATGGCTGGTTGTCCGCCTCAGCTTCAGTTCTTTTCTCTCTCTCTCTCGTCTTCAGTGGATCATTTCAATAGCCTTTTGCTAAGGCGGACTGTAGGTTTTTATTGATATGCACCAGCAAATGCACACATAACAAAAACAAACAAAAAAAATTTGCAAGTATGTATAAGTAGTATGTGTGTGTATGTGTGTATTGCAGATTTATTGGTGCCGATAACTGTAGAAACAACTTAGAGTTGGAGGCTTAGGTTGGCGGTTGAGGCTTAGGCCAATGCCAATGTCAGATGAGAGGCTTGAGGAAAGGAAAATAAAAAACAACAGCAACCAGAAATGCAGTGTTGCAGGTAACCAAGAAAACTTGCTGGGAGTAAGTAGATATACCTATACATACATACATATAGTACATAGGTGTATGTGTGTGTGTGTGTTTTTGCAGACGGATGCGTGTTACATGACGCAAAGAATTTCACATACAAAAACTAAATGCAGAGTTAAGGTTGTAAAATAAAATATATAAAAATTTGCATACCTACACAAAAATTCGTATACGGAGCACATTAAACCACCTTAAAGCAATAAACAGCAAGTGCAACAACAACAACAAAAAAACACATTAATCCATAAAAACACACAGCGCAACAAAAGCCAGCATACGGTAAAAAAAAAGAATTAGATTTCATCCGCAGCTGGCTTAACTTTTTTGCCCGCCACACATACTTGCATTTCCAGGCTTGCAACATTGTAGCAGTTGCCCATGTGCACCCTTATGGGCAGTGTGACCAGATGAGCAAAAAAATAAACGGGAAGCTAAGTTGATCTAAACAAAAGGTTAGCAAATGTGCGATGCTATGAAAAAGAAGCTAAATAAAATGAGATCATCATTTATTTCACAACCACAGCTAGATTTGGATAACCGTAACAGCTTTTTCAGCTTTAGTTGAGAAAGCCGAAGTGCATATTTAGAAAGTTATAATTCAAATTCAGAATTCCCATTTTAAATTTGAATTACAAATTTCTGAATTTAAAATGTAAACATTGAATTTGAATTGGAACTTTCTTTGAAAGTTTGAAATGAAAGTTTTGAACTTGAAATGAAAATTCTGAACTTGAATTGTAATGCTTTGAACTAAAACTGAAAAGCTAGAGAATAAACTCGAACTTTCAAACATGTGGCAACCTTCTTTTAAATATAAATTAAAATATGCCTTATGCTGAGGTGAACCGTTCACTACCCATATTTTAATGTTTTACGTAACTTAAGTATAATAAAATTCAAATCAACTTTTCAAACACTCTTTCCAATATAACTAAGTATAAACCTTTTCCTCGCCAATACGAACATGTAGCTATGCGTGTTTCCACAATCTGATAAGCGGTCTTGACGTATATAAAGTTCTCACAAACCAAACTTCCATTATTATACATAGTATAGTTTTCAAAATTTCCATGGCTCTGAAAAGTCTTTCCCTCTCAGCATCTTTGAGTGGTGATACCAAAAAACTCAATACGAATTCGACAAGTTCAGAAAAATTCTCGAACTTCCATACAAAACTCTGTGATAGATGTGCGACAATTTTATGACAACTCAAACCAGTCCGTACTTTGTTAATATTTTCTATTGTAGAAACACTTGATGGATTTGAAGAACTGAGCTCAAATATTTTTTTATGATTAACTAAAACTTCCTTATGTCTCTGCCTAAAATATTTTCAAAACAGTAGTACAATGTTTAAAATAAATGACCGAGCGATATTAAAGGTTAAAAATTCTACGGCAAATATTTTTGTAGAACACTTTGACCCATGAACTTCCACCCAAAAATGTTTTTTTTGACCTTAGTTCAAGAAATTACTCAAAAAAGAAATTGGGGAATTCATTAGGAGGTACAAACATTACAGAGAATTATGCACCGAAAAATGTCGTTAAGGGTATTGAGACAATTATTATTTTTATATTTCTGTTGTTTGTATAACGAAATCGTCCATAGAATAACTAAAACCCTTTCATTTGTTATTTTGAGAGACTCCTTGAAATTAAAACCTCCACGACACTCTTAGTTGAGAGCTAATGCTTTGCTTAAAATTTTACCGTGTCTTAATTTTTCATTTCGGCCAGATATGTATGCTAATAATTTTTTCACTTTTTGAAAACAACCTAGGCCAGCACATTAAAAATTTGGTAGACTATAAAAAAATGCGAGGTAACTTTTGCAAATCATCGAATGTTTCATTACCTATCCAATATTTTCAGAAAATATTAATAAATTCCGTGCTGGTTTCTGATGTTACATAGTGTGATTAGTTTTCTCTCTTCCAATGTGAGAAAATATGTCTCGTTTTGTAACTTTCAATTAATTTTAAAAGGAAAAGAAACATCTATAGAAAGAGAATTCATATTAACAGCTAGGCGCTGTCTTAATTGAGGCTTGTTTTCAGCTTTGCATAAATATATTCTTCAAAATTATACGAAAAATTTGGAGTTGGATTCACAAAGGGTTGAGGATTGGGAAAGCCAAAAGATCAAACTACTCTTAGAAAATAATGTTTTTAGGTAAGAGTTTTTAGAAAATTCCATTTTTACGTAATTATAAATATTATATTTGAAAACAGGAGAGCTTTCGATTTCTGCTCACACTCGAGTTCTCTATACGAACTCGGGTATCGCCGTTCGCGAGAGAAATATCGAGTATGTATCGAGACGAGTACTGCGTATGCATTTACAATCGAGAATCGAGAAAGTCGCGTGCCTTACGAGATTCTAGATGCACGAGATGCTCGTGAAAATTTTCTTCTTCTTTGCAGTGTCGGGAAATATAAAAGCCCGGACCCCCTTTCTCAATTTCTCTCTCATTCTTAATTTATGAGCAAATTACGATGATATTAAGTCGGCGTCGGCTTTAAATTCCATCGATAACAATCGAAAATGTGTTTCCCATAATCAAACTGGACGAGATATTTTAAAATATTAGCATTTCACTAAACTGCTCCTTGATTTGTATTGCATCTAGCAACTTTCTATCGCTATCGTAAATTTAAACAAAGATATTATCACAATAAAATTGGAATATATTAAAAATGTAAACAATCTGCCACAATTTTTCCTTTGATCAAATAAAGTAATGGTGATTCGTTTCTAACAAAAAATGTTGCATTTTCACTGCACTCTTCTTTTTTTCTGTTCGATTCTCAAATAAATGCAAATACTGTGTTCGTTTCTTAAAATGCCACACTCAAATGAAGCAAAAAAAATCTTTTTCTTGCCCTGAAAACCAGCTGATAGCGTATTAGGAAATATATGTGCTAGACAAGGATAGTTTGACAAAAAGAGAGAGACAATAGTATGAATTTTTTTAGGGTTGGGTGCAACATTGAACTAATGTTACATCATGAAAGGTAACCTTTTTATATATCTACCTAGCCCATTTGGCTACAGAGCTATCAATATAAATTTGGCATGGCGCATGTGCACACACTTGGTTTATGCGAGGTAATTTGGACGAAAATAAGTAATTTACTTTGTAATGTTAATTAATGTACACATTTAAGATACTAAATTTTATTGCTTTGCCCAATCCAGATGTTTTATCGAACTGAATATTAAGTTGCTCGCGAGTCCTAAGGGACAAGATAATAAAACTAATGCCGGTATTCTGGAAGCAGTCTCTAGTCACTAATTGAAACTTTTCGCTATTCAGTAAGCCGTATCAAGTCTCTAGTCTCAGTCTAAGGTCACTAATTTGTCAGCTGATCCCGAGCTGGTCAGAAAACAAAGAAAATGACGAAAGTATTGAACAAACGCGAAAATGAAGGAGCACTCGATTTGAACTATTTATTTACATTTACTTACTTAACTTGCTGTTTTGGTCGAATGCGCTTTAAGATGAGTAGCTGTATTTATAGATTGTTGATCATTTTAATTTTTGCACATATGTTAAAGATTTTATGTTAAATAAAGTAGAATAAGAATCTTTACCGATTATTTTCAAAATTAATTGTTATAATATTTAAAGAGCAACAATGGTGTTGACATAGAATTGAAAAAATATATCGTGCGCTACCGATGAATGCATTTTCATTGAGGTTGATTGGGCATCTCTAGCTGAACATGCGATCAGCTGATTGTCTCTACTGCTTCTCTCCACAGCCTTTGGTGAACTTCTTTGAGATTGTTGCTTACTGAATACCGAAAGCGTATCAAGTCCAACAAATTTTTCTAATTGAAAGTCTTAAATTACCAACCTCGAAAAGGCTAATCTGGTCACACTATTCCTGTGGTGGAATTGTGCCGATTTATCTAGAGATGCGCTTGCACTTAAGTTTACTTGTACTTTTCTATGTAAATGTATGCGTAAATGTGTATGTATATATGTACTTGCAACATGCAACAATGCTGCGAAATAAATAAATACAATGGTGGCAATTTTCATGCGGCACATGATGTATATCTTGAATACAACAATGTTGCGGGCAGTACAAAAACCACAAAAAGTGCAAAAGCTGCCATAGCAATTGAACGAAAGACATATTAAACAACAACAACAAAAAAAAGAAAAAAGAAGAATAAGCCGTGGAAGACATGAGGTATAAGCAATCGTTGCGCGGCAAATTTTTGTGATGAAATGTGAATTCTCGCAGGTAAGTGAAGAATTTTTACGGCCATGCACACACACGCGCACGCGCACATAGGCGTCAAGTTTTTGTGGCAGCTTTACAACCAACAGCAATAAGAATTCTGTACAAGCAGCAGCCTTTGCCGCAAAGCAGGTGCGATTAGGCAGAGCAATGTGCGAAGGCGCGGCGTAGGGAGACATTCGCAACTTTATATGCGATCAGGGGCGGCTCGAGGTGGGGGTTTCAAGTCGTCATTTTCATCTTATACCTGGTCATAACCCAACAAAGTTTGCAAAATTTCCTATTGCCTCAGAATAAAGAATGTAAAGTTTTTGACCAAATTAATCATACTTTATGAATCAACTAATTTCCAAACCTTGACATTTAGGATTTGATCAAATGTAATCATACAAATTTGCGGCGCCGTTTGACTTATAAACGCCTCCTTTACAATGCACTAAAAATTATTCTGTCATGGCAGCTCCTTCTCAAAGGCAGCGGCCGAATGTAGTAAGGCTCTAAACGGGTACTAAGGCACAGCATTTCCTGGTAATGGCGTGAAAGACGAGCTCGTAAGGGACTTTTAACACTCTAAGTGATGCTGGCATCTCTCCGTCTTCTTGCCAACTGAAATCATCTTTCATTGAATTGGCCAAAGGAAGATGAACAAAGGAGGTGTTGCTTAGTTACCAAACAGATCTGGTCAAGTATCAATGAAAAAAGATCCAAAACTGGTCGTCCCATCATCAGTGTACTGGTCCGTATTATTACTGGACACAGCTTATGATATTGCTGTGGAGACGAGGGGAGGGAACAAGTAAAGAACACTCTCTCTGCCAACCACCCCTTTGAGGAAAAATGTGGATGTCAGCAACTAAAGGAATGCAAGAGGAGAGCTCGCTCAAGTGATATCACAATGGACCTAAGTGTAGCTCGTTGCCGGCCTAGGAAGGATGGCAACCACACCACTATACCATTAGGGATGCACGCATCGTAAAATAAAACATGGGTGGTTCTAAACATGCACCGCGACAGTGATGTTTTTTTTTAATTTTTCAAAGACAACTCATAGCGTGAGAGAAAAAGGATAGTTCCGGACATATAAACCCGCCCAGCTTATTTCTCCATAAGCCTTTACTTTAATAAATAACAGAAATGCAAGGATTTAGAAATAAATAAAAAGATTTTGCTTTAGAAACAAGTCATTAAGTCAAGAACTGGAAAAAATTAGTAAAAATAATAGTGGTCGAAATTAGAAGAAATAGTGGCAGTAGTTAGTGTAGAATTAGTAAAAATAGTGGTAGAAATAAGTGAAAATAGTGGTAGATATTAGTAAAAATAGTGGTAATTATTAGAAGTAGCATTAATAGAAATAGTGGTAGAAATTAATAAGAGTAGTGGTAGAAATTGATAAGAATAATGGTTGAAATTTGTAAAAATAGTGATAGAATTAAATTTAAATGGTGGCAGAAATTAATAAAAATAGTCGTTGAAATTAGAAGTTGCATAAGTAAAAATAATGGTTGAAATTTGTAAAAATAGTGGGAAAAATTAGTAAAAATAGTAAAATAAGTTAGTAAAATAGTGGTCGAAATTTGTAAAGATATAGGTTGATATTAGTAAAAATAGTGGTAATTATTAGAAGTAGCATTAATAAAAATAATGGTAGAAATTAGCAGTAGCATTAATAAAAATAGTGGTTGATATTAGTAAATATAGTGGTAGAAATTAGTAAAGCGATTCTGTTGCTACTTTCCTTATACGATATTGTGTCGCGACTTTCGTTACCTGATGTAAAAAATCATTGCCGCTAAAGAAATTTTACTTCAAAATACCATCGCTCCGAGTTACATCGATGGGAAGCATCGACAGCAAATATTTATGTTAAAAAACATCGATGTTACAGAAACATCAATCGTTTGCTCCCCTACATATCATAACCATAACGGTAGCCAAAAAGTTGTATCGAACAAAACGTTGTATTTATCGAATAAATATCTTTAAAACCAAATTATATTATTTGCGATGTAAGCGTTTTTGGTACATTTAAATTATGTTGGGTAAATTTTCTCGAAAACACCAAATTATTCTAGTTCCACTTCACCCCTCCACGAGTCACTAATTTTCGGAACGCCGATGTACATATGCAACTGATTTTTACCTATGTTTCTGTTTGGTTTTGTTTTTAATTTTTTGTATGTACATATGTGTGAGTTTCGAGTGCGTGTAATTTTTACAATACTGCCAAACAGGTTGTTGCATGCCGCTGTCATTTATGAGACCACAAAAATATGTAGCACCAAAAACAACACAAACACCAACATCAACAGCATCAACAGCATCAACTATGTTGCCTCTTCTTCTTCAACTGCATCTCATTGCGGTTGTGGTTGGTTGATGTGGTGGATGCGGCGGTAGGCGACTGTTTGGCCTTCGCTTATTTACTCTACGTGTGTTATTCTGGACATTGGCTGTCTTTCTGAAGGTCACTGCGACCAATTGCCGGTGAACTGTTCTAGTGAAAAAACATCAACAGCGCACACATGAAAAACAAAAACGAACGACAACAAATAGGGTAAAATAACAAAGGCACGTTGCTTGGCAGCAAAAATAAAAAATAAGTTAAAAAAAGAAGCCAACGAATGAATTGCAATTTGAGGAGTTGCTGGAGTGTATGTGTTTGGGTGTGTGTGTGTGTGTCAGGCAAGTGTAGTGCAATAACCAAACCTCAGCCCACTCAAAAACCTACAGCCATACAACTACCTAGCACTTAGCATGAATTCAACTGACCACAAAAGTTGTTGCGGTGAACGCACTGCTCACTTGTGCAACTTCCCATCTTCTTTTGTGGTGTTTTTTTTTTGGTTTGCTTTTTTTTTTAGTAACTCTTCAAAGTGTATTCTTTGTTGTTTTATACTAAGTTGCAATTCTGTATATCTTTAGTGTAGGTTTTTATTTGCTTAAAGGGACAGGTTGCGAGTTGCTGGGCAGGCGCATTAACTTTATGTTATTGTTGGCCATAGTGATTATCTAAAGAATGTCCGTGAGGCGGTGAAAAATAAATTAAGCACAAAATTGTGCGCTGTAGGTTTCTTTACCGGTCTTTGTATGAATTTTATTTGGTATGCGCTCAGTTAGTGCCCTGTTGCCGGGTAAACGACGCGAGCGATTCCTATTTTATGTGTGCAAAAATGCTTATAGAAAAATATAGTACATAAAATCTTATTCAGTTGAAATTTGGCAAGTATTAAATAAAACAAAAACACGCGAGCACCTAGTAAGTGCGCGACCCAGATGTAAAACTTATTTGTGGTAGTAGCGTTAATAAAAATAGTGGTAGAACGTACATATTATTAAAAATAAAAATTAGTAAAAATAATGGTAGAATTAACAAAAAATAGTGGTTTAAATGAGTAAAAGCAATGGAAGAAATTAAAAAAAAGAGTGGTAGAAATTAATAAAACTAGTACGAATAGTGGTAAAAAATAGTGGTAGAAAGTAGTGAAAATTAGTAAAATAGCGCAAGAAATTAGTGAAAATAGTGGAAGAAATTAAAAATTAAATTGGTAAAAGTAGTGGTAGAACTCATTATTAGTAAAATTAGTAAAAATAGTGGTAGAAATTAGAAAAACTAGTAATAGTGGTAAAAATTAGTAAAAGATGTGGGAGAAATTAATAAAAATAGTGGTAGAAATTAGTAAAACTAGTAATAGCGGTAAAAATTAGTAAAATTAGTGGTAGTAATTAATAAAAATAGTGATAAAAATTAGTGGGAGCTTTAATTAATACATTGGTAGAAATAAGTAAAAATAGTGGTAGAAAGTAGTAAAACTGCGGAAGAAATTAGAAAAAATAGTGAAAGAAATTACTGAAAATAGTGATACAAATTAGTGACAGCCATAATAAAAATAGTGATAGAAATTAGTAAAAATAATGCTAGTAATATGTGCTAGTATTAGTAAAAATAGTGCTAGAAATGAGAGAAAGTAGTGGTAAAAATTAGACGTGGCATTAGTAGCAATAGTGCTGAAATTAATAAATATAGTGGTAGAAATTAGCGACTTCTTTATATGCACGTCATGTTCTTAGCCATGTGTCTTGTTTTCTTTAATTTTGATTTCATATGCGCCCAATAACGCTCGACCGGTCGAAGCTCCGACCGCTTCGGAGTTTTGACTTTTTTTTGGAGCTGTCTTGATTCTATTTGGCTTATAAAACTCTTGCGCTTTTTTCTATCATATCTTGTTGCCAAATCAGGTCAAAACAATACATTCTTTTAAATAAATTTCGCAATTAATTATTCCTTGAGAAATTAACTCTTCGCTTTTTAAACCACACATTGCCTGCCAAATCAAAAAATTTTGCTTTTCCGTTTTTGAATTTTGTATCGACTTTCCCTTTTTTCTTTGCTGCTTAAAACTCCAGGCCGGGTATTTGATTAAAGTCAGAGAATATGTTTCGTCATAAATGACGCAGCGTACAAAGTTGGTGAAATAACACTTTAAAGGTTTTTAGGTGACTCCATGAAGTCGATGCTTTTACTCCAGCTGCAACGAGACATTCCGAAAGATTGGGGTATCTTTCTCCGCTTTTTTACTTTTAGTGCCTGATATTCCGCCAGATCTAGTTTTTTGTGCAATGTTGCCACTTTTATTAAAACAACAAAGTTTTGCTATGTAGAGTGCTGCCAGATTTCAACTAAAGCAGATCTTATGAGCATTTTCCATCACGAGCAGTAAGTACGTCCTTGAATCTGGCAACACTAAGGTAATTTGAGTCGATCAGTACGATCACTCTTTCTGTTCTTTACAGTCACTTCAAAGTTTCAATTCGACAAAAAACTAATACTGCTATTTCAAAAGATTTTAATGGGGTAATTTTTTAAAACCATGTATCGATGAACTTGTTTCGAATTTTGGTATTGAAAAGCCATCAGGTGTTCTGTGTTAAGGGCGAGGTGATGTTAGAGCCCAGAGTTCCTCAATAATTCTGGTTACGGTTTTGCAGTTTGTTTGTATGTGTTTTATTATTGTCAAATAGGATACATACATTTTTTTGGTGCACTCACCTGAGATGTCGCTTTAAGAAGAGTTTTCGGTCTCAGCTAACACAACGCGTGTATAGGGAGAACAAGTAACGAGTATGGCCAGCGATTAGCTTACAGCGACATCTCTTTGTGATACCTGTTGCCTGTTAAATATTACAATTAGAGAATGCCGTGGATCTATCCAGTTTCTACACTGCGAAAAACTTCTCGCTCTTCCTTTAAAATTCCCGGCGCTCCTCTTTACCACTTGGACGAAGAATGTCAAGCTGGAATTGGACATGCAGATCGTGACGTCAAAATTCCGACTATATATTATATACATAATATGTATATATATGTTTATATATATATATATGTTTTTAATTTTCGAAAACTTTTTAATTCACTCCTGTACCCGATACCAAACTTTCAAGTGAAAATAGCTGATGACGCCGAATGATTCAGAGTTTTATGATTAATATAAACCAGTTGAAAATTTAAAATAATATCTTGTGCTTGATTATGCATTTTTGGGCAATTTTTTTCCGGGTATTGAATCATCTACTAATTTCGGTTCTAGGCAAATTAAATACTCTACTCAAACCAATGTTGATGGCTTGTCTTCAAGAACTGCTGTCTTTAACATATCCGCTTTTATTGATTTTCAACAAATCTTTTGAACTGGGTGTATTCATTGATGATTGGAAAGTTAGTTGCATAAAACCTATCTTAAAAAGCGGAAAGAAGAATAATATTGCTAACGAAAGGCCTATATTTAAAATATCCACGGTGTCTAAACTTTTCGAATACATTAACAAACAAAAACTTTTTTTTTCTGTTATTTGCCTGATCCCTGTAGATCACAATGGTTTCATGGCCGAAAGGTACTATAAAACTACTAATCTAGCATTGTTCTCTAAGTCTTGCATATCATCTTTTAACAACCGTGTACAAGTCGATGCTAGTACCTTTCTTATCAAAATTGCGATGGCTTAGCATCTCGCCCTTCTATTGCGTCATCAGGTGTTCCACAGGGAAGTGTTTATATTAGGTCTTTGCTTGCTTGTGATTTTTATTAATGTCATATCCAGCTGTTTGAAATTTTCTAAGTTTCTTCTGTATGCTGATGATATGAAAATATACTTTACGATATCGTTCCCTTCAGACTCTTTCAGGTTCATAGATAATGTCTCCATTTGGTGATTCAAAAATATATTAGAACTAAACGTGGAAAAGTGTTTCCATATAGAGGGTGGTTTTTTAAATGTGTGATTTTCAATGAGGCAATACCTTCTTCGGGGTTAGTATTTTTAACAGCTGTTATTTGATTTGGCTTGCCGTTTCATAATGAGAAGTCTGTTTTTTGTAGGGTTATGTAAAGCCCGAGACAATTGACGCATTGGAAGATAATATTCGGCGCGGTGTTGCTGACATACGGCCCCAATTGCTGCAAAAAGTAGTCGAAAATTGGGCCTCTCGACTAGAATTTATTCGAGCCAGTCGTGGCGGTCACTTGGACGAAACCCTTATCTTTAAAATAAAGCTAAATTCTATATTGGTGCCTTTTAATTGGGCATTGTTACTGAAGTTATCGATCTTGGTGTTTTATTTGATTCAAAATTCCATGTTAATTAGACATTAGCTAAATCATCCCTCTATACTAGACTTTATTCAGGGTTTCAGCTCGGATTTTAGAAATATTTCCATCTACATTTTAAGATTACAAATAAATAAATAAATTAGGTCCCAGTTTCAGTTGCATTATTTTTTTTTTCTAAAATTAGCTTTCATGTGTCAAATTTATTTCATAAGAAAATAAAATGCATATTCGACTGACCCCCAATAAAAATGTGGCTGAGAAATAGAAAGTGAAACAACTGGTTGTAGAAAAAAAGTAAAAGAAAAAATGCAAATATCTACATACAATAAGTTGTTTAACAAATCTCTGGATAATTAAAAACATACGCCAAAGGAATGCGTTTTTATGCAGCACAAAATTAAAAAGTATATATTTACTACATAGGATTAGGTATACGAGGTGTTCGGTGTAGAGCTGCGACAGTTATTTCTCTGGAGCCGTGGGGGGGTGCTGTATTTTTATCAGTTAAATTGCTAACGAACTAAAAACTGGTTTGCTCTGGAATAATCGCGCTATTGCCGCATGCGACATTCCACCGTTGACAAGGTACGCGCTAAGCCAACCAAGGCGGAATTTATGTGTAGATATTTATGAGTACTTTGTTGTGGCGATAGCCAGCTGCCGGCAAGCTATTAGTATCAGTGTGACAAAACACGACACACGCATTGGACCGAAAACGTTGTGAAAACAATTTTCTAACTAATTTGTTTGCATAATTTAGATTTTATATCTTTTGTACCGGTTGCTTTTTTTTTGAGTGCTCTAGAGCAGCTAAATGTGGGCGCGAACCACACACAGTTGAATTATTACTACAACTACGGGTTGGTTAGATTACCGATGGAAATAAAATGCTCAGAAAGTTTATATACAAAATATGAATGTGTTTAAAATCATTTTAGAACATAACTTTAAACGATCCGACAATCGCAATTTTTGTCGACAATATTTATCGTTTGTAGTAACGATTGAGTGATTCACTAACTAATTCTTAACAACACTTATCGGCTGTCTCGTTGTATTTTTTCAAAGTACTAAAGCGTGCCATCTTTGTCAAATTTAATGGTAAAAAAATTGGAGGAAAAACACAAAAAGGAATAGAAAAAACACAAATGATTAAAGGGAAATCAAATACTAGTTTATTTCAAACTACAAATATTTACATATAATTGCTTTCATATGTTGGAATTCCTCATTGTTGCGGAATTTCGGACTCTTCTCTGGTTGATTCGGTAGAGGAGTGTTCGACCACGTTTCCAAGAAATTTTCGAAAACACCTGCAAATAGTTTTTTGAATAGTTTTAAATTAAATTATTTTTAATTAGTAAATTTCAATGAATAAGTGAAACCTAGCTACCAAAAACATGCCATAGTTTTCGTTTGCAAATTTCGCTCCATTACCTTTCGCACAACGAAGTAGATCACATACATATATGAATCGTGGGTATTTAGCTTTTATATTTAAAATTTATTAATTTGGATCGACGACCGATAGCCCCAATGGGAATACTGAAGCTCCTCTTGGTTATGGCAAACTTAATGATGTCTTTTAAATAAAACATTAACACATCTCAGTTCACCTTAGGGTCGTTAATTGCCACCAGTATCTCAGTCTACTGATGTATGTACTTACTTCGCCCTCACCTCGTTATAAGTCATGCGTATGTTAAATATTCAAAAGACTATAGAATTTTCTTTCTTTCAATTGCAAGCAAATAAAATCACGAATTTTACGTATATCGATGGATTTAACCGCTTCATATTTGTTGTCGTTTAGTTGCCGATCGAATCTACTAGCTAACGACAACAGCTGATCTGGCGATTTCCGTTAAGATGGGTTAACGATGGAAACATCGTTAAGACAAGTTAGTGACTCGCACTTCAGGGCACAGCATTTTTTGTTGCATAAAATATTTTAACTATATACTTCTTATACCTTCTCGTGGTGCTAGTTTCAAATTTGAAATCAGATTGTTTGTATCAGCTTTGGTTTTTGTGTAATTATATCTAGCGCATTTTTGAAGAAAAATTCATTTTTTATTAAGAAAACCATCGGAAAACCCATCACTACCGACTTTCTTTTATAAGATTTTCTAGCTTGACTTATTTCCCGAGGACTGTTTTTAATCCTTGTGCAATGGTCCATAATTCTGTGAGCATTCTTGTGACCCTAGTAACGTTCCTCCATAGTATGATTTGTTCTTCACTCAGATCACCAATATTTCCTGGGGAATGTTCCAAATGACTGTGGAGAAAGTGTATCTTAATGCTCAAATTATAACTGTTGTCACATCATTGAATATGTTCTGCATAAGTTTCATCCTTTTTGTTTCCCAGAAATTGTGTTGCAGTCCAAACGAATTCTTTCCAAGTATTTTTCAGTACTAGTCATGTAACTATTAGAATTGTCATCCTTTGTCAACCTTCTTTTTTGTGGATCATCACAAATTCCGGGGTTAAGTTTCTCTATGCTCAAATTATAGAGCTTTTTATAGATTTGTTTCAAACAGAGACATAACTATTATAAGAGAAAATAGTAAAAGTTAATCAATAATTATTATAATAAGGTACACATTTTTCGAATAATCTATAACCATTATTCAAAGACTTATATTATACAATTTTTTTCATAATTGTTATCAGCGTGATAAATATTTTCAAGCCTTCAAAGACTTTTATTTTGGAACTTATGTATGTCATAGAAGTTTTCTCATAATAATGTTAAACGAGATAAATATTTTTAAGACTTCTATTTGAAATTTATATTTTAATTACGAAGTAATTATGAATTAAAAAAAATTTTGCAGTCTCTAAGGACGGGAGCTTTTTAGGATAATTTCGGGATTTGTTCGGCACTTATTCGGGACGACTTCGATATAATTCCGGGAAAAGTTCGGGATCACTTCTGGACTAGTTTGGTACTATTTTGGGTTACTCATAATTATTATGCAAAGACTTTTAACATATAAGTCTCAAAATAATAGTTATTCTTGATTTAGCAAAAAAATGTTTCGCACTCAAAATTATTATGAAAATCTATTTATGATATATGTTTCAAAATAACAAATATCGATAACTTAAAAAATTTTTCTGATTCATAATTATTATCAAAAGACTTGTATAATTCTTTTCAAAATAAGGATGACTTTTTTAAAACTCAACGGTGAAATAATTATTTTTCTGGTTATCATCTGATATAAAGTAATCACCATCTTTGTTTAAAGCTTTAACGAATTGTTTCATATACTCTAGTTTGATATGCAAAGTTGGCAGTAAAGGGGCATAAGGAGTTCCTGTATCAAATTTAATTTTCCCGGGACCATCGCTTGCCTGGAAGGGCAGTATTTTCTAACTCAGTGCTCAGAATCAATTATCAAACTACATATATTTGGATCATACTATTGTACTATCGTTGCTTTCAATAATCCAGAAACATCTGATCTAAAAACAAATTCGTCATCTTCAAAAAAGAATGACAGCAATTCTGTATCTCGGTTACGATAGTATGGAATTTTTGTTTCTGTTGTTAAAAGATTCCTTTGCGTTAGACGAGAAGCTAGAACCTTTTGTTTTTTTTTTTTTAGAAACGCCTTTCACTAATGCTCTAAGGTCTTCCTGATTAAAGGGCTGGGGTTCAGCAGAAATACCTGGGTTGAAATCAGTTAATCTTAAAGAATCCACATATGTTTTACATACCATATGAGGGACCCAGTACTTACATAAATATAATAATATACTCACCACAGATGTTTCAAAAATAGTTGGGCTCGTTGTTGTTAAACAAAAACCGCTCGGTTGAATTGAAGTTTAAATGCGACTAAGTAGTACAACAATATGTATGACTTTTGTTTCACAGAAACTAAAGCTGCTAGAGCAGAAATGAGGGTAGATTTGAGATCGGTGGCTTCAAACTACACTCTTTTCAATTTTAGTTTAAAATAATGCAATTCAAGCTAGGAATTTCTGAGCTTTATTTGTAACTTTCTGAATTTAAATTGTAGTTTTCTGAATTTGAAGTGAAAATTCTGAATTTGAAATGAAAACTCTGAAAATGGAATTGTAACTTTCTGAATTTGAATTGTGACTTTTTGAATTTAAAATGAAAATTCTGAAACAGAATCGCAACTTTTTGAATTTGAAATGGAAATTCAAAGTTTTAATTGTAACTTCTTCTTTCTGAGTTTAAATTAAAAATTTCTGAATTTGAATTTTAATTTTATGTATTTGAAGTGAAAATTTCAGAATTTGAAATGGAAATTCTGAAATTGAATGGTAACATTCTGAATTTTCACTGTAATTTTCTGAATTTAAAATGGAAATTCCTAATTAGCGTCGCAACTTTCTAAATTTAAAATGGAAATTCTGAATTTGAATTGTAATTTTCTGAATATGAGCTGAAGGTTCTGAATCTGAAATGGAAATTCTGAATATTTTATGGCAACTTTCTGAATTTTCATTGTAATTTTTTGAATTAAAAATGGAAGTTCTGAATTTGTATTGTAATTTTCTGAATTTGAGCGGAATGTTCTGAATTTGAAATGGAAATTCTTCATTTTTTATGGCAAATTTCTGAATTTTCATTGTAGTTTTTTGAATTTGAAATGAAAATTCCGAATTAGAATTCCAACTTTCTGAATTAAAAAAGTAAATTCTGAATTTAAATAGAAACTTTCTGAATTTGAAATAGAAATTTTGAACTTGAATTGTAATTTGCTGAACTTCGATCACAATTTTCTGAATTTGAAATGGAAATTTCAAATGTGAACTGCTACTTTCCGAACTAAAGCTGCAAAAGATGTAGTAAAAACAAACATAAAATTTCATGCAACAGAGAAATTAATCTTGTTCCCTGTGTAATTAATATTAGTAACTAAAAAACTCCAAATTAATTAAGATATTGGGAAATTATGCAACACAAAATTTTTCCCCCCATGCCATTTTTTTCTTTAAAAATATTACAAATATTGTGTTATTTATCTTTTATTTTTTCTCTTCTTTCAGGTAAGTTCATCAACTGCGTTTTGACAATTGAATTTGACCAACTCCAGACAAGTAAACGTACAACTACTTAGTTGATCTCACACGAGCTCCAAATGACCCATTCACCTCGTACCATTGTTGAACTGCAAAGATCACTAAGTGAGAGAGTGAGAGATGTTCGAAAGTGTTGCATTTAAAAGTACAAACACAATAAATACCTACAGATGTATGTGTGTGTGTTATTATGAATCTCTGCGTTGTAGCGAATAGCTCTGGGTTAATGATAGCCGATGACAGCAGTTATTCGTAATCGGTAGCGTAAATGCGCCGAAATTATTCACTAATGGATCTATAAAAACGGCAAGACGATCGTAAATTTCATTTGTTCGAGTAGCTGAAGCGAAAGCAAACGAAAAGCGAAAACAAGAAAAGCAATGGAAATATGACAAATTATGAAAAAAAACCGATGCTCGTAAACTAAAATAGATAAGCTGCTCGATTAAACCGCTAACAGACTCCGCGATTGACCGTTTGCTCGACTGAAAGTTTGGAGGAATGGCCAACAGCCATCACTGTATTATCGTTGCGTTCGCAAAAAAAAAAAAAAACGCAATAATAAAGTAATTAAAAAAGCACTTAAATGAATAAAAATATAAAGTAAATGCTTTTTATCAACAATAATTTCTTGGAAAACAAAATTTAAATAATTAAATGTAAATGCTTTTTGATAATTAATTTACGCGTTTCAGTTATATATAAATACATCAATATATTCAAATCTGTACGTAAATTAGAGTGACCCAGTGGAATATCGACAAGTTCGGCTTGTCTTCAGAAATATCAGATCTGAAACTCAGCTGCGTTGACCTACTGCACAATTGTTTTTGCTTATAAAATATCTATGTATTTTAGAAAATCAAGATATAAAACAAAGATCAGCTTGGAAATTATATCCAGATTTATGGTAGGATACCGTCCTTTCCAGGTTTTTTCCGCAGCTTCGGTCGCATGGAATTCGGCTTAACGTTATGAATGCAAATGTAACAGAGAAGGAAATAAATAATTTCAAAAAATTGTTTATTATTTAAAGCAAAAGTCTTCCCCTACTTCATATGTACCGATTGCAAATAGTTTATTAAAATTTTTTTCATTGGCAACTGATGGTGACATTTTGAAATCTCATTTTTATTATTAAGTTTTGTTAAACCTGCTTCCTTTTTATTTCCTTTGTACGCCGTTTATTTCCTTTCATTGAATAATCTAACTTTATTTGCTTTTTAAAGTGGGTGGCAACTCTCTCCAAAGGTATTTTTGAAATTAAGTTTTCCTAAAACTTTTAGTTTGACACTCATATTGTAAAGTGACACTTATTTTTTTAAGTTAACTTAGTTTTTTTTTTAATAGGTGGCAACCTTCTTTCAAAACATTTGGGAAATAAAGCTTTATTAGCCCTCTTTCATTTAATCCCATGGATTTTTAAACCCTCTCAAAAAAGTTTTTTGAAATTTAGAGTTTTCATATTATTCAATATAACTAAAATGAGTATGAGGCAGATGACAAACTTCTTTCAATATTTGACTTCATTTTTTTATTTCAATGAATTTAAGATTTTCAATAGATGCCAAATCTTTAAAAAAATTGGTTCTATTGTAACAGATCTTTAGTTTGAAACTCATATTGTGCTTAACTTAATTTGCATTTTAACAGTTGGAAAATAAAACTTTATTAAGCCTCTTTGATTTAAAACCCGCATTGCAATATTTGATTTCATTCATAATTTAATCATTTAAGAAGGTGTCAATTTCCTTTAAAAAATTACCACATTTGTACATTGTACACTGGATGTATTCACCTCTCCTTTGGAGCCACCTTATGTTGACCTGCTCTAGAAAGGATAAAATCCGGGGTATAATAGAAAGAGTACACCGACCAGCGTCTATGTTTGCTACGTCATTTTTGCCTTGCACTCTCACAAAGGTGCTGGAACTCTAACTCAACTTTCATCTACATATGTATATGGGAAACTCCGGCCAAGCTGTATGTAATTTACTGCTGGAAAGAACTTAAAGTTCGTAATTAATTAAACTGTGACTGCAGCTAAGACCATGGTTCATGGCCATTTTCACAGCTGTACCCAGGGTAGGTGGCAAAATAGGTACAGGAATTCGCTCAGGCGAACTCTGAGTGATCCTGAGTCTACGTCGTCAGACCATTGTGGCGGCTGAATGGACAGAAATAGCAGAAGCCACTCTTTGGCTTAATAACACGAAACTGCTTCTGTGGCGTGTCGCGATTTATTCTGACAGGCAAGTTGCGAGATAGCGGTCGATAGGGAAGCCTTAAGCGTACTGGCTTAGAAACGAAGCATGTGCGTTGTATGGGTCCATCGTCGTATGGGCATCCCCGGTAATTGTAGATAAGTTGGTTTTAAATGGGACTGAATTACCATTGGTAAACGCGATTCAGAAATCCTACACAAGTTCACATAATTAATTTGAGTTTTGAAATGTAGGTAAAGGTTCGACCATTCTGACTCGGCCTTTGTTTCGCAGTTGGAATTTTTTTTGGTGGAATGAGTGTCAAAATAATAATGACCTGGATCCAGAGTCGACGGCTATCTTTTAAGATAGTTTCAAACTAAACGAAAGAGGAGAAAGTATACCTCTATTTTTGTTTACCGGACCACTGCAGGGTTTTTCTAGCAGAGCCAAATGCTATAATGGAGGCTACTCGGTGTCTGACAGTGTCCGCTCCTTCAGACTGGCCCGCGCTGTATATACCGACAGCCAAGCGGCAATTCGACTATATGTTGCGCAACTGTTCCCTGAGTCCCTGGGTAGAGTAATATTCCCGGCAACTGCGCGGCAGATGTGTTTTCAAGGAAAGGGACGGAATTATCTCTAGTAAATTCTGCTATAGATTAACGATGAAACTTATCGAGGGAGAGAATATTAGGTGGACCATGGTACCAACCAGCCAGATTACCTGACAAGTTTAGCCAATGGTTTCGTAAAACGATTCAAAGCTCTCATTCGCCTTTACCGACCCTCTCTCAGACTTATAGACGGGGTAATAACTGGGCACTGCCTTAGGCATAGGAAGAGATTTAGATGCCTAACCAGCGGTTTCTGTCGAAATTGCAGGAATGAGGAGGGTGTCCCGCCCTGGCGAAGGCCCGTAACCAATTCGTCAGTAGGCAATTTCTAGACAGATTGGCTGCCCTAAGCTCGGGGAGCGTTCCCGATTTTCTGTGCTATCTGCGTAGGCCTTCGTGGGTCTCAGTCATGAGTTCTAAGCCTACAGCCTCTCTTTTGCATAATAAAATCCTCAATCCGACTCCTTAATAGGTGCAAGTTTAACTGCCCAGGTCTAGACAATTATATGACCTGATGTCATGCTTACTTAGCAATTTTTTTTATATAGCTTGGCCATAATTAAGTTATCGATTTTTGCTTGCGAATATCCTAATAAAAGAGGGAACGGAATGTGTAAGCTATCGATATGTTAGAAGTATATATATGCAAAAATTAAAAAAAAAAAATATTTTAATTTCCACACTTTCGCTGACACGATCACGCCGTCATTATTGCAATCTATGTTGCGACAATAGTTATTACCAGTTTTACAATCAACGTGAATACCATGAAAGTGATTGTGAGCCACTACAGTCCGAGTTGCTGCGCTGCAAGCACTAAAATTTATTATTGCAACACGATAATGGTCAATAAAGTGAGTAAAAATCGACAAATGTCACATTTTCTTTAGAATAACTTTTGTGACCAAATAAAAATTTTAATACATTTTTGTAATAGACAACCAAGATAGACGACTAATGTAAACGTATATATTTACAGCTGCGAGCATTGAAATAGTAGCGCAACATATTGCCAGGTTTTGACAATGTATTTGTCTATACATATTTATTTTTTTTACTAAAACAAGGGATAGGAAATAACAGGTTTTCTCCAAATTTCGATTCAAAAAATCTGGCGGGACGAAAAGTGCTACATCTATTGTATAAGGATTAACGCAACTTACTCCTAGTCCTACAAGGACTACCTTTGCGTGACATTGATTTTCATTTTTTGGGTTGCATTTAAAAAATCAAATTTAATAGTTACTTTTTGAGTTTTATATTTTCCTTAAAAAATAATCAATATTTCTTGAGTATATTTTTTGCGTGGAAAATAATAGTTATTTCTTGAGTTTCAATTATTTTACTTAATTTGTAGAGGGGTTTCACACAAATAAAGCTGTATTTTCGAAGCAAAAAATAAAACTAAATAAATAATGCATTTTTTATGAGCAAAAAATTAAATTCAAAAAATAATGATTACTTTCTGAGCAAAAAAAAAAAAAAACTCAACACATACCGATTAAAACGTATTTTTTTAAAGCTATAACTTTTATGGTCCCTGCTAAAAATGGAATAAAAAAACAGTGTATAAAATTGTGCAGAAAATTTAGAAAAGTTCTACATTTTCACCCATATTTCAAATTTTTTTAATTCGAATTTTCAGAAATGTTTCTAGTAAATACGCAGTTGAGTAGGCTATTTAATTTCAGTGCGAAAAAATATTTCTATTTTTTCAAAATTTTCTGAAAAATTTCAAACTTTGATTCATATTTTTGTATTATAAGCTACATACATATATGTGAAGTAAAAAGTAAATAAATAAATTTTGGAAATCTTGCAGAAAACCAAAAACAATTCCAGATATTTTCACTTAAGTTTTAAATTTTTTAATTCGAATTTTTAGAAATTTTTCTCAGCAAAAAAGATTATGAAAAATTAAAAAGGAATTGTGAGTAACCAAAATTAAATGGCCTGCATAACAGACAATTTTGTAGAAATACTGAGTATTTTTTTTTTAATTAGTTGAATAATTGCGGAGTTTTTCTGAAAAACTTCAAACTTTTGTTTATATTTTTGTTTTTGTATTACAAGTAAATAAATTAATTTTAAAAATTTTGTAGAATATTGGAAAAATTCCAAAGATTTTCACTTAGGCTTAAAACTTTTTAATTCGAATTTTTAGAAATATTTCTCAGCAAGACACTTGTCAAAAATCAATAAGATATTAAAATAACTTGAAATATGCATTTTATTATAATAATATTAAATGGTCTGTATACAAGAAAAAGTTTTAAAGATAGTGATTAAAATTTTTTTCGATTTAGTTGAACATTTGCGGAGTTTTTCAAAGTTTTCTGTAAAATTTCAAACTTTGATTTATATTTTCTTTTCCGTGTTGTAAGCTATACATATGTGTGCTAAAAAAAAAGTAAATACATCAATTTTTAAAAATTTTCAGAAAATTAAAAAAATTTTCAATTTAGTTGAAATTTTAAACTTTGATTTATATTTTGTTTCTTATAATATATTATTATGTGTCGTAAATATAGTACTAATTTTTAAAATTAAGCAGAAAATTAAGAAAAATTCCAAAAATTTTCACTTACGTTTACAATTTTTTATTTCGAATTTGTGCAAAAAAATGATCAAAAATCAAAAAGAACTTTGAGTTGCACTTTGAAACATGTATGTACTTTATTATATAACGATTAAATTGCCTTCATACTAGAAAAATTTCGAAAAATACGGATTAAACAATTTTTCAATTTAGTTGAATATTATCAGAATTTTTAAAAAAATCTCTGCAAAATTCAAACTTTCTTTTATATATATTATTTTTTTTGTAGTATAAGCTATATTTGTAGTAGAAATTAACTAAAAACAATTACTTTAACAAAACCTGTCATTGATGCTACTATTTCAATGCTCGGAGCTGTTTGGGGGTACAAAAATAAAATGTGCAACATGACGGAAAATAGGACAACAAAATCGAGAGCTGCAGTTACAACAGAAGCGCTGAAAGCTACACTAAGAGTGTGTGGTCGTTTCTTCCTTGGCAGTTTCTTTATTAACAGCATCGATTTTTCTTACTTCCGCTGATACTTCGCACTAAGAAAGCATTTCATTAGATTTGCATGGCTTTTTCGCAATTTATCGGCAATTCGAATTTTATTTTAATTCCCGAATTTTTCTTTTCCATTTAATATTATCATTTTACAATTATTGGATTCGCTGGGATTTTCTTTTTTGCCTTTTACACAATATTTGCATTTCGTTTTTGGAGGTATTTTTATTGCGCGATGCGCACATTTTCGCCATTACAAATCGTGATGCAGATTATAAGTTTTACGCTTGTCTAACGGTTTCCCATTGTAGCTATTTTTATTGCATTGTATTTTATAAATATAATAAGGTGAGCGTGAAAAAGATATTCTCGCTGGTCAAATAGCCGCGCGACTTGGTTTTGCTGAATTTTTGTGTGAAATTGCGAAGTTTTCGGTTATTCGGGTCGAAACAGGAAGCAGCGCAGTGGACAGACAGACAGTGGTCCAAGTGCTGCAACTAAATGAGGCAATCAAAGAAGAGAAAAAAAAGAGATAAGCGAAAAGGAAGAAAAAGGAAAAGAGTAACAATTTGGTTTGGTCTCACCATCAGTTTATTTTTTTCTTTGTTATTTATTCTTCTCTTTTTTTTCTTTTTGCTTTTGTCTAACCATTGTTATTGTTTGTTTTCGCTGTGCAAAATGAGAAATTGCAATTGAAATGCGAGCAAACGTGCCAGTTGCACAAATCACGCTTTTTCCACCAAATGGCAATGCAGCCAGTCGGCAAAGCCAATCAGCCAGCCAGCCAGCTCGTCGCGTCACCAGCAATTCGCGTCTGGTAACGCCAAATAAGTTTACTCGCAAAGCGCACGCGCGTTTTCGCCCAATTGGCGATTGGTTGCTCGCTGGTTTTGCGCGCCGCGAGCTTTCTGAGCGCAGCAAGCGTGTACGAGTAATCGTGCTGAAATTCAAATTTGGCAATGTGATGAGCAAAAAATATATTCAAAATAAAACTAAAACGGAATTCGTTGAACGATTTTTTGACACCACGATATACATTTGTGCTATCAAGGAAATGGAAGCCCCATCAAATGTTTTAACTGTACAAATTTTATTTAAGATTTTGAATTAAATTTATATGTATTTCTCGTTTGGCAGTAACATTGATATGTCTCGTGGCTTCAAAAAGAAAAAGGATCGGCGCAGCACCATCGTATTGGTCTGCGTGCTGTGTCGGAGCTACAGCAGCTAAACTTAGTCAGAAGAGTATATTCAAATTAACCGTTACACGTTCCTTAGAACATAAATATTCAATATGAATTTGGTTTTAGTCTCTATTTTTCCCTCTGTGAAGTTTGCCATCACCGCATACGTTAGGCCATAAACACGTACTCTGAGACTCGATGAGAAAATGGGCGAGGAATTTTCTCCCCAGAGCTCGAATTAGAAGCATCCTTCCGTCTTCCTGAACACTGCACTGACCCAGCAATATAGATATGGCTGCCTAGACACCGATACATTGAGGGTAACTGTAAGGCCGACGAGTTGGAAGGAATGTTACGACTGCCCCCATCCTTCCGGGGAAGGACAGAGTAGGTATGCCAATGGAAATGGGAAACCTTCGCTTATGTGAAACTGCTAAGCTTACGTGGCCCTTTTATGTGAAAATACTAGCACTCTTACTTTTGGGGTTAAATTGGAACGAGGTTTCCTTTCTTACAAGAATTATTACTGTCAATTGTTGTATTTGCTTTGGGATTGGGATTATAGTCATGCAATTTCAAAACTGCATAATTCCATCCTATAGTATAAAAATGTTCCATTGCTCTATTTCTATTCAGTATTCCACAATGGCGTTTTCAACTAGCTGACATTTTGCTTATTCCTCCTTGCTTTTTGGGCAACTGACTGCAATGTGCCATCAGCTAATTAATATTCCGCATGGTCATTGTCTTCGATGAGTTAATATTTTATCAGCACCATCTGTCGTTCAATTGTCGAAAAAATATAATACAATTATTTACCAAGATTTGGCATTGATCGGGGAGTTAAGATACGGCATTTGTCTGCTTTTGCCACTTTCCATTAAAAAATTAAAAATGTTAACCCTTACCGACCATTGTTCATAAAAGGAAGACTTTTTCTTACAGAGCTTTATTTAAAAAGTTGGAATGCATTTCTTATTAATATTCGCAGTAAAGAAAATAACCAGTTAGTTTTTAAAGCCATTTGTAGAGTGGTTAATTTTGAAAAAAGGTTGTAAAATTTATTGTGCTTTCAGACCCCCTCCAAAATATTTCGGAAACAGACTAAGATATTCACATGAGCTGGACCGATTCATACTAATTCAGACCTGACTGATAGAACTTTAAATTTAAATAAAACACATAAAAACTGAAATATGATGCCAAATTTTTTTTATTTTAAAGATATTTTAATGATATTTAATATTTAAAAACGATTTCTGGCATATGACCGCCATGCCTAGCTTTGGAGAATCGGATGCGATCAGTCCAATTTCGAACCACTTTTTGGAGCAATTGTGGGCGTATTTCGTTCCAAAGCTTCAATTGTTGCTGGTTTATCAGCGTAAACCAGAGACTTTACATAATCCCAAAGAAAATAATCAAATGGGGTTAAGTCGCATGATCTTGGAAGCCAATTCACTGTACCATTTTTTTTACAAAATGTTATCGCCAAATTGCTCTTTCAACAAATCGATAGATCGAGTGGCAGTATGAGGCGTGGCACCGTCTTGTTGGAACCAAAATTCTTGCAGGTCGATGTTATGCAAATTTGGAAACAAATAATCGGTAATCACTGATGTGTCACGATCACCATTGACAGTAACATTCGCTCCGGCCTCATTTTTAAAGAAATAACGACCGATGATGCCTCCAGCATGTAAACCATACCATAGGGTGCATTTTTCAGGATGCAATAGTGTCTCGAGAGTTTCATTGCGATTATGCTCACTCCATATACGGCAATTTTGTTTGTTCACTTATCCGTTTAGCCAAAAATTAGCTTCATCACTAAACACAATTTTTCGATTTCGAGTTTGGCGAACAGAACACTGGTTTTTAATTGAAATTTCTACAATTTGTAAACGTTACAACGCATTGTTGCGGCGTCATTCTTTCCATGATGATTTGTCAATGCTCACTGAACAGAAATGTCAAAACGAAATGTCATTTTCCAGCTGTCAAGTGACTGCTATTCCTATCGAAAGTTCTATCAGTCTAAAAACAAAACACGCTTTACAAAAATATAGTTTTTTTTTATAACTAAAAACATTTTTTGTAGTATGTTTATTTCAAAACAAAAACCGCCTCAGATAATAAAACCCCACGAAAGGGATATAAATTTTAATAAATAAAATTAAATACTTTTTAATAGCCTTTCCTTTAGTCGAATTTTTTATGGCCAAACTAGTAGCTTATTAAAATGAATGAGTTTAATTGATTGGCATATGGTTTCCCACATTTAAAAAAGTCTTAACCTTTACCGGCCGTGGGTGATAAAAGAAACAATTTCGCCGTCAGGGCTTTGTTAAAAAAGTTGCAATGCAGATTTCATTAATATTAATATGAAAGTAGCCAGTTAGTTATTAAAACTGTTTATATAGTGGGTAATTTTGAACAATGCTTGAAAATTTTACAAATTTGAATTTGAAGCCTGGAAATTCTGAATTTCCATATTCTACAAAACGGCTCATAAAACATGGGCAGAGCTACATTTTATTACTAAAAAGTAAAGATTAGCTAAGTTTTTTGTGGGTATTATTTATTTATTTTATAATTCGTTGCCAAAGTTAAGTCATCCGGATGTCTCACTAATCTTCGCCGAAGACGGGTTTTTCATGTTCATACTCTTTTGCGATACAAAAGTTCGAGTACTTTCAAAAGAACTTTCAGCAATAATTTTAGAAGTACTAGATAAAACAGCAACCCAATCTTAATAAGTTTTCTATGACTTTTATTCCACTTAATGGACGAACTTCTTCTAAGAAGTGTTGTTTAAAGTTAAAAGTGAACAAAATTTTAAAACCCCTCTCTCTCTCTCTCTTTATTGGATTTTCCCCAGTTAAAGCAAATAGATCGCTAATGGCATACTGAAAAACAAAAAAAGCGGATTTCTCCGTAAACTGAAAACATGCAACGCATCTTTTTCAAAATAACTTAATACTATTTATTGCATTACAAAAAACGAAAAACACCGAACCTGGAATGTCAAGTTTACACTCTGAACGCATCTTGTAAGCCCCAACTTAACTTTTTTCCTTCGTTAACTCCGATTCGTTGACCGAAATTTGCAGCCCATTCAATTACTTTGTGTTATTCCCTTAAATAGCAGAAAATTCGACAAATGAATGAGAATTTTCTTTAAGAAAATGAGAAAGATGCTTATGAAATTTGTATGCATCGAAAGTGTCCATTAGTTTTAATTGGTAATGGAGAAGCAAACTGAACAAATCACCTAATCGTTGCTAAAAAAAAAAAAAACAAATTTAGGCTGTGCCTGCACAAAACTCTTATTTTGACTATAATCACGTATCAAATGGTTAAATTGTCACACCAAACAATTTTGTTTGTCACTTCGTCACGACCAATGTACATATGCCCAGCCTTTCCTTGGTGTTTAAATTTGTTATTGTTGTTGTTGTTGTTGGTATTTTTGTACAAAATGTGTTCCTACATAAAAAGCTAAGTTTTCCAAATAACGAATAACAACAAAAAACAACAAAACCTAAAGTAGAGGGACAGGCTTGTCGAGGTCAGGAGGTCACCCACAGTACGGCTTGTGTGGCATGCAAAGCAGAGAGTTGTAACGAACGATACGTAGGAAATGATTTCCATGCAAAACTTTCATACATTTGTACAAACATAGGTATGGAAGTAGAAAAGTTATAAAGTTTAGCTGAAAAAGAAATTGAAGTGACAAATAAAATTTTGCATTTTCTATTATTTAAATTCGAAAGCGAAGGAAGGAAATATCCATGGCGAATTTATTTTTGTAGGGTGGTGTTAGTAGAACAACTGATTTGATTTGATTTTTACATAGGCTTTACGGCTTCGAATGTCCAATTCAATTTTTTCTTATGATTTGATAGTTCAAGACGCAAAATATTTGTTTTTATACTATCTTTTGGTTGGCGGGGAAAATGCAGTATATCTGAGAAAAAGTTGTTTGTGGAACAAAACTGTTAGTAAACTGCTTTGAGTAACATTAAATTTCCTTCTGAATAGAATTTCTTTCATATCGAGATCTAATCGTCGTTCATATTTTCAATTGTGGGAATTTTGTTTCAGAATATAATCCACAAGAATAAAACGTGGATTTTACGCTATGCTAGCTTAGTTCGAGGTTCAATTGGAGAATACAAATTTTACGCGCTTTCATCATAGATGTGGCTCGATGTTTGACTGAGCACTTCTACAATTTTTTGTGTGGGTCTGAATGTTGCATCACAAATTGAGGGGCTCGACTCCGCACGGGCGATAATTTTTGTGATAAGTTTTTTGAAAGGAAAATTTTCTATGATTTTATTGATGTTACTTACCCCACTCAGCCACAGTGGCCGTAGGGAATAGTTGCAGCTTACACAAAATTAACATAATCGTTTTCAACATTTGTGAATCTAATGGGAAAGGTAAACGAAGAAATCCAAAATATTTTTGCATCGCTATCTCCAATCTGTCGGGCAAGCTATTAAGTTGTTGACATGTATAAATTGTAGATATTTCTGACTTGAGTTTAATCCCACTACCATAGCACCCACTTTATTTTAAGTAAGGAAGATACAATTACGCTGAAAATGTCCGTTTCAATACTTAGAACATCGTTTCTTAAATGAATGATCTACGACTCTTATAGCCGACCATTGGTTTAAACCGAAAATTGGCAGGATTCGTCGATTACTAAGAAATAATTTGGGGTTATCTTTGGATTTTCTAGCCGGGGTCTTCTTGAAGACTCATTGTATGCTAGGCAAGTTTTTACTCTTCTGCAACCAGAAAAAATACCTCCGTCTAAAATCAACGTGATGGGATAAATACTTACTTACTGACATACTTATTTAATTGGCGCTAAAACCACTTAAGCGATTTTGGCAAAGTTCAACAAATTACGCCAGTCACTACTTCTTTCTGTTAACTGGCGTCAAATGACGCCAATTCTATTTTCGATTGGTCCTTCCAACGCAGATGACGCCGTCCTCTTCCTCTAACACCACCAGCTGGTACCGCGTTGAGTATTTTCAGAGCTGGAGCATTTTCGTCCGTTCGCACGACATGTCCCAGCCAACGAAGCCGCTGTATTTTAATTCGCTGGACTATGCCTATGTCGCGGTAAATCTCATACAGCTCATCGTTCCATCGTCTGTGGTATTCGCCGCCGCAAAGACGTAGAGGTCCATAAATCTTTCACATAATCTTGCTCTCGAACACTCCAAGGGTCGTCTCATCTGACGCTGACAGTGCCGATGCTTGTGCGCCATACAATAGCACGGTTATGATGAGAGACTTATGGAGTGTGGTTTTGGTTCGTTGAGAGAGGGCTTTACTGCGCAGTTGCCTACTCAGCCCAAAGTAGCACTTGTTGGCAAGAGAGATTCTTCGTTGGGTTTCCATGCGGATATAAATACTTATACATTGTATTTTTAGCCAATAGGCACATATCCCATGTATGTTTGATATCTGAGCACTTGTTCCAAGCGAACCAGCCTAAATAACTTTTTGTACAAAATAGTATGGACAGTGGCCGTTCGATTATATTTTCGTTTTCAACAAGTAATTCAAAATGCAGTACAAAATTCAATGAATGCAATTGCGAAAAATTAGCCCCTAGTTACCTCACATTGAATTATTGTTTACCGGCTAAATTTAGCCATACGGGTGACCGCTTCTGATTTCAAAGGGGAAAATTACAAGAATTAAAATGTATTCGGAGTGAATTTAGTAGATAAAATCCGCGTTTGTAATGAAAAAACAGTTTATTTACTTAGTGATTAATTGCCTAAAAATAACAAACTTTCCACAAATTATAAGAAATTACTGTTAATAAAATAAAACTTTCCAATTCTGATTTACATATTGCCAAATCTGCTGAAAGCAATGTTCGAACTTTTCAAATTAATTAATTTAAAGAAACTAATGAAGGTAAAAGGTAGGTATGATACAAAAGCCTAGATTTTGTCCAGCCTTCATAAGTGTTTGGACTTTACTTTACAAGTTTTTGCTGAGCATAGGTGGCGGAGATTGATACAGGACCCTCGAAAAACCCACAACAGCATTGCATGTCGCTATTTTAAGCTCTTAACTTTCAGTATTTATAACCTTTTTTTTCTTTTAGTCTTTTAGTCAATTCTGATAGCTCTCTCTGGATCGATGTATTAAACCGATGAAGTTTTGATCAGCAGATATGAACAAGTTCTTCATTTAATTAGTTAAATGGTGGCAATTCGGTCATGTTATTAGTAAGAAGAGGCATGAGTGAGGAATTCGTGAGGCTATAATTATGTTTGCATTTATGCAGGTATTCGGTATTGCAGTCTTATTTCAAGTCTCTAAATTTGAGACTTTCAACTAGAGACATTTTTTGTGACACGCAAGGATTTCGGTTCGATTTCATTAAGCTATAGTCTCATTAAATTGCACCAAAGACTATGGTGAAAAGAAGCAGAGACAATAAGCTGTTTCGGGTCAAGATGCATGATCCCACGCAATGAAAATATATTAATCAATTACACTCATTATACTATTTGAATTTTTTGTTCACAACATTAAATATTGCTCTGTAAAAATTAACAATATGGTTATTGTAAAATCATTGACATTATCCGGTAAAGATTCTTATTAGTGTGTTTTGTAGGTATAAACGATTATTTAAAATATGTGTGAAAATTATAACTATAGACAATCGATAAATACAGCTACTCATCAAAATGCGAATTCGATTCAAATGACATAAAATGTAAATAAATGTAAATCAAGAACTTTTTGCTGCTATGAATATTTTCTTAAATTATTATTATTTTTTACAGAATTAAGAATCAGATCGATATCATACTTTCCTCAATTTCTTTCTTCTGCTCAGAGTCAGGTGACAAATTAGTGACTTTATTTTGAGACTAGAGACTTAAGACAGCTTACTGAATACTGAATGAGAAATAACGTAGGTAATAAAGAAGTTGGATCATTCCCACCGTTCCTATAGCAGATAATGTTGTCTTATTTCACCATATCAAAACTTTTGCTGATTAATTTTAGAATCTGATTTGATCCAACTGGTTTCTGGTGCGCTGAAATAAGATAAAATTTCTTGCCCCAGGAAGCAAAATGTCATGCCACTTCTTTGTAATCCACGTTCTTTGCGAATAGTCTCAAAATCGATTTCACTACAGAAAAATCTCAATTAGTGTCTAGAGACTGCTTACATAATACTGGCATTAATAGTGAAGAAAACAATTTTATCTAAAAGTTGCTTTGACTATGACAATGACAATTAACAAACCTCAGTTCCAAAACCTTTGACAAAGCTGACCTATATTTACCTAGCCTTGTATTTTCACATGAGCACGGATTTTTTGGTCTAGAGTCAAACGATTCGAAGATATTATTTTTTAAGTGCAATATACAAACAATATCAAATGAATTTATTTGCACATCGAATATTGTTGTTGTATACACAATTTTTCAGTTAATAGTTAAGGAGCATTGGTGTTTTCTAGTTTTATAAGATAATTTTTTAATGAAGTTTTATTTGCCCAAGCACACATTTTTATAATGTATGAGGTACGCCTATTGCTGATTGCATTTTTATTATCAGCCAAGGGAAAATAAAAATTAATACAATAAAATCTGATGAGAAGATTTGGTGATAGCCGAAATAGCAGCTATAATTTTTACCGATCTCACTGCTGATGCCCTTTCTCTAAATACTTTCCGTATAACCGGCCTTGAGCTGTAAAATTATTGTTGATTAATATAAATTACCCTTTTTCCGACAAACATGTAAATGTCTCAATTGATAAACTCGGATTTTCGATTTTACACATATTTTTATATTCTTAAACAAAACTTATACACAAAACTGGTATACAATTGGGAGATCCACACAGTCCCATATTTGAAGCTGTTGTTGCACGGCCTATTCTTTTAAACCTCTTTTATTAGCATTCTTATCGTTTCCCAAGCAAAATACCCCACTCTATGGGATGCAGGGCTCCACTGGTGGTAATAAAACTATGCATGTGAACCAACAATGGCGCTGATTGAACAGCTGTAGAACTATAGCGAATACAACGATAGCATCAAATAAGAGACCCTGTGAATTGCCCAAATAAAATTGAAAATTATTCAGATGTGTGGCGCTAGAAACGAAATCGATAGAGAAAACACCTGCTAATAGTCGGAAACGAACTACTTTACTTTCCGATCTATATCTGATGTTATGCTGCTCCTACCGACTGGAAGAACCCGTCGTCTCATGGCTAGACATGGTCTTTATAGCCAGCACTCACCTGCAATACATTTCACAAAGTTGGAAGAGAATAGAATCAGCGTATGAAAATGGTACTATAAACGCTAATTGGGTCTTACAGACCTACCGACTCGAACATTCGATCCGATATGAATGTAGATGATTATTAACGTATTTTTGTTAGCTGCAGAACCTCGGAGCCGACCCATTCCGATAGTTGGGTTTGATGTTAATTATTTTTGCGAGTTTTCTGACAGAAATCCATATTACTTTGAATATTGCTATGATAACTCATTTAGTTTTTTGTATTCTAATCAGCGTAAGAATTGTCAAATTGAGTTATTTTGTTTACATTCTGGTTGTTTTCGTTGTCATGTCTACTGATTTTTCATACTTGCTGATAGAAGTAGTCAATTGACTTTGACAATCGGTACGCAAAAACCCAACACAAAATGCAACATGCGCATATGAAACAAAATTTTGGGCATGTTATGAATCAATTTACATAGAGATATTTATGAGGAAATGGCGTGCAGTGAAAACATGACAAATTTCAATACAAACGTTCATACAACTCGTCAGAGTGGGTCGAATTAACAGCAGTAGTAGCGGAAAATTCAAAAAACACTTAAGCTGCCTTTTCGGCAGCCCTTGAGCTTCCTAGATTGAATGGCGATGCTAGTAAAACGGCAAAAAAAAATAATTTTTTTGAAGCTGCATTTTAGAAAAAATATTTTCTATTGCCGCTGAGGCGGCATTGCCACTTCTTGCCACAATTTATTGATTTCATTCCTACACTAATTTTACTTTGCCTGGCTAACTGCAAGCAAGGGGTAAAGGTTGGCATTGTGTTCGCCTTTTGTTTTTTTTTTGAATTTAGTTCGTTTTTCTTTCTAAGAAAATATGAAATATAAGGCATCAACGATCACGAAAGTAATTTGAGCTACTGATATTTTAAATCTTTGCCAATTGGTCACTCATACGCCATGTAGGCTGCGATCGGGCAAAGCTAAATTTAAATAGACCCAGTGAGTAGCGCCATTTACTCGCATTACAAACACAATTTTTTCGCAATTAATCAAAATTGACTTCGACTTTGCGCTATGGTGTGCTACAACAATCACAGCAACAACAAAAACGACAGCAGCTACATACGAATACTGGGTGTATTCATGTACAGCAAGCACTCAGCGAAGTCAGCGATGTTGACCGCGTTTTACGCTAATAGAGATTGACAGCACCGCAGCAATCGGGATCACATTTCACTAAAGCAAAATCAAAAGCACAAGCTTAAATACAAACACACACACACACACACACATACATATACGCCTCCATCATAATGATGCCCTGTCTACTGTGCAACTTCAACTCTACTTCACTATAGCTTCTTTTGCTATGATTTTCGCTCTACTTCTATATTAAAATGAAAATGCGTTTAAAGTTTAACATCTGCGCCTGCGCCCGCACTATGCATCCATTAGTGTGATTAATGATCCGCGATTTGTTTTCCGTCTCAAATTGCTATATAATTTTATGCTAAATACTAAAATGCACGCACACAAACAAACTTTTAGAAAAATGTAATAGTGATTGAACGAATTTGGTGTAGCCGGGAAGAAGAGTCGGTGGGGGAATTTCGTAAAATACAGAAAAACTGGGCAAAGAAAAAGTATAAAAAACAAACGGCTAGTAGTATAAGTAATAATGGAAATTAGAGCAACTTTACAATAGCAGAATAGTAACACGGGCAATGGCATAAAAGAACAACAAATGCGCTCACTTAACTAGTAGCTAAGGCATTCAGCGTAAAAAAATTCAAAATTTATAATGCAAATTAATATATATTTAGCAGTGTAACGGCGTTAAAGCCTTGTTGAATTTCGTTTGTTTTTCAACTCATTTTTTGTTTTCAAATATTTTTTACATGCTTCAGTTTTTCTTCTTAGTGATTTTGTTTTGCGTTAATTAATTCTGAATGAAAATAATAAAAAAAGGGAAAACAAAACAATGCAACTTCTAAAAGCCACTCTGCGAAATAATAACAAAAATCTAAAAACTTGTCCTCCTTAAGTGGATTTAATAAATGATTTTTGCTCAATATTTAGAGTCTACCAAAAATGGTTATAAATATATGTATATTCATTAAAAAGGTATCCAAAATTCATCTTTCATAATATATTTTTGCTAAGTGTGGATCACATTAAATCACCCCTACTTGCAAATGTCAACCTTTGTTTGCTAAACGCGCATTTCTGATAAAACAAAAAGATACTTGAAAAAAAAACAAATCAAGACAACTGTATTGAGGATATACCAGGACCTAAAGCAAAAAAACTCTAAAAAATACGAATTTACGATTATACATATCTCTTAGGTCCACTGGCGGAAAGCTCCAAGTTAAATTTATAAATAAAGAGATAAGTAACCCAGAGCTAAATTTGTAATTTCATACCACAGACAATGGCTTGCATCAAATAAATCCAGTAACTGGGCATTTTCTTTGAATTTTATGAATCTATTTAATTTAAATTCAAAATAATTTTTAAACATGTGATGTGTGACATGTGATTTCCCTTTGCCCTAATATATAACATATATCAATTAACATTGCATTTTATTCAACGATTAATAAAAACAAATAAAATGATCAAAAATCGCGTTACGTAATATGTGCACGACGCCTACATATTATATCTGGTAAAAGGAAATCCAATATTTATGCATTTAATTTGAGATTTCATTTAGCATAGTTCTTAGGATTTGTTCGATAACATATTGCCATTTTGAAAATAATTTCATAATGCCATTCTCATAGAAATAGTCGATTTTCACAAGCTTCTCTTGGGACGAATTTTTCACCAGCAAAATCATACGCCATAGACAGGAACAGTTAGTAATCTAGACTATAAGGTGGGTTCTTAAGAACCAAACTCAAGGTATTTCTAGCGAGTCACTATTGATGTGCGTTGCCGGGATATAGCTTGATGATTCTCTGCCAAACCCACCAACCGTTTGCTTCGGCTCATCCCGATTCCACCACGGGCGGTTTCACTTGACATTCTTGTAAGTAACCCACTTTTTGTAACAAATAACCAACCGCTTCAAGAATGGATCGATTTTGTTGCGATTCAGGCGCGGTTCGCAGATGGAAATTCGGTCTACGAGGTTTTTTTCGTTAACTTGTTTGCACCCATACATTGAGCTTATTCTTGCCTTATTGCCTCAGCCTTATTTAAAAGGTTTCAAACGGTTTTTTGTGCAATGTTTAGCTCTTGGGCAATCGAAACAGTACAGAACGATTTCCATTATTTTATCGATATTTTCGGCAATTATCTTCCAGAGCGTGGTGCATCTTTGTTATCGAAATTACAGGAATGGAGTCGACGAATCCAAAATTGCTCCTGATTGGCTGTTACAGTATTGGGACCATGAACACTATTCATATTTTCAGCCGTACTTTCAGCAATACTATCTGCAGAGTTTTGATTAGTACGAAATCTTATCTTTCTATATGTTGTAACCCGATCGCACTTATACAGATAGAGAGATACAGACTTCTAAAGTCATCTATTGGAAAAATAATGGATTTCCTTGCAAAAAGAAGCATCAGTTCTAATCCCTATTTTTAATAGCTACTTCTACCACCTCTAATATACCCACTGGTACATTCAAAAACAGCACGGTAACTTCTTAGATATTATCTGAAAAGCGCCGCGTTCTGACAATGCAGCTACGAAGCTGGCTAATCTCGACTCCCGTGGGTAAGTGAATAAGGTGCGATCTCAGATACGTGAGTCTTGGTCTCTATGCAGCTGCCGCAGTAGAGGTCAGTGATATTAAGGTGCACCGCTCGGATTCCCATTGGACAGTGTCCTGCTAGAGAGTAGTTAATGAGAGCTTTGGCTTGAATAACCGAAAAAGCTTCTGTGACTGCCTCCGGTCTACTTTTGACCAAAAAGACCTCGCGACCCTACATGTTTTAGTAACTGATCGACGGTTCCTTTTCAAGTGTACCTTACTTGGCTAAGTCTTCTGCTTCACAATTCCCTAGGATATCACTGCGCTTCGGTACCCATATTTTTTTTCTACGAAGAAATACTCCAAAGCTCTCAAAGGAATATTCAGATAATCCTAAACCACTTTCGATCGCACCGTTATAAATTATCGCATACGCCTCCTTGTCAATTTGGCTGTTGACTGTCTGCTCCAGGCAAGACCTTACCTCGTCTTTGACCGGCTGTAGCATATCTTGTATGGCCTTCATTCTGCTGTTTATTTCCTGCCACTTTATGTCCAACTGCCCATTCCCCATTAGCGGTTTGTGTTGCGATCGAACGATGTACATCTTTAGTGGTTTGCGTTTGCTTCTGGACCATCCACATCGATCTAACCACGACATTCCAAAGCTGTACCGCAATAACTGTAGAACTTCGTGTCCGTTAGCTGCACCCTTGATTTTGGAAAATTATTCTTAGCGTCTGTCAAGCTGATAATGACCATTGGGTCTCCTTTGTCTACTTCAAACCTAAAACTCGCGTTGCTTACTTTCAATGTATGCCACATCTTTTTCCGTCATACTTTCTCGCTGTCGCTGCAAATTTGGAACAAGAGCTTTATGATTTGAAAGTTATCCATCGAAATTTCATTCAATTGTTGCTTCTCCATGCTCATATAGCCATTTAATAGCTCTATTCGAGAGACCCCACCATTTGCCGATGGCCCCCTACAGTGGTACAGGGTACCATTGCCTTCTTTACTCTTTCCTCAATATTCTCTTTTGAGTAATGTAATTCTTCTGAAATTCAAAAATTATTGATTCACCTCCATTCATACATTCGCTGCGCTAAAAAATTCAAGGTAAAATAAAATATGTATCGTAATTTCAAAGTTACTGTGGCTTATATTTAACTCTAATCAATCACGCTCAATTTTTATATTCACAGTTTTGAATAACGCTCAATGCACCAGTGATTCATCTTTTGATTTACATTGAAGAAGAATACAACCGGAAGTAAGTTCGGGCCTACACAATACGTGTATATTAAATTACAGCAGTATAAAAAGATTTAATCTTCATCGATATTAGTAGATAATTTTTCATTAAGCAATGAAGTACATAGTAAAAGGCAGCGGAAAGTAATGCAATTTAATAAGCTTGGCATTCTTAGTTTACTCTAATTTTTTTTCAACCCAAAAGATATTTGATACTTACTTGTTTTTTGTCTTCAGTATTATATAAGTATATATGAGTATTTAAATTTGAAAAATAGGATCCGGTTACGTAGAATTTGTATGTAATCTTAAAAAGGAAATCAAAATCGCATGCCATACTACTTCTGCTCGAGCACTCATATCAGTTTCAATTTCAAACTTCCTTTTACCACACAATCCAGACATCTTTCCACCTCTTTTTGGATTTCTGGGTCATTTGGCTTTACTTCGCCCTTCGTTACTCGCCACTCGCCATTCGCAACGAATCAAAATCGACATATTCGCCACTTTTCGCTTTCAGCGCATACAACACATTTAATTAGTGTACATAAAAAAGCAATGCCAGAAATTGACAGCCGCCAACATTAATGATACAAAAACAACAAATATTACAGCAGTCCGCTTTTTCTGTTTCTTTTTTTTTGTTTTTGTTTTGGTCTGCCAAATCAACAACCTCATCCGCTCAGTTGCCACCATTGGCGGCTCATAATCAAATTAACTAATGTGGTCATGGCCAGAGCGCGTAATTCATGTCGCTGGTTGTGGTTAGCGGTCAGCGGTCAGCGGACACAGATTAAAGCAACAACAACAACAACAGCAGCAGGAGTAGTGTAAAAAACACGGCAGTCGATCATCACCAGCTCAAGCTCTGCATGCCATTTCATTTTGTTGTTGTCTTTGGCGGCCTCCATGCAATTCGTTGCGAATATACCACAAAAGCAATTTTTTTTTCTTAAAGCGGCTGCTGCCTTCGGTTCCTTCAATTTCTTTGCTGAGTGCGTTTTAAAAGTGAAAATATACGCACAATAATTCACGTCAACCTGAAGAGTAACAAAACAACAAAACAAAAAAACATAATATCAGCGCGCAAATGTGTTGATATTGCAATAAATTTAAATATTTTTTATTATCTGCCAAAGATGGGCCAGCGCATACGCAGCAGCTGAAGATGAGACAGCGAACGTGACAGTCTGCAATTGTTTTGTGAGTTTGCGACTTTGCGAATTTGCGAGAAGTGCTAAAGGAGAGAGTTGCCGGTGTGCGTTACTGCCGTGAATTATCACCGATATCCAGTCGTCTAGGTGTCGATTTACTCGTACGCATACGGCATTTCACTTTCAGCAGAAAGAGCAGTTTTTTAAAATTATTATTGTCATTTTGCATGATCATTGCTTTGTTGTCAACAGGCAGCAGGCAAATGTATTTATCTGTTTGGGTATCTTGGTCACTGAAACACTAATGGTTCACAATTCCTTTCGTCTTTGATTTATGTACTTGAGAGAGGTATTTATGAGTGTGAAAGGAGGTATATATGTCCCCAATAACCGAGTGTTTTTGCAATACGTCTATGTTGGTGTAAACATTTTTAATAGGCTGCTTTCATTCTTATCGGTTCGGTAAAAGTTCAATGTTTCTAGTTCATCGAAAGATTGGTTTGAGATTTTGCGAACGAAGGAGGTTAGGTCAGATTAGCCTACGGTGGTTGCCGCAACATAATTGCTGCGAAGACAGAAGTTAGGCCACTTGGCACATTGTGGTGCTACTGAAAGGGCTATTCGCTTCTTTCTTACCTCCTCCTCCTCCTCTAAAATAGCGTTTTTGCTAGAGATTAAGTTTAGTGGCAGAGATAGTTTTTCCATAGATAGAGATAGACTTTCCACTTTCTTCGTCTCAGCGGCAGCGGAAAAAATTATTGCTTGGAAAACCCCTCAGGGTATCATTCAGTTATAATACTGACCACTGAACTGATGGAGTGACGGTCAATATTTAGTAGTGAAAAAGGAGTTCGGACGGCGGTCTACCGCCCAAAAAAAAAGAGATATAACAAGCTGCCGGACCACTGCAAAATTTTTCAAGCAGAAATCCTAGCCGTGAAGAAAGCAGCTGAGCTGATATTAGATTCTCAACCAGCCAGCAACCGGATTAACATGTACATCGGCAGTCAGGTAGCCATCAAGGCCCTGATTTCGTGCAGTACCTGCTCTAAAACAGCAGTAGAGTGTAAAAAAGCTTTGGACAGGTTGGCTGTGCATAGAACCGTGCACATTTATTGGCTCCCGTGACATAAGGGTACAGAAGGCAATGAAAGGGCAGGTGACCTTGCCAAATAGAGTGTCTGTTTAGAAGTGCCTAACTCGCTGCAAGCAATCAAACATTCGAGCGAACTGTATACATATCAGCTAGCAGACACGGCGTGGAAACAAACGCAGTGGGCTTAGTAAAGCACACGAGGTTTTTACTTTCTCTGAAAAGAGAGGACTCCAGACTCTTAGTGGGGCTACTGGCAGGTAGCGAAGGGATAAAAAATTCAGGAAATGCATGTTGCAGGATGAAACGGAGGAACATATTATATGTGAATGTCCAGCTTTGGACAAACGATGTTTCTAAATATTGGGCGAAGCACACCTGCATGCCTACTTCAATTCGCTAAGGGGACGATGATGTTCAAGGGTTCTCATCTGCCCTTGTCTGGTAACACAAAGGGCAGACTTGGTCTAAGTGATGCCTCTTTTTGGGCGAGCCAACTATTCCAAACGTAACCTAAACCTTTTACTATGGATCCTATTCCAGATTTGTCTTGCAATATAATATTAGGGTTATGCGGCCCACCTGGTGATAGCATTCCCACTCAAAGCCAATCCTGTGGGGTGCTTGCATGAAAATTGGGCGAAATCCACCTTCAGGGCCGCAGTTGAAAACGGTAGCCAAACTACGCACGCTACATTTCTGAGCCAGCTCGTTTAGAGATTCCCTGCAATCGATAGAAACCTTGGAGAGAGGTGGTGTTGCTAGAATAGAATAAATAGAATAGAAAAATGGGCATAGACCCTGGGTTATGTTCCATTTCTTATTTTTTTAGATACGTGTGCATAACCTGTTGTCAAAAGAGAGTACTGGGGTATTAGTCAAGCAGTCGCCGTTGCTCCAGCACTGCATCCAGAATTTAACCTGCTGGTCTAGAGATTCTCAAATAGATTTACTGCAAGGAAGTTCATTTGGAGTTTCTGGGGTTTTGTGGGGCTTGTAAAAGAAATTTTTTATCGCATATCTCAGCGATGCATTAATGCAATAAAGAGGTATGTTGCTCCGTTATTTCGGTCTTCAAAAGTATGACTTAGGAAGGTCGATAGGAAGTTAGGTTAGGTTGGGTTGTCGTTGGTTGTGGTTGTCTCCCACAAGGAAAGCACTTAAAGGAGTTATAGTTCGAATGGTAACGTATACTGTAACCAAAATGGTTAACTGGAGAACCCAAAATGAAGTGCCACAAGCTGCTGGTTTCCATCCCTGAGAGCTCGTCTGGGGTGTTCATAAAGTGTAGCTGAGTAGAACATGAAAAGATTATACCCCTCGTTATCCGCTTGGCAGCTATGGCAAAAAGGTTCAGATGCTATATTCAGCCTAACCGCGTGAATACCTATCGAGCATCAGTAGTTGTTGCTTTGTTAGGTCCTTCGAACCCCTACGGTCCTCCACCGGGTGGTATTTGGCCAACGCTCGCTGAGCCGACATAAAGCCCATCTGCCCAATAGAAGTCCGTAAGCGGTCAGAAGAGCTTCCAACCTCTCTCTGCCAAGCAATGAATATTTTTAGGAACTTGAAGCTTACACTTTATTTCACTGAAATTGAATTGGCTACAAAATTGCATACCCAGTAAGTTTCTGAAAATTATGTTTAAAAATTTTATTTTTTAGGGGTTTGAGGGACGTATAAAATATTAAAAAATGACTTAGATAAAAATAAATAACTGGGGTTCATTCTTAAGTCTCCTGAAAATATTGTTTTTCAACTATTCTATATAACTTCTATGAAGTCTTTTCTCTTTTTAAAATATATGGGATGCTCTGAGGGATTTGGGCTTTTTATTAAGAAAAAAATATGAGTTACAAGGCGTTATTGTTTTTATTTTTATATCGAGCAATCTTTATTATCGTAGTTATCTCGCCAATCTCTAGTAGTTTGTCAAAATTTCGCCATTCAAAAATTTGACTCGAAAGTCTCGGTACCAAGGAGAAGAATTAATGAAATTTGTGAAAAGAATTGACAAACAGTAGTGAAAACCACATAAACCAAAGAAATTTTTTAAGGTGGTAGAGCTGAATATCAAAATGATTTGTTTTGCTTACATTTTACATTCTATTTACATTCGGATTGGGAAATTTTGTTTTTTTTTTGTTTTTCGTTGACTTTCCATCGGAGCGTTTATTGTTGTCTGTCTTAGTTTCTTTGTTAAAAACTCCATGGAAATATGTACATGGAGTTCTTGTATTTGTAATAGCGCTACTATTTTATATAAAGTGTAAACCTCAAACCGGAGTGCGGACAGCAATAATTAGTTATGTGGATTAAATTCGTTTTGAGAGTAATAGCCTTTAGTTAGTACATGTTATTAGGGTGTGTGGGCATTAAAATTTCGGCTTTACTTCTTTCTGGACCACCCTAGGCGTTTTTCATCATCAAAAAAAAAAAAAAACTTGCCAATTTTATTATATTTGAAAATGTATTTTTACTTTTATCGCACGTGGAACAAAATATGGACGCTACTTAATAGTCATTACTAAAGCTCTATGAATTTATGGAAGAAATTTGTTCAAATAAAAAAATTCATACGTAGTTTAAATGACTTTGTTAGCGACAATTTTTTTATACCACTTTTTTGGGCAAATTCTCGCTTAATAGAGTATTTGAAACTGAAAGGTGCCCTAAAAAAGAAGTCTAAAAAAATTGTCGCTTACAACGTTATTTAAGGCGGCCCTTCGTTTGTTGAATTCAATCAAGATTTTATTAAAATACTTTAGCACTAATCATATTTTGGAAAAATCGTCCCACGCGTGACGATAGAATAACACCCTAGTGTGACTTTGGGATCTCCCTCTCGTAAGTGCAAAATACAAAACCTTTTTTCTTATTATACAGTTCGAATTATTTAAGTTCGATTAAATATTTTAGCAGTGTGAAAGTCATTGTTATAAAATACTTTTTAGTTTTCTTCAACTAAAAACAACACTGCTTCGTGTAATTGCAATTAACACTATGCGTATTCAGCTCAAAATCAATCCGATAATTTATATACGTTATGTGTTTCACACTGCAGCATTTCGCACTACTTTTACAGTTTTTCTTTTTTTAATAGTGACTTTCATTTTCACGCAAACTCAATACATTGAATTCACTCATCTCATCTTTTCGCAACCTAAATTCATTTCACTGTCGCTGTAACCCGATTTTTATACATCAACTTTTTTTTATTTCTTAACATGCTTGTATTATTTTTTCCACACTGTAACTATGTTCATTTTGCCGCAACATTGTCAACTCATGCGCGCGTCAATTAATCTCAATTAAGAGGGGGAGCACTTGCAAAGTCATACCCACTACTCATAAATAAATACTTGCATGCGGATACAAAAAATACTGCACAAAAACAACAACAAAAAAACAAAAAAAACTACCATACATTCATTCTTCAATACTCATAAATGTTATTTAATGTCCCAAAAGTTTGGTAATGACTGTTGGCTTTGTTTGCGGCTGCATTTTTTTTGTTTGTTTGTTGCAACATCGCTTTTGGTAATTATGTTTGTAATTTCTCATTATTGTCACACTTTTATGCTGTAATCTCCGCGTTATTGCTGTAAATTTTTTGTATTTTGTAAGCATTTTTTTAAGGTTGCTTGTTGTTGGACAAAATTTAAAGATTTAACAAAATCTAGCGTTAAATTTGATTGCATTATAGAGCCTAGTGTCTTGTCTTGTCCGTCCACTTGATTAATGACTTATGAAAATTTTGTGCATGTTTGAAAAATAATGTTTGCTTAAGTATTGCACATAGACATGAAAACAATATGTAATTTGAGGATTTGATGCAACTTATTTTATTTTGAAAAACAAAAACAACAAAAATTGTGGCATTAATGCAGTTAGAATTTTTACCATTTATGAGTTAGCCTAATGGCTTTTGACCGTCAAGGTTAATCGATTTGCTAGTAATGTTGTGATTTTTATGAATTGGTCAAGCGCTAGTCGCAAACAAAAATGATTTTGAAAACCTTTAAAAAAGTAAAAAAGATCGAGCTGTGTTGCATCTAAGAAAGTTTTGAGGAACATCAATTTTATTAACATGAATTGGAACTCGACTAGTAGAATACTCTTACGTTATAGTTGGACAAATTTTAACGGTTGTTTACATTTCATATTATATTACTAACCCATTAATTCATAAATGATGAGATAATTTAACTAACTAATAGTTAATGAGCTTAAATAAGCATGTGTTAAAAAAAAAACATAAGTTAGAAAAATAAAATTTATATAAACTTTACTAAAATAAATTAAAAATATAAAAACAAATTAATAATAATTTAAATCCAATAAAATATAGTAAATAATTTAGTGAAAATTAAATTGTCGAAAAGTCAAATTGTTTTAAGCTAAATATATTAATTTAACATAACGAAATCGAGGAATAGTTCCACGAACTCAAATAAATATAAATGAAATAAAAGTTAACTTAATATAAAATATCAAACTAATTAAATCACAACTCAAAAAAATATAACTTATAAATAAAATTCTAACATATTCAGTTATAAAAATTGAAGCAAACTTTTATATTCGACATTAAGCCCAGACACTAATTTAGAGTCACCTTCAGCAAAGTCAAATAGTGTACGATAAGTTTCAGCTAAACAATTAAAACAAGTCTAAAAGAAAATAAAATAAATAAAAATCAAATATAATTTCGATTAAAAAATAATTCACGAAATTATAACCACCAAATAAAAAACACAAGAGATAATAAAATTAAAGCTATACTAACTTCATATTTGAGCCACAGCACGTAATGCAACTAATAATGGAACATTTTATTTAGATGATCAACCAGCAATTATTACTATAAAAAGCTTAAACAACCATAGAAAAAATAATAAATCTAAATTAAAGGGAAATAATTTAATAAATAAAGGCATACGAAACCAAACTAAAAAAGAAATAAGTGAAGAAGGATCTGAACAAAAAATAATAAGAAATACAATTTGATAACAATGAATAAGTCTGTTCTTTTGTAAACAATTTAATTGCAGTACAAAAAGCTTGCGAAATAGCTACATAGACCAACTTAATTAGGTTCTTTTCGAATTTGAATATTTCCAAATGCTTTTCGTTCTAAAAGAGTTAAAAAAGCTACTTTAACTAAAACACATACTACCAAATATTAATCTACTAACAAAAAATAAAACAAATTCAAAAAAAAAACAAAGTACTATTTGCAATTAAATTACATAAATAAATTCTAAAATTTATTGCACTAGCCTGCCAAAATAGTTTAAATTATTTATTGAAATTCAATAAATACAATATAATTATTTAGATATTTATTACTTTCGTACTAAAATATTTTAATGAACTAAAGATAGAAACCAACCTGGCTTACGCCGTTTTGAGCTCAGATGAGGTAAAAATTAAAAAGTCCAATAGACTTAATATTTAAGCCGCTGCAAAAAAATTAACAATTATCTTAATCCAACATCAACATGCTGATTTTTCATATTTTCGATGCATTTTCAAATGATTATTTTTTTCACAATCAAGCATATTTCGTTTGATGAAATATACTACTTTATAATTGAAGATTTCAAAAATCGTTTTCTCGCTTTCAAATTAATCTTTCCTATTGCCAATGTGGAGCCAAAACCTAAGTCCAGATAGTACCTATTAAAAAACTTCAAACAAGAGAAATGATTCTATACTCGGACATACATACCTGCTTACTTTGAAAGCTATATTTTAAATTAATCTACTTCTAAGTTGTGTGGATTGTACAAATATTAAAATTATTTTGAATTTATCTTTTTTGGTCCAACGGGAATTTAGGTGTTCCACATTAGTTAATTTTCCGGTTGTTGCTTTTGTTACAACTTGGTTCAAAAACTGATGAATTGATGTCAACCAAACTTGGGCAATATATCTCATAAACCCATAGTACGGTCATAGGCTATATTTTAATTCGTTAGGTAGCGTATGCTTAGATATATTTAGAAAATCCGTATTTATGATCCAATATTGATGATGTTATAAAAATAAATGTTCTAGGTGGTGCTAGGGGCGACTTATTGAGAAAATATGTATTTAAGATCCAATTTTGATGGGATTAAAAACATATAGGGTTGGGGTCTGACGAGAAATATTTTTATATAAAATGTATCCGCTAGGTGGCGCTAGAATTGAGTTATCCAGAAAATCCGTATTTATGACCCGATATTGATGATATATGAAAGCAATGGTGCTGTTATAACAAAAATACTTTAATGAAAAATGTATGTATGTGGTAGGTGGCGCCACAGGCGGGTTATTCACCAAATGCCTGTTTTTGATCCGAGTGTGATGAAGTTAAAAGTTGATAATGGGTGGGCGACAAGAATTGCTTCTACAAGAGATTATTTACAAAATACACACATTTTGGTTACGATTAGAAATGGTTTTGTAATCCAACTTCGATGACATTGAAAACATACGAAAGTATGTATGCTATATTTGCACAAAAAATGTTATAAAATCTATTAGATGGTACTGTAGTCAAAATATCAAGAAAAAACATATTTATGATTAAACTTAGTTCAACCCAAATTAAATTTGTGCAGTTAGAAACAATGATACTTAATAATATTCGAGATAAAGTTGCCCCAAAAATTAATTGCAGCTATATTTGGGAGAATTCCCTTTGAAATTTATTACAAAAACGACTATCAACTTTAGAGTCGATTTCATCTTTACTATGACTACGGGACATGGTTTTTAATATCGTCGAAATGACATTTTCAGCTTTAAAAAATCTTCTGTAGGTATGTATATGGGAAAAGCCGAAATCAAAATGTAAACTCTATTAAATTTGAAACTTGGACTTGAATGGGTTCGGCTATAGAATAAAAAAACAATTAATTTAAAAAAAAAAAGTAAATAGTCAAAACTTGTTATTATGTAATGGGGCTATAATTATAAAATGCGCCCCTATACATACATATGTACTATATAAATTTCTGACGAGCCGTTCAATAACCCAGTGCAACAATTTTAGGACAAATCAAACCGGACCGTACTTTTGTAATACTTTCGGAAATTATGCCTTAAAAGTGGACCTTCGCTAGATTTTTTTTTATGGTTTGCTCAAATTTTTCATGCCCTGGCCTGAGTTGTTTTCAAAAAATTAAACACAATTTTATGAAACCAGTTGATATTGGAAAGTCACAATAAAGATGAAGTCGACTCTAATGTATCAGTTTTTTGACATAATTCTTAATGGGATCCGAAAAATAGCTTAGGGGTCAACTTTATCTCGACTCTGACTAAAGGCATTGTTTTTGACTGCACACATCATATAAGATTTGAACTAAGTCGAATCATTGATACAAAATTTCTGGAAATCTCAACTATGGTCGAATGGAATGGAATGGATTTTTATACATCTAAGTCGAATTATAAAAGCATTTCTAACTGCACTTGCAGCATACTGTTCTAATACCATCAGTGTCGAACCACACGTACGGATTTTCATTTTATATAGTACTTCTCATCACACCCACATTAAACGTTTCTAATTTCATCAAAATCGGATCATGGTCAGAAATTTTTTAGAAAACTTGCCTCTAATGCTACCTAGCAAATTAGTTTTTTCTTATTGCACCAGCACCACCTTTTTAGTATTATCAATGTCAGATCATAAATAGGGATTTTCTGAATAACTCAAATCTAACGACACCTAGCAGATCCATTTTATATAAAAGTATTTCTCGAAGCGCTTCCCTCAATCGTTTCTAATTTTATCAAAATCGGATAATAAAAAAATTAAATTGAAGATGAAAAAAATCCTAAACCGATTTGTCTCCAAACCAAACTTGACAAGGGATGGCAAAAATTGTTATAATATACATCAGTTTAAAATATAGCCTATGTCCGTGCAACGGGCCTAAGAAATATACTGTCCAAATTTGATTGAAATCCGTTCATCAGTTTTTGAGCCAAGTTGGAACAAAGACAACGGCTATATTTTTATATGTATATAAGATAAAAAGGGGAATATTTTTTTGGAACATTCTAACCCAATACCTTCCACATAAAAATGTTGTTTCCGTCCTCATTTAAGAAACTTCTCAAAAAACAAAAAAAAAACAAAAAAATGCAGGGATGCTATAGGGCGAATATGTTCCAGAGAATTATACTTAAGAAAATTTCATTAGCGGGCTTCTATGTGTGATCAAAGCCGAATTTTACATTAACTAAAATAACAAATAGTTTCATATAAAAATTACATAATAACTCTGTTAACATGCAATGCTAATGAAGGATGCCATAAGTAAAGGTGTTTTTTTTTTTTTTTTGTATAAATATTTTGTCTGAGAATACCTCTGGTAAAATTTTCCGTAGAGTAATTCCCTAGAAATTTTAATACTCTGTCGGCTTTCAAAATTTGCTTTTTAAGGCTTCTTTGAAGTAATGGTATAAAAGGCACTTTAAAGTGGCAGCTAATTTGCTAAAAATGTGCTACGTAATCAATTGCCATGAAATTCAAAACACTTGAAATCAGAACGAATAAATTTTCAGTTTCAATGCCTGCATATTATTATTGCAACATTTGTTTGATATAGTAATATAAAATATTAAAAAACCTTCATAAAAACGTGTATGGGAAAGGAATATCTGCTGATTTCTCATATTTATTACAAATTAGGAAAGTGCAATTTTTGTTTCGTAAAATTTTCATGCAAAACCAGACCTTTAGAAATTTATGCGCTTAGCGTAAGTTAAATCTTGCCCTAATAAATATTATTTTCGCAATCCGCTATTTAAATTTCTTTGGCCTGTCATATTTGACCCAAAAATGTTTCAAGTCATCTAGGTAGGTAGATTTATATAAGCATTATTCTCACGCGATATCTCACTCTACCAGCCATTTGTCACAATTACTAATTGGTACAGGCGAGCAGCAGATGTCTAGCAAATCCTTTCTAACTTACTAAGCGCCGAATAATACAGAAGCATTTACATACTTACATATCTATGGATGTGTGTGTAAGGAGAGTACCCTAAAATAAATTGTGTCGACCCGTATACGAGCTCACAGAGATGAAAAGAACAAGAATAGAAATAAAAATAAAATTTAGACAAATAAATAAAAAGAAAAAAGGTAAAATTGGGAAACAACTACACTTTCACAAAATTTGCAAATAGTACATAGATGTTTTGAATTTACTAGGGAAAAAAAAGCGCCAAGCCAATTGCAACATGACTTATATTTTTTTTTATTTAGTCTACTTGTGTGAGTGTGTGTGTGTTTCTATTATTTGCGTTTTTTATTTTTGTGTAGTAATACGCGAACTTTCAAACGAATTTAGGTCATACGTTTGGCCATTTTTGCCATTCAAATGCAATTTAATTAATACCTGAGGGCATGCGGCAACGATGTAGAGCCAATAAATTTGCTGGTAATCGTTGCAGCAACATCAGCCAGTAAATGAAGTAAGCAAACAAGCCAAGCAGCGAGAAGCAACCAAACAAACAAACAAAAAAAAAAACACAACTACGAGCACACCAAAAATGCAAGAAAAATTTAAGCGGGAGAACGAATTATTTGCGTACCTACCTGGGACGCGGCAAAATTGCACAATAATTCACCCGAATAGAATCAATGATTGGCGGCGCAATAAGCTTGCAATAATTTGTGGCAACAACAGCTGGTGCGGCAACAGCAATAAATAGTAAAAGTAGAATATTCTAACAAAAGTGGAAAATGAGCTTTCCATTGTCGCAGGCGGCTGGCTATACAGCAGATGCCCGCAATTCTTGCAACAAGCTACTTAATTCTTTTTTTTTATTGTGCCCGAGTGCACTAGTGGCCAGGTTATTATGACTTTGTTCACATAACGGTTGTTTGTAAATAATAGCCCAAATCATCCGGTAAAGATATAGACACATATACAGTGAGTCGAACAATTTACCATGTGGTGGTTTTTTTATTATAATACTTAAAAAAGTTATATGATAAATTTTGTTCATTAATTTATTACACAGAGTTTGTTCGTAACAAAACTTTTAAAAATTCCAAAACAAAAAAAAATCCAAATTTAAAAATCCAAAACAATTTTTAATTTTAATTTTTAGAAATTTTAGCTATATTATAATCTAAATTTTACACTTTGTAGAAAATTAATTAAACTTCCAAAAAAGTTTTAAAATTTCTAATTTGAATTTTCCGAAATTTTAGGTAGACAGTTTTTATATAGAGTTCCTTCGTAATATAACAAAAATCGCAAAACAATTTTAAACTTTCTAATTTGAATTTTTAGAAATTTTAACTAGCCACTTTTGTAACTCAATCAATTTTAGCCTAATAATATTGCTAAAATAACAAAAATCGAGTACATCAAAATTTCATATTTTGCGAAAAATTTATAAAACTTCCAAAAAATTTTTTTCAAATTTGAATTTTCAAAAAAAAAATTTTTAGGAAATTTTAGCTAGGCACTTTTGTAGCTCTTTCAATTTTAGCATAATAATATTGCTGAAGATTTCAGCAGATTTTTTTTCAAACTTTTTAATTTGAATGTTAGGTGGAATTTTTGGGTATGCGAACGAAGACATGGCTTAATCGATTTTTCTTTTTATTCTGAACACGTATGTAAGTATGCACAGTTAGTCAAATAACTGACCACGTGATGATTGTTTTTCATGATATTTGAAACGATTTTCGTGATAAATTTTTTTCATAATTTTTTTTAATATGTGTACATAGTTCGTCATAGTATAAATAAAGCATATTAATACAAATTTCAAACTTTGTACAAAATTTTTAAAAATTTAAAAAAAAATTATACTTTTTAATTTGAGTTTTCAGAAACTTTAAGGTAGGCAGTTTTGTAAGTTATTAAATTTTGCTGGAAATTTCGGTAAATTTTTGACAATTTTTTAAGCTCTAAATTTATTTTTTAAATAACTAGTTTGTTACAGTATTTTAAATAGTTCGTTGTATAAAAAAAAGCAAAAAACTTTGTACAAAATTTATAAAAATGCAAAAAAAAATTTTACATTTTAATTTGAATTTTTAGAAACTTTCAAAGTTTTTGCCTTATTAAGTTTTGTTGAAAATTTCGGTCGATTTTTGACAATTTTTTGAAGTTTGGCCATATTTTCGCATATTTCCCGCGATAAAGGTTGTTTGATAAAAATTGCCGCTGATTTGTATTATTTTTTGGTACAGACCGTCCTACACATTTTCTGCCAAATAAAAAACTGCATGCGTTAAATGAAACAAAGTTTCCACGACCAAAATTTCAAAATGCAACCGGAATTTTTAGCTTATTGAGACTTGCATTTTATTGGGCTAACCAAAAGGGCCAAACCGTTTTTTAGAAATCCAAATTAAAAGGTTTGAACATTTTTGGAACTTTTATAAATTTTGAAAAAGGTTTAAAATTTTGATTAAATTATTTTTTATACCAAAACGAATTATATTTTTTATAAAAAATAAACGAAAAACATTCATTATGAAAATCATTTTAAATATTGTACCAACTCACCATAGATCACTCGCTGTCTTTGGGTCACTGTATTCTCGTTATCAAAATGTTCAAAATAAAAAGAGAAATCGATTGATTAATGCATGTCTGTCCGTCCGTCTGTGCGTCGGATACCTCGAGTAAATATTGAGAAATCTCACCAGAAATCCCAAAGTAGGTTGGTATTGAAAATGGGCGTTATCCGCTAACAACCACGCCCATATAACGGTACTTTGCGAAAGTAAAAAAATCGATATTCCAGTAACTGGAAAAGATAGTTTGCTCCAATTAATATGAAGGATGGGTTGGAAAAGGGTGCATTTTTTTTTTTTTTGGAAAATGGACGTGACATTGCCAACTGTCTACGCTACTGCCTGCCCAAACTCTATAAAATTCGTACACACTTTGAATTCTACCCCAATAAGTATAAATTCGAAAATGCTAGAAAATCCAAAAAGTTTGATATATCAGTAGCTGTAAAATGTTATTTACACCAATGTGATATACAAGATCGTGTTTGAGAAAGGAAGGTGTGGGTAAAAAATGGCTATGGCCGCGCCCACTTAAGAGCAAATAAGCATACATCCGATATAACTTTGCCAAACTTTATCTAATTTGGTAGATTTCAACCCATGAAGCACAATTTCAGAACTTGGACAAAAACCACGCCTACTTTACAAAAATTAAAATATCAATCGCAAAGACAAATAAAAACATGCGCCGGGTTCGGTTTCACCAGAACTTAGACGCTTAGTTACTTTTTTTCAACCACCAGCGGTCGAGTGCGACAGCCAGTAGTTCAAGGGTACTCGGATCATAAATTACATTAACTCTTGTTATCATTTTTATTTCGAGAATTTAGTTGCCACGTCATGTCATACTCTGGCGTTCTGCTTTCGCATCTCCTCACTCAGCGGCCAATAAATTTTGCATGTGGCAAAAATAAAAGTAGTAAAAGAAAAGGGGCGGCTTTAGCAACTTTCCAAGCAGTTTGTTGCCGGCGCACGCATAAATTTGCTCGTAATTCGTAGACGCCGTCAATCAACCAATTTTTGCGCCATAACGCCCCAGGCGCGCAATCAGCAGCCGCACAACAGTGGCAAGAGCAATGAGAACTATGCAAACTTGCAACACATTGTACACACACATACACATGCGCACATACATTCATCGCCTAACTACATAGATAAAAAGCTACAACACTAAATAGTTGGCAAAACGTTGCAATTGCTGTTGTCGCCATGGGCGCATTTGGCAATAAATGACACCTACTTAGTAGCAATGAAATATATGTTGCAAGCAGCCTAGGCGCACAATTGTAGAGTTGAGAATTGTGCCACATAGCGCAATAATTTTCGAGCGGAATTCGCGCGAACTTGAAAATGCTTGGGAAAGTTGTTAGCAACGGTTTTTTTGTGGAAAGTAATTTTTTAATGCGCCAATTCGGCAATTCGGCAATTCGACATTTCGGGCAGTGGGGCATATTGTAAGTGCTGCCACCGTATAATGTTGGATGAGTTAGTAGGTGGGGTGGTAGATGTCTGATGTCTAAAGTATGTGAGCTGACCAATTGACCCAGTCTGTCATGTTCTACATACATCGATATTTACATAGAGGTAGGTATCTACCTTTTGTATCTCCGATCGCTAGCAATTTGTTGCCCCATGTTGCAAATGGTGTACAAGTCTTCCATTGCTGTCGTGGCTGTCCAAAAAGTATTTAAATAGGAAAACATTCTAAAGTTTTTAATGCCGTCTCATGACATGACACACGGCATGGGAAATAGTTGGAAATAACAACAACAACAAAAAAAAGAAGAAAATCCAATAAAAGGAGCTACTGCATATGCGCCGAGCGTGAGTGCTGTTGCAGCGGTGAGGTCCATGTTGAAACCAAAGAAAGGGCACTCGCAGTGGTGCTGAATAAGCTGCTGCTGCCAAAGTTATTGGCAACTTAATTTTACCTTTCGACAACATAATTGCCAGCAAAGTCAGCAACAACAATAAATGACAACAACATTGATGATATTAGACAGTCGAAAAGGTGGGCGGTAAGAAAGCGGCAGAGTTGCTAGGCAATGGACACAATCACGATTACTACAATAGCAACAATAGCACCGAAGAACAACAAAAGCAACAACAATGGTGAGAACCGCAAACATGCCAACTCTGAAAAGTTGGATTGTAGTAAATTTATGGCAATAGTTGCAATACTTTCATCTAATACGAGCGTAACATGGATTTTTCGTTGAACCTGGTACGGAGCTCCTCGCAATTTACGTTATTCCTTGCGTGAAAAAAATTAGCATAAAGAAATTTTGACATTTGTTATTTGTAACTATTTCTTCAACGAATAATAAGATATATTCGATTTCTGTTGCACCCCTGGGTTGGCTTGCAGAACCCCGTAATAGAATAGAAACCATAGCAAATTTTTGGGGAACTCCGTGCGACCTAGAAAAATTTGGGTAAATAAAATTTACTTACTTATTTCTTGACTTATTTTTTATATAAAGTTTTGACAGTGCTTGGGGCCTCCACAAGTGACAGGAATTAAATGAAACCCAAGTCAACTAAAAGTGTCTTGCCAGCAAATGTTATGATCGGAAAAAGCCGCATAGTTTTACCTTTCCAAAGCTCTGTGTAATATTAAAATAAAAGGAAAATCTTATACCAGAATAATAGAAAACAAGATAGTGCCCTCCGCGCTGAGAGCAACCGGTAGTGACGCAATAAAAGCTAGACAATGAGAGAGCAAAAAAATTTAAAAAAGAAGAGGAAGCAGCGCAGAAGAAGCGTGCAAACGCATAAATGATTGAAACTTTCGTTAGTGTTGTTTGTGTAAAATAAAAGCAAATTGCAATTCATCGTAAGATATTTACCGATTAATCGATCGTTTCCATAAAAAGCGAAGAAAATTAAAACTATCTATTAAAAATTGTTTCTTATAAATTCTGTGCAATGAATTTTTCAGAGAAATTTAAACAAAAATTTTTTTTTAAGAATATGTGTATTATTACACTTTTATTTTTATTATTTCAGCTTTGGGCATATCGTAACAAATTTACTAAAAATTATTAAAAAAGCGGTGTAACATTTTGACTTTTTCCATTTCCAAAAAAAAAAAAAAAATTTATTTTTATGTCTGAGATATAAAAAATACATAACACTGAGTTTTACTTTCGATCAAAATCAAGGCGAATTTATAGAAGGTGATGGCATAAGAGCAGCTGATTTGATTTTTTTATTCACCTACATGTATTTTGTTTTTGCTTTTGCGTATGAGCTTTCAAAACCCGTAAAAGCAAAAACAAAATGTATTTAAATTTTGACAACTCTTACGCAGAAACAAAAACAAAATACATAGGAATTTTGTAGTTGTATTTATAACACCACCTTGTGTGGATTCGCCTTGGATCAAAATCATAAATGAAAAAATGATAATTTCTGATGAAAAAAATCAACTCAAAAACTCTTTCAAAATCAAAATTTTTAATAAAAAAAAAAATCATAAAAAAAATTATTTTTATTCATAATATAAAAAAAACAAATAACTCCCTGAAAACAAGTTTTAATTTGGTTCAAAAAAGTTGTTAATATTATTGGATGGTTAGAATGGCAATTTTTGATTACGAAATTTTTATTCATACGCTATTGCGTTAGTAAGGTGGTAAATTTGGAATGGTTTGTTTTCGATTATTTTGAATATTAGTCGGCTAATCGTTCGATCAGTCGATTCGTAAAATGAACAAATTTACGTAAGAGCGTCAGTTTTCAAATTTTCAAAAAATCAACGGCAATTTTGAGCGACTTAAAACTTACCTTTTATTATATAAAAATTGTACGGCCATAAAACTGCAAGAAAGAAAGAGATGACAACGAGGGTGCTCTCTCGCCCATTTACTCTACTAAACCCAAGTGTAAACTATCAAAGAATGCAAAGTAGAGATACGCCCAATTTCCATCCAACGAGAGAATCAATCTGGCTTACGGTGGTCTGAACTCAGGTCATGTAAAAACTTAAAAGTCGAGCAAACTTGATATTTAAGCGGCTACACTTACAATATATTAGGAATCTTAACCGAACATCGAGTTCGCAAACCTTTTTATCGATATGAACTCTCCAATAAAATTACACTGTTATCCCTGTAGTTGCTTAATCTTATAAACGCTATTAACGGATGAAAAAATCATAAATTAATGATTTAATAAAATTGAAAGTTAATTAAATTTATAATATTACCACAACAACATATTTTATAAAATAAAAATAAACAAAAACCAGAAATTTATATCGTATAAAATATAATGATTTAAGGGCCATCTCGTGTTTTAGTAAGTGCTTAGCTTTTTAACTAAAAAATAAATTTCTATTATACATTTAAATGAAACAGATTATACTTTGTCCAACCATTCATTCGAAGTCTAAGGATTATGCTACCTTTGTTAGAATGCTGCGGTCATTTAAATTTATTCAGTGTGCGGGTCAGACTTTTTATAAATTTCAAAAATATATCCTTTTTTTTAAACAGGCGTGTATATAAACTTGCCGAATTCTTTATTAAAACTTGTCATATTAACTTATGTAAACAATTAAATATACAAATTTGATCATTATTTATTTTTTATTTAATTTGAAAAAAAAAATAAAAATTTAAAATATGATAAAAAATATAAATAATAAAATAATTTATAATAAATTTATAAATGATTGCTAATTCTACACATACATTTAGATTTAACTATTCTTAATTTTTAACAATTTATTTTAAAGTTTATCCCTTAAAATATTCAAATTAATAATTATTTTATTTTAATAAATAAATCAAAAATTAAAAATTTGCAAAATTTAATTAATTTCTGAAAAAATAAATAAACGAATAAAATTTCATTTCTAATAATTTATTGAAAATAGTTTTGACACAATTGGGTGTATCACAAGGTATCAATGTGTCAAAAGTCATAAAATCATAAAATTGAAAAATACAAACTTGCTTAATTTTAATTATTTATTTCAACGCATCCAAAAATATAACATTTGAAATCTAAAGTTTTATGACTTTAGGATTTATAAATTGTAATATTGTAAATCACCTAAATAAGTTTATAAGTTAGCTTTTATAAAATCGAGATAAATAAATAATTAATAATTATTTTATACACCCTGATACACAAGGTACAAAAATACAATTTTCTTTAAAAAATATTTTTTTTTTCAAAATTTTTCAATATTCTTTTACAATACATAATAAACTAACATAAAAATTATTTTTTCAATAACGATTACTAAAACATTAAATTATTAATTACAAAATAAAAATATATATAAAATAGAAATTATTAAATTAATCAATTTATATTGATATACACAGATATCTTTTCATTGTAAATGAAAACCTCTACTAAGTAAGCTTTAAATTGTCATTCTAGATACACCTTCGGGTACATCTACTATGTTATGACTTTTCTTACCTTGATAATAAGAGCGACGAGCGATGTGTTCACATTTTAGAACTAAAACCGAATTTTTTACATTTAAAACTTTACTATCAAATCCAATCTCATTAAATTTTTGAAAATCAACCGGTAGGTTTTTTGTATGAATCTGCAGCGATGGTACTGGGACACCCCAATAGACAAATACAAACCGGAAACTATTTACAAGTCCTGGAACTGGCAAGGAAGTGGTCAGATACCCAAACATTTCAAAAATCTCGTGAGCTTTAATCTAAATATAGCCAGCAAAGATCAGCAGCGCTTCTAAGTCGTTCGAGGTTAGAAGTATTTGGGATTGTAACGATATGTTTTGGTAGGTTGGCTACGGTGGAATAAAATGTCATTGCTCACGAGAAGTGCCAACTGAGTGACAACTCGTCTAACACTACCATCACCCAACCAACAACAAGAACATCCGACTAATTCCCGAAACAGCATTGCAAAGGACGGCCGGTAACGGGTCGGCTGGCGGTGAACAGCTGATCTATTCGGGCCGGAAAATTCGAGCGGGTAAACACAATTGTGACGGGACGGGTTTTGGGGTGAAACTTCTTTGCGCTCGGTGGGCTGTAATTCCAATATCGAATGAAACGAAAAAGCGACAGGAAAAGGGAGGGGATGGCGCGCGTGGTGGGGCAGTCGGACGGAAGTAGACATGGGAGAGAAACGAAAACGCGACCGATTCGGAATAGGAAAAAACGAGAGAGGGGTAGCAAAGCGGACAGAGTGTGGCAATGATTGTTCTCTACATCACTCCGAACCAGAGAATTAACGATATAATAAAATTCATACATAGAGCATTATTGGCATATACTCCCTCTGGTGCAGCAGAATTAGGAGAAGATTTGCACACTATGCCAATGATTTTAAGCGGTGATTTTAATGTCAATTTTGCCTCGGAAGAAGCTCAACCACTTGTACAATTTATAGAAAGTAAATTTAATTTAAAAATGAATAATAATCCCAAAGACTCAACAACCAGATCAGGCACGACAATAGAAGCAATTTTCTCAAGACATTTAAATAATTTACAATCACGAGTTTTCATTTCATATTTTTCATACCATAAACCAATTGTATCTTTTCTTGAACATGCAAGTATGGAAGTGAATGAATAGATTTTTTATAAATGGAGGCGAAAATATCAACTATCTTTTTTCATTAACCTAACACCCTTAAAAATTCCAGAATAATGAATAGTGGCTTCTGTTATCGGGGAAATATTTCTATCTCATAAAACTTGCTAGCTGGGGTGAGTATTTTCATTTCAAGTGCCCATCGAGATCCATGAAGTTTCACTTCTATCACCTAGCTTTCTAGGCTGACAATTTTTTAGTTGACATTTTTTGGTGTTAATAAAATTAAAATTGTATTTGCTTTTCCGTCGCAAATCTATTTGGGGCATAAAGGTGTCCGAAAATTTTGTATCTCTTCAAAACCAATTTCGACAAATACCAGCTGGAAGTGCGTAGTAGAGTCTAAGAGTCTCTCACCTGCCCAGATTTGATTTGCTGGAGATACAAAACTTTAAAGCGCTGTTTAAAACAGATCCCTCGCATGGAATTGTGACGCAACGAAAAAGATTTTGATTTCACCACTTGAGATTCGATTTCTTTTAAGATGTCTTCTAGAGTGCTAACTGTCTTCTTAAGAACCAAAATGTTCGCTGGAAGATGCTGTAGTTATTTCAGAGATGGACTAGCTGGTTGTCTTGCAACTCCACTTCTGGGGTTTTCCTCTATTTCCAAGTCACCGGTGGGGATTGATTGGAGGACCTACTTCTCATTCTTCTTCGTATAAGAACGTATAGGAATCTTGACAAAAAAAAATCCAACTCCAAATATAATTATGTAACCTTCTCACTCGTTTTAATTGAGGTCGCAAAGTGATAATCTTTAATAAAAAAGAAATTTGCAAAAATTAGTGACTTATTGAAATTTGATTCAAAGTAAGTACAACAAATTTAGTTGCCGCTTTTGTTCTCACAATGAAAATATTAGATTTGAATCCTGCGAAAATAAATGACAACAATATTTGCAACCACAATCAAACAGCAATATCAGAGCTAATCACAACAACAGCAACATGCAAAGTACAAATCCTGGGAAAAGCGACAATTTGCGACAGAAAGTCGTCGACTCTGCAACAACAAAGACTACTGACAAAAAAAACAAACAAAAAGTTTGCATTTGCAACACGTAGCAATGACGATTGCGTTGCGAGTGAATGGTGTTGCCGATGGCGCTAACAGCATTGTTGCCACATAATGTTTCTTTTTGTTATTGTTGTGATGGAAAATTTCGCTGCTACTCTGCTCCGTTGGTTCTCACTGTTCCATTGGCAGCCATTCTAGTTTTTCGTTTTTTATTTTCGCAATGACTTACCGCCGTAGCGGTTACTTGCTGCATAGGATTACTGTTGCTGTTGCTGTTACTGTCTGGAGAATTTGTTGTTGCTTGGCCCGCTGTCGGGACATTGATGAATGGGAAGCGCGAATAGAGACATTTTTCAAAGAATCGACAGAATCAACAATGCCAACGTTGAAAAGGAGGAAGTTAGTAGAAGAACAAGAAGAAGAACAACAACAACAATAGGAATAAAAGGAATGACAGCAAACAGCAGATGACCTAGAATATTGTTGGTGGCGTCAATGGTGGTGTTGTACAAAAATAGTTGCTACTTTATTGGCAACTACCGTGTGTGCCGCATTGGGTTGTTGTTGCAATTGTGACACGACAAATAGAAATAGTTATATACATACATATGTATATTTATAATAGATATTTATCTATAAAAAAGATACATACATATATATTCTTTGTAAATTTTTTTTTTTTGCCTATAAATTCCAGTATACTTTTCTCTATAGTATTTGACAACTTGCCACATTTATTCTATTCGTCTATTTATAATATCTATATTAATAATAATAATAATAATAATATAAAGTGTGCGAGGCGCAAATGCTTTGGCAAAAAAAAAAATATTTGCTTCCCGAAATGTTTTTTCTTTTCATTTAATTATTATTTTTTTATTCAAAAAAACCTACACAAAGGGGTTAAAACATGATTGATGATGATAAAGCAGAATGAAAAAATGGCAACATATTTGCCTAGTAGGCTGCGTACAGAAAACAACTTTCAATGCTTACTGCCACACACTTTTTTTATTAATCTATGCCTATATTTATTAAAGGCTGAAAGATTGCTACAAAATTATATTTCAACGAATTTATATTTTAACGATGATTAGAGTTGTAGACCCTAAATGCATTTTCTTTATTTTTCTTTCAAAAAAAAAAAAAATAAAATTAATTAATTAATTTCAAACCAACAGATGCACCTTAACATACCCGTTATAACTGTATATTGAAATTCAAAAATGTTTTCTATCCTACATCAATCGTGTTCAGTTGCGGCTAAACGTCCTGAGTCCGAGTGGGTAGCAATGGTATACCAGATAAATGAAATGGGTCGTCGATATATTAAAATAATTTATTGCTCTTCGTATAATAAGTTTATTGTTCATAAGTAATATATGGAAATAATTATTTCATCGAAATTTGGAAAATTTTTCATTTCTGAAGTCATTCGTTTTTATTCCGTTTTGTATTCCGAGAAATTAAATCATTCATAAGGATTTCTACATCTAACTTATCAACTGCTTCCTTGAAAGGAATACAATATTGCGATGCATTGTCGAGCGGAAATAATTTGTTTCCCCACGCAAAGCCGAAAAGCTTCATTCGTTGGTGGAAGACGTCCCTGGAATCCCATGCACCATTCGTTGTCACGCAAGAATTGTACAACATCTTAATAAAAATCCTGGATTTTTCGCTTTGCGTTGCAAAATACATAGAACCATATCTGTATCGCTATTTAGTGTGCATTCATCAAAATCAACCTCATAAAACTTGATGATTTTCGTCAGATCTACCCCCTCACCAAGAATAAACTTTTCTAGAATTTTATAAAACACAATTACAGTATGATTTACAATAAACACACCATTTTGACTTAACGTTCACCAAGCGAATTCAATCATCTGCTTGATCAACTTCACCTTATATGAATTCACCTTGGCACCGAACAAAGAATACGAAACACACGATCTCCCTGTTTCTTTCTCGCTGCAGTTCACAGTTATGCTTAAGGCGAATTTATATAAGTTGAAGTTGATCAAGCAGCTGATTGAATTCGCTTGGTAAACGTAAAATCAAAGTGATGTAATTGTTGTAAGTCATGCTCTCGTTGTGCATATAATTTGCTAGTATAAAGTTTTGTTTTTGTTCGTATACCACCACCCGATAATGAATTCACATTGGTTGTGTTGTGACCAGCCAATCTGACCTTATCGTTTGAGAAAGGCGGAGTGTTGGCGCGATCAGCCTCTGACCAGTCGCCGCATAGGCCACACACATACATTTAAACACGAGAGTCCGCTCTCGAAAGCACCGATCGGAGTCCCTTAGGGACTCTAGCATGAATGGAAGGCACTACCTGACTGATTTAGTTACAATTCACTGATTTGTTGAAATCCAAATAGACTTAACGCGCGTGCGCAAATCTTTCAAACTATAAATGAAAATTTGTTTTCTGCTCGAATTTTCAGGTAGGTAATTAACCATTATTGAAAGTTTCAGGTGGGTAGTTTTACCCGCCATACCCACGTCTACCGCCACCCCTGATATCATGTTAAATTAATGGTAAACTCCGCTTGTATTTTAGAATTCCAATCGGAGCCATTTGAACGGAACCAATCTTGTTCAAACTTTATATTCCAAGTTTTAAGATGCAACGAATCCAAAAAAAAAGTCCATAAATCGAAAAACGACACATCATCATAAATTTGTACAACCTTAATATAATTAAATACATACATACATAGGTCTACAAGCCGTGATGACCAGCAACTTTGAGCATATTTTGAGCTTTGTGCAGAAAAACCAAATTTAGATCTGATATTAAATAATTTTTCGTTTCTGTTCAACTCTTTTGCATTGAAAATCCATAAATAATAAAAATAAAATAAAATTACACTACAATAACAATATTTTTGTTTTTTAAAAACATCACTGGCGCCTAGTAATCCACTTAATTCCTACCTACGACGGGCTGCAACAAAAGTCGCTGATTGAAGCAAACAAAGAGCTCTAGATTATTTTGCGGCGCGTCAATCATTACGTATTTGTTTGATTTCTTGTATTACTTACTTTATTTAAGTAATACAAGTTTATCGACTTCAACCGCTACTAAACCAAATAAAGATAAATAATTTATGCAATTTATACAAAAAATAAATTTTTCAACAATTATTATTTAATTAACGACAGCAAATGTATCAGTTGAACCATTCGAAGGCCAAATATTTGGTTTATTTGAAATTGCGATGGAAATATGATGGAATTTAATTTTCGATGCTCAAATCGATTTTAAGTTCGCAACTCAGTTATGAGACTAAAATTCACCAATTCAGTTTAAAACTGCAGTCAAAGAAAACGTGCTATTTTGGTTACTTAAATGTAGAAGTACTGCAACGATTTGTTTTTAGGAAATTCACAATTCTTTTATAGTGAGTATGGTTTTCAAGTTTTCATTTATATTTTTCAAATTTGAAATAATCGCTGGTTCCATTTTGACATGCGTCAAAAGAAGTTTTGTCAAAATTTGATATGTGTGTGCCTTTCACGATTTAATTACCATTATAAAAGCTTGTTGTATTTTGAAGTAGCTTCTTTGACTAAATGACGAAAATGTGTTCAATCCAATCTTCTGTGAGTCTGTTGAGAAACGAAATTTCGAATTAACTAATTAATTACTTGGTTTGTGCTTTTTATTTATTTCTGATTCTTTCAAATATTTGCTCAATTTATAAATTGCTTAGTTTGTACTCTATATAAATAACAGTTTGCAATTTGTATGAAATGTAATTACTTTCTGGATTATTAATACTTAAGAAATAAATAAATAATGCCTGTATTTTTATCAGTTTTTGCTAGCGTTAAAGTTAATATTTTTTTGTTTATATATGTAAATGGTAAATAAATGTCAATTATAAATCGCCTGAGCTGATTTTGACAAAAGCGAATTCATTTAATTTGCCATTATTTTGACAAACATAGTTATTGCTTCAAAATTTGTTCTCCCGCAAATGACAAAAAATTTTGAAAATTTTGAAAATTTCACTATTTTTTAAAGGGAGTTCAAATTTTATGAATACTATTTTTTTTACGGAAATCCCCGATGTTCCTAGGATGAATTCTGAACAAACAGAATTTAGTGTTGAAACAGAGTCTAAAAAAAATATATTTTTAAAATTTATTTCTTAATAATATAAAAATTTGGCATTTTACCTAAAATTTTGTTTAAATTACTTTTTTGTGGGACTAATAGTTTTCAATAGAATATCAAAAAAAAAAACTTTTTTTCCAATTCAAAATTTTCAATAGCGAATATCGTGCGAAATAAAAACAAAAATTTGGTGACCTGTTCAATATGCCTTGGATTCAACCACGGCGAATTCATACCAAGTGGTGTTGAGCGTTAGTTGTAGCGTTCCCTAGGGAAAACCTGGAACACAATTAGCGCTTAGAGCGCCATTTCGTTGAGCGAACAACAACAAAAGTGTACACTAACAACAAACACCTAGTTTTGACGTTCACTCCAGCAAGCGAATTTACTCAGCTGTTTGCTCAACACCACCATATATGAATTCGCCTTGGATTCAATAATATATCTTTAAACCTAAAGAAATTAAATTTATAAATATTTAAATGCTATTGGCTTTACTAAGTTTCGTATAACAACTAACTTTCGAACATAAAAATTTGTAAGTGAATATTTCTAAACAAGCAATAATCGGCAAGTAATTGCTGGTAATAAAATTTTGCGCTTTTAATCGCCGCTGGTCTTAAAAATGTGGCAAGCAATTGCCAGTGGGCGGTAAAAGAAATATGCAATGCATTGAGATGCATACATGCATACATACATTTGTACATACAACTTGAGTGCCCATTAATTTCTTATCTTCACATATTTCTACAAAGCTTTTTCAAAAGCTATCAAATGATAATTCAAATGAGTCCACGGCATCATAATTATACACTTGGTTGGGAAATAACAACAAAAATTATGAACTAAGTAAGTAAGATAAATGCGAAATTCAGACATTCAAATTTCACCAGCAACGAAAATACAAATCGCCTATACGTAGCAGATAAGCTGCAAAAATTTTGCTGCAAAAATTTCGCTGCAATCTCTAACGCAAATTAAAACTGGCATCAAATTTCGTTGTATTTAAGTTTTATACACTCCTCGTAGTTGTTGACTTTTCACTTAATATCACGCGTTTTGTTTGAAGAATTTTCGTTACATATCTACGAAAATGAACTTCTTACAAAAGTATCAACAGATGTGCGCACCTCAACGCGTCACATAGACCAACAGTGTAAAGTTTATTAGGCAAAGCGATGAGAGGCCAACCAGCCGCATTTGCCATATGCCATCCACTGCATTGTTGTCGCAACACTGCGCAGTCAGTGGGAACTGTCGTAAGTGGCGCGTCGTGTCAGCTGCGATGGCGTTATACGCAATTTGTGAGCGATCATTAAGTTCTGCAAATTAGTGAGAAAAGCAAATATTCACGATAATAGTGGTAGTGACTGACTGTCAGAGCAACAACAACAATAATCGTAGTAATTACAATTTTAATAATATCAATTGTCATGCGGCCAAAGGCAACGGAATGGTTCACCTACGAATCACAACAAATTTACTTGAACAGTTTTTCTACTTTCGTTGTTTAGTGGTCGCTGTTTCATGTTGGGGTCATTGGAAGCGAAAGTGATACTCTATTCGCATTTGCTATTTAAATCCATTTTCAATTGGATTTTCGATTTTCCACACAATTGCGATGTATTATTGAATTTGCGAATATCGAGTACTCTGATTTTTTTTTACTGGGGGTTAGCTGTTGGCTTTGTGTCTGCTAGCTGACTGACTGACTGCCTGCCTGATTGACTGACCGACAAGCGACCGATCATGTTGATTGTTGTGTGCTCTGGTGGGAGTTTAGCCAAATTTAAAAAATGGCAAATGGAACTGGATCATAATTAGAGGTGAACATAAGGCACAAACTAAGGTGAGATCTTACTCAAAGGGAGCTCATAATTATATACAGTTAATCTACATACATGTGTACATATAAAATTAATTACTAATTGCTTCACTAAGTTTGTATTGTTGTGGAAAATTTCAATAAAAACAAATAACTGCAATCAAGTTTAATATTTTTTTTTGTTGAGTTGTTTACATTCCATTTGCGGGCATTTTTGTAAAGCCCTTTATCTTCCAACTAGGTATTTGCATTGTACACTACAAATGCATACATACACATGCATAGGGAAAGCCTAAACCAAAGAAGACTGCTATTTCAGATATTGTACGATTTTAAATTAAGTAAATTGCTACTCATGTTATATTTAGCTTACCATGCCCTGATAGCTAGTTCTAGCCGGCTGGGAAATTATGTGAAGTTTTTAAATTTTATACACTCAAGTGCCAAACTAGAGTAAGCGTTAATGAAAACTCAGCGCTAAATTTTTTGAATGACCTTAAAATTTTGTAAAAAAAAGCACAGATTGATTTTTTGTCACATGATTGTTTAATATAATCATTGCAATAACTTTGTAGGCACATATTTTATCAAGTATTATATTTAAAAACTTAATATATTTCCAATGCTAGATCTATCTATAACCTTGAAATTTTCTCAAGTGAACTGTTTTCCGAATATTACTATTCATCACATGATCACATCATATGATAAACGTCATATGTGTATATATGATCAATTCAACGATATTTGTTGGCAAAATGCTTTTTATTAAATGTCCTTAAAAAATATTACTATGTAAATATAGTAGTATATTAGATTGTTTATAGATTTTTTATATAACCTCGATATTTCAAAAGAAACGATTTTAGTTTTTGATATTTAATCACATGCTCTCATCATATGATATTAACCCATCTTTTATTAAAAGAAATTTAAAAATTTTAATTCTATTTTCAACATTATTAGATTTATATTTTATATTACCTAAAATTTTTTTCAAAAAACCCAACATTTATGACATTATCATTTCTTTTATTTAATATTATTAAAACAATATTAATTTATTTTCAATGGGTTATTTTTTATATAACCTCAAAATGTTTCCAAAAGAAACGATTTTCACCTTTGATTTCTCATCACAAGATCGCAACATATGATCGCATCATATGATATCATACGTTTGATATGCTCAGTTCAATAATTTTTGTTGGTGAAATATCTTTTATTAATTCTAAATTAAGTAATATATTTTCAGCGCCAGTCTTTTATAAGACCTCTACAATTTTTCAAATGAACTGATTTCTGTCTCCAATTTTTCCATCACATGATGCCATCATACACATACTATGTACATATATCATTGTGTGTTTCATATAATTAATTGAATAATTTTTGTTAGTCAATTTTATACCATTAAATCTAATAAAATAAAAATAGGAATTCTAATTTATTTTCAATGCTAGATTTTAAATATGATTTCAAATTGTTCTATAAGTGCCGATTATCACTTTTGATTTTTCATCACACGAACCCATTATATGATATCATTTGTTTAACATGGCATAATAACTTCTATTAAATTCTCACAAAATTCAACCATTGTTATTGAAAGAATATCTTCAATTAATTCCATTAAAAAATATATCTATTTTCATTGATATCATGATCATCATGAGATCATGTGACGGCATCATGAGATGGAGAAATATGATGATCACTCTATCACTCATATAACAATCCATCGATCGCTTAAGGCGGCTGTGCGATGTTTTTTGCTTGGATTTCCATCAGTATTATTGGAACAGCTATTATGTTAATTAGTTTATTGCACTCACTTCAAGTTTAAAGCCCATTTTATACCCAAAATCTTTATGTTTAGCTGAAAGTAGTTCTTTAAAATCACATCAAATCTTCAAGATTATCCTTTTGATTTGCAGGAGAAGCCCAAATCTATATTTCTTGTTCAATTGTTATTATGTTCTGCAGAACCAATACTAATTCAATATAAATTAAATAATTATTTTATTGTTAACTACGGCTGTAAATCTAATCCATTTTCTGGCTTTCAAATTCCACGACAATCGAACTTCAAATGCTTTGGCATTGTCTGACATTTAATGTTTCTCCAGAAATTCCACAATTAAGCGCTATTTATTTATTTATCTATCGACAACTTCAATGACTAAATATTTATTTATGCTAATTGCCATAGTCTTGTAATTGCAATGCTTAATTTAATAAACGATCGCAACTGATTCATTCGACTTAACGACCTTTTGTATAGCTATTTGAGCAGTCAAAGAGTACACATCCAAAAAGTATGTACATACAATAAATGCAGACAGACAACACACACAATACACCTATATCGAAACTTGTATAAAATTTCCGACTGTGCCACAATTCAAAATAACACTGATCTTTAACATCGATTTTATTCGAGCCGTAAATATAACAACCGTTATTTGAATTGAATTACCAGCAATAAATATCGATATCCTAAAAATGTGTACTTACGTGCAATCTTAGAGTGCTATTTATTAGGCAAATAAAACCAGTACAAAAGCAGAATTGCAATTGTAAAGCGATGGAGAAAATTTTCTTACTTCAAAATTATATGCAGCTACTAAATCAAGACATAGGCGGAGTTCAATATTTTATATCCAATGCATATTTATTCTAGCTGCACTAAAATGGGTGATTTTTTCCATTATAGGAGAGAAAATTTTAGATAAAAAATGTAAAAATTAAAACTTGATGGAATACATATTAGAGTTTTGGGAGTACATGACGGGTCGGGGAAAGAAGAGTCAGACTTACCGAATTTACGATTATCGTTTTATTGACATTTCCATGCATATTATATACCTTTTTTCAATAAAAAGTTTCATCTTGAAAACCCAGATTTTTTTGGAGTTTAGTTTTCTCCAATGTGTATGAAACATTGTGTGCCAAATACTGGCGGCAATCTCATTAAATCCTACAGATATTTTTATACAGCTCTTTTACATTTTCTTAAGCCATAAATGATCACTGCCACAATGAGACGCAGTAAAAATCTACATTAGCTTTCAGATCAAAATTTTTAATGTTTTTTGTTACGTAATAGTTTTTTACGTACTCGCTGGTATTTTCGTGTTTTCTGTAAAAACTTAATACGAAGAAGTTTTCTAAATTTTAAATTGATTTTTATTTCCTCGTAATTCGCTAAAAAATGTTCATTTAAATTTGAAATATTTGTTGTATCTTCTCCATTAACCAAATAAAAACCTTTTTGTAACCATAATTTTTGGACAAAAGAAATTTATTTACCATTCCTGTCCGTTGATTGACCTAAGTCCAAGTAGCTCCTCTATTTAAAACACTTTCTTCCTACGCTTTGGTTTTCTCTAGCTCTCAAGAAAAATAACCTTATAAAAATACCCTGAAATAATGATAAAAATTGTCTTCTATAAAACCTTCTTAAATCCATCTGCAGCTATCAAGAAACTTTAGTACAGCAAGGGCAAAGTACTTTTTCGACCAACAGTATTAATGAAAAATATTTGTTTCGATTTTTTTTTTTTGAGCTGGAAACTAAGCTTTAGACTGAACCTATTCTCTCGTCGATTTAAGTCAAGGAAAAAAGGCTTATAAATTTAATAATTATAATGTCTTTGCATTTAATATTTGCAACAGCGGGCAACACTCTCCAAATATATTTTCGAAAATAAGCTTTTCGTTTCCCACCGGTGTTGTAAAACTTCATTTATAACTCCTTAACAAATTTGCATTGAACTTTTGAAAGAGATGGCAACTCTCACCAAATAAAGCTTTACTAAAGGACACCCATATTGATATATTTCAAGTTAATTTAATTTAATTTTTTAAACAGGTGGCAACCGGTTTCGAAAATATTTTCGAAATTATAGTTTCTTAAGCCTCCGTTGTAAACAGATATTTGAAATTGACCTCTCTTAATATTTTTCTTTTGAGATCATTATTGTAGTGTTTGTTTAAGTTAAACTAATCATTTAATTTGATTTAACATTTTTGACCTTTAAAGTGTATTTAATAAATATCCTTTCTATAAAAGTGGAAAGCTAATAAGCCATGGTGTTAAAAGTTTCATAAAAAAAAAACAGATGAAAAACAGCAACCGATAACTGTTATGTTGGAGACAAATTTTTTCCGTTGGCAATAACAGTTATTTTCTAAGGTTTATTTTTTACGTTGTCCAACAAACTTTGTAAGATAAGGACATTTATGAAGATGAATCTCCTAGGTGGGGGCCGAATATTGCAGATAGAGCGCGTAAGCAACCGTGGCACTATATTCTTGCAGAAGGTCAATTGGAAAAAGACGGGGAATGGAACTTAAAATAGTAAACTGGCACTCGACCGCGGTAGTCAGGCCAATATTCGAATATGGCATGGTGGTATGGTGTAACACCCTTGAGTAGGGGGTAAACTTCAAAAAAAATGGATAAAGTCCAAAAGCTTGCGTCTATACTAATAATCTGTGCGATGAGAATAACGGCATCCATGTCTCTATACGCCCTATTGAACTTACTTCCGTTACATGCCACACAGGTCGGCAATGGGTGCGGCAATTCGACTGCACACTCTAAACAAGTGGTCAAACACTGATTATGGTCACAACTTCTATTCTCACTGCGGCATTCACGACCGTCTTACCTTCAAGGAAAAAGGGTAAACGGGATGCTGTAGGAAAGGGCGAGTCCATTCATGCAAACACAGATGGCTCAAAGCTCGAGGGAGCGTTGAGCGTTAGTGCAGGCGTACACTCTGAACACCTGGGAATTTACATTAGCTTCCGTCTACCTGATCACTGTAGCCTTTTTCAGGTGGAAATGATGGCAATTGACTGGACCACGGAACTAAATTTCACTGATAGCCAGGCGGCAATAAAATCAGTCAAGAAACAGCCGAAAACCGCCATGGTTGTCATGAAATGCCGCACATCTCTCAACGGGATGGCTGAGTCATTTCACCCAAAAGTGGTATGGGTTCCAGGCCATTGCGACATAGGGGAGAACTGTACGGCCGATGAACTCACGCGACTCGACACTAAACATCCTGTAGAGGATATAATTGTTGAAGATTACTTGTAGAATTGCACGGGTATAGCAGGGTATTGTTTGATAGGTAAACACGTCTACCGATTGGGCGTACGATTGCATGATTTCTGCAGAAGTTGTCTAGACGAAGAAGAGGAGGAAACAATTTTGCTCCTTCTGTGCCAGTGCCACGCACTATCCATATGAAAACTTTCCATTTTAGGCAGACAGTTCTTCGATAGCTTGGATGACCTTAGATACGCCGAAATTACAGATCTTCTAAAATTCCTGCAAAGTTCAAAATGGTTTTAATGGGAATTGGGAATTATTGAAGACACCCGCCCGAATCTAACCTAGCATAACCTAAATTTAATAACTAACGAGATTTTTAATTTTTTTAGTTGTTTTATAAAAACGACATACCGGCTCGTTTGAATTTATATATTGAATTTTTATATTGTATATTTGTTAGACTGAACCTAATCTCCTCATTCAGCTAATCAATTCTATATTAAAGTCTCTGAAATCATAAGCTTCGATTTAGTTCCTAAAAATATTTGAATCCACCCACTTCGTTATGCATTGGGTTCGAAAATTTAAAACCTATTGATAAATTACTTCGTAGGCATACAGTTAACGTTTACTTACGGTACATATTTACGACACTGAGGTCAAGGTTCGCAAATAAACGATCAATTTGTATAGAATTTCGATCATAAGTCATTTTTATTACGTTTGCCATACAGTTGCATAAGCTACAATCAAATTACACGCATCAAATATTAAATGTACTTATGTAATAAAAAAAATTCAAAAGATAAAAAAAAATAGTAGTGTATTCTTTTTTGATCTTACGAAGAAGCAGTTGCGCGCGTACAAACCGACATGCACGTAGGTTAGATATTTATGTATATAGTTTATGTGGTTGATATTCATATTTTTTCAACTACTATTTTATTATTACAATCACAAGTTTTCCTCCACATTTTTATTTTTCACACTCCGTTGCTTGATTGCGGTATCTACGCTCAGCAGACACTTCCTCTGACTGAGTGGTTCTATGCAGCAGCTGGAAAAGCCGACCGACCACTGGCCATTGGACTAATGACTGATTGCGGGGCTTGACTGTTATTGCCACCGCGTTGCGACTGTTGTTGCATCGACAGCAGCTGACGATGGGCTACGTACATTTCGACATATTATTATCATTATTATTATTATTGTACTCGTAGCTTTGATGCCATATTTTTTCTAAAGTATTTTAACTGTTGTCGTTTATTGCTGCTTTGCCACACCGATGCCCTGTTGCATTTCTTTTGCCGGGTCATCGGGCTGTCAGAGAATGTTGTTTTTTTTTTGTTTGTTTTTTTTCGCAGTTGATTTGATTACTGTTGTTTTTATTGTCATCATTCAACATAGTGAGGAAATTGCGCTTGTTGCTGTTGTTCCATATTTTTATGATGTGGCATTAATTTGTTGCTTCAGCATGATGCAATGGATTGCAAACCGCCGGCAAATACATAGCTACTACAAACAGGAAGAGCAAGCAAGCGCTTTGTGTTTTTTTTTTTACCAGCAGCAGCAGCAGCTGCGACTCATAAAGTGCACTTTTGAGCTGAGTAGTTGCAACAGCGTTAATCCGATTTGGCTACGCATGCATTTGGTGTGGTCAGCGGCGATTAAAATCATCATCAACCAATCAACCAATCAAGCAATCACTCGCATGCTGCTCATTAGTGATCAAATCAATACGAGTACGCTGGTTGGCGTTTGGTAAAGGAGATTTTTTTTTTTTTAATGGCACCACGCAACTAAGTAAACACAAAGGGGGGCAGAGGCGAGTATATGAAAGTGTTCGACGTATATAGGTCATTACCTAGCAAAAGATCATTAGCAGTTACATGCAAATGCATTATCCCATCAAATTTTACTAATAAAAGTTGATTGAAAAAAAAAAATTAATTCAAATTAAATAATTTCAAAATTGGCCGGGCTTCGTGTAGACCTTGACTCACTTTTTAGGAGAGAGGAGCCCAGTTGTTTGTTTATAATGTGAAATGAAGCGTTTGCCGTGGATAAAGCCATTTTATATATTTACATACGTAATATTTAAAGTTAGTATAGGTGTCTCACTTTCTCACCAATTTGCTAGGTTGACGTTTTTAACCCTTTCGGTTTTTTTTTAGAAGAAGATGATATATTAATCTAGCTAATCGTTTGTGATGAGTCTGTTGACTTTTTCGACATCGGTTTTCAGACTGTAGCGACGATAACTAAGAGCTGCTAATCAAGTACCGACGATAAATATAAAGATGAAAGCACACAATCCGAAAAATCTAATTAAGATAATGATGTAATGTGTATATTGTATTCTGATCGTTTCTTTACGAGTGTGCACCTATTGGAAAATTTTAAATTATCCTGCATGATCAACGGAAAGAACTTGGCAAAAATTACACAAAAATTAAATAAAGAGAAAGCTGTGTGCAGAAGTAATAGCACTGAACTATTGTAGTGCGATTCACTAACGTATTTTAATGATATTCGCATACTTAACTCGTCTTAACGAAAATTTTAACGACGCTGCTATTCAGCAGCCATTTATTAACAATTTTCGCATTCGCCGTATCAGCTGTTGTTGTTAGCTAGTAGATTACCGAAAACTAAACGATAACAATTTTGATGATGTTAACTCAACTGAGAAAGAATAATTCGTGATTTCAACTTAAATTTAAGATTAATTCAAAATTCGGTGATTTGTTTCCTTGTAATTAAAAAAGAAACATAAAATAATGTCCTTTGAATATTTCGCATAAGATTTATCACCAGGTGATGAAGAAGTAACCGCTACAACAGTGGATCGACGTTTACTCCGGAATGTGGAAAATTTTTTTAATTTGAATGCAACAGAATTTTAGAAGCTGTATCGGTTAACTCCAGACTTCGCTGAATACCTAATTTCTCAGCCTGACAGGTTTCCATATGACCCAAGTGGAGCGTCAAGCTGCTAAAGAAATGTTTGCTTAAGTGTCGTCACCTTTGTTTTGGGAGGCACTATTGGGACCCTCGATTGATCCTTGTATCAACTTTTGCGCCAAAGAAACATGAGGAGGCTTATATCAACTACGATATTATCAAGAATTCATATAATTTTTTGTAGGTCTAACAGAAGAGCTCATTGCCGAAGGTCAGAAAACGGCGGCAGAAGTTCGCCGCGGAAGTTCAGGTCATATTTCCAAATAAAAGAAAATTTGTGGGAATTCTGCTACTTATTTACCAGTTGAGGGCGCCACGCGCCGATGATGCGCTAGTTGCAGGAGTTGTGTTGCGCCATATCATAAACGATAACTTTACTGATACTTTTTTATATTAAGCACTTTTAAAAGGAATGAAAACAAGAATCGTTGATTATTTGATTATTTGTTTACTAAGTATTTATTTATTGTAATGAAATCAGTGACTGAAAATTATCGTTACTTTAATTTTTTTCGATGATAAACCAGACCTGTTAAGTAATGATTACTAATTGTAATGAGTAGTAATTTAAATACTTTGGGTTTAATGTAATGTAATCAATTCTTTTCAAGTACAATTAACTTTCATCAATTTGAAAGGAGTAGAAAGTAGTTGAAGTACTTTTTCCAATTACTTTCAATTACTTTCAAGTACTTGATACCATTTTTATATATTTCTAATATTTTTGTATTTTTATTTATTTATTCCATCGTTCTTTTCAGTATATGTCATTTATTTGAAGCGTAAACAGCAATAATTTTTTTTTTCACTCAAATATGTCGAACTTTGTGTCTGAAAAAGTGTTTTTGCGGAGAGTTCTTCTTCATTACTTTAATATGAAGAAAACTGCTCCCGAAAGTAATCGTATTTTGGTGGAAGTTTATGCTCAGAACATGCTCTAGCTGAGCGAACGTGCCAAAAGTGGTTTGCACGATTTAAAAGTGGTGATTTTGGCTTGGAAGACGATGCGTGTCTTAGGTAGCGAAAAAAGTTTGAAGATGAAGAACTGGAAGCATTACTCGATGAAGATTGTTGCCAAACACGGGAAGAGCTCGCAGAATCTTTGAGTGTCACTCAAGCAGCCATTCAAAACTTTTAAAAGCAGCTGGATATATTCAAAAGCAAGGAAATTGGGGTCCACATGAACTCAAGCCGAGAGATATCGAAAGGCGGGTTTGCTTGTCCGAAATGCTATTGGTACGGCACAGAAGGAAGTCATCTTTGCATCGAATTGTTACTGGTGATGAAAAATGCATTCATTACGACAACTCCAAGCGCAAAAAATCATATGTGAAATTCGGCCAACCAGCCAAATCAACGGCTAAGCCGAATATCCATGGCGTGAAGGTAATGCTCTGTATTTGGTGGAATCAGAAGGGTGTGCTGTATTATGAGCTGCTAAAACCGGGTGAAACCATCAATGGAGAACGCTACCGAACACAATTAATCCGTTTGAAGAGAGCAGTAGGCGAAAAACGCCCGGAATATGCGACCAGACACGAGGCAATAATTTTCCACCATGACAAGGCTCGGCCCCACGTTGCTATTCCGGTTAAGAACTATTTGGAAAACAGTAGATGGCAAGTTTTACCCCACCCTCCTTATAGCTCAGACCTTGCCCCTTCTGATTTCCAGTTGAGAACTATTTGGAAAACAGTGGAGGGGAAGTTTTACCCCATCCTCCTTATAGTCCAGACCTTGCCCCTTCTGACTACCATTTGTTCCGATCGATGCAGAACCCCCTCACTGGAATACGGTTCACATCAGAGCAAGATATCAAAAATTGGCTTGATTCATTCTTGGCTGCCAAGTCGGCGCAGTTGTTTTGGATGGGATCCACAAATTGCCAGAAAGATGGGAACAAGCCATAGCTTCAGATGGGCAATACTTTGAATAATACGATTGTACAATACTTACGATAATACGAAAGTGGATTACTTAATTGTTTCATGCTTTTTTTGTGTTTTGAAACTGAAATTTAAAAAAACGAGAAATTTTTTACTTAGTCTTGAAGTCTATATTGGATCCGCCATTTCGAGTTTTTATATATAATTTTAGATTCATAATCAGCGACTGCAAAAGGAATATATAGCGTAATTAATATATATTATATTAGCTTTGGCAAACATGTCAAGCTCCTGGGCCATTGTGCACTCCTTTGCGTAACACTAAAAACCAAACACAGTGAGCAATTTACCGCCAAACGTCACGCACTGATAACAATCGCTTCCTCTTGCGGGAATGCACGCACTGAATTTTTTTTTTCAAATTTCTAAAGCAAGGCGATGAGGTACGGGGGAACAAAAATATTTTCAGTTTTGATTTATTTCTGCCGTCCAAGTGGAATTTTGAAGATTCGTATAATTTTACGACAAATTTTTTTATGATATCATGGTATTATCAACTTTTTACGATTTTTAGATGATATTCCGTGCATCCACGTTTATCAGTCGATTTTAACCGTAGGCATGCATTTTATTGTCCTAATATCTTCATTTCAGTGCTTTCCAGGTCGATTGCTTTTGCAATTTTTTTTTAAATGCAGATAATGCCTTTATGTAGGTATTATTTTCTTCATATTGCATTGTCAACGGGATGTGGGTTTCTTGCTAATCAGAAAGTTAGTTTAAATTCGGTTAAATCATTTGGCTGCAGCGGCCGCCATAATAATTATCTGGCGTTCGGAGTCGGCGTAGACTTGTACCTCAGTTTGTGGTGCAACATCAAGACGCATACAACGAATTGTATGTTGAATCCTTGCCAGTACTGGCGAGGTTCGCAACCAAGGCTTCAGATAAAATTGCGAGCACAAGACTCGAAAACTGAGCAACGAGGATCTAATGAAAATTTGTTTATTTTTGCTCTTCGAAAAGCAGATGCCACTTTCGAGGAAGTTATCAGTCTTTTACGGAAACCAAATCAAAACTTATCAGGTTCTGTTGATAGTGACACGCAATCAACTGACAAAGTTTTAATTTGACATAAAATTCGGGACTATCGTATCTAAAAACCAGATCAGTTGAATTAACAAAAATATTTCTTATTTTTAGAGAAATTTACAGTTGATTTGATAGCTGTAAATTGGCAAACTATAAACTGTAAATAAAATTCAGGTGTATCATTGCAAAAATACTGCGATCCAGCAGTTTTATTAAAATTATGATTTTGCGCGTAAAACCGGGCTTCCTCGACCACTGTGCGGCACACTGCTTGACATCAAATTCTCGATATTTTCATTAAGCAATTTCATAAGCACCCTTTATTAAGTTATCTACGGCAATTGATACGAATCTAGCAACTTACTCATACGGCGATAGATCCACAATTATGGCATGCGTCTGTGTGTTTGTATTTACATATGTACGCAATAAACAATTAAAATAATGTGTGTGTGTGTATGTGAATATGTTGGTGGGCACAAAGAAAATGATCAACGATGCAGCAATTTATTTCTAACGGCTACTGGCACTCAAAAACAACAATGCAGAGCATTTATAAAATAAAAATAGAAAAATAAAAAAACAGAAAGAAAAAGACAAACAAAACCAATGCCAGCAAAAATAACAATGACCACAGTGCAGTGTCACGCACTTCGTTTTTCATGTTGCCAACATTTGTTGTTGCCACTGCTGTTGCTGTTGTTACTGCAGCAGCATTTTTGTTGTAGGTAGCTGTTGTTGCTCCATGTTGTTCTAGCTGCTTATGGTTTCAGGTATGTTGCAAGAATTTCAAGTGCGCACCTAACCGTTTTTGTGACAAACGACAACAGCGAAGCAGCCGCCACAGGGACTGTGGACACATAAAAGCAAAAGCAACAACAAATTCTTGGGCAACAAAGTACAAGAGTACGAGAGTACGATTGATTACGCACTACTGACCGACCGGCTGTGGTGGCTAAGCAAATAGCCAGTTAACTTTTGAACAACGGAAGTCACTCGGTGCGGAGAAGAGAAACGGTGATGGCGGCCACCTTGGCCAAGTTGTCATGTGGTATGTGGTATGTGGTAGCAGCTACAATAGCAACATCAGCGAAAATAAGCAACTCTGACACTTTAAGTCAGCGGCGATATTGGTTTCATCATTGTCTTCACGTCAATGTTGCACAGTGGGACAGGGGGCCGTAGTCAAAAATCTTCATTTAAACACTCCAAGCAGACCAAAAATCAATGCTACTTCCTTTTATATATGGGTTTGCGGTCGCTGATTCTGAATATGATATCAGAAGTTCAAAAACGAACATTGCGGATCCAATATGGTCAACTAAAATTAAAAAAAAAACGATTTTCTTAAAAGTTGATAACAGGGATGTTTGATATGGGCGATTATGAAATTTCAAAAATTAAAGAGGCGGATCTGATGTCTATGGGCGACTAAACTTTAAAAAAATTCGATATTTATAATAGTTGGTATCATGCTTTCAAAAACCAAAATGAGGGACCCAGAATGGTAAAAGAAAAATGTAAAATTTATAAATTCTTCTAAACTTTAATATTCGAAAAGTTTTGGGGACACTAAATAAAAATCCGAATTTTGAAAACGAAATGAATTTTAAATTAATGTTTTGTCAAATTAGAAAGACTTCTCGTATAGCTGAATAGTGAATAAAATTTTATTAAAAATTTATATCGGAACGTTTCTGATATCAATGATTTCGAGTGTGATACCAGGATTTCAAAAAAACAAAATGACGGAGCGATTAAAATTGAAAAAAATTTGTATTTTCTTAAAAGTCGATAATATGGGGGGGGGGTCTTAATTGCAGAATATCCGAATTTGTTATCAAATCAACAAAAAGTTAAAATTTATAAATTCTTTTAAAACATAATATATAATACATAACTTTTGGTTTTTATTAATTTCTCGTAAAATTAGAAATACTTCCTCTATAGCTGAAAAGAGAACAAAATTTTGACTTTTTATTTTTAATTTATATCGGAGTGTTTCTAATATCAGTAATTCCATATTTGATATCTGGATTTCAAAAACCCAAATAGCGGGTCCAAATTAAGAAAACATAATTTGAGTTTTCTTAAAAATCAATATCTGGGTGTTTTTAATTCCAGTGAAGCCAAAATCGATATCTGGCTTTCAAAAAGCAAAATGGAGGATCCAAAATGGCGAATGAAAAATATAAAACTAATAAATTCGCCCAAAACACGATACTCGAGATGGAAAATCCAGTACCGAATTCTAATAACGAAGTAAGCTTTAATTTATTTATTTAACAAATTTCAAATCTACGAGTTAATAGAAAAGTAACACTCAAGATACTTACATAACTGTACAGCAAAATGTTTAATATATTCTCAACAGCTACACTGACGAGCAAAACCGGTCAAATGGGTGGCCTTTTTACAATATCATCAAAGTTTTTCAAGATAATTTTTTTTGTTAAATTCATATGCAATACTATAACAGAAAGTCTGAAAATTATTATTTCAAATTTTATATAGAATTTATGAAAACTCGACAAACTTTTATAATTTTTTTTAGAAGAGTTTTTAAAAAACTTGTTGTTGTTGTGTGCAGTTTTATAGCTTTTTTAAATTTAGTATAAGAGAGTGCAAGTTTGAAGTGGCTAAAGACTGCCGCTGTTTTTTTTTATTGTTTTAATTTTGGTTTTCTGCAGTTTCTTCCATAAAACTCATGCATTTTACAAAAATTGGCATTAATTTGTAATTATTTTATATGTCGACAGTATTCTACCACATAAAATATGTACTTGTATAGGCGATATATGAAAAAAAGTTTCTAAGCCCAAAATTAAAAAAAAAAATTATAAAAAAGCAACACTAGCATCTAACCACTACAAACTTGCACTTAAATTAAATAGGCTCCAAAAATGTATAGCTAAAAAAATATCTAAACTTGCTTTTAAAAAATTGAAAAATGTTGATGAATATTTGTTGAGTTTTTACAAGTTTTGTATAAATTTTGAAACATTAGTGTACCTACATACATAGCTTTTATTATATATATTATGAACTGTAGTTTTATATGAAATTAACCTTGCCAATATTGTAAAAACTAATCACCATTCGACCAGTTTTGCTCGCCAGTGTATATGGGCGAATATGAAGGACGAACTATAAGGAATTCTGAATTCGGATAGATTTTTTTATATAAAGATCTTATAAAGACATTTTATCCAAATGAAATCTGATACGTAGAATAGTCTAGGGGGATTTTTCATAGGTAGCACTATTTTTAAACATTCTAGTATTTTCCATCATTGCAGAATAAATAAGTTTGTTTTGTCGTAAGGCGAAAACATTACCCTGGATGTGGTTTAATTTTTTATTTTGTTTTACCGATTTTCGCAATTGATTTTTAACCATCCAACCGAGCCACCTAGCCCACAGTGTGTGCTGTCAAGCTGGAGTTATGCAACTGCGCTACGTTGTTGCTGTTGTTGTCATAAGCGTTTCGTATTATTTCAGCTAAACTAACCCAATATAAGTATTGGCATTGCCACTGAAGCGCGCACAACGATTTCCACGACTCATTGCGTTGCCACTCCTTCCGCTTCATAAATATTTGCTGTTGTAGCGATGTGTTATAATTGTTGTTGTAAATAGTTTGTGTTGCAATCACAATCACCATTTTTCCAATTCATTTTGTTTATTTATTCTAACACGCATTTTTCTTAATTTTTTGTTGTTGCTGTTGTAGCAACATTCGCCATAACGGTGGCAGGGATGGTCGTACAGGCAGGCCGACAGACGGGCAGACTGACAAACAAACGCACAAATGGACGCACGATGGACAAGAGGACGGACATAGAATAACAATCCAGTTAGTCGGTTAACTGCATGTTGCTGCCACTTTACTTTTTAAGAGTTCTACATACATACTACGTGCAACATAAAATCCACACACGAACGCAAGCGCGTTTCACATGCGTATTCATAGCACAAAGAAGTTGCCACCAATTCAATCAATCTTTAACCCTAACACACTCGCACTTATATATGTATTTACATACCTTATGGTGCACCACTACCCTTAGAAAAAAAAAATCGTGCTGTTTTTCCATTACAATTATAAATTTATTAAAATCTAACACAGAAATCGTAATATTTCGGAAATATATCAAGATAAATCTTAACCGTAAACGTGAGCTGGCCCGATTTGAGAATAACATCAAAAATTTCGTTTTTTATAAATAAAAATAGTTTTTAAAATATTAAAACAAAAACCACATGAGATGATAAAACCCCATTAGTTCAAAAAGGTCTACATAAAATTATTCAAAAATTAAAATGATGAGATTTTGATGTAGTTTTTGACCTGTTTTGGAAGTTTAATTAAAAAAAAAAACCTTGAATATCTATCTTAGCCTTTACCGATTTAGACCTATGTATATGGTATAATTTGAAAGGTATTTTCACATCTTTCACACATCTCTGCAAATTAACCCATTCACGCCCTAATTTTATTTTAACCGAATTCTAAAACCGAACCGAAAATTTTCAGGGTCTCCATCAGGGCCTAATTCAAAAATTTCTAGATTTTTTTATTGTTAAGAGAAATCCCGAACGAAATGTGACAGCCGACACAGATGACATTGATACCACGGCACTAGGCAAGCATCTAACAGCATCTACGGTGGAACGCCTGGCGCCGCAATCGAGGTTTAGGAATTAACCCCAAAAAACTAAAATAGTTCTAATTACTAGAGAACACCGTTGCACTTCAATGGAAAATTTAACTCTAAATGAAGTAACGTTAAGAAAAACGAAACAAGTCAAGTAGCTGGGTCTGATCCTAGATACATAGGTAGCTGAATTGGGGGGTCCAACGTTAACGAAAGGGTCCGCAAAGCCACAACGGCATTTTATTCATACAGAAATAGGCAAGAACTCGATCATAGAACCCAAGATTGTTGCATGGAGCTACACACACGGTGGTTGTGAGCCCAAGCCTTTTTTATGGTACAGTGGTTTGGTAGGATGCTCTCGCCAGAATAGTAAATATTAAGTTCAATAATGATCGAACTTACGGAACTGCCTACGATAACCGACTACGCGCTCCCGATCGGCTCAACCGAAACAAAATTCACGATCATGAATTTGCCCGAAAAGAAAGAGTGGAGATTGGATGTGGTTAAGAAGAGCGGTACCATTCAGATTTACACGGATGGGTCCAAGATTGATGGAAGAGTTGGTGGTGCGGGAATTTTGGGAACAATTGGGCAAAACTTTCAGCTTCCGTCTACCTGATTATTGTAGTGTTTTTCAAGCGCAGCTGATGGTAACTTCGAAGGGTGTATCATTGGTACTGTGTGATATGTTTCCCGATGATGCAATCTATATTTTCACTGACAGCCAGGCGGCTGTGGAACCCGTAAGAAAAGTGTCGTTAACATCAAGGGTAGCAGCGGAATGCCGCCGATCTCATAACGAGCAGGCTGAGACATTCCCTACACATAGTGTGTGGGTTCCCGGTCACTGTGACATACGGGGTAACTGCGAAGTTGATTAGCGTGCTCGTCAAGGCACGGCTCTGCCGGACACTAAATTCAGTGATTCACTCGGCATCCCTTTGCAGACATATAAGCTATTGATGATAGGAAATTTGTTAGCAATGTAAACGACAGATGGCAGGCTGAATCCGCTTGCCAAATTGCAAGGGCACTCTGGCCATCGAGGAGTGGCTAACGAACGAAATCTCTCCTTAGCCTGGGGAGACAGGACATTAATATGACGACTGCCGCTCTAACCGGGTAATTTTTAATAGGTGCGCATGCAGAAAGGCTAGGGGTCGCCTGGCGGGACTTCTGGAGGAGTTGCCGTGAAGTGTAGGAGGAGGAGACTATACAACAACTTCTATCCACCGGCACTAGCTAGAAGGAGAGCTGAAGCTGTGGGTAACTACTTCCTTAATGAGCCTGCCGATTTCAAGTCAGTAGAAATTAAGAACCTGCCGAGGTTTATTGAGAATACAAAGTGGATTTGGGGGGACAGGATAACTCGATTGATAAGCGGACAAATATTTTAAAGTATTTTTATCAGCAGTTAATTTGGGATTCAAAAAGTATTCAAAAGTTCCATAATTTCTATTTTTGATAAGGCACCCTAATGTACAAATATACTTATAGAGCTTAATAATGCAATGCACTCGCATATTCATTTTACTTGATCTTCTCATACCACTACTAATTCTGTTTGTGCTTTTTTTTTTTTTGCTTTTGCCCATTTATAGGATGACTTGAGCGATCAGTGCAGCCTCACGCAGGCCGGCCTCGAAGAATATAACATACGCGCCTCATCCTATTACGATCAGCCAGCAATGTTGTTCCATCATCAAAAGCAATCGTCGTATGCACAATCGGAGGGGTATCACAGTTATGTCTCCAGTTCGGATTCCAGTTCGGCCACACCATTCCTGGACAGGTGAGTTTTCACATGCCACATTCAGTGCACTACATTATATGAATAAATAGATAGATGTACTCCAAGTAGATATTGTACTGTAGATACACTGTTCGCATTTGGCACGTCTGTTGCTCGATTGCTTGATGCGCGATGGTCGGATTCGCTATGGAGTTTGTTGTAAGTTGGCCTTTGGCTATCTATCGCCCGTTGACTGTTGGCTGCAGGCCGTTTGTCATTTGTTGTTTGGGCATTTGAGTTTATTTTAGGATCATTGACGTTCTTTAGTTGCTAGTTTAGTGATTTGTTGCACGTTCATCGGGTACATGCCAGTTAGGCGGTTGCTAATGTACAACGTATGTGCTTACATATATAAAATATGTATGGATGTGCTAGGTAGTCGCTACAAGTTATGACCAGTTGACACAGACACTGGCCGCGTGGAATGTGACAATCGGTTTTTGCTGTCACGAATTGTTTGTCATACAGCTGGTTTTCGAATGCAGTCGTTTTAATTTTCTTTTAAAGAAAAGTGCTATTTTTAAGAGCTGCATATGTAATGAAATATCAATAGAACAGCTATCATAGCTCTTATTTTATTTTATTTATGTTTTTTTCTCTTTTTGCTTAACCCCTTTTATTTGAAACATTTAAGTGCATATTCAGGTTTAAGATCCTTAAGAACTCTTGCCAGCCATCTTGAAGCTGCTTTTGATAAGGACTTGAAAGTTCTACCAAATTTCGAATGCGTTAATCGCAATGCTAGAGGCGTGTGAAAAAGATAGGAATTTTCTCTAAATAAAGGCTGGATTTTGAAATCACCATCTGAAATAAAAGTAATTTTATTTTAAAGTCAATAATAAAAAGGGTATCAAACGAATTTTCATGGCGGCCGCAGTAGCCGATTCGGTGGGTTCCGGGTTCGCATCCTGACCGGGGCAAGTAAAATCAAAAATTATAGAAAAAGTTTTTTCTAATAGCGGTCGCCCCTCGGTAGACAATGACAAACCTCCGACAGAATTTCTGCCATAAAACAAAAACTGCTCACAAAAAAATCATTCGCCGCTCGGAGTCGTCGTAAAACTGTAGGTCCCTCAATTTGTGTTACAACATCAAGACGCACACCACAAATTGTAGGAGAAGTTCGGCCAAAATCGCTTAAGCGGTTATAGCGCCAATGAAGTAAGTAAGTAATTCAAACACATTTTAGTTTATATGTAATACTTAGGACAGTTTCCTCCGCTGCGTGCTAAAATTTATTTTCTTTTTAAACGCGTTTTCGTGTGCTCCAGTGCCTGCTATATTTATCCCACCGGCAAGTTTAACAGGCAGTCAATTCTCCGGCTAAAAAAATCTTTTATTTTTTTTTTGTTACTCATAAAACAGCTGATTGACTTGTTTTCATTTTTTCTTTTGTGGTATTTGATTATTATGCCCTCGTCGGAACTTCACTTTTTACCTATGTATATTTTATTGTTTATTATTGAAAAATATATGCAACGCAAAAAAACTTCCTGGTTTTATTTCTTTTTAAACAGCTGATTTTGGATTTTTCTTTTGTCGTCTTCTCCGGTGCTGCCAAGTATTCTCTACCGTTAAAAAAATTCTTGACCAACTGTGGAGAAAATTAAATCGAATTTATTATGCCGCCAAATTTAATTTCCAGTTTCATGATTCTTACATTAACAGCCAGTAGAGAAAACGGGCCTTAAACGTGCTTTTAAACCGGATTGACATTTTCTAACGAAAGCTGTTTGAGGGAACTTTAATACCGATATATTTTTTTTATAGGGTTGCCAACTGCGTAGAAATATAAGTTATTAAAATTTTTGCACACTAGTTACAAAACTTAACAATACATATGTACTTATTTACTTATTTATAATGGAAAAATAATACTGAATTAAGAATTATTTATTATTTTATTTATATTCACATAACCTTTATTTTATTGCGGTTTTGTATGTGTAAATTAGTTTGATATGTGAATAAGTGATTATTTTTTGTTAACGTTTTTGTGGACGATTTCGTTGAAAAACTGTCGGTCAGGATTATAGGATTTCGTTTGGTCTTCCGATAAAATGCAATCGACTCACTGATTGCTGGGGTCTCTGCCGTGAAGACCGATATCAGAATATGGCTGCCAAATGAAAATCGTTTAAACAGGGCTTATACAATGCTGTCATAGCAATATATTCACTCTTTTTGAATATCATGAAAAGAAATCAGACAGTAATTTGACGTATGTGGGCAATAATTTGACGTCTCAAATTAACGGAAGATGTGCTTATTTTGATTTAGTTTAATTTTTTTTTTGAAATAAATGTTTTATTTTTTAATTTACATTGGTCGCGTATTTCTGCAACTCGAAGTTCAAAGTTACCGTTCAAAATTTAACTCAAAATGAATTGTCCTAATTATTAACAGCACTAAAGCAATAGCGTTTTTGACAACTACTACGCTAGAAAGCTAACACCAGAAAAATTGTAACGTATTTTTTTTTAAATGGAAATAAAATAATTAAGTTAAACATTGTGATACCGTTATGTCAAGAAAGCTTTAATAAAAAACAAATACTTTCACTTCCTTACACTTGCTTCTTTTAGGAAATATTTTTTTTTTACTATCGTTCCATTACTTTTTTAATACTCCACCCAAAAAAATTATCTAAAAATTATTGTAAATTGGAGGCCCAATATAGTATTTTACATAATTCTAAAAAGTCACCACATATTGGAATATTTTGACGGTTTATTTTTCTCAATTTGTTTATCATTTTTTCTTTAATCATTTAAATCCTAGTTTCACACTTTGTGCAAAACTTAAAAACTGCAACATTTTAAAACTTATCATAAGAATTAAAAAACAAAAACACCCAGGTAGCGTATGCTCGAAATTTGTGCTTATAATGTAATACATTAAATCTGTAAAAAGTGCAAGTTATATTCCTTATTTTACCCCTAAATTTTAATATCATCAGTTCATAAAGTAGTATACTCTCACTACTCACTGAGATCACCCCTTACGTATAAAGTTTATAGGTCATATAAAATAAGCGTTAGAGTTCATTAAGTAGAGTACAATCACCTTATTATAGATAAGGCTTATAATTTAAAGAAAAAAACTTAGGATTACATAATGACCTATTATAAAGCGTATATGGGGTATTTTATCCTTATTATAAGGTTTTTAGGGCACACATGTAATAAAGCATCCTTACACAATCCCTTATAATAATATCCTACAATAGGAGTAGTTCATTTCTATCATATTGAGACTTGCCATAATTTCTGTTACTAAGTTTGCAATGCATACAGCGATGACAAATTCTCAGAAAAATGTACCGTTATTTTTTATTATAATTTGTACACAGTGTCTACTCATATTTTATAATCAATTCAATGTTTGATTTCGCTGCTTATTAAGAATGGGGTGGGGAGCTAAAGAATATCGTATTGCCCTGATTGCTTTACATATGTGTGGAAAAAGCGCAAATGAAATTTATGAGTTTCTTAAAAAACTTAACATTTCGTGAATGCTTGTTTACCGCACTATTGATAGTTTTTCCCAAACGACTACAGTTGATGACAGAAAGAGAAGTGGTGGTTGGTCGTTTGAAATGGACACACGGTTGCTGCATTTAAGGTCGAGTGTTATCAATCGCGGTACCATTCGCGCGAATAGCTTTTTGGTACCCAAATAGCCTCAGCCATCTCACATACTTTCATTATCCGATCGTACAATATCATAAGATGGATTTTATTGGTGATTTCTGGCGCGGAAGCTTTTTTGGACGAACTTCTTTCAATGGTTGTCAAACACAAACAAAATGGTGCCGCCTGCTCAACAGTTTACAGTAATACATATATTAATCCATTAACAGTTGACGTGAGCAGCGTTGCATTTAAAGTTACTGTGCGGAGAATTCAAAACTCACTGGCTTTTCAAATTGCCCTCGTCGTTTAGATTCTAACAGTTTCAGCACTTCTAATATTTTGCATATAATTCTACTAGTTAGTGTTACAAACTCACTTCAGTGATTTGGCGCCCCTTGCGGCTGTACGTATGTAGATCCACCACTCCATTCAATTGGCCAGCACTTACATACATAGCATAAGCACCGCATACCAACTCGTTCAAACCATATGACCACAAACAAAAAGCACGCGTCCAAGTACCATTCACCTTCTGCGAATATGTATCATATGATGTAAGTAAATATATAGATATGTAGATAGTTATATGCAAATAATCGTAGTTATATATACAAAACATACATACATATTTATATAGTTGCCCATCGTAGTGTGTCTTACGCACTTAGACGGCACTTTAGTTTCTATGAGGCACGTACAACAAATAACGACACGCAGACAAACTGGTGGCCTCCTGGCCGCCTGCCTGCCTGCCTTGGTCTTGGCCAGCTAAAGTGTTCGGCAATATTTTAGCTTGCGTGTGTAAATGTGCCGCCGCTGTGACAGCGCTTAAGGTTTATGATTCTAGTGGTCACCGTGGCGCAAACGCAACGCATTTCATGCGACTCGGCTTATGTTTGTTCCCTGTCGGAAATAAATGGGTAATGTAAAAAATATACCAATTTAAAAAGTAGTTGGAAGTCAACTGCTTTGAAACAAATGAAAATAAAACTACATATGTACTATTGTATTGTTGTAAGTATTTTTGCCCAATGAACCATACCTCTAAAATGAATTTCGAGTCCGCGTTTTTTTTGGTACTTTTGTTTAAAAATACTTAAAATCGATCTATATATTATTTTTGATTTATAATTTATTTATTTTTTATCACTATTTTATTATTAATTTTTTATTTATTATTATTTATTTATTTTTGCAATTGAAATGCACCAAATAGATCGCATTTTTAATATTTTTAAAAATAACTGCCAAAAAATCCGCGGTCTCGAAATTTATTTAAGAGGTATGGTTCCTTGGGTAAAAATACTTGTTACGTACAATAATACCAGAATCGCGTTGCTGCTTTGAACATTTTTATTTGACCCACCCTTATAAGGGCATATGTATGTACCTAAATGTGTTATAATTTCTCTGTGGTAAAATATATTTTCCCTAAATTATATGTATATCATTATAAAATTAGTAGTTAGATTTTTGTTAATTACTGCCTTTAATCCACTGCTTCGCTCGCATGGCATTCGGCTTAACGTTATAAATTCGAATGTAGCGGAAAAGGAAATAAATAATTTAACCACAGATATTAACTTTATTCATTTTTAGTCTTGTTTTCTTTTAAATATTTTATTATCTAAACAAAATCTACCTTTACTTTACAATTTCCGATTACGGTTGGTTGCTGAAATTGTTTGTCATTGGGAACTGCGCAGTCCGTCTTTCGGGTTTAGCGAAACCTAATTTATTGTTAGATACGCAATGCTGACATTAAGAAGTCTCATTTCTAAGATTAAGTTTTCTTAAGCATACTTCCTTAGAATCCCAAGCTGTATATTTCCTTTAATTTATTAAACTGATTTTATTACTTTTCTAATTAGATGGCAACCCTATCCATGGTATTTTCAAAATAGAGCTTTCTAAAAATTCCTTTGTGTAAAAATCATATTTCAATATTTAATTTCACTTATTATAATTTTAATTATTTTTGTTAAACAGGTGGCAACCCTCTCCCAATTTTCTTTACACTTTTAGTTTGACACTCTATTGTAAAATGTTTTTTATTTTATTTAATTAATAATTTAATTTAATTTGCATTTTAACAGGTGGCAACCTTCTTACAAGACATTTAGGTATAGAACTTTATTAAGACCCCTTGATTGATATTTTAAACCCTGCCAAAAAAGATTTTTGATATTTAGAGTTTTCATATTATACAATGGAACTAAAATGGTCGTTAAACAGATGGCAACCTTCTTTCAATATTTGCCTAAACTCTTTTGTTTAAATGAATTTATCCTTTTCAGAAGGTGGCAAATCCTTTCCAAAAAAATTGATTCTTTTATAACAGACTTTTAGTTTGACACTCATATTGTGCTTATAAAATTTAGTTTTTTAATTTAAATTAATTAGCATTTGAACAGGTGGCAACCTTCTTCCAAAGCATTTGTGAAATATGGCTTTGATAAGCCTCTTTGATTTGCTACCCGTATTGCAATATTTCATTTCATTCATTCTTTTGATTGAATTCCACCTTTTGAGCAGGTGGCAATTCCTTTTAAGAAATCAAAGCTATGGTAGCTCACATAACGGACTATACATGCGCCAAATCTTATTTAGATCTATCCAGCCCTTATGTAGCAATATGTAATTTAACTTATTTATTTAATTGACTAAAAAAAATTAGCAGGTGGCAGCTCTCCATAAAATATAGCATATGTTACAACTTAGGGTATAGGCTATTGAATTTGAATTTTGATTTTAAAAGCCTTTTGTCAGAGTTATAGTCATTTTTTTTAATTTTTTTTTATTTTTGGTGCTTGTTTTTTGTTTGAACATGAAGTTAAGAAATTAAAAAAATCGCAAAAATTCTGAAAAAACTTTGATATCAAAATAAAAACCAAAATTATTACAATATTGTCAATGAAGTTATATACAAAAAAATACAGAACTGCCGTCATACTTATACAAAAAATTTAAAAAATGTATGTTTGAGCTCAGAACGTATATAGTACCTGCATTTTTTTAATGTTTTCCCTGCAAAGTAATAAGTTTAATTGAACAAGAAATCGACATTCACTATACTTTCGAAAATTGATGCTCAAATGAGTGGTGTAATTATTTTTAATTTATTTACTGAATTGAAATTAAAAAACTATTTTTAATTAAACGAAAAATAAAAATTTTATATTCACTATAAAGTAGACTGTACATATTTTTAAATAATTGGAAACTGAGAGGTTTGAAAGTAGACTACTTTAAAAACTGTTTGAAAAGAATACGGAATTTCAAAGAGTTAGAAGTAACAATATTTTATGGCAGCGGGAATAAACAAACCCACTATGCTGATGATCTGACAAAACTCAACAACTTCACATTTGTCAACTTTGCTACGCCTAAAACTATGCCGCAAAAACAGTTTGCAGTCCTCTAACGATGTCAACAGTCATTTGTAGTTGTTATGCCCTACTGAGTACATGACAACGATGTTATATTCTACGACATTATTTTAGGCGCAGTAAACGTGACAACTGTCAGGTTGTTGAGTTTTGTCAGGTCATCGGCATTGGACGGTCGTTTTGATGCACATCACCATGTTAATAAAATTATTTGCTTACAAGAAAAAAGAAGGAATTTGAACCCCTTTTAATTGGTAAAAAGGTATTTTTTTAAATTCCTTTCAAAGTAATTCTATTTCCGGCAGGGGTACTTTTAACATTACTTGCGTCTAAGCGCTACTGCAACTTCTGGCAGCTAGTTCGCTCATCAAGCTAATAGTTAGCGTAAATTTTGTTATAAAAAATTATATATTTTTTCAGTGTCATAGACATAAATAAGTAAATCCATATATATTTTGCTAAATCAGTGGGGTTGCTTCTACTCTGTTTGACGCGCTTGCCATGACAACATTCGGGCGGCAGTGGCGGTAACAATAACAACAGCTACAGCAACAACAACAACGCCGCTCATAAATATGCATTGAAAATAGCGTATGTGTAATTAATGTGATGTTGCTGTCGTTCAACACGTTCGAATTGCTTGCAACATCACCTGCGTTACCAGCCTTTTTGGTGGTTGCTACAAAGTAGCCTAGTTTTTTTATTTTTTTTTTATTTGTGTGTAACACTTCCCAACAACACCTGTTTGTCCACATTTCGTACGCATTTTTCTGCTGGTTATTTTAGAAGAACTTGGACTTGAAATTAGCAAGTTCGCTACGCAACTTAGGATGGTAATGGTAGTTGTGTGAATTTTCGAAATACTTGGAAACTCCAAAGGTATTCTTAAAGTGCAGGTGAGAAAATTAGACGAGCGCGAAATTTTGCGTAAATGCAGAAAACATTCTGATTATTTTAATTACGGTTTGAGGGACGAAGTTAAACTGGCTTTCAGACGTAAAGTTCGTGATATGCGACAAACTCGAGAGGCTACTTTATTGATCGTGAAATTTTGAAAATACAAAAATCCAAACAACAATATTCATAATATTAACAATAAAAACAATTAAAAGTAAATTATTCACAAAGTACCTTTGTAAAGGGTGTTTTTTTTAGACTGATAGAACTTTCGATAGGGATAGCTGTCACTTGATGAAAAACCAACAAGAAGACAAAGAACTGTACGTGTTGGAGAAGAAACAATTTTTGTATACTCACAAAATGGAAGACTCTATTGAGACTGATAATCCGAAAGTTAAAGTTTTAATTTCGATGACGATGGTAAATTACTCGTAGTTCGTTGAACAATATTATGTTAAATACAAAATTGTTTGAATTTCAAATGATGAAGATGGTTCTAGCAATGGGCAAGTTTCCACAAACAAAGATGATATACAATAAATAAAAAAATAAAAAAAGTACGCGAGCACATAAGAGAGCGAGCAAGAAGTAACAGTCCTGTGCCGATTCTACAAAGAGATAGAGAGTTAAATATGGGAGCAGTAGTGGTAGTAGCCGTTAATGGGAAGTGGTAGTAATAGTTGTGGTAGTGGCAGTAGTGATAATGGCTAGTAGTACTTAGTAGTAGCATTAGTAAAAATAGTGGTAGAAGGAAGTAAAAATAGTGGTAGAAACGAGTCATCATGGTGGTAGAAATTAGGAAAAAGTAGTGGTAGTAATAAGTAGAAGCACTATTAAAAATAGCAGTAGCACAAGCAAAAATAGTTGTCGAAATTAGTAAAAAAAGAGTGGTGGTGGTAGTGGTGTAAAGAGATTGAATGTATTTAGTGCCAATATTGTCCCCAATAATGGAACTCTTCATAGACTGAGCTGAAAATATCGAGATAAAATTGTACTTCAGATCTACTATATCGGATGTTTCAGCGGTAGTCAATTGATGGAAACCGTTACAATAATTCTCTTTGCATTCTCATTCTTCTTAATGTCATCATTTTTCCAGTCATTCTGTCCGCATGGCATTCCATTTAGATTGCAACATCAGCGCTTGGCTAATGAAACAGTGCAAAGATCTCATATATATATAGAATATATGTATATATGTAAATAAAAATATGATTTTTAATTTATTGTACATTTTCATAAATTTTTTAAAATATTTTTTTTACTACTCGTATGACATAATCTCTTTAAATCACATTAATATTTTTATCGTATAGCTGTTTCTTTCATTTACCACAACCATTAATTTCTACACGTATGTACAAAAGTATGTGTGTATATACGTGTGTGTGTATTTGTGTGCCACATAAGGCGGAAAACTGTCCAGCCGGTTAGTCAGTCATTCGGTCACCAAGCTTATTGCCATAATTCGCAAATCAACTTTAGCCATAAAAATAAATTCAAATCAACCAAATGCCCCGACATCAATAAATGTCTTAAGTACTCGATTCGAATTGTGTGTACTTGCAACACCGCACACCAAATTTCATTCTAATGTTTAGCGCCTTGCAATTTTTATTAAATTTCCAACATTTATGCTACATAAATGCTACTACATATTTACATTTGTCTACATATGAGTATATCATTTTTTTGGACTTTGGATTTGGATTGGTGTTCAATTGAAATGCCTGATCTGCAGTTCACAGTCAGTCTGTTTGTCTGCCTGTCGACCGGCACAACGAGATTACCGCCCAAAGCAACCGCATTCCAAACATGCTTATGAATATTGTTTGCACTTAATTGTTGTTGTTATTGTTGTTGTTGCTGCTGCTGTCATTGCTGTTATTGTTATTGGTGTCTGTCTATTTGTTTACCCGTCTGGCGTTTTTTTTTTTTTTGGCCAACTAGTAATGCGCTTTACAATCTTATGCAGCCTGCGACATTTCATACATAACATACCTGCATTCTTACCCAGCAGCGAATGGAAAGCATTCTGCATCGATGCCTAATCGATGGCAAGTAATGGCAGTTGATTACGCCCTCGATTCTTTCTCTATTCAAATATGCATTACATCCAGCCAGGCACCGAAGATAACTGTTGTTTTTTCGATAACATAAGAGCTCGGGGCAAAATGTTATTGTAAAAGAAAGCTACCATTGTTCCTTAGATCCCAGGACCTCCTGTACAAGAATCCTGTATTATATTTAATACTAATTAAATTTGTTCACATACTTTTTGAGGCCGAAATAAAAGTTATTTCCTAATAATAAGCAACCCGTTTACCCAAATTAAAAAAAAATTGGTATGAAATGAAAGGGTACTGAATTAGGGTTCAAACTGAAATAATATAATTTTTTTTAATGTAATATTTTTTTTTTTTTTTAAATTCAAATATAATAATAAACAAAATCCAAACCTACAATAATGCAAAAATGCAAAAGTGTTTAAAATCAGAGTCTCCCTTATCAAGGACGCTATTTTAATGAAATTTTATTCAAAAAATTATGATAGGGTTAGCAGTATCCCTAATACTAATTTTTGTAATTTATAAAGCAAACTTAAGCAATAAAATAATTTACTTATACCAAATATTTAATTGATAATTAAAAAATTGTTATACGAATGTTCGGTCTCATCGAAAATCCATGTGAATAAATATTCTCAGTTGGTAGGATATAAGGAAAGTGGTAAATAGCACCGCAGCTCACAAGCCGACTGTGGTCCTACTTGCCTAGTACGTTGTGGGTTCACATACCGGTGGAGTCGTGAAATAAATCTGATGAGGTCATCGGAGATCACCGAAGTAGCTATAATTTCTATCACTCCTGACTGTTGTTATCTTTTTTCCAAACACTTTTTTTATACTGGCCTTGTGCTCAAAAATTAAAATTGTCGATGTAAAAAATTATAAAGTAAAGCGCAAAATGTTCTTTTATTTGATAATTAATATTTCTAACTCAACAAGCAAATTAAAACAAGCATCGCTCTTATGTTGTTAGGAGGCGTGCTTCGTGGAAGGTGAGTTAACATTTTGCAGTTCGAACATTGTTGTTGTAATATTCGATACTTTTGCTTAAGTATTTTTTTTTTATGACAAATCTATCAGTGACCCCAACAATACGTAAGCAGAAAAGTACTTAAGCTTTGACGAAATGCTTTTTTTATAACATTTTCCAAATAGGGAGTTCTCCAAGGACTTCTAGGAGATTTTGCCCTTTCGGTACTACCGTGGAAGTTGAAAATATAAAAATTCAATAAAACCAAATAAGGCAATTAAATAGATTTTTGTAATATTAATCTACATCCACTTATCTCAGAAACGAAATTTTATTCGATATTTTTAATGAAATTTTTGAAATAAACACAAAGCTGTTAAACACAAAGATAGTAAAGTTATACATTACTTTATAAGTATTAAGTTGATAACAACACACAAGTGCAACGAATCGGACTCAAAATGAGATGACGAGGATCTTCAGAAAATATTTCTAAGATTTTTTTCTTCATTTTTTCTTCATTTTCGGATGTGATTTTTAGCACACATAATCCTGTGAAATTCGACGTCAACTTAATAAGAGTAATGTTATAAATAATTTAATTTAATTTCAGTTTAATTATTTACTATTTAAAGGATTCGCCGGCCTAGTTGAACGAAGCCAAGTCTTTACTCTTCTTAACTTTATAACTTTTTATAAAAGTATAGCTCATTCTATAACAGAAGCTATATAAATACTAGTTAAAAAATTTCAATTTTACAAAAATTCAACAAACTTAAAAAAATGTCATACATTTTTTTTAAATTTTTAATTCGAATTTTTAGAAAATTTTTGGGAATGCAGTTTTGTGTCAATTCAGTTTCAGTATAATAAGTTGCAAGTTTCAAGACACTAAAACTTCGCGTTGTGTTTTTTTTTTGTTTGATAATTTTTGGACATTTTCCTCCATTCACTATTAATTTCTCAAATTTATTATTGAAGAAAATGCTCAAAAAATATATAAGAAAATCAGAGCCATTTACACTCCCTCACCATGGCCCACCCTGAAATCTCTAATTTCTAACTAAATACTTGTGTAGTTATATGTGTTATTGTAAATTGGCTGTCAATTAATGGAAGTAATACGAGAAAAATTTATGGATGTAATACTTGATACATGGGAAATTGATTGCATTTGGGAAGCAGTTCATGCATATGGTAATGCGATTGTAATAATTTGGAGTTGTTAAAATGCGATCCCAGTTTCATTGCTGGGTAAATAGAAATATACACATATACATACATACATACGTGTATATGTGAATGTGTGCTTCAATTTGTTGCCACTTACTTATTTATCTACATACCTATGACTTGACTTGCCTCATATAAATTATTGCACTTGGATTTGTTTAATAAAGCTTGCGGCTGAGTGGGTGTGAAATGGTACAATCGTAGATAATTTTTGGAGTGTTATGGTGTCAACTACAACCCGTTATTAATTTTCGCTTTGCATTAAGTCAACCGGATGCGTGCTCGACATAAATACATTGGCAAAGAAATTGGATTGGTAGGGTGTTAAAAAAGGAGTTTCCATTCGAAGAAATATTTGATGCCAGTATTGGTCGGTATGGAAATTGCAGGCAATAAGGTGGTATGGTGTCTGTAAATATAAATACTTGATCATATTTTGATCATTGTCGTCAATTGTGCTAAAATTGGGTTATTTGTAGGCACGCGTATAAAAGTAGTAAACTGAAAAAATGAGAAAAAATGCAGTATTTAGAGATATATTAAATGCAGAAATTTTGATAGATTTTTTTAAAGTGAAATATCTTGGGTTCTTTTGAACATTTTTATATATATTTTTTTTTGTAATTTGTTAAAACTTAAAAAAATTTTTTTTTCGGCAGAAATTATATTTTTTTTTGGTTTTTAAATATAACAAATTTGTCGTAAAGTCCATCCATTAAAAATCTGAAATTATGACGAATCAAAAAAAAAATTAAAAAATTTTTGTAATCCGCATCGACATCGATATCGGTACGGAAGAAATCCGCCGATAGGCTGCTTTACCCACAAAAACATAATGCAGTGCCTTCTCATCAATTTTTAACAAAAACTCATTGAAAAGTTTCATTTCTTCAATTTTCCGTAATGAACTCACCAGCAAATAGATATCGGCAAATATTCTCGATTTTACGGTCTCAATGATTCGGCAATAACCGCCATCTAGCAAAGTACTTTATCGAGCCGGTAAATGAGTTCAACTTCATCGAGAAATTTATTGTCTGTACTAGTTTAATGACTTTAACGCAGTATTTGGCGATCGATATCGACAAATTTTTCGATGGGTTCGAGTTCTAAAATTATACCCAATATTTCTGAAACCCCGAGTGAACTCTATCCAGAAAACAATACTAATTTTAATGATGCTGAAATACAAGTGAAAAATTACCTACTTGCTTGACCTGGTAGTGGCTCAGCTCTTTGGCACCTTAACAAATGTTTAGAGGTTTTAAAATCATCTCCAATAAATTTTAACCAATAACATCCTTGTTGAAAAATAAACGATTGACAATGAAGAAATTGTTGTATACCTCAAACCCAAATTCAAGTTGCCGATTTAACAATCACAGGTTAATTTAAAACACATTTTGAAACTTTTTCTAATAAAATATTTTCTCAGTGAACAAAATAGAGCATTAACTTTATCTAAGCATTTGACAAATTCAAATAAATCTGTTAAAGTTAAAATTAGGTTATTAAATTGTCGTTGCAAGCTCGCACTATCTGCTTCTCTTTTAACAGAGAAGAAAGGAGAGAAGGACTGAATATCGGTTTCTATGGCCGAACCTAACCGAACCGAACAAGTTCATAATATAAACATAATTATGTTTGTAAAAATAAGAATAAAAACTTATATTTTAAATAGTCAAAATTTAATTACATTATATTGTAATGTAAAAAGAAAATAAAGCTGGCCTGCAGTACTGAACAATTGCTCATTAGACATACCCGGGGGAGGAGCAGATGATTTGTTTTAGTAAATTTTTCTATGGGCTTCGTGGTTCATCAATAAAAGTGTATAATATGTTATTGATCTGACATATTCGAATAAGCGTTCTCTACCACATACATAGAGAAATGTTCGTCCAAAGTTTGGTTTTTTTGGCCAAAGCCGAACCGAAACCGAGCCGAGCTTTTGTGGCCGAATATAGCCGAAACCGAAGTTAGATGGCACCAGCTCATTGCCAAAAGATGATCGGACGAATGCATGCTCGCCGACCGGAATTTAAGTGTTCTCCGCCCAATCCACAAAAAGGGCGATCCTGCAATATGCGCCAACTACCGCGGGATCAATCCTCTTAGCATAGCTTATAAGGTTCTGTCGAGCGTATTGTGTGAACGACTGAAGCCCACCGTGAACGAACTGATTGGACCTTATCAGTGTGGCTTTAGACCTGGCAAATCCACCATCGACCAAATATTAACAATACGCCAAATTTATTTATTTATTTATTTAAATAATCTTGGAAAAGACCCGAGAAAGACCCGAGAAAGAAGAATAGACGCACACCATATTTTTGTCGAATTCAAATCCACTTTCGGTAGCACGAGAAGAAGCTGCCTATTTGCCGCAATGCCTGAATTTGGTATCCCAACAAAATAAATACGGCTATGTAAAATGACATTGAGCAACACCACCAGCTCGGCGGGATCGGGATGGACCTCTCCGAGCCGTTTGAAACCAAACGAGGTTTCAGACAAGGTGACTCTCTTTCGTGGGACTTCCTTAGCCTTATGTTAGAAAAGATAATTTGGGCTGCAGAGTTGAACCGTTCAGGCACCATATTTTATAAGAACGTGTAACTTCTGGCGTGTGCTGATGATATTAATACCAACAATAATGTCAGCCTGGAAAGCCAACGTAGAACCTCTCTTGCCAACAAGTGCTACTTTGGGCTGAGTAGGCAAATGAACTGTGACGCGCTCTCTTGACGAACGAAAACCACGCTCTATAAGTCTATCATTATCCCCGTGCTATTGTATGGCCCAGAAGCATGGACACTGTCAACATCAGATGAGATGGCCCTTGGAGTGTTCAAGAGAAAGATTATCCGAAAAATTATTGGATCTTTACATCTTTGCGATGTCAAATATCGCAGACGATCGAACGAGTTGTATGAGTTTTATAACGACAGTGATATAGTACAGCGAATTCAAATACAGCGGCTACGTTAGTTAGGTCATGTTGTACGTATGGAAGAAAATGTTCTAGCCTTGAAAGTATTTGACGCCGTACCCGCTGGTGGTTCGATTTTCCGTCAAACCTTGTCAAATTTGGTTTGCAAACAGCCCGGTTTCGGCATGGTGACAGCCTCAGTGTAAGTTTTCATTAAGAAGGAATTGATTGGCAAGAGATGACGGAACATTATTCCAATATACACCAGTTATAAATGATGGAAAAAGTTTTCAATTAGTGCGATCATTCACGGTACCCATTTTAAGGGCTATAACTAGTGTGAGACTTAAACCTTATTTGAATTTTAGTTTATAGCTTCGAAAATAAAATACTAAAATTTCAAATAAATAACTCAAATAGTTTATTAACTACAGCTATTGAAGAGCAGCTGCTCGTCGATCAGTAACTGTAGTCGTGCTCTTTAAACACTAAGGGTTTTTTCAAAGTTCATTAAATTACGTAATCAGTGCGATTCCACTTGCTTTTAAATTACCGAACTTAAATTTTCGAACTGCTATCACCCAAACTGGCATGCAGCGCTTAAACGCGATTAGCTACTGCGATTTAAAAAAAAAAATAACAAAAAAATTTGAAAAATTGCAAAGGTCTCAGAAAATATGTATGTTAATAATAATAATTGTGAGTTAATAGAATAAACTTGTTAGCCGGGCAGTCAACAAGTCATCTACTAGTCTCGCCAGACAACATATCTCTCACTCTGTCTACATATCTACATTTTTTCACACCACATCCGACAAGTACAACAATTCAAGGTAGCAATTGAATTGTCTAATTCACACTGAGCAATTAACGCTTTAACACAATTTTGTTTATTATTTAAAAGTATTGCACTTTTTAATGAAATCTTGTTGCTTGAAAATCGTTCTACAACAACATCCAGAAGACAACAAGCAAACAACAAAAATTGAATGTTTAACACACTGATGACTGTAGATCGCGCGTTAGAAGAATGGTTTAAGAAATGTTGTTTTTTGTTTATAAGATTTCTGTGTTTTTTTTTCTTTCTTTATTTTATACCTACTCTATAAAAAAATAAAATATTATTATTCACTTTTTCCTTCACTGATCATTGGCGTCTTCTACGCGCTTAAATAATGCGTTGTAATTTTTATTGCTAACATTTTTTCTATACTTATATTATACAATATGAAAAATAATCTGAAAAGCTGCCATAACTACAAGCAACTTAAGACAATTAATAATTTATATAAATCGCAAGATATGTACGTACAAATGACACATGAGCGCTCGTTTCCAATTAAAATTCTTCGCAGTTTAAGTGAGTTCATTTTTCAATTAAAATTTTATTTACACTCTTGCATACCTACTAATTGAAAATATTTATTTTTTCTTTAAAAATACGAGAATTCCTCATATAAGGCATGAGCTGTTACATTATGAGCATGTGAATTAAAGTTCTATGAAAAAGCTGATGGAATATCTGTGATTTTTAAGCAAAATAAATTATTTAAACTCAGATACATTTATTTATTAATTAGCCTTTGCAACAAAAAAAAGCGTTTCGGTTTATGTCACATATAACAGGTGGCAACACTCTCAAAAATAAAGGCATGCACCTTGTCCTCGCAGAGAGAAACAGCTTGACAATCCTATTTTAGTATTTTATATCCTTGCGTAAAATTAAATTAAATTTCACTTTTAACAAAGGTGGCAACCCTCTTCAAAATATACCTTTATGTTTCTCCAAGTTAACCCAATGGTTTGGCACCAATATTTTACTATTTCCTATAACTTCCATATAATTTTAATAAATGCGAGTTTTCTAGCTGATGGCAACCTTATTTTAATTATAGCTAGCCATAAACCTTCTACTCAGCAAAACGAAGCATTTGATCCCTGTATCTGTAAGTCTTCTCCTCAGCAAAACGAACAGCTTGTTAACCATCTTTTCAGATTTCATATAACTTGTGTATAATTTAATTAAATTCGGTTTAGCAAACAGGTGGCAGCCCTCATTAAATTAACTAGGACCTTCCTTGTGAAGACGGACCGTTTGACACCCATATTTAAGAGTATTGTATAACTTATGTATGTATAGTTTAGCTACATAATTTCGACTTTTCAAACAGGTGGCAACCCTTTCCAATATGTAGGTACGACTCTTCTGCTCGCCGAGGCAAAGCTTCTACATATATATTTTAATTTCATATAATTTGGGTATAATTTAGTTAAATTCAAAATTTCCAACAGGTGGCAACCCTCATAAAAGTTAGATATGAACCTTCTTTCCGAGGTGAACCGCTTGACACAGATTTGTTAAAATTTTTAATACTTCTCATAATACTTTTCAAACCGATGGCAACCCTCTGCCAAGCAAAAAATATATTTTACAACCTATTCTCATACCTACTAAATATGCATAAAAAATATCATAAATAACGATAGAAACTTTTCGGAGGAGTTCGATCACAAACACTGTGACACGAGATTTTTATATACATATGTACATATGTATAAGTTAGCAGTTTCTAGGGAACTAGTTTTTAACTGACTGTTTAGCTGTTGTGATTGGCGTAGCAGTTTTTTTTTTAAATCGTATTGAAGATATAAATTCATAAATTCTTAACTCATAAACTCATATTGACTCAAACTAGTTGCCTGGAGAGGAAATAGATCTGGGCGCTCTGATCGAGATATAAAAAAAAATAAAATTGACCTATCCAGCTATCCTTGCATGAACTACAAATTGACTTAAAGTGTTTTCTAAATTAAAAAAGACCTTTACTTACGGTAGGCCATCAAAAAGAGTTGAGTTAAATCAAATATTGTAATATGGGTTTGAAGTGAAAGAGGTTGAAGAAAACTTTGTTTGGAACATATTTTCATAGAGGATTCTCGCCTGCTTAAAAAGGTTTATTAAAACAAATTTATAATTCAAATGAAATATTAAGAAGGGTATCGAACGAAAGAGGTTTATATGAAAATATCTTTAAAAAGGGTTGCCGCCTATCTACACAAGTTAATTCTATTTATTTAATAAGTTAACTGAAATGCTACTTCATTTATGTCGATCAAAAGAAGTTTAAGACAGTTAAATTTCGAAAAAATTTTGAAAAAGGTTGCCAACTATTTGAAAAATTCAATTGAATTAAATTTGTAATATTACTAACATATTCAAATAGGGACGACAAACGAAAAAGATTTAAAATGCTCTATTTGAAAAATATTTTTGGAGAGGGTGGCCAGCTGTTTAAAATGTAAAATAAAAATAGTTTGCATGCATTTGGCAAGAGATGGTGGAAATTCGCCAAGGAGTACAAAATTATATTGCTCTTCAATTTTTCTGTGCCATATTCGCATTACTATATTCGCATACTTTATTATTATCGTTCTGTTATACGTAGTTATCGGCAACGTCGTTACTGTTATCGATATCGCTATCATTGTCATTCACATCTAAAGTGTTGGTTTTCTTATTTGATTATTTAAGTATAGATATGGGATCCCTCGCACTCCATAACATGCGGGAACACATTGCCATCAATGCCTATTAATAAAAAAAAGACTCTAAATGTGATAAATAAGTCTTAAATGAAAAAATTTTAAATGTTGAAGAAAATAATTTTTACTATTAGAAACGCAAAAATGTTATCTAAGTTAATAGGCTTAGCATTTCATTGTCAAACAGACGTACATATATGAGAGACCCCTGCCTACAGTAAAAGGTTAACATGCAAATCTGGGAATGCCATTTAACTACGATCGAAGTAAGTTTATAGCTATTAAAGCCTTAGCGAACATTTCAATGTTCATAGCAGAACAAAATTCTACCTTAAAGAAATCAAAAATTCTTCACATCATTACATACATTGGAAATAGTTTTACAATATGCCACTGACCAATTTTAATTGCTCAAGGTCACTCATAAAAAATCATAACAAAATATATGTAACCCATATTTTTTCCTATCCACTATAATTATGTAGTTTTATATGTCAAAGTATTACTGCTCGCGGCCTATCTTAAATGGCCAACATTTGGCGCCAACAATTATAATTTATATTCGCTGTTTGTACAAGAGTCCTGTCAAAAGTCAACGCTACATAAACCTACTTCATTAACTATTATGTTAAACTAGTTGCCTGTCTAACCAACCAACTGTCTATCTGTGTATGTCAATGTGTGGCAAAAATAATATTCGTGAGCAGCCTTCAGATCAATATAAACACTTGAACAAGCCCATATCTAAACAGCTAGGTACGTTCATAGATATATACATATACATAAATTTATATGTACATTAGGGCGCCGCACAAAAAAACGTTGCGGATATTCCAGCAGAATTATCATATGCTTTATGTTTTAGGACTTGCGTTAAAAATATTTCGGAAATTTATTAATATATAATAGCTTTAAAAAAAAAATATTTAAAAAATTAAATATATTTAAATTACTTAAAATTATTTTTTTTTTCGATAAGATTTGCGAAAAGAAAATTTGGACGCAAAAAAAACAAATAAATAAAAATTGTGAAAAAATACCATTCCTGAGTTTCAAGTTTTCCTTAAACCAGGTACCGAAAATAATCGTTATTTTTAGTTTTTCGGATGAACAGCGCATTGGCAAGAATTCGTTCAAAACGAAGCCAAAATATATTGAACTAATCCATATGCTCTATGCTATACAAATCCGACTTCATTTTTATTTGGAAGATTTTTTATTTTTCTTAATTTTTTTTTTATTTTTTTATTAAAAACTTATCGTCATTCTTAGATTTTTATTTTTATTTTGATTTTATTTTTATTTTTTCGATAAAAGAAATAACCGCTATTTTTGTATTTATAATTTTTCGATCATTATTTATGATTGAATAAAAATATGGCAAAATATCGAAGAATGACGTTTATTTTTGATTGAAAAAATAAAAATAAAAAAATATCGATCAAACATGATAGGGAAAATCAAAACCCATGAATAAAGATTATTTTTGATCGAATTTTTTCGCTAATATGTGATCGATATTTTTGGAATCTTATTTTTTCGATACAGAATAATCGTAATCGTATCGAAAATATCGATCAAATATATTGGAAAAATTTTAAATGCAAAAATGACGTTTGTTTTTGATTAAAAAAGTAAAAATACAAAAATATGCATCAAATAATGATAAAAAAACGATCAAACTTGATCGAAAAAATAAAAATCATAAAAAAGGGTTCAATCTAGATTTTTTTTTATAAAAATGATAGCTGCTACAAACAAACTGTTTTAAGCCAATCTTCAAAAAAAAAATATCAAAAACAACATTAGAAATCTTATTATTATGATTCCATTGAAAAATTGTTGAAATATTTTTAAGCAAACCTTTTGAGATTAAACGGTTTTATGATCTGTTGCGATTTTTTGTGTTAATTTTTTTAGTATTTTTTTCTATAAATAACTCCATTTTTGAAGGTAATAATATTTTTATACTCGAGCGCACTGGTGTCCAGGGTATTATAACTTTCTTCACCAAACGATTGTTTGTAACAGCATAAAGTATGCGAGATAGATATAGACCAAGTATATATATCAAAATGTTCAGAATGAATAGGAAAATTTACTAAGTCATGTATGTATGTCTGTCCCTCCGTCCGTGCATCTTATAACTCGAGTAAATATTGTGGTGTCCAAACGAAACTTGGCAAACTCAATGCCCTGGACCCAGCTAGTGTGATATTCTAAATGCGCTCAATAGGATAATAACCACTCCCACGTAACGGTGTTTTGTGAAAATCAAAAGAATACGATATTTCAGTAAGCATTAAAGCTATTTTGCTCTAATTTCATACATAGGATGAGCTTGGGAAAGGAATACACGAGTAATTTTTTTTTTTGGAATATGGGCGTGGTCCTGCACAATGCCGAAGACGAAGGTATATCTTCGAAACTGGTCAAAAACGACGCCCACTTCACATATAACGGTAATTTACAAAAATCAAAAATCCGAATATGAAAATTAAAGGTTGCATAAGCAAATACATCGGATAAAAATTTTTTAGTAATTGACGTGGCACCGCCCACTTTCCAACAACTGGGTATATCTCAAAAACTATGTCACCAAACTCACCAAATTTGGTGCATACATTGCATTTGAAATCAATAAGCAAGATTTCGGAAATTGTTCTATGGCCACCTCCTATATAATTTAAAAAATCCGATATTTTTTAACTATACAAGGTAATTTGTACAAATTTAATTGACAGGATTGGATTTGAAATTGAAATAAAGAAAGCAAAACTTCGAAAATTATAGAAATCAGACTACAACCACGTTCACTTCTCATATAACGGTATTTTACAGCAAATCGAAATATATAAAATTTTACTTAATCATGCCGCGAATTCATTCAAATGCGGTACAAAAAATTTGATTGTGAAGAGAAGTAATTACGAAATCGAAATTTTGGAAAACTAATAAAACATACTAATTTCTTTCTGTTTTTTTTTTAAGTCAATAACCGCTGTTCAATTTTTTAAAATGATGTTATTCCATCAAAGCCGGTTTACTTACTTAATTAGCGCTATAACCGCTTAAGCGATTTTAGCCGAACTTCTCCTACAGTTTGTGATAAGCGTTTTGTCTTGATGTTGTAACACAAATTGAGGGACCAACAGTTTTACGCCGACTCCGAACGGCAAAAGTTTTTTTTTAGAGAAGTTTTTTCATGTCAGAAATACACTCGAAGTTTTGCTATTAGAAAAAACTTTTCTATAATTTTTGATGTTACTTGCCCTGGCGAGGATTTGAACACGGGACCCGCCGAATAAAGCACGCACACGCTACAAACTCCGCTACGGCGGCCCGCGGTTTGCTGCAATAAATTAACTCAGAAGATATGGAAGAATAGTATTTTCGTCTAAAATGGGGGCATGAGTCTACCTTTTTCGCAACAAATAATGCCAAATATTGTACATCTGAATCAAATAATAGCGGAGTTTAAAGAAATTAGGTTTTTTTTTAATATTTAGGGCGTGGCACTGCCCTTTCCCTAAACTATACGCAGTTTCATCTATAAGACATATTTGGGTGATTCACAAATTCTCATAATGTGTTATAAATAATGAAGTCATAAAATTTTAAATTTCAAAAGTCATATTTTTTAATTGCATTGAAACAAATAATTAAAACGAAGCAATTTTGTATTTTTTCAATTCTATAAACCACTTAATTGTATTAACGAAAATATGATTAATCTGAACCGCATAGCTGTGAATATGAGACGAATTCAAATTTTCTCTTCCGTGGAGATAAAAATGGCGCTCTAAGTGCTGATTGGTCCCAGGGTGTGTCTAGGCAACAGCCCACTTTTCCAACTTTATATATATCCTACATTTTACACCTACTGTAAGAACGGTTAAGTACTTTGGACGCCTTTGGAGTCACATTCATTTTTATACGTACAGGGTTTTTCAATAGAAACGCTACAAAAGTTTTTTTTAAATAACACAAAAACGGTTTGGGATATGAATTAAATTCTTTATTCCTGTGAAAGTACATTCGATGCCATTATGTATGGAACTCGATTTCTTTTGCATGGGCACCACAGGCACGCTTGCAGGGGTCCAGACGCTGAACCCAATCTTCGACGGTTTTCAAGCATAAATCGGCCAATACTCCTGCAATTTCACGTTCGATATTCGTACGAAGTTCATCAATCGTCGCTGGCTTGTTGGCATAGACCATAGACTTGACGTAGCCCCACTGGAAATAGTCTAACGGCGGTCAAATCGCACGACCGAGGCGGCCAATTGACTGGGCCATTTCGTGAAATACTCGTAACACGTTCACCAAACTTGGTTTTCAATAAATCGATTGTGACATTCGCTGTGTGGCTTGAGGCGCCGTCCTGTTGAAACCACATATTGTCCAAGTCCATATCATCCAATTTGGGCCAAAAATATTCGGTTATCATTGTGCGATAGCGATTCCCATTCACAGTAACGTGCCGGTCTTGATCATCACGGAAGAAGTACGGCCCAATGATGCCACCAGCCCATAAACAGTACCAAACCGTAATTTTTTCGGAATGCAATGTTGACTCATGGAGCACGTGTGGATTTCTGCCTGTCCAATAACGGTTACACCCGAACTTAGACTCTTTCTTACTTGTTTTAAAGTATTCGTATTTATAAAACCAAACCCTGTTCTGGAAGGAACTTTCAAATTGGTCATACTTTTTTTTTCTGTATTGGGAGCGATGTACCCTAATGCGAATATATATACAAAGTGTTTTGAGTTTATGCCTGTAATATAGTGCTTATTATAAATATACAATAAATACTTATTATTTTTTTAACACGAGAGTATGTAGTGCATAGCTATATATCTGGAAGTACTTATTCATGTATGTCTGCATGTATGTTTGTACCAGAGTCTGCATGTATTTATTTATTTATATCAACATGACGTCTGTTTTTTAACCACAATTGATTATTGGCACTGACTGACGACGCCTTGGGGCAAAAAGCAATCAAATCATATGGAAGCAGATCGAATGACTGATACACGCAACTTAAATCTTAAATCACCAACTGCTTGGTTAACTGATTGACTATTCTGCTCGAAGAGTGGCTAGACGACACGTTACTTATTTAGGATTTTATATTGGCGTCAAAACTCTTTAAAAAAAACTAAAATTCTTTTAAAGACTTGTTCTTAAAATTAAATGTGTATGTGTACTTTTATTTTCAATAGTATTTTATATTCATTTTATTTTGGCTAGACATTTGTGCTAGTTCCGCATTTAATGGCTTCAAAAATAATTTCAGTATCGTTATGAACCGATTTTTACTTCGGCTAATAAAAATTCAGTAGCTCGTGTCTTAATATCTACATATCGACACGTGTGTTGTTGTTTGTATGTATATATTCTGAGCGCCAAATGCAAGCGAGTTGGAGGTTTGTTTGCTTTATATGTTTTGCTTATTGACTTGTTCTTATCTTTAAATTAATCTTAATTAAGAACGATTATTCATTTGCTATGCCCATTTTGCTCATTAAATACAACATTTCAATTAATTTTTTTAACTTCCTCTATTTTCCAATACAGATTACGTCAGGAGAGTGAAATGCTGTCACGCCAATCCTCTCACCATTGGTCGCAGAATGACTTATCCTCAGTGTCATGCGCCTCGATGGCGCCCTCGCCCACGCCGCTGCATCTCTCCACTAGCAGTCGTGACGCAGCGGTCGCAGGTGGCAACAACAGCAGCGGTGGCAGCAATCAACAACAACACAATAATAGTTCGGAAAGCACATCGTCAACGGAGACCCTCAAATGGCTGGGATCAATGAGTGACGTGTCCGAGGCCAGTCATGCCACTGGCTATTCAGCCATTTCGGAATCGGGTAAGTTAAGAGAAAATGCAGAATTAAAAAAAAAAAAAGTTGCAGTGTAAGAAATGCTGGAGCAAATAAAAAGGTTTGCCTTTGACCGGATATTCGGTGTTACGGAAATCTTTTGTATGCCAAAAAATGAGTTATGCTGGTGGTTCAGACGCCTCCGTACGAAATGCAAGAATGTACACGGGACGCGAACTCTGCGCGGTCTGAATCTCTTTAATTTGGAAACCTCATCGGTGCATTTGAAAACGCAGTTCTGTTTTATAGTAAGATATCCTTTATACGAAATAAATTGAAAAAGCTTGGTCTGTTAGAGGTTCTAATTAAATTCGCGTTCTTACTCTGCTCTGTAGCTTACCCAGCCACTCAAAGGGGTGGTTGTTAATCAACTTCTTCCCAACTCGTCATCGTCTGGGTAAAATTTCTGAAATTTCTTTCCCCTCGTTTGAACTCTCAAGCTGTTGGACGTAGTGGTTGCTGGAGCTAAAAATATTTCCGGTATTCTAATATTGAGTGCGACGACGCCCCCATCGGGATCATGAGTAGTTGCAGCAGTTCGCCCGATCTAATAATAATTATCGCAGTTCTGATAAATAGCATAACATGGCGAACTAGGCTATCGGTTGCGTCGGACCCACTCGGAATGCGATAGATCTTCCAAGGCCTTCTAAAGGGTTACCAGGAAGCTGCAGAAATCGGTAAAAGGCCAGCGCAGTCCTTACCTTCAATTGCCGAGAGGTGAAGTAGCCGATTTGGAAGGCATCCATATAAGGTGATGTTCCCGACTGTCTAAGCATGTTGATGCTGATAATTAGAGGCCGACGGGACGAGACGACTAGCGAAGTTCTTTATTTCCAGGGTAAACCACTACAGAACTACTTAAAACGCAGGAAATGATATGTTTTACCGATCAGTAAATAAGTGGGCTCATGGGATGAAACTTTTAGATTGCGGAGATCAATGTACTTTCACATCCACCTTTACCACTGAAATCTAAATTTTGCCCCGATGTGGCGGAAGAAAACTTTTATATGAATTCAGATGTGTATGAAATAGAGACCTAAATTTCCGTTGGCCAATAGTCCATTATCTTGACGCGATGATTCCCCCAGCTCATAAGCCACATCAAACCACTGCTAAACTCACCCACGGTCGTTATCTTCAAACTCAGAGTAGTAGATGAGTAGGTTTGCTAAGACATGTAAATAGGTGATTGGTATCGTGCGGCGATTCTCCACTTGCCACACATTTATTTGCGATGACGGGATAGAGTCGAGATAAGTAAAAATTGAACTACTAAACTTGCAAAACCTTAATTGAACCAGAGTTACGCGCAACCCTCGCATTCACTGAGCGATAGTTCATGAAGGTCGTAATTGGCTCTCGGGGAAAGCTATTCAGAGCCTGTGTGTACGCCACATGATCGAGTGGTTAACTGGGATATTGTCGATGAGTTTGCGGGCCTGGGAGGCGACTCAGCTGTTCACATGTTCCTACTGGTTCCCGGCGCACAAATTGGGACACTATGATTTTCAACTGGCCGACCAATCGTCTTGTATGTTGCCAACAACGTTTCTTTGGCTTTGTCCCAAATGCTACCGGCGAGTGACTTGATTATCTTGTTGCGGAAACGGAGATCAGACTGTCGATTGGAATGGGAGTACTATCGACATGATGTCGAGTTCCAGCCTGACTCCCTTAACTATGTTGTAAACAAGGTAAGATTTAGGAGATAAGGTCATATACGTAGATTGAAGATGTGAAGAAGGTCGAAGAAATAACTGTTTACTTTCGAGCTCATTTCATCAATTGCATTGTCGGTAGCCATTATCGAACAGTCGTCAGCGTACGAAACGATGGTGACTCCCTTTGACGGTTAAGGGAGTTTTGAGATATACAAGTTAAACAGCATCGGAGAAAGGACGCCACGCTGTGAGACCCCCTGTTTAACTCTTCTCAATTTTGAGTTCGCGTATCAGAAGCACACCGACGACTATCGATCAGGCCGAGCTGATGCTTAGCCTGGCCGAGGTGCTTTGTGGAGTACGGGAGCAGCAGAGCCTCCACTGGTTTTACATTCCCAAAACAGTCGGTTCTACGTATCGCGGAACGACTTGGGTTTCACCCGGCCAAGAACTGTTGTTTCGGCGACTTAACCAAACCCACATCAAACCGTTGTTTTGTCTGGATGTAATGGTAGCTCTTGCACTTCTACCGGATGGTTATTCAGTCCGAATACGGCAATTTTGTTTTCTCACATAAAGAGAAAAATGGGTATCAGTACTGGAAACAACTTTGTCGAAACCCATGGATATTGTTCAACTTTTTTATGAGCTCTAAGACTAAAACCGTACTGGCCGAAGTCCTGAAATGATGAATATCAAATAATACTGAACCAATACACCGGCTGAAAAAATTATCTTGAAATGAATCACCCCTCATCATCGCTTCAAAATGGACATTTTTAAGTGTTTCCAAAGACACATATGTATTTGTCTCAACGTTATTACAACACCAAAGCTAATTCGACTTCTTTCCCTCTCCTGTTATTTTATTATACGAGCAAAATTGCTGATATTCTTAGTTGAATAATCGCCTGATCGTGCGTGTGTGCACGTGAGATTTTAATGACATCAGCAAGTGCTCGGTAGAGGCGATTTTCGAAATTATTTCTCAAACAGTTAACGGTTTAGCTGTACCAAAATTGTATCTATTCATTTATTTTTTGTTTCTTTTTGTTTTTTTTTTGTACTTGCCGGCGGCCAGCCGACTGCCATGATTAATGATATAAATATTCTTCTCAAATTCAGCTACATACGAACATACTTAGCATGCCAGTACAAAAGGTAGTGCCAAGGAGCGCTAAAGAACTAATAATACCTCCGCAATACTCTTACAAAATGTACACACATAGTTGGGAAGAATTTTTAGCTAAAGCAAAAAAAAAAAATCACCCATTTCGCCATTGAAATTGAAGTATTTTACGAATTAATTTTGCTTTTATAAGTAATTGCCCTTTGCTGCGTATTTTTTCCGCATTCTTTTTCGCAGCAACTTAAATTAACGCCGATCAGCCGCTCGCCAGTTATTTAGATTGATCGACAGAGTGATCGCACGTTTTTTCGACAACTTCCATAGCCGGTCGCACAGGTCAATGCTATTACATCACTCTACGTTCAACCAACGAAATGTACTATGTCATTTCTCACGGCAATCGTAGCGTTTAAAGTTTTTGTTTCTTTGCCTTCCCAAAACTTCCAATCCCTTTGGCGTTGCAAGCGTCCGCCGCGCCTTAACCCAATTTCACTAGCTAAACAAAGTCAAGAAAATTGGTTTGAAAAAATTCTACCAGCAATTGAAAACGAATATCACTAAACTACTCGTCGTTTCGTTGATATCTTTGCATAGTTAAAATAACGGTTCGTTAATGAGTTTGTTTTGATTTGACGAAACATTTAGCGCATCTCAGTTTTGTCTAATTTAGCTAACGCTATTGAATCAACGATCGTTCCCTTCATTTACCTTCCTCACAAGTGCTACGATTTTAAATAGTTCTTCCCATTTCCTATTGACAAACTCAAATTCTAATTGATTTTTGTTTTCTTTTTGCCTTGTGGGAAACTATGTATTGTATTTCCTTGGTATAAAATTACTAACGCCTTCGGTAAATTGTTGGGAGTGTTACATAGTGTAATAGGTCTCAAGCGCTTCATTTTAACGGTGTAATGCTGGACAGCTAGCGGTTGTGCTTGAAGTGCGAATACTGAGAACAACAAAATTATTTAGGTTAACTAAAACATTCTTAGCATTTATGGGGTTTGTTAATTACACATCAAATTTTTTATTTACTAAACAATTAAAATAGGCCTAGCCTGTCCATCAATTCTGGTATATATTTAGAAATTTGTTAGGTTAGAGAGAGAGGTTGGATTGGAATTTGTTTAGATTCAATCGAATGAACACTTTTTAACCATTTCAGGACTTTTCACACCTACAACTACCACTACTACTAATTACTACTACTCCTCCTACTACTACAACTACTACTAATTACTATTTTTTACTAACTTCTACAACTATTTTTACCAGCTGCTACTAATTTCTACCACCTTTTTTGCTGACACGACTTCTTCTTTTTACCACTATTTTTTACTAATTTCTATTATTTTTTAACAATTACTACTACTAATTACCACTATTATTTTTAATTATGGTACTACTAATTACTACTACTATGTTTATTAACTTCTACTATTTTTTTTACTTATGCTACTGCTAACTACTACTTTAATTTTTATTATTGCTACTACTATTATTTACTATTACTATTTTTACTAATCTCTGCCACTATTTTTATTTAAGGGTCGTGCACATATAACGTAACGCGATTTTTGATCATTTTAGACCGCCCATGTCATAATATTTTATTGCTTTTGGAAACTGCGGCTTATATAAATATATAATATATAATGTAGATATGAATATCGGGAATTTATATCAAATCCATCCGTTATATGAAAAAAAGTATGTAAGTCTAAAATTTACAAAAATTGTCAAAAGTCAACACTGGACCCGTTTCTTTATAACCTAGTTGCAAATGAACACTAGGTAGGATAACAAAGTGCCCGTAAAGCAGCAAAACTAACTCGGAAAATTATGCGAGGTGCAGTGTAACTTTAAAAAGATGTATTAAAAAAACACGCATGCACCTACATAAGTGCGCGAGCCTGTAAAACTTATTTGTGGTAGTAGAAATTAATAAAAGTAATCGTAGCAATTAGAAGTAGCATTAATAAAAATTTTAGTAAAAATTAGTTAAATTAGTGGTAGTATTAGTAGTAGCACGAATAAAAATAGTGGGAAAAATGAGTTGCACCATTGGTAAAAATACTGGTAGAAATTAGTGAAAATGGAGGTAGAAATTAGTAGTAGCATTAGTACAAATAGAGGTAAAATGTAGTGAAAATAGTGGTAGAAATTAGTAAAAGTAGTTGCAGAAATTACTAGTACCATAAGTAAAAATAGTTGTAGAAATTAGTGAAAGTAGTGGATGAAAGTATTAAAAATAGTTTTAGAAACGAGTAAAAATAGTGGTAAAAATTAGGGAAAATAGTGGAGGAAATTAGTAAAAATAGTTGTAGAAATAAGTAAAAATAGTGTTAGAAGGTAGTAAAAATAGTGGCAGAAACAAGTAAAAATAGTGGTAGAAATGAGTGAAAATAGTGGTAGAAATAAGTAAAAGTAGCTGTAGAAATTACTAGTACCATAAGTAAAAATAGTTGTAGAAATTAGTGAAAATCGTGGAAGCAAGTAGTAAAAATAGTGGTAGAAATAAGTAAAAATAGTTTTAGAAACGAGTAAAAATAGTGGTAGAAATTTGTAGTTGCATTAATAACAATAGTGGTAGAAATTAGTGAAAATAGTGGTAGTAATTAGTAAGAATAGTGTTAGAAAGTAGTAAAAAAAAGTGATAGAAATGAGTAAAAATAGTGGTAGAAATTTGTAGTAGCATTAATAAAAATAGTGGTAGAAATTAGTGAAAATAGTGGTAGTAATTAGTAAGAATAGTGTTAGAAAGTAGTAAAAAAAAGTGATAGAAATGAGTAAAAATAGTGGTAGAAATTTGTAGTAGCATTTATAAAAACAGTGGTAGAAATTAGTGAAAATAGTGGAGGAAATTAGTAAAAAAAAATTGTAGAAATTAGTAAGAATACTGTTAGAAAGTAGTAAAAATAGTGTAACTAAATGAGTGAAAATAGAGTAAGAAATTAATAAAAATAGTGGTAGAAATAAGCAAATATAGTGTTAAAAACTAGTAAAGCGATTCCGATGCAACTTTCGTTGTACGATATTCTGACCTACGAGATATAAAAAATCATTTCCACTATAGAAGTTTTACTTCAAAAATATCGATCAAGTATGTATGCCAAATTATCGAATAATGTTTGTTTTATCTCAAATTTGTTTCGAATTGCCGATTAAATGAACTTTTGTTACACCCTTCGGATATGCAGTACGTACATTGGGTTTTTCCAAGTCATTACACTAGAACGTTCTCTTTAACCAATTACCAATTTCTACATACTTATTATTTGCCACATAACTTTTTTTTCAATTTCAGCATTTGCAGAAATAGGTAGGTAGGTAGGTAAAATGACCGCAATCCAAGTAGCAGAAATACTGAACTTAAAAATACTAGAACTTATTTGTAGCCAAATCTTTAGTAGTTACATATATAAAATGTCCTACAGCACTTGCGATTCCTTAATTGGGTTCAAAATTATTCTAACCTTTACATTTCCTTTCAAAAACATAAGAACTGAGTTTTATTTTTTTTAAATTTATTTTTGCTGCTTAGCCTCAAGATATTTGTCATACTAAAGTAGGTAGTTAGTAGGTGCAAATTTAATCGTATCAAACTGGCTGACGGCAAACAGCAACAGCAACAGCAACTCCCACCACGCCCGAAGGCGTAAGCGGACAATGCGACGATAAATGCTAAGCTCTAAGCTCTACGAGTATTGCGACTAAACCCGTACGCGTACAAACTGTTGTATGCATGGCATATGGCATTGTAAAATATTAGCACACATAAGAGTGGAAGAACACAAAAAGAAAAAAAAATTAGCAAAAATTTTGCAGAAAAAAAGGTTCTAACTATAAAATTAATACGCGGCCATGCCTTGGCTGGCAATCTTTTATAATTGCAATATAAGCACGAATTGCGACTGCCGCAAAAAGAGGCTGGAAAAATGTGCTGCCAAGCAACGGTGGCGGCGACAACAAAATCAAGTACAAAACCGTTAAATGAATTGGCTATTAGATTACACAATCGCGGCGAATGCCACAAGCGCACAACGGCTAGAGTGAACACATTGCCGCATTGCCGCATTGCTGCCGCTTACTGCCGCTTGTTGCATTGCCACTGTGTCATGTTGTGGCCATTTATCTATGACAACTAACAAACACATATGCATGCTATATAGCTATAGCTATTTTCTATCGGCTACTTGAACAGCAATGCGACAATGGCTATACGGCGATATATCTTTGCCGTTTTGCTGGTGCTGCGCCTGATTTGACACCTTGTTTGCACAGGAGCTCGAAAAGCACGACGAGTAGGCCCGTTAAGGGAAGTTGATAAATGTGAGGGGCGTATGGAAAGCTATGTGTTGCTTTGCTTGTTCACCACTTGCAGCCACTTAATCATACGCTCTCCGCGTACCATAATTCCCCAGCCCCCCATCTGCTCGTCCATGAACCATGGCGGGCCAGCTGAAGCTGTCGAATATTGTCCGCTTAATCGGCTCCTCAATATGACCAGTGCCACCAGGCAGCTATGGCGGCGCTGAAGCTGACGCTGGCGCTGGCGACGATCAACGGCGGCCACAGTGCGCTTGACTGGATGCCGGTAATGAAGGCGATTGTCGAACGCGCCGCTGCAGGCTGTTTGGGTGATTTATATTTTGTTGATTTGCGCACTCGGTTCAAGGATCATTTTATAGATTTGCAATTCATTTTCATTCACTTTATATGAGGGGGAAGGGGGCGCATGCTGCTGCAAGCGTTCTTTGATTTATCTAAGTCACCGTGCTTTGAATTTTTTTTTTTTAATTTACTTATTTTTTTGTTCTTTACAGTTTCGTCGTCGCAACTGATTGTGCATAGTTCGCGCGTTTTGACCCCGAAACGGCATCACAGCGAAAGCATACTATATCTGCATGGTGAACAGCAACAGCAGCAGCAGCAGCAGCAATCACCGCAGCCACTATCATCATCACCGTCCCAAGCGCATTCGCCAAGTGCGTCCAAACAACAAATCAGTCCAACGCTGTCTGCGCGCGAACAACGCACACATTCGCCTATACGATTGGCGGCACAAAACGGCGCATTACAACCAAATCATCGCCACAGCCCCAGCTATCCGCCCGTGCATGCTACCGCTGCCATGCATCCCTATCAGCCACATCCGCATTACGCTGTGCGTCAGCAACCACAATCTCTCACACATAAATTGCTTACCGCTACGCCATCAGCATTGGCGTTAACTAGTTCCTTGGATGCGGGTGACACCGAAGGTGGTAATTTTAGTTCGCACGCTGCGAAGTTGTCACCGCTGGCGGTAGCGCTGAGCACGGCGGAATGTGGTCTTGACGCAGCGAAATCGTCGCCTACACCAACACAAAATACAAGCATATCTGTGACAAAGACGCAAGCGCAGTTGGAGGCGCACTCTACGCCTGCGTCTCTATCGCCAGCCATAGCGCCACAACCAGGCGTCACCAGCAGCAGCAGCAGCAGCAGTGGTGGCGCGTCCAACACAATTGTTGAAGTTATTGCTGTTAGCGCAGTTGAAAGCGCCGCACATTCGCCTGGCAGCGCCAACTCTCAGCTGAACGTATCCACAACTTCGCTGGCGTCCGCGGTGTCCGCTGCATCTGTGCAGCCAACGCAATCGTGTCGCAGTAATCATCGCCTATTTCCGGTTAGCACCTACACAGAGAAGGTGCACAACAATACCTCGCAATTTGTTTTCCATCCCAAACCGCAGTATAGCGCCGGCTTGCAGAAATCTCAGTTGCAGCAGCCACAGTTGCCACAGCTGCCGCAAAAGCAGGCGCAGCACGCGGCGGGGTCAGCGGCCCAAGCGACAAAGTAAGTTTTCAGAATCCATTGTTATTGTTGTACTGTGGTACAGTAAATATAAAATTTATTCTTCTTTCTGCTAACCCTGCATCACTCCAGGTACTTGGCATCTCCTACCAGTCCGCCACAACCGAGCTGGCAATCAGTCGCCGAGCTGATCAACGACTTTGAGCGCACCAACAATGAGCCGCAGCCACACCCGCAGAAGTACACCTATATGGATCCGGGAAAGACACATCGTGTGTCAAATCCGGCGCTGAAAGCTTTCCAAAAGAACGCGGTGCAGTCGTATTTTGAGCGGCAACAACAACAACAGCAAAGTGCCAAAGAGCAGGGTCAGGTGCAAAAACCCTATCAACCGCTCGCTGCGCATACCCATCACCAGCACCAACAGCACCAACAACAACAACAACACTCACCACCACAACCATCGCTTCAATCATTGTCGTCAGCGCATCAACAACTTTTACGTCCGCATTCCTATCAGTCGAACATGAAAGAATCTGCCATACAGCATCAAATTATGCGCAGCTCATTGCCAAACTCTTACAGCGCGCTGCACAATCACTTGACGGGCAATGCTTTTCAGCAGCAAACTTCTACTGCACAGCAGCTGCCGTTGCGTTTGTGCGCACCGCCGCCTCCACCGCCACCGCAAAAATCGAAAAGCGGCCATAGCGGCAGTGATGAGCGCGCCACTGCGCAAAACACAGTGCCGTTGGGCGCGGCTGTAGGAACGTCCCACAGCTACAGCGCGTTGCCCACAAAGCCACCCTCGCCCGCGCCACCCCCACCGCCACCACGTTCACGCTCGCTCATGCCACACACGCTGCTGCGGCGCTCCTCTTCAGCCTCGGACTATGCGGAGTTTCGTGATCAATTTACACGCGCCACGCAAGAGAAGCTTGTTGCGCAATCGGTTAAGAATATTTCCAGTTCAGAGAAATCCTCTTTCAATGATTGTGGCATGCCGCCGCCGCCACCACCACCACGCGGTGCACGGCCAACTAACCTACTGCCCACGCGTCACACTTCATCCGCCGCCGAGTATGCGGCAGCGATGCGTGAGAAAGCGATGCTACAGCAGGCCGCTGCCTTGGCGCATCAACAACATCATCCGCATCAGCATGCGCGTCCGCCAAACTACGTACAACAATATTACAATCCTGCGCTGCCATTGCCAGCGGACGCCATTGAACCCGGTTGGGTGCCTGAACGACCGCCAAAGAATCCAAATCTGCGCGTGCCCTCACCAGATCTGCCACCACTGCCACCGAGCGCAGACTTGGATACGCAGCTTGCTGACGAACCTTTGCCACCGCCGCCACCAGAGCTGTTGCAACAACAACGCCAGCAATATCAACAGCAGCAGCAACAACAACAACAACAATTACAGCAGTACTACGATCTAAGCACATCGATGCATTCGAGTTGTGAATTGCTGTCAAAAGCAACCTCACCAAATCGTCGCAACAGCTTCGCCGGTTCTTCATCACGCAAAGCATACTTCAATCGCACCAGCTCTGAGACATCGTCAACGTCCTCATCGTCACCCTCAGCCGCAAAGATACCGCCGCTTATACCGAGAAAGCCGCACAACATTGACGCGCTACATGCGGTACGACATCAACAGCAGCAGCAGCATCAGCAGCAGCAGGCGCATCAGTTAACCGCTAAATTGTTGTTAAATGGTGGTATGCCACAGCCGCAACAACATTCGCCACCGCCACCACCACCACCAACATCATCGGCATCATCAACGCTAGCTGCACTGTCGGGCGCGTCAAATGCAAAGCTGTCAACCAATCGCAAACGACCACACAATCCAGCGCTGAGTGGATTTAGCGTGCCGCCGCCGATTATGGAGAACGTGCAGTCGGTGCAGCTGGTCAGCGGCAGTGGCAAATCGCCACTAAACACGAACGCCGCCACACAGAAGTCTTCGCCGCCGCCGCCACCTTTAATGCCGCGTTGCATGCCAAATCAGACAGTAATAAGCAGCAGCAACAATATCAGCACTAAACCAAGGTAAGTTTGTTTGAGAACAAAAAAAAATGAGTGAAAATTTCTTTTCGAAAAGTTTTCAAAGCTATGCTAGGCATAGAAATGCGCGCGCTATGCTATCAGCTTACTGTCAATACTCCAGCGCGGCAGTTACGTTACATGCCGTTAGAGCTGGCGAGCACGCGATACACACTGTGAAATTCAACGGCTGCAGGCGTGATTCAGAATATTCGCTGCTGCTTATCAAATTGCGCGACGAAACAGGAGAAGGGGGCTTCGCGTAGTCAGAATGCGATCTGTATTGACGTTTTTTACGTGCTGCGTGCCATTTGAGGTCAAAGTGGCAGTTGTTGCATATCCACGTCTGCCATTTTCAGCAGCTATCGAAGCGCGTTGACGATTGACACAGCATTCGCTGTTCTTGCTGCTTTTGAATTATGGCATTTTTTTTTCACCGCACTCTTATTAAACGTTGTATTTTCTCGCGGTTACCTAAGTCACAAAATACAAAGCTCGCCACAACGCGGACACATTGCAATGCAATCGCATTTTATTGACAGGAATGCATGCGTGTATGTGTGTGTGTACGAGCGCGCGATCTTCAACATACCACCATACACACACACTCTCGCACACACTCGTATGGCTTTCAGCGCCTACTTGCCAGCGCGTTGCATTTTGGCCAACTGTTTCAGTCAAATACTTCCCGCAACGTTACAACTCGTCGCGCTTACGCTCCACGCTCGATTTGTGGAATTTGGTCCAGTTCGTTGAGCCATTGTAGCGCACCGGTTCAAACCGGCAGCAGTGATTTGCTGCCAAAGACCCACCACCAGGCTACCAACAATATCGCGCCGCGCAATTTTCACAATCACATTCCGCCTTCGTCCGCCTGCGCGCGTTGATGTTAAATGTTGTTTGCGTTGTAATTATTGGCACTCACGTTCGACTCTGGTGTTATTTTGCAGTTAGCGCGCATTTTTGGTTTTTTTTCCATTTCATTTTTGTGCATTCCATATGAACTGCAAATTCATACCTCTTTAATTTTATTGCTTGCCTCTGTCCACTTTTTCTCATTTTCTTAAACATCACATCCTTTTGTTAGTTTACACTTTGCCAATTTGGTTTTTGTTGTTCATTTTCTTTTTTTTTGGTACGATTTTTAAATTTATTGTTACACTTTGGTATTTTTGATAAAGTGCATCGTAACGAAATACTCGTAAATTTTAAGTAGATGTCAAAATAAATGTGTGTGTGTGTGCGTTGTTAGTTGTGTGAGACAGCAAGCCGGTGGTGACCCAGTCGGCAGAATGCAATTCGATCGGATTTAACGGGAACATTTGTAAAATTTTGTGAAATGAGCTGTAACACTGTGCGACAATTTACTGGCATCTCAAATCAGCCTCAGCTTTGTTAATAGTTTCTAAAAATATACCTGCCCTGTAATAAAACACTTGTTGTATTTGAAGAAGTTAGCTTATTTTTTGTTTGTCCCACTAAAGTTGCCACGTCGCGGCCTAAGTTGTTTTCAAAAAAGTTTTCTAAAAAGTCTAAAAAAGGGTTACAATATATATCGGAGCGAAATAAGCGGCAAAGACTTATACCGTAAAATCTCATGGGAAATATTTTCGTAGAGCTCTCACCCGAGTGTGTCATTTTGACCATTACCTCAAAAAATCACTCAAAATACAAGTTTGGAAATCGCTAGAGTGTTAAGATGTTCTAGAAAATTATTCTTCGAAAAATTTCACTAAGCGTCTTCTAAAACAAAATCGGGAATCGGCTTTTACATGAAATTAAATAAAAAATAGTTTCATATAAAATTTAGATAAAAGATTTTGCTTGAGAAGATCCGAAGAAAAAAGTTCCCGCAGAAAAATTTTTTAGAACATTTTAACTCATTTAACAAATAACTAACGGCTATCCAAATTTGTTTTTTGGATGATTTTTTGAAGTATTGACCCATACGACACTTTTAGATGGAAGTGAATGGGTTAAAATTTTGAACTATAATATTTCTTGTGATTATTTCTTAACTTTTCATTTCACTTTGCTACTTTCAAAAAATATAAACAATGCCCGTTCGGACGGGTTTAGGTTATTGCACTGTGTAATTTGGATGTCAAAGTTTTGGTCAAGAGGCTGTGCCGAAGAATAAAAAACAACCCGCAATGGCAGTAATGGTATTTATTTTTTAAAACTTTCCTACACTTAGAAAACGGTGTAAATACTAAATTATCTTAAGTACGCGTTTCCAAAAGTTCTTGGTTAGATTAAAATGATGACTAAATTCAGAACTCCAAGTCGTGATAAAACTACTATACTTCAACTATAACAAAAGCTCTAAAGGTTTTTCGTTCTCAGATGCTTAATTTTCAAACCCAAATTAAATTTTAAAGTATTTTTAAAGTAATTTGAAAAAGTTAGCTCTTAATAAGCTAAGCTTCAAAATTTATTTTAGTACATATTTCGAAAGTGTAGTTTCGGTATGTACATAGAATCCTCATTCATGCGATCAGATCTATATCGATCCAGACCTGAACAGATCCATTTACCGAAAGTCGATCTCCATCAACCGAAAGGCTCGGGAATACACACCCATTATATACGATGGTTCTTAGTTTCCGTGTGACACCCACCTAATGTATACCCAAAACAATGTCAGGCAATGCGAATCCGCCAAATACTGGACATATATTCTATCTGTGAAAGACCACAAATAAGGGTCCCGTGCCCTAAGGCTATTTTCGTGAAAGATTTTTAATAGCTTTTTAAATATTAAATTATTTTTTCCTTATTTCCTTTAACCCACAAGAGGTTAGGAATCGAACACCGATTTTTAGGGAGGAACCGAGCCGAATTTTGGTCAATTTCGGCCGAATCCGAATCGCACATGTTCAAGAGTATTTAACTTTTTTCCACAGAGAAACATATTAAAAGAATAATTTTATACAATTTTTAAATAAGTAAAAATGATTCGGTTTTTTTGTCCGAAGCCGAACCAAAACAAACTGAACTTTATTGGCCAAACATGGCCGAAGCCGAAGTACAGTCGCTCTCTAAAAATAATTGAATATTGACCGGTAGCTTTAACAATATCAATACCCGTAACAACAACAATAAAATATCTATAACTATAACGAGGCACGTATATGAAAATAATTTTGATTTTTAGATAAATAGGAAAAATTAAGAACATATGTACCAATAACGATTGAAAAATAAATAGTTATACAACGACTCAGTTATTGATATTTATTTATATTCACAATTTACAGGAATATTCACAATATTTTATTTCATTCAATTCAATTAGAAATCACGTCCATCTCCTATATAAAGATTATTTTTGAAACTAAAAAAAAAATTAATATTTCAGCATCAATTCAGATTAAATATATGTATGTAAGTAGGTATATTAGAAATGTTTTCCCTACTCGCGTATTTTTGGATAGCTTGGAGATAAACAATAAGATCTGTAAACAAAGGTTGAATATCTGTAGTGCGAGCAGGCCATGCGATTTTAGCTCCAAATCCAAAAATTTACCATAAACTTACTTATGGTTTTAAATACCAATTTTCTTATATAAATGATTTAAGGGAAAATAATAATATAAAATGATACCGCAAGTATTTCTCTCAAATAAACTTTTGCCATACAAATGTACGTTCTTAGAATTTTTAGTGGTCAAAGTAAAATTTTTCAATACTGAATTTTCTAACAGCCAAAATAAATATTTAAAAATTAGTGAAATATATATGCAACATTCGATTTTATTTGGTGGCCATATTTGTTTTGACCGTATTTTACTTTGACCACCTAAAATTCCAACAATGGGGACTTGCAGGTCATAAGTTTAAATGAGAGAAACATTTACGGATTTCTTTCACATACAAATATTTATATCGTTATTTTTCTTAAACCATTAATTTCTGGGGCCGATGTGGTTATACTTTTTCTAAAAAATCAAGATTTACTCGCCATACATGGTCTTCGATGAAACTCAATCGGTATTTTGTAATTTTGTTTTTGATAAAGCTTGACCAAATTTAATCTATATTTTGTGATTTTAATTTCATCGATCAAAAATAATCGATGGATTTCGAATTTTTCAACCATAATAAACGCTAACAAATTTGTCGGCGATGGCAATAATACCAAATATCGATCAAATTTTGTCGAACTGTGATTTATACACAAAGTAACGATTATGCGATGTTTCAAAACAAAAAAATCTTACAAATAAAATTGAGGTCAGATCTGCAAAGCATATTTCATAAGGATTGTATCGATATATTTGAGTTCAGTTTTGAACAATTTCTTCTCAATGAATTTTTTATCGGAAAAAATCAAAATAACTATTATTTTCGGCCCCCGTTTTATTGAAAAGGTATTGGTTTTTAAAGTAATGTATAATTGTTTGATACATCTTTCAAATTTAAGACAAAATAGCATGGCTTTTCCCCATTACAGATATCCATATTTGTTTACAGATCTTATTGTGCTTTAACCCATAAATGATCACTGCAATAATGAGACACCATACAAATCGGCATTGACTTAGAGGTCATGGGCTTAAAATTTGTTTGTTTCGCAATAGTTTTTCTCGTATTTGCCGATATTTAAGTTTTGTTTTTCGAAAGTCAAAACGAAAAAGTATTATAAGTTTTAAGAATATTTTTTTTCTATTTCCTTGCTTTTCAATAAGAAATATTCACTTACATTTAGAACATTGTTTATAGCTTCCCCCATGTCTAAGTAATTTCATGAAAACATACATTATGATAACTCGTAATATTATTAAAAATATCTTCCTAAGTTTTCATAAATAAAATGTTATTTCACAAAATCAAGTGCACTTATTTTTGAAGAGTGTGTGAATATTACTATGATTCAAGCTTTTGACCGTAGCTGGGATTTTTTATTTTTATTTTCTTATTTTATTGATTTGCGTTACACAAACTTCTATACTCTATATTTTTTTGTTGAGGTCGAGGTTATTGTCTAGTCACCAGTTAAAGTCCCGTGAAAATGCATTCGGTAGTTTCGGAGATCACTTAGTTCAACAGGCCAACAGAAAGATTGCCTCGCTTTCGGGTCGTTCCTTTAAGCAAATTTTCAATGTACCGATACGACTTTTTTACAGTTTTATTATTTTATAGATTTTTTAAAGTTGTTTTACTACTTTCAATTCACGGTTGTTTGCTGTTAAGCCTCGTAAACGATTTAATCCAGCAGAACAGTCCTCTCTACTATACGAAAATACTTCATTTATTCAGAATTCAAAAATAGTACACTAACCTAAATTTAAGCTGCTGGTCTCAGGGTAGCGTAAAATGTTTTAAAAACTGCATTCCGCTAAACAAACTTTAGTGATTCAATTTCCCATTCATTCTCTAAAAATAAACCATGAAAAGCAACTTAAAGTATAGCCAAAATATCTGCATCTTTTTGATTATTTGCTAACAACTCCATTAAGTAACTGAGCAAGTGGGGCACAAATTTGCAGACGACTAGACACTTAAGGTCACTTTGTTAGTAAGCGTACAAATTGCTATACTTATATATCTTTGTAGTTATATATAAATACCTACATACATCGGTTTACTTGTATGAGAATTCAATCAACCAGCTACTCCACTTACGTAATTCCGCTAATTAGGCGTGGAGCGTTTCAAATTCTCAGCATTACAACTGACATTTTTTTTTTGTTTTACATTTTAAATTTTTAACACGAGATATTTTTTGTAAGCTTGTCAAGTTCATACATCATTGGTGTCTTCGGCAAGTTACTTCGGAAACCCCTCAGTTAATTGCCTACTTCTAATACATTCCTTGGTAATCACTACTCCCTGTGCATAGCTAAAACGGGTAATTGGAATTAATCTTCATTAGTGGCAATGATTACTAAATCAATCAACGTCAGCGATGATAGCAAAACTTTATAAACTAAAACAACGTAGTCATGCGCTAGAGATGTCTGTACATTTGTAGTGTATTTTTGTAGCCAGGAGTGGCAGCATGTGCTGGCAACCCAACTGGCTTATTTTGCTTAGCGACTCGATTTCTACTCCCGTTGGCTGCTCTCCAGCTATCGCTACAACAATATTTGTGCCATTTGCCGTATTAACAATTTTTCAGTTTTCCTTTTACTTGATGTCTAGCCTTGGCCTCTACTCAATTAGATATAGTCGGTTAGATATTGATTTATTTTTTATTTTTTTCAAATCAAATCAAGCATGAATTCTGATTTTTGACTTTCTCCCTCTAAACCCTGAATTTTTTTGCATTTGTACGAGGGTAACCCTAAAAGTTACCAAAAAACCAACGAGAAAATACACATTTTATTTATAAAAATAACATTTTATGTTTTTCCAAAATATTTCACAGTTTCTCAGTGCTGGTTTAAATTCAGTTTAAGCTCATATTACTTAAACTCGGTTTAAACTAAAACTTAGTTTAAAGTTCACTTAGTTTAAATTACAGCGCTGTGAGAGTTTTAAATTTGGTTATTTCGTAGGGCAACTCTGTTTTTTTGCTATATTTGGATCAGTGCCAGGCAAAACCGAATGCACGCATACAAACATATTGTATTAGTTGCGAAGAAGCGTTGCCGCTGTCGAATGGTACGTTTCGTGCTGCTTTCAGTGAAATCCAGCAAATGATGAGTTCTGCTGAGTTTGCTTTCGTGTACGGGGGATTTGCCGAACGTGGCTGTGTGAAAAATACGATTATAGTCGGCCTCGCGAGCTGATTAGTTAAACTCAGTTTAACGCTGCAAGATTGGCGGTTTAAACTAAGTTTAAACTAGGTTTAAAGTCGACTGAAAATTTTAAATTGAGTTTAAGTGGCAAATAGTTAAAGTCGCACTGAAAAACTGGCCTTAAGATTTATATTTTTTTGCTTTCATAGAAACCGATTGTCGAAAGATTTGATTCCACTTAGAAGTGCAAACTTCAGAAACATGATTCGAAAAAGGGTGCGATGAATTTTGGTAATGACAGACGTTAACAGTTGATGGACAACTTTCGCGGAATGCATCACAGAGACTGACGCATCGAAGTTTAAATTATGCAAACCTCGGTGGTTTTTGATTGCGCCTCATTACGGAATTTTTTAGGTCGAACAGCGCTTCTTTTTTTTTTAATTGGTGCTATAACCGCTGAGGTTATTGTGGCCGATTACTTGCGAACTGCCGCCAGCTAGAGACCCTAACTGTTCACCACCTGATAGTTTAAAAGTACGAAGGATGGAGTATTTTCTTCTATTCGTACAACATGACCTAACCACTAAGCTGGACTATGTCTATGTCGCGGTAAAGCTCATAGAACTCATCGTTCCATCGTCTGCGGAATTCGCCGCCGCAAAGACGCAAATGTCCAAAAAATCTTGCGGAGAATCCTTCATCTGATGTTGACAGCATCCATGCTTCTGCGTTATATAAGAGCACACGCATGATCAGTGGCTTGAGTTTGCCGAGAAAGAACTTGCCTACTCAGCCCAAAGTAGCACTTGTTGGCAAGAGAGGTTAACCGATGGATTTCACGGCTGCCATTATTGTTGGTATTAATGCTGGTTCCAAGTTAAACGAATTTTTATTTAAAAATTTATGTAACTGGCAACAGTGATGTTGGAGCCAAAATGCTAGTGCGCTGAGCTTTATTTCGCTTTGCTTCTTTATCCAGCTTGGAAAAGGAAGAACCAAACGGAGGGTTGTTAAAGCTGATATTGCCAATGTCATTATCATACGCCAGCAGTTGAATATTTACTCTTTTGAAAGATGCCTGACTTGTTTAAATACGTAGCCCGATTTTTTTTTCCTGTAGAATGTTGAAGAAGTTGCACGATAGGGAGTCATCGTGTCAGAAACCTCGTTTGATAAACAAGCGTCTCGGGGGCGCATCTCCTTATTCAGACGGAGCAGGTAGTGTTGCTCAGTGAGGGTAGATTTGCCTAGTATAATGTCACACTTATGAGATGCAATCAGTTGGATGACAGTTGGCTTCAGGCTTTCGTAAAATAGGCTTGATATATTATATGAAATATTAAGCATGCTGATTCCGTCGTAGCATATGTAGGATAACGCATCTTGTTAGTTGGACAGAGCGCACTTAAATTCCAATCGGATGTCATGCATTCGTCTGACCATACTCTGCAGGTAAGCTGTAGTATGCACCTTACCAGCCACCATGTTTGAATAGATCAGCTCGTTATTCATCACCGCCAGCTGTAATGTTCTTTCCGAGCCCCATTATTACTACTCGAACTTCGAAGAGGTCATATAGTGGACGTCTTGGACACCGCAATGGCTATTTATCGTTCGGCACCTTCATCTTCTCCGGCGACGCTTTCGGTTCTTCGGTCTTAAAACCTTCCGTAAGACGTCGTAATATTTGCGGGCGCATTTTCTGTCGGCTAGCATTTCAACCACTCACGAATTTCGGCCTCTTTTTTCCTTCTACGAATAATATGTCTCTATTCCTATCTCAGCCACCATAGCGCTCCCATGCAGCTCGCGTTGCGGCCGATCGTTCTTTCGGGGTAGCTGAAAGTCAATCACTTCTTCAGTGCCGGTGCGTAGCAAGTGAGAAATGTGCTACGGTTGCGCGTGAATTCTGGTTTGTTGGGCAGTGCTCTTAGTGAGCTGGTGTGAGAGCGGAGTAGCGAAGTTAGAGCTGTCTATTGCAATTAAAGCTATCCGACGTCGAGTTTACCTTAAGTTTTTAGATGAAAGTTATATGCTACATGGAGGCGTAGGCGTATTTTGGCGGCGGTAAGATAATGATGCGAGGCGATGTTCTGTCCACGGACTGTACGTACATCTAATGTACTGGAAACATGCCTTTCTTCTATCGCATTGTGATCGATTTGATTTCGCGTTTTTTGCAACACTTAAAATCGTCAAAAAAAAATCATCGCATTAAAGTTTTCACCAAAAAAGTCGATTTTTTTTATTAAACTGATTTCTTTGAGATGCTGTTAAATCAAAACTACTGGATTGAATTTTTATAGGGCAATGTTCTTTCCGATTACTTTCAGAGTTACCCTTCTAGGCGTGTTAATGTTTATATGTATGTGTGTGTATGTGTTTCTTAGTTTGCGTTTGGATTTTGTTCTTTGCGGGCGCGAAATAGAAACCGATTGAAATCTAATTACCAATTAAAATATTTAACGGAGTGAATGCAGCAAAGTTGCTGATTCGCCACGTCAAACCATACAGCACAATATCAGTAAGCGTCTCTGTTGTATTTCTAAAGCTCAACTGTGTGGTTAGCCCTCGCCAACATGCACAAATAAATATATTGTAAATATGTAAGCAAGTACACCAAAAAATGTGAGCGCTTACGACATTAACTTGTTACATTTTGTATGCCACGATCATAGATAACTGAATATATATACATATATGTACGTAATAAATAGGAGTATGTATTTTCATGTATGCTTTAATTAAAATTTTGTAAATTTTGTGGTTGTTGGAAGTAAACCATTTCGAACACAGAAAAATTAGCAATAACAAAGAGGTAATATTTATTAAAAATTTCGGTAGCTCTAAGAGTGGTAGCTTTGAATAATGGCTTTGTGCTTAATGTACATATTTATCTATGTGTGTATTAGGGTGGGTACTTAAATGTGAGATGAAAGTTCATACTTCCGATTTGCGAAATCTCAACCACTACTTTACTTTAGGCGAAGATTCGAAGACGTTCAAGGCTTGCCGTATAGGGGCCAAAGTTCACGAAGGTTAAACAAAAAGTTAAAATTAATCAATTACATTTTTTTTTTATCTAACACCTTAAACCGATACACATATTAATTTTAGTCTTTTTTGTTTTTGAGTCTTCATACGATAAACTGAACTTTAACATCTATGCGACACGCCTTAACCGACTCCAAGCGAGGACGCAATTTATATGTGATATCTTTGGCCATGGTTTTGCTGATTTAGGGAGTAAGGCTTAAAAATATCACTCAATATATTTTTCAGGGCCAACCTAATGTGCCCATGCAATGTAGATGAGCAGAGATGTACTAGCGGATTGCTATATCATGATTTGGCTCATCGATTTTATTACCTGTCAAATTTAAGTCACTTTCAAAGTGTACAACTTTGTGTTGGCGAATGACTGTCAAAAATGTTAGGTACATTGCTAGTTTGAAGCTGGTGAAAATAAACGTCGTAAAACAAATGGTTTATTCATTGATTTTAGCAGGTTTTTCAAATTTGGAATTTGATCGCGTTACGCAACTACTATTTTTACTAATTTGTACTACTAATTTGCTCGACATTAGACTAATTTGGGTACCGGGCCATAGCGGCATTGCAGGGAACTGCATGGCTGATGAGCTCGCTCGGCGGGGTACCCTGGAAGTTATTATTCCATGCAGGGAGAGGGTGGATGCTCCATTGGCTGCCTACGGGCTTCCCTTGGACAGATGGGCTCTCAGTCGTCTCAGCGAGCGCTGGGAAAAGGTCACGACTTACAGAATTGCAAAGACCCTCTGGCCGAGGGTGGACCGTGGGCGTTCGAAGGAACTGAGGTCGCTTCCTAAGCGGCAACTCTCGACCCTCGTAGGTGTTTTGACTGGTCATTGTCCGATGGATATCCATGCGGTTAGGCTGAATATAGTCTCTGACCATTTCTGCCGTAGCTGTATGGAGGATGATGAGGTGGATTCATCTTTTCATTTTCTGCTCAGCTGCCCTGCTTTTGCGAGACTGAGGTTCAAGTACCTAGGCTCGTACATACTTCTTTAGTACTCCAGAAGAACTTTCGCAACGTTTCTCCGGTTAACCTTTCTTGATTCCGATTTACGTTACGGTACATATAACAGGTGGTCACAATGGACTCTATACTATGCCTAAGTGAGTTCCTACTGCGAGAACTACCACATTAACCTAACCTAACCTAACCTAACCTAACTACCAATTTGACTAAAGATAAACTTAATTACTACTATTTCTACTCATATGTTTACTAGTGCTACTACTAATTACTACTACTATTTTCACTAACTTATACTACAATTTTTACTAATGCTACTACTTATTACTACTACGATTTCTACGAATTTCTACTATTATTTCCACTAATTTGACAACTAATAACTACTATTTCTACTACTATGTTTCTTAATGCCACTACTAGTTACTACAACTTTAATATGAGCTGCTACAATATTTACCAATTTCTAGTATTATATTTACTAATGCTACTACTAATTGCTCTACTATTTTACCTACTGCTAACACTAAGTATTACTAACCACTTTACTACTACTACTTTCTACTAACGACTGCTACCAGCACTACTATTAAACTCACTATCTCTTTGTAGAATCGGCACAGAAATTTTACTTCTGGCTCGCGCACTTAGGAGCTTGTTTTTTATGTAAAATATTATCACGAGATTATGTGGGGTAAAATTTGGCGTAGGTGTTAATAGAGTACGTATAGTAGAAATGATTTCAACTAACTGTAATAACAAAAGTAATTACAGCGATCGATAACGATCAGGCTTAATATGTAAAGAAGAGTCTAATCTCGAATAAAAATTTAACTTTAAATACACGGAACATGTTTTTATTTCAAATAATTATTATAATAACACTCTTCACTTTGGAAACTTGTCCGACTTTATTTAAATAAAAACAAAACTAAATTTGTACGCTTTTAACATACCACATTGTTTTCCTGCTTGTCTTGATCCTATAATTTTTAAAATGATTTAGCAATACAAAGTGTGCACAAAATTTAATTTAATAGGGTTTGAAGAAGTACATATGTAGTTTCGAAGACATAGGTCTTACGCATACTATAATATAGTATACAAGGAGTACAATCATTTTTTATCCTTTACAAAGATTTAAAACCAGTTATCATTCCTCAATGCATACTTTCAGGCGGAAGGAAAAGAAACTAACAGTTTGGGCGATATGTGGTAAAAATAGAACAGTTGAAAAGTAGACAGTGTCACACCCATTTTTCAAAATTGTGGTTTTGGGTATTTACCTTTCTAATCAAATTCTTTATACCAAATTTTTTACTTTAGTTAGTAAAATATTAAATATTTTGTTTGTTTTTTTTTTGTAAATTGTATGGTACATAATTTTCAAATTTGTACTTACTGAATTTGTGTATACCAAATTTGGTAAACTTTCGGAGATATAACCACTTGCTTTAATGTGGACAGTGGCACGCCCATTTTCCAATTTTTTTTTTTGACTCACACATTCAATTCTCTAACCCAATCCTTTATATAAAATTTGACAAATTTGCCTTTGATAATTACTAAAATATCGTTTTTTTTTAAATTTATAAAGACAACCATTTATGGAAATCCAAATCAAGAATATCATCTTATTCTGTCAATATTGACTGAGAACTTTCCTAGTAAAACTTTTCTGGAAATGTATACTTGTGTATTAGGATATCTCACCAAAAAAGTGTACAGTCATTACGTTTCAAGACTTTCGTCAAAATATTTCGAAAAAATTTTAAGATTTACGTGAGCTAAACTAATTTGAGAATACTTCCAAAAATCTCTTTTCTTAAGATTGCATTTCATTTCTTTTGTTTTAATATTTTTATGCAGACCTTTCAAGCCTAAACTGAGCTCACTCAGGTGATTTTTTTTTTTGGAAACTTATTTGGAAACAATATTTCTATTTAAGAAAAAACTCCATATTTGTTGGTATTGTCAAATCGCCCCAGCTCGCGTAAATTCTAATATTTTTCTGAAATATTTTTGTAAGATCCTTTCCTTAAAATATAATGAATTTTATAAATCTGCTGGAAAAATGTTACGTTTTTACTTAAATTCTAGCTATTATTTTCTAATTCAAATTCACTGCATAAATAAACTAAAAAATACCGGCAGACATTATTTATTTATATTTCTTTATTAATTGTCTTTGCATATGTATACAAAATAATGTTTTTGTTTGTATAAATCCATTTACTAAATAAATGTAACAAAAAACCACAGCAACATCTTAAATTTATAGTAAATATTATTGAACTCCAATATCTAGTATAATTTGGGTATAATTTAATTAACTTTGACTATTCAAACAGATGACAACCCTCTTTAAAATATTGATCTTCTTCTTTTCGCCAAGACGAACCGTTCGGCATCCATATTTTAATATTTTATATAACTTGTGAATAATTTAATGAAATTCCACTGTAATAGAAAAAATTCTCAAAAAAGTAACTTTTCGGTACGGCTCATTTGGAAAAAACAGTTTCGTCTAATTTCACTTGAGAACTGTCAAAATCAAAAAAAACCAAAGTAGCAATAGCACTAGCGTCACGCCGAGATGAACTACTACATACAAAATGGTCAGAAGTATACTATACCATTCAATTTTTAAAATAAAAACTAGTTAGTAGATAATATGAATATTAGATTTCAAACTCTACATAGTCACAACCGTCTTTTGCAAACAGTGATTGACATACTACTACGAATTTCATTTAATAGATAAATTTTTGCGCCCAAATTATATGCTATTTAATTCTTCTAACAACTCTCCAGCGCTTTCCATTCCAAACTTTTAGCAAATGTTAACTGACAAATATTTTTTTTTTTTTGTGTACACTTTAATTGGATTATGAAATTAAATATGTCATTCAGGAACAATTTTTATATTACTGGCGCCAACTTGCATATCGTTTACTTTATTTCAAGCGAAAAAAGCAAAAAAAAAAAAAAAAAAAACATTTTGTGGGTAAAGCTACTTGCGGCGACAAAACGTCAAGGTGACAGCCGAAAAACAAAATTCCAGATTGACAATAACAATAAACTTTCATTTTCAAAATTTTATTGGTCTGTATGAGTGTGTATCTCCGAGTATGTTTGCTACTCGCAGATTGCCACCGGCGCGAAATCAAATGTCAGCTGGCTTACAACTGTCAAGTTGCTCGACGGCGGCGGCGGCGAGTTGGCAATGCGACAAACGCACATTGACAGTTGGCTGAGTTGACAGCTGTTTTGTGACATTTCTCGTATTGGCCCACTCCTACAATTCACCACCACCAACAACAACAACAGCAACAACCATTGTTTGCTCATTTTCTATGACGTTCAATTTACTTTTGGAGTTAACGTACATTTGGCATGTTTCATTTTTTTTTATTTCGAAAATTAAAACAATGTCACACACACCTTATTTTCTTTCCGCTATTGAAGCAGTGATTGTTTTTATTGTCGCTTTTGTTTCTCTAACCGCAATTTTTTTGATTACGAAATTTGCTGCCGATCATTCATTTTTTGAAGTTGCACTCTGACCGACTGCCCCACAAGCACAAACACAAACACACACATATTCATATAATTTAATGTTTGCAATTTGCTTTATTTATCGCCTTAACGGTCGAAAACTGACCACCGTTTGCGACAGCACTGGCAAGCACTGCAGTGGCAATAGTTTAAGTGGTGAAATATTTTTTGTGTCATTTTTTTCTGCAAATGCTGTGCCGTCAAGCACATGATTGTTCTGATTATTAAAAATTTATGTTTTGTAGAATTTAAATGGAGTAATGTAGTACACAAGGCGAATTCATAGAAGGTGATGGCATAAGAGCAGCTGATTTGATTTTTTTTATTCACCTACGTGTATTTTGTTTTTGCTTTTGCGTATGAGCTTTCAAAAGCCGTAAAAGCAAAAACGAAATGTATTTAAATTTTGACAGCTCTTACGCAGAAACAAAAACAAAATACAGAGGAATTATATATTATAACACCACCTTGTAGTACACTAAAAAAAAATATTGTTCGTATTGAAAAAAAACACAGCTATCAAAATCAAGTGTTTACTACTTTTGGAGACACCCCACATCTTCTCATCAGACCTCTTGCTTTCTAGACTTTACCAGGATTTGAACAAACTTCCACGGATTTCTAGGCCAGCATTTAACTGGTGAACCACGCTAACCGTGTGAAAATTGTTTGCTTTCTCAGTATCCTTATCTCTAACCATATGAGCGAGGGCCATCTTCAAAACTCTCTCTGCAGCTTAAAAACTACCATGGCCACTTTTGAGTTATAGTTAATGAAAGTGGAACATCGTCGTAAACAGCCACCATTTCTTCGATACTAGTTTTTCAAATTATTTTGGGGTTTGGTAGGGAATTTAATTACAGCGCAGTATTTGATTTTCTTCAACATTGTCACGTCCATCATTGCGATTTTCTTTCAGCGAGGATTGCTAGATAATTAAATACCGTCATTACATGAAATTTTTTATTTATACATTGAGTAGGAAATATTCTCTCTGGTTAGAGACCGTCTCCAGTCGCGTTTAGGCCACGTCTGCCTTGAGGTTCGATAACTCGTATTTTGATTGCACCCATCTCCAGCTGGCTTGTATATACATACATACATTCTCTAAATAGCAGTTTGCAAGTGACATATCGCATACCAATGCGTCCTTTATCCTAAAGAATCTGTTGTTTTGTGCCTTGAGTTGCAGTTTATGCCCTACGTCCCTGTAGCCAGGGACTGAGGTACAGTCTGTCCTGCTTGGCCATATCCTGCAGAGGTAGGTGGCAGCCCAGAGCGATGTTTGAGTTAAACGTGAAAGAGCACCGAGCTTTGAAGGCATCCTGGTTATCATTAAAAAATGAGATGCATCTTCCTATAATTTCGGTTTCCAGCATCTATAATACTACCATAATTGCTGAGACTTCAGCCTGGATTACGCTGCATTGGTCTGGTAATCTAAAAGAAATTCGCAAAAGAGAGTTTCGTGAGGGAACGCCTACTCCCACCTTACTATCGAGTTTCGAGCCGTCTATATAGATGACAATACTGTCAGGTGGAGTGTTAAAATTTCCACACCTCTAGGAATTCTTGTAATAAAATTACTTTCTGAAATCCGTGCTGCTCGGAATAAAGCACAAAAAAAAGTATCCCTGGGCACTAAACAGACCCCTAATTAATGAAGGGTAAATAATACTCTGGTACTGGACAAACAGTATGCTCGGTATAAGGAGAGTAGAAACAAATACTGCTACTGATATCCGCATTATAGTGAAAATAACTAGGGCGTGTCCACGGGGTGCGGGTCTTATATCCATCATTCAGTGAGAAAAGAGCCATCGCAATAGCAAAGCATTGTCATAATAAAAACATGGATATTAGGGTCAACTATTCGTTCGGGATTGTGGACGAACTAATTCAAACGCTAACAAACACCGGCCCCACTACGAATAATATTATTACAATATGCAGAGAAAGTTCGTGGGCACGTTATGAAAGAAGTCAATCAGGGTTAAACCTGACCAGACTATGGGTTACTAAGGCGGGACTAAATGTGAATGCAGAAAACCCGCCAATATACCATTTTTAAGGAAATACAAACTTGAAGGCTTAAAACATGGGATATAACAAACAGGTTAATATTGTAGGCGTGGCACTAGATCCCAAACTACTCTGGAAACCACTTGGTACGCAGTGGGGAAGAAATAAGTCTGAGCACTTTTGACTGTTTTTGCTGTTACCCAAAAATAATGAGTTGAGTCTATACAGGACCATCGTCGGGATGTACAAAACCACTTAACATGGAGCCAATACAGGGCTCAGAAAGGTAAGGCCCGTTTCCACGACATTCAGGTGTACATACCGGAACAACTCGGATTTATATCCGGGGAAGGAGGTCGTATTCACTTCGGCGAAAACAGAAAAGGAATCTCAAAGAAAACGCGAGGTCTTAGAGGACACTGCACTTTATTTTGGCTTTGCAACTTCCACATTTCGAAGACAGATGGCGCTGAGGATTAGCAACTGTCGAACTGGTCATTCTACCCACATTAAATACCAGTTTATGAAGTAGAAATTTTATTGAATATATTGCGTTTTCACTCTAGGGTATTTATAGATAACTAAATATGTGTGTATGCAAACAATATATAAATATCCAAGTTGACTTTGATGTATGCGCAGTGTCGCCTATTTTTGGCTTCATTAGCGCCATTCGGTGATTTGTAGCATTTGCGCAATATAGTAGCATAAAAGGAAAGGCAACAACAACATATCGATAGAAATATGTTATCCGAAAAATGTTAGACCATAAGTATATGGACATACATACATACAACTTACATATATGATTCCGTGTATATAGACAAAACAAATAAATTTTGTATCTATACATTTTTGCATATTTGTTCAGTACATATGTAAGTAGATGTGTATGTATGTATGTAGGTAATTGGGCCAGTGAGCACTGTTGCGCAGGCGCGGCAGTATACAAAAGCACATTCACTCGTTAATTTACGAGCGCATAATTGGATAACCACTAATAGGATGTCGTTTGAGCATTTTCAAAATTGGGTTTTTTATATTGTTTTTTTTTTTTTTTTGTTTTGTACAGTTTACGGTTTGTTAATCACTTAATTTATTGACAACTTGAATTGGGGGGATTTTTAAATGTTCCATGCATACATAAATGGTTCACGACAGGATATTTAGTAATCCAAGAGCTTAGATAAATGTTGAATTGGTTTAACATTCTTTTTACTTTTTGTTTTAATTTACAAATTACAATTGTTTAAATTAGAACTGAATAAATTTTTATTTTTGATATGGCGATAACATATGTTAATAATTTGCATGCACATATTTTCATATACATATATATTTATTTATTTATATTTATTAATATATATACTTAGTCTTAGCATAAATTCTGTTACAAAAGTTTACATTGCATACAGCGAGGACAAATTCGCAGAAAACGTGCCGTAATTTTAATATATTTTTATATCACATAAAATAATAAGTTCAATGTTTGATTTCGCTGCTTATAACAATATGAGCTTCTCAAAAATCTTAATATTTCTAGAATGTTTGCTTACCCCCCTATTTGTAGTTTTTCCCAAACGCCTACAGTTGAAGGGAAATGGAGGTATCGACCAGATCAATATCAAGACTTATTCGAGATGGTCTCCCTATGAAAGCCTAATGTCGGTCACCTAGTCATCTTCTGACAACGCGCTTGAAGCAAATTAGGCTCAACAGATGCAAGCGGCTTCTACAGCGGCTCCCTGTTAACGACCATGATAAGTATCTTTTCTACAGAGGTGAAAATATTCACTGCTGAAGAAATTTTTAATAAGCAAAATGACAAAATCTACGCAAAAATTTCCAAAGACGCAAAAAATGTTATTCCAAGAGTTCAACGTGTTCACCATCCAGCTGATGTAATTGTTTGGTGGGGATATCCAGGCGTTACACCTCTTCACTTCTATGAACAAGAAAAAAGAGCTAAAACTGGAGCAAAAGTGTACCAGCAGGATATTTTAGAAGGTGTGGTAAAGTAGTTAAGCAATACTCTTTTCAATGGAGAGCATTGGATTTTCCAGGAATACTCTGGTCCAGCTCACAAGGGAAAAACCACCCAGCAGTGAATTAAAAGCGATGTTCCTGGTTTCATAGCTGCAGCGGATAAAATTAACTTTATTTAAAAATGCACTATAGTTTAATTTTTATAACGACTTAAACTTGTAACAGAACTTATGGCAAGACTATGTATATAAGTATTCTGTGCCAAATCGGACACCACTTGGCATTTACATCTCGGTTTTTTTTTTTAATTTTTCAACAACAAGTATAATTTTATTGAGTTTTTATTAGCGAATAATATGAGAAAGCAACGATTTCCCATGGTGTAGAAGCGATAGCTGCTATTTCGGAGATCACCGAAGCTCGTTATCAGACTTTACCAAGGTTTGAACCATGGAGCTCGCGGGGTTGCTAGGCGAGCATTCAACCACTCAGTCACGCTAACCTTATGAAAATCGTTTGATTTCTCATTATTTCCAATAATATTTCTCCCTATATTCAATCATATTAGGCCAAAAACAATATAATAAGTTTTTATGTTATAGTCTCAATCGAGAGAGGCATCCCTGATTTAAATTTTTTTTAACTGCCCATAACTTTGCGAAAAATGGACTGATTAGGACAAGTTTTTGTTTTTTTAATTTTTAGTTGTCAAATCAGTTTTGCAATATAAAATTGCAAAAATTGTAAACCCGAATTTATTTAAATTTAAATAAATTTTAATTTAAATTTTTTAAAATAAAAATTAAATTTAAATAAAATATTGATTTCCAAAAAACACGTATCGATTTTCACGTACAAAAGTGCAAGCAAGAATTTAAAAAAAAAACTTACCAAATCGGTCCGTTTTTCGCGAAGTTATGAACAGTTAAACAAGGCACGTTTCTTTTTGTTTTCAAAACTCGATATTTCGAGAACGGCTGCATAAAACAAACTTTAAAAATTAAAGAAGCCTGATGCTATAACTTGGAAATATTTGAAAGAAATCGCAGATAGAAAAATATTAGCAGGCCCATATCTAGAAAATTTTTTTGTTGAAACATCAACCATTTTTGGGTGAAAAATTTGAAAGTTTGTTAGCATAAAATATTTGTTCTAAAGAAAGCGTAACTAAAGTGTCGATGCGAGCAATGCGAATCTGAATTGGGTTTTATTTGATAAAGTTTGTGAAATTCATAATCATTTCGAGATTTAGGTCGTTGGTATTCGTCTCTGCTAACAAAGGCATGCGTAATATTTTCTTCTATTTTTTTAATATTTATCTTCAAGCGATGAACTGTTTCGATACTTAACAATGGTGCCAATTGCTACACCGATTTTGTTGCTAGAATATAGGATATAATAGATTTGGCGTCGCAAAATCACCCGGTATTTCTTAAATACCGGTGGTAACCAGTTTAATATTTTTTTTAATTTTCGCCAAACAATTTGACATTTTTACGAAATAGTCTTTTACGACAAACTTAATCAATTGTGCTAAAAATATGGAGCTTTCCGCTTTATTTATCGCTGTTTTGTGATTTTTATTTTTGCGATCAACTATGATCCTTATTCCATCATGTTTGACCATTATTATTTTTTTTTTCGATCGAGTTTGAACGTTATTTTTAATTTTTTTTATTTTTCAATGAAATTAAATTATTCTGGGATTTTCACTTTTCGGTTCATATATTGATTGATGTTCTTTGATTTTTATATTTCGATCAACAATAATCATTATTCTTGGATTTGTTTCCGTTTATTATGTATTTATTATATATTTTATTATTAAAATATTATTTATGCTATTATGTTAAAAAATAATAAATTGTTAACAACAAGAAACGTTGTCTTTTGTCTTTATAAAAAAGTAAAAAAACCAAAAAATTTTGATCAAATATGATCGAAAAATTTGCATCCTAAAATAACGATTATTTGTGATCGACAAAATAAAAGTCACAAATTAACGACTATAAAATGATTTTAAAAATATCATCTAAATAAAAATAAGGTTAGATGTGTATGGCATATGACATAACGATTATATATACATATTAGATATATTCGAGTTTATTTTCAATAAAAAAAGATTAAAAACCCTATTACTTTCGCCGGTCCTTGATTTAAAATAAAAATAATGAAGCTATCTTTGTCCGTTCAGGAGCTATGATTTATCAAGTAAGGGATTATCTTAATATTACGTTTACAATTTTCACAACATTCACACAAATAAAATATTGGCAAAGGAACATTGGTTACTTCTCAACCAAATCACATAATTTCCTAATAGGAAAGAAAATGACTATAAGTGTCGCACTTCACTTATCTCGGCCCAGACTTAAATCTTTAAAATTTTGCAAAAGCTTGTGATGGCTTTACAAAAATAATCAGCTACCGGATACAACATATGAACTTGTACTACTAATGCAGTAAATATATTAAATATTAGCGAAATCCAAATCAGCATATTTACATCAATGCTGTTAAATTATGATTACGATTACTAATCGGTTAGATTATTTTCTAAAAATAATTGTAATTATTATTTAATTATGCCTTTCCAATATTAGAATTACGTAATGATTACGATTACAAATAATCAAAAGTAATCAGGATTACTCTAGATTACTAAAAAGAATAAAAAGGAATCAAAAAGAATCAAAATAAATAATTGATTCTTTTTGATTATTTTTGATTCTGTTTGATGATTTTCAATCCAAAATAACAAACAACTTTTTTAATTTTTTTTTTAGTTTTGAAGACATTTTTTGGTAAATTGTTTAAACTTGTGTTTTGTGTAACTATACATATATGCATATATGTACATATATATATGTATATATAATATTATTACATATGTATATTTTATTATAAATGATGATATTATTGCTATTATTTATAACAATTCATCCATTCAATATAATCAGCCCAATTTTCCCCAATAATTTTTTTGGGGCTTTTTTGACCCATCACTTATTCTGTTACTTGAATGGCCATACAAGAACAGACGACACTTGGGAAAAACATAGCAGTCTAAACGAAGCTTTTGTTGCTTTTAACACCCCCCCTGACATCCTCAGCACCAGCAGATAGGCTATTTTCCTTTGCGGAGATAGTGAACAGTCCAAGACGCCAGTCAATGTCGGACTTATCATTTGAGAAATTGGTTTTATTGAAAGCAAATTCTAAATGGAGCTACATAGTGCATATTTTTGTTGCTATTTTGTTATAAATGAATTTTGTTAATTTTTATGTTGTTATTTCGTTATAAATGAGTTTTGTTAATTTTTTGTTATTATATTTTTTTATTTTGTCTTTAATATATTTATTTGTTGAAAATAAAATGATTAAAAAATGTCTTAAAAATGAAAAAAAGTGAAAAGAGAAAAGTTGTTTGGTATTTTGGAATGAAAATAATCAAAAAGAATCCGTGAAAAGAATCAATTACTTATTTTGATTCTTTTTGTTTCTTTTTGATTCTTTTTAGTAATCTAGAGTAATCCTGATTATTTTTTGATTATTTGCAATCGTAATTATTACGTAATCTAGTTGGGACCAAGATAATCGTAACGTAATCAATTATTTCCCTCTCAAATACAAAGTAATCAGATTACTAATGATTACGATTAGTAATCAAAACTTAACAGGTTTTATTTTCATATAGACACAATACATATTTTATTGCAAAAATCACTTTAATGTATTCAAACTATTTACCCTTAAAATCTACACAATTTTTGCATTTCGTGAGAAAGGAGTTGTCGAAACATTTATTCCACTGTGAAGGTAGTACTTAAAGAAAATATTTACTGAATGCCTCACGTGCCTCTTCTGATGTTGAAAAACCCTCACCAAGTATTTTGTTCTTAACAAATCTATTGCCTGTAGTTGCATGTGAAGTATTCTGTGTTAAAAACATAGATAATGCAATCCCTGTAGGTATTCCACTAATTGATTCCTTTTTGAAACGTTCTATCTCTGGAATATTGAAAAAAAATCTTCTTATGTTTTTGACCATTATTTTCTATTTTATTTGTAGATGCCACAAATAAAAATTTAAATACAAGTACCCTTATGCTAGAGGTAGTAAAACTGAAAATATGGTACTCCAAATTTAGTTTCGCCACAATTTACAAAAAACAAAAAAAAACAAGAAAATATTTGGATTTGTCATTGAGAACTATTAGAATATATGTATGTACAATATGTAAAACTTTTTAGAAGTACATATAAAGTTGCAAAACTATTCAAAAAATTCTTTCATGAATTCCTAAAACTCTTTAATGATACATTTCCAATTCCCAACGAAGGAGCCTAAGTCGACATACGAATGAATGTCCGCCCAAAGCGATGAGCCATCAAATAGCCAATTAAATGACAGCAACAAAGCAACTATTAAATCGAAGTCGAGGTCTCCATTAGCATGCCATAGCACTGCATTGGAAATACATACATAGATATTTATAAATACGAATATAGGATATTTATGCAACTAGCTTGCTGCCGCTGCAAAGAACCAAAATAAGACACTGCAATAATTCGTACCGCCCACCACTCCAACGCCAAACTTCGAGTTAGTTAGTTGGCCTACAATGCACCAATGCAGTGTGCCCTTCTGGGCAAATTTACGAGTATACTAAAATTTAATCGCCGCAAAATTGTTTCGTTTCGCGATGTGATAATTGTGGCAGTTGAAATGTTACGATTATCGCGTCAATAAAAAAGAAGTAATAATAATGAATTAAGTTGTTATTTATTATTTTCTATATCTTATTTTGTTCTTTTCTGCTATCTTGATTTCTCTATTATATTAATTCATTATTCGTTTTTTATTGTATATTATTTTAATTTATTTTATGTTGTGTTATTTTGTTTCATTATTTAAATTTTATTATCTTTTATTATACTATGTACATTTACTTTATTTTTATGTGTTTTTTTTTTATATTTACTTACTTACTACTTGAGATTTTTTTTTTAATTTTTTCGTCTTACTCCTTTAATTATTTTTATTTTGGTTTATATTATCTAATTTTTTTTTTGTTTTATTTCATATTATTTTATTATGTTCGATATTTTAGCTTTTTGCTTGTTTTTCTACTTTTTTTTTATTTAATTACTCACTTTTATACCATTCTGGGTTTTTTATTTATTTTTTTGTTCTATTCCTTTAGATTTTGCATTAATATCATTATTTTGCTATTTTTATTTTGGTTATATTATATATTTTTTTTTGTTTTATTCAAGATTATTTTATTACGTTTCTTTTTTTGTTTTATTCAAAATTATTTTATTACCTTTAATTTTCGAGCTCTTTTTTGACTTTATTTTTATGTTTTTAAATTTTTTGATTAAATTTCTTACTGTTTGGCTATTTTTTTTTTTCTTTATATTTTTAGTTAATTTTTTGTTTAGTGCCTTTACATTTAAAATTAATATTACTATTTTGTTATATTTATTTTGATTTATGTTGTATTTTTTTTTGTTTTATTTAATAATTTTGTATTCTGTTTAAGTTATTAGCTTTTATTTTACTTTACTTTATTTTTATGTTTTTCTAATTTTTATTTACTTACTTTTTTTAAATTTAGTTTATTCCATTCTCTATTGTTTTACTTTTTTATTATTAGGCTTAAAATTTTTCCGTTTCTGTTTTAGTTTAATTTTATTTTTAACAATTATTTTTTACAAGTATCTTTTATTATGTAGTGATATTTTGTTTCATTTTCTAAATTTCATGTTTATTTATTTTACTTTTTTATTATTTGGCATAATTTTTGTTTAGCTCTTTTGTCTTTGTTTTATTTTATTTGAACTTAGTTGTTTGTTTGTTTTTTTTTTAAATCTAATTCAATTGATTTTTAATTTTTTTTTTATTTAATATTATTTTATTATGTTTCATTTATTAGTTTTTACTTTATTTTAATTTATTTTTATGTTTTTCTTATATTTTTATGTACTTGGGTTGTTATTTGTTTTACTTTATTTTATTTTCTTTTATGTAATTCAATTTAATTTTAATTATTATCGTTGTATTAAATTTTATATTTAATTATTTTTTAAAATTTATATTCCTTTTTCAGATTTTTATACTTTTTTTGCTTTTTACATTGTTGTTGTGTGTATTATTATTTTTTTCATTTTACTCGCTCTTGCTTCATTTAAATGTTTTTGTAGTTCATTGCAATTATTTTATTGTTTACTTCTTTATTTAATTTAATTTAAGTTAACTTATTTCAGTTGAGTTAATTGTATTGAAATTTATTTTATGTTATTTTACTTTCCTCATTTTACTTAGTTCAAATTTATTTCATTTTATATTATTTTATTTGCTCTATTTAATTTTAATTTATTTTTAATTTTGTTTTTATCATGTTTTATTTTAATATTTTTATTATTTGCTTAAAATTTTTTGTTTTAGTTTTTTTGCATTTTTATTATTTTGTTTTATTTGACTTGTTTTATTCTATTTTTAGTTTCATTTTTTAAACATATTTTAATTTTTTGTTCTTTTGCTATATTTAAAATTGTTTTATTTTATTTCACTATATTGATTTACTTACTTACTTATTTAATTAAATTTAGCTTAATGTATTTCAGTTGAATTGTTTATAATTGTATTCGACTTTATTTCATGCCGTTTTAGTTCACTTTATTTTATTTACTTCTAATTTATTTCAGTTTGCATTATGTTATTTCGTTTATTATACATATATTACTTTTTTTAAATTTTCGTACTATATTTATTTTACTATTTTTGCTATTTTCCAAATATTTTTTGTTTTATTTTTTTCTTCATCTTATTTCCTTTATTTTTTTGCTATTATTTGTTTCGTTTTATTTTGTTTTTGTTTCAGTTTTTTAAACTCACTTTTGGTTAAAATCGCTTTATTTTATTTCACTATATTTATTTATTTACTCATTTATTTCATTAAATTTAGCTTAATTTATTTCAGTTGAATTGTTTATGACTGCATTTAACTTAATTTCATGCTATTTTTGTTCACTTTATTTAATTTACTTCTAATTTATTTAATTTTGTATTATTTTATTTCGTTTTTTATATATTACTTTTTTAAATTTTGTTTATCGTACTATATTTTATTTTACTATTTTCCAAATATTTTTTGTTTTATTTTTTCCTTATCTTATTTCCTTTATTTTTTAATTTTTTTTTTGCTTATTTGTTTTGTGTTATTTTATTTTTGTTTCAGTTTTTTAAACTCACTTTTATTCTATTTCACTATATTTATTTATTTACTAGTTTATGTAGTTTGCTTAAATTTAATTTAAGTTTTACTTAATTTTAATAAATTTGTTTCTCTTATTTATTTCACTTTTACATACATTTTACATGATTTTGTTTTACTCTGTTTTGAATTTTAATATATAATGCTAATGCCGATAGTTATTGTGACTCAATTAGTTTTTCTTTAGTGACAGATAGGTGTGCATTAAATGAATAAAAATTAAAAATAGTTCTAACACTAACCACAAGGTTTACCTTAGTAAGCTCAGTAGAAATTGTTTTCGAAATCTTTGCAGTCGAAGATCGGCACACACAGATTTTTAGGTGAGCATTTCATTTCGGATTCAGCAAATTGTGTGGCGTTTAAATTTTTAGCTGAGCAGGCGCCAGTGGTGAGGGATTGATTTTTACTGTTATTGCAGTTGCCCCATCAGCGTCGGCTTTTTGTTCGACTTTAACCTGCTGTGCGCCTGTAGGTGTCAATAATTAAGCTTACAATTTTGTTGACTGTCAGCTGCGTACAATAAAAAAAATATATAAAAATAACAGCAATAAAAGAAACGGTGCTAACAGTGCTAGGCAGACGCATTTCGTGGCAGCTGCTGACTTAGAAACTGCAGGAACACAACACAACAACAAAAGCACATAGTACATATAGAGAGCAAAGCCTTAGGCAGCAGCAGCAGGCGCGGCAGCAGGTGGTATTAATTGCAAGTTGCAACGAAAATTTGTTAGCAATTTTCAGTGCAGTTGCTTTGAAATGTGATTTTACAATTTGTTTTGTTTTTTTTTTGTTTTTGATTTGCTGGCAGCTTGCAACAAATTGACTGCAAAAGTGAGCCACAAAAAACGAGCAAAATTCTTTTACAAAGTCAATGGAGTGCGAATGCAATGCGGCAGCGGCTATGACGTGGCAGCGTTTGCTATGAGTAACAGTAACAATAACAACAATTTGAACTGCTCTGTCTTAGCTGTAGCTCAATCGGATCAAATGTGCAATTTTTAGGCTACAGGTGAGGGACAAAAGTTAGGCAACCAAAAAACAAAACAAAAACACAGCAGACGAGAAAAGAACGTAGCGTTACAAAAATCCAACCAGCAAGCGTGCAAAAAATGCACCAACGTTAACCACAATAAAACCTTAGGTGTATAGTGACATCAAGGCTTTTCGGCGTCACTATTTGCATCCACAGACATACTGCCTATGTACAAGAATAAAAAGTTTTAGTAACAGCGCAACTAATTAGTAGGTTTGTGGCTTAAGTCTTTTGTTTCGTTTCGTTTATTTTTTGTTTTGTGTTTTTGATTTTGCCACCATATTTGCATACAATGCAAAAAAGCTTAACTAATGAGTAAGCTGCCAGTTTGGATCATTGAAATTAATATGTGTCACAATGTCCTAGAAGTGGAATATATATTTATTCCATTTATTTTTCTTTTTTTTTGGCTCCTGCAATTTGTATGTTGTAATTGCGTACACTTATGGTAAGTGACACGCGGCGACATCTAATTACCCTTTCGGCGATTGTTTTGACAGCCTTCGAGTTGACAGCCTGAGAACTTGTCAAACTCTAAATGCTCTAACTAAAAAGGTTCCTCGCTAAATATATACCCATATTTTCGTTATGACATGTGACGCTAAACTTTTTGCATATATAGTATTAGAATTAGTCGATAGCAATTAGTTCTTTTTAAACTCCAGTTTTGCTGGTAGCTAATTTCAAGTACTTTTGAGGACAAATGAGGGCAAAAGTTTGTTGCTTAGCCATAAACTCTCGATAATAGTAGGGGCGGACGTACACACATATAGATACACCTAAAAGTTATAATTTGTATGTGTCTTTTTACATTTAAGGTGTATTTTTTTTTGTGTGAGTTTATCTTAATTATAAAAATTTCGTGTCACGGTGTTTGTGGTCAAACTCATCCAAAACAGCTCAATCGATTTTTATGAAATTTTGTATGTATATTTGGTATTTATTTTATGCTTGGGAGAGGGTTGCCACCTGTTTGAAAAGCCAAATTCAATTGAAACATACACTGGTTATATTGAACATTAAAGTATGGGGGTATTCTTAGAAAAAAGGGTACATAACTTACTCTCATTAGGGTTGCCACCTGTTTAAAAAGTCAAATTCAATTGCTACATACACAGGTTATATTGAACATTAAAGTATGGGGTTCTTCTTAGAAAAAAGTACATAACTTACTCTCATTAGGGGTGCCACCTGTTTGAAAAGTGGAATTCAATTGATTTGGTTATCTAAAGTAAAATTTCGCTGTCAAATGGTTCACTTCGCAGAGGAGAAGGTTTATAGGTCGCTATATTTTACACAGAGTTGCCACCTGCTTAAAATTGCAAAATTTTATACAATTACGCGCAAGTATATAAACTATGGCAACATGAGTATGAAACGGTTCGTTTCGCTTAGTATATATAGCTAGCTATATTTTGAAGAAGGTTGCCATCTGCTGAAAAGGTCGAACTATAATTTAATTAAAGTTATATTAAGTACATAAAAAAATTTTGTCAAACGCTTCGTCTTGATGAGTAGCAGATTCATACCTATATTTTGAAGAGGGTTGCCACCTGCTGAAAAAGTGGAATTTATTTATATTATACACAAGTTACAGGAAATATGAAAGTATGAGTGCCACACTATTCGATTCGCTAATCAGATAGCTTATCGCATATAGGGAGCTGCCACCTGTTTGGATAGTCGAATTTAATTAAATTATACACAAGTTTTATGAAATTGTAAAATTTGATTGTCAAACCATTCGTTTCGATAGGAGAAACGAAAATTTTGCATATTTTCCTTGTTTTTTTTCTAAATTGTCTAAATTCGAACCCTCCGTCAACTGACAAATTTTTATTTTTTTGTTAATATTCATAGATAACAGGCCGGTTACATTTTACAAGAGGGTTTTAATAATTTTCAAAAATAAAAAACTTCGTAGGTGTACGAAGAAAACGTTAGACTCATTACTTTTAATGTTTCGAAAGCGTTTCGGGAATATTTCGAAAATGCTTGCCTCAAACTCGCTTTTGACACAATTTTACCTCTATAAGAAATCATTGTTTATAACAATCGATTAATTTTGCATAGCGCGCCAACAAATCAAGTATCTATGAATTACCGTTTTAGTTTTGAGAATTTTTCTTTTCGAAGGTTTTTCGGTTTTCCTCCATAGAAAACTAAATTTTCTCAATAATCAACGAGAATTTCTAGCCACTTTAAAGTTGAACTTTATTGTATTAAAATTTAGTGGTCAAGGAACTGCATATTCCAAAATTTTCTAAACATTTTTGGAGGGGGAAGGGGGTTTAAATTTTGAAGAAATTGTGCTATAAATATAATGTAAGAAAACCATTTAACTTGTAGCTATATGGTTTTTACAATAAATTAAAAATAAATTAGAAAAAACATTCGCAGCAATAGATATTAGAAAGTTTCGCCCGGCACAAATGTATCTTCAAAACAAAAACTGAAGCAATATTTTCCAGTGCCATCTAGCGACTACATTTTTGTGAATAATAAAATTCGAGGGCAGCTGAGTAGAAATTCTGAAGTGAGTGCACCACATCAGCCGCCAAATGCGATCAAAGTGTTTCAGAAAACTTTGAATTTAATCATATAAGCCATATACCTTTAAAAGAAAAGTCAAATTATTTGCCACTGCTTTCCTCACATTTGTCAGCTCTTTCCATTTCTTTGGAATTTAATTCGTTTACCGCGATACTTTTGGCCAAGTCGTTGATCTCGGCTACTTTTTCATTCTTAAATGATGGGTTAAGAGGTCAAATCCATTACAATTTAAATTTAGGACATAGTACTGAGGCAACAATGCCATCTTTTACTTCTTCATTGAAATGACTTCAATTCACTAAAATGCTTGCAATCAAACGAGTAACTAAAAAAAGAATACGTAATATGAATAGTGACTTCAGTTTCGGTTATAGAAATGTCTGTTTATTATATTGATATTAGCCACCAACCAAGAAGATGGCAATTTTAAAATGAACTTAAATCTATCCCCATTGGATTGGACACCGCTCACATTGAAAATATGACCAATAAATTTAATTTAATTTCTATGCAGGTTGAATTTAAGACCCACATTTCGCACACATTCCTAAAACTCTACTTAAAACTTTATCATGTTCCTCGATATTTGAAGCATTTATCAAAAAGTCACCCATATATTTTATTAACCCTTGAATATCGCAAAATAATCGCACTATTTTCGCATGACATATTCCAGAAGCGTCACTGACTCCAAATCGCTAACGCAGAAACCTGTATCTGTTGAATGGCGTATAGAACGTGCGAAGTTTGAGTCTGCATCAAGATCCCATCCAGAATCCAGAACTTTGCATCAAGATACTAAAAATTATTGACACAGTTAATTCAGATTTGCATTCATCAATACTTGGAAATGCGAAATTCGGACGCAAAATTGCTTTATTCACATTTCGTGAATCTAAACACAACCGAATATAACCATTAGGCTTTGGACTAACACAATTGAACTCACTACCTCTGTTGGTTCCGTGACAGGCGTCATAACATTCAAATCTACCACTTTTTCAATCTGTATGAAAAAATGTATCATTCTTGATAAAACTCGTGTTTTCCTTTTTTCTTTGGTGGTCTTATCTCACAAAAATCATCAGAAGCTATATCATTGACACTTGCTGTCGTCTGTTTGAAGAAATCCGAAATCTTTTTCGGAGTAATTTTTGTAGAACTGTCGAGTCGTCTGTCTCGTCATGTGAATTTTTTTCACGCTTCGAATGATTATGTTCAAAATGTCAGTGTGCCTCGATGAAAATGCACTAACATGAGAGGCGCAAATTTTAATATTAGTTTTTCGGTTACTCATTTCAACCACCAATTTGCCTTGCTCTATGTGTAGCGTGAGATGAGGTTGTTGTATTGCCAGTTTAAGTTTTGATTTCTAAATCAATAACTGAATCGATCAATCGCTATAATAATGTATATGGTTGTCGACGGGACGCCACTTTCAAAGCCTGTGCATGGAAGCCTTTTTTATAAAGAGTTAAAGATGTTTAGCGTTCCCTGAAATTTTCCAACTCAAATCCCACCTGAATTAGTGAAAATTGAATTTGGGAAAAACAGTTGAACGTTTACTTAGAAGCAGAATTTCGTAACAAACTAGAATTTAGTATAGGTTTTTTGATATCTCTTTTGCTTCTCATATCCGCGACTTGTATAAAACAGGAAGGTGTGAAAATAAGCAAGCAAGTTGAAAGCAAGCAGTAATTAAAGTTGACAGTGTTCTGTAACCGCGATGATAGGATTGAAAATTTCAAATCAAGGTTAGAGGAAAAAATCAAATTTACAAAAATTAAAAGAATTCTTTTGATCTAAAGAAGTCGATCCTAAAAAGTTGACTAAGTTGAAGATAGCGAGAATTGCGGTGATTAATAAAACTACTTCAGCTCTTAAAATATATTTTGCGCGACAATTTAAGAGCTTTCTAAGCATCTAAAAACATTATACCAGCAAGTTTTGTTTGAACAATCCCCCCCAAATGCGCCCTCGGATCCACCTCCACAGTTAGCGGCCGCCGTAGCCGAGTGTGTAGCGTGTTTGCCTTTCATTCGGTGGGTCCCGGGTTCGAAACCTGACCGGGGCAAGTAACATCAAAAATTATAGAAACTTTTTCCCCCGAAACCTCCGAGAGAATTTCGGCCATGAAAAAACTTGTCACAAATAAACGTTCGTCGTTCGGAGTCGGCGTTAAACTGTAGCCCGTCAAGACGCACACCACAATTTGTAGGAGAAGTGCGGTCAAAATCGTTTATGTGGTTATAGCGCCAATTAAGTAAGTAAGTAATTACAGTCGTCTACTCCAAACTGGCAGTACCTAAGCATGAGGGAAGAATTGAGATACGATGAAAAAGGAAATCAGACAATGCCTATATAATATCGAATCAGCCAAGGTTGCCGCCACATTTTCATATGAAATCAGTAGTTGGATAATTAAATAGAGAACACTTAGTTCGGCGCTTTCCAAAGTCAAATGAAAATTTTTTGTAGAACACTCCGGAAAAAAGTATAATAGTTCAAAATATTTAATATTTAATTTTCAGTTGGTGCTTAATGTAAACCCTCATATCAATTTTTTACCAGAAAACATTAGAAATATTTACATCCTTCGGGACAATCAACTTTGCTTCAGGAAATATCAAATATATGTGTATCAGAAAATACAGTTAATCCTCAGATGCCTCAAACTATAAGTAATATTAAATTGCCAATTCACGCCCCATAGCTTAGCTAAATGAAGGGCTCACAAATCGAATTAAACTCGAATCAAACTAAGACTTAATCAGCATCTTGTGAACTGTTGGGCATTACAGTGCAACAATAACAAAATCACGTGATATGCAATTCGAAGACTGCACCAATAAAATTTCTTTGACACAATGAAAAGCCAAGCCCAACTTTAACAATGCAAAAAAAATTAATTCAATTGAATCTAAAAATATTTAAGTGGTAGCTTTTCAAAAAACCAAAAACTTTTCGTTTGAATTCATTTTTTTTTTGTTTTGAATGAAAGTGCAACGCCCATCCGCCTACCAAATTAACACTTGATTGATTTCTTCACTCGAAATGAATTTAACATATTTTGCAACCGTTTCTTCAAGCTTATGCAACAAACATAAGGAGCTGAGGGCATGTCCAAACAGAAAAAAAACAAAAGAGAGAAAACTAAACAAGCAAAAAAACTTGCAGTAGTGCAAAACCGAAATCCCACGCTGCTGGACATTTCAACTTATTGCAAAATTGTGTCAAAAAGCAGGAAGAAAATGTATTGAGTTTTGTATTTGTTGATGAAATAAACAGAAATGATTTTCACAGCGGTTAGAGTGACAAAAGTTGCGCAAAAAAATCAGCAGTCTCACAGTTCATGCAACAACTGAGTGATGTGTGGCATGTTGCCGATACAAAAAAAATTTGTTGCAAAATTCAGAAAACTAAAAAAAAATTTTTTTAAATTTGTTTACAAAGCAGTTGTCATATGATAGCCAAAACTATTGCTTGTCAGCTTAAATGCAAATTTTTAAAATACAAAATGTATGTAGATATATTTCTTTGTGCTTTTCTTATTTTAATTCCTGCAACTCCCCAAAAGTGTTAGTCGCACTGTAACTGCGTTTGTGTTTTTTTTCAACGTAAAGCGGTGTTTTTTACCCCTTGTGGCACGGTGCCGCATGCGTTGTGCAAGAAATCGTGCCACAAAGGTCTCCGGTCGGTGTCATTTACAATCAGTTAAATAATCGCCCCCTTCTCTCTCTCCCTCTCTCTCTGTCCTTTTTAAGCTTCAGAGGTAGGCTGTGTGAGGCGGCGTAGATACCCATACATATTTACCTAAGAAGTGTATGCGTGTGTGTGTGTGGCACTACCTAATGTGTATGTTTAAGTTTATGCCACAAATCAGAATTGGCACTTTTGGCCAAAATATTGCACCTTCTTTGGTTGTGCAAACAATTGGTGCGGTCGCTGTCGAGAGAGTTGAATACTTTTTATCATCTGGTCCTCATTTGCACTCGTAGATATTTACTTTTTTCTTAAGAGTTCTTATTTATACATATATACAATAAACACGTGCATATATGTGTAATGCCTACAAGGTATATTCCTCTTATTAATTTATTTATTTCGTCAAAAAATTGAGAGTATAAAAAATTTGAGAAAATCGACCACGTTCTTTAATAAATTTTTGAAGTAAAATTTCTTTAGCGGCAATGACTTTTTACATCGCTTAACGAAAGTCGCTTCAGAATCGCTTTACTAATTACTACCACTAATTTTACTAATTTATAACACTAATTTTACTAATTTCTACCACTATTTTTTACTAATTTCTACTACTATTCTTGCTACTTTCTATCAATCTTTTTACTAATGTACTACTAATTACTGCCACGATTTCTACTAATTTTTACCACAATTTTTATTAATGCTATTACTAATTTCTACCACTATTTTACTAATTTCTCCCACTATTCTTACTACTTTCTACCACTTTTTTTACTAATGTACTACTAATTACTACCACTATTTCTACTAATTTTTACCACTATTTTTATTAATGCTTCTACTAATTTCTACCACTATTTTACTAATTTCTACCACTATCCTTACTATTTTCTACCACTTTCTTTTTACTAATGTACTACTAATTACTGCCACGCTTTCTACTAATTTTTACCACAATTTTTATTAATGCTACTACTAATTTCTATCATTATGTTTACAAAATTCTTCCACTATTTTTACAAGTTTCTACCACCGTTTTTTACTAATTTCTTCCATCATTTTTACTAATTTCTACCACTATTTTTACTAAATGTACTACTAATTACTACGAGTACTTTTATGAATTTTTATTACCACAAAGAAGTTTCACTTCTGGATAGCGCACTTAGATGCACGCTTGCTGTTTGTTTATCATTAATTTTATACTGAGTCCAAAATTTAGAACGCTTTTCATAATACGACGAGAAGTTGCCTCGACGAAGCCACACCTATATTTGGGATGGCCGCAATTTATTACGTTTACAGTAGCGAGCAAACCCGATCGTGACCTTTTTACAATATTATCGAGGTTTTTTGTGATACATATTTTTTGTTAATTTCATTTACAAAATAGATATATGGTCAAATAAAAGAAAATCCTTGTATTTTCCAATAGATAAATTGGGTTACGCTATATGACGTTAGGAAGATAATATTTCGAATTTGAAAAACTTTTTGGATAGTTAGTTTTGTGATTGCCTAGCTCAGTATTGTTTGATACGCGCTCAATTTTCGTTTCGTCGATTCCGTTCCGGTAATTTTGGTATCAAAGATACACCACGCCATGGAAGGCCATTGCACAATATATCGACAAAATAACAAAAATCGTCCAGGCTGACCGTCATGGAAGCACTGCTTAGATTATCCAGGAGCTAAAAATTGCACAATGATGAAAAATATCGATCCATTTCTGAAGAGGTGCTAAAAAGTGGCTCCTGTCTATGGCGAAGAATTTTGCTGGTGGGAAATTCGCCTCAAGAGAAGCTTGTGAAAATCGATTGTTCCAGTTATTTGCCAATAGGCACGATGGTTTCTATGAGAGCGGTACTATGATATTATCTTCAAAATGTCAACAAGTTATCGAACAAAACGGTGCATATTGGACGTAAATCGAAACATTCTAACTATGCTTAATTATAACTTCAATTTAATATTAAAATAATGGATTTCCTATCACTTGACCTTGTACAACAAAAACATGAAAAGTTAGCGTTTCAAACTTTATATACAATTTATGAAAACTCAAAAATTCTTAATCAAAATGTGTTAATTTTTTAGAAGAGATTTAAGAAACATTTTAAGTACGCAGCTTAATTTTGGTACAATAAATTGAAAGATTGGATTACCCGCTGGTGTCTTATCATTTTTTTTAAATTTTTGCGCTTGTGAACTTTTGTGCACTAAACATATGCATTTTATTTTTTGTAATAATTTTATATGGCAACAGTTTTACGCATTTTCTATCAAATAAAATATGTGGGTGGTTTGTGGATAAAAGTTTGCAAGGTCGAAATTAAAAAAAAAAAAAACAAATTAAAAAAGAAAATCTACGATAGTTTCTAATCACTACACACATGCACTTTATCATTCTAAAATTAAATAAGCTCTAAAACTATATACACAAAAAATGTCTAAACATTATTTTAAAACATTGAAAATTTTCGATGAAACTTTGAGTTTTTATGAATTTTGTGTTAAGTTTGAAACATTAGTTTACATCGTTTTTTTTTTGTTTTGAAAAAACAAAGTATCTGAAACCTAATAAAAAATCACCTTACGACCGGTTTTGCTCGCCTGTTCAGGACCATTAACTCCACTCCATGAAACTTGTATAATGTCAACCTAGAGATCAAGGGAATACAGGTGATACATTCGGCCCGGTAGTCAATTACAAATATAAGGTCAAAAATAATATAATCATTGTAATCTTTTGTATCAAATGAATCTGAATCATGAGTTAGATATTGGTCGAAAAGTAAGGAATCCATTATTTTCCGAAATATTTTTATAACAACGCGAAATGTTTGTGTCAACAAACAAGCCTCTATTAAAGAAAAGAAACGAAAATGGCATGAGCGCTAACGGTAAAAGCCTTACGAACACAACTGGGTCAATATGACCCTCACATACGAGTTAAGTAATATTTTAATACAGCGTTAAGGACAAACATTTTGCTGATAATTTTAAAAGGGTTGAAAAATTCATATACGATTTCACCATTGAGCTAAAACCCCGGGTCAGTTGTAAGTAAAATTTACCGAAAGACCGAATGAAGGTTAAACAATTTTTCTCACTCATAATTATTATCAAAAGACTTTTAGAACTGTTAAAAAAATTTAAATGACTTTTTAAAGCTCAGCCATCATTTTCTAATTAAAAAGACTTTCACAACATTTTTAAGTGTTATAAATTCACCTGCTTTGAATAAAAAAAAATTAAAAACAAAAACTAAATAAATATGAATAATAACTCTTCAAAATGAACTTCGCTAAAAATGAAAGTGAAAAAAAAATCGCAAATTAATAACTAAACCAATTAATGTTAAATGCACGAAAACTGAAATCTGTGCATAAATCAGGTTAAACCCTCAAAGGAAGAACAGGATAGAAGGCAAAATAACACTTAAAATATATTCACACTTGCATGAACTTCAAAGAGTCAAATCAGAGTGTAGAGCTACCTACGAAAAGAGAAAGGAGGCAGTACTCATTCAAAAAAAAAAAAACCAAAAAAAAATCTTAACGACATGCATGTGATATAAGAAGTTTGTCAGCAACGAACAGATGTGAACGATTTTAAGCAGACTCAAAGCCAAGAAAGCAAATGAGCCATGTTAACAGAGCTGTCAAGGAGTGGCAACTCCTACAAATTGCCCCGAAAAGTGAATGTGCAACAAATGACAGTGATAGAGGCAACACAGGTAGCAACACTACAGTAGCCAACAATAGTCGAAACATCAACAGCAGTACGTCGTTGTAGATTTCACTCATGACAAATGTGATCACATCGCATAGAATATGAAAAGTTGTCTCGAAAATCCATAAAGTGTTGGGCAATTTAATGGGGTTGCGACATTTTTGCAAGTTTTTACTGTTTTTCTTCTTTTTTTTTTGTTTATTGTTTAATGGATTTTTTGTAATGTACAGCTCATTTCCTTACAGAAACTACATAGATCAAAATTTCCAACTTTGTACAAAAATTTGAAAAATTTCTGCAACCTTTTTTATTTGAATTTTTGGAAACAATGCTGGTATGCAGTTTTATAATCCGTACAATTTTTGTATATTAAAGTGCAAGTTCCAAATAGTTGAAAATTTCCGGTGTGACTTATTTATATTATTTACAAATAAAAAATTTTGAGTTTACTTTGTATAGTTCCTGTAGGGAAATGTGCTATAGTTTTATCAAAAAAATAATAAAAGATTAATAAAAATTAATAAACAAACGGAAGAAAAATAGTCAATATATAGCGACTCTATTATATTGTCCGACACTGTATACACGTATGCATGAGCTATTTAAAATAACGGAACTAAATTTTGATTCGGGTACACACTGTTAAAATAACACATGTATAATTCAAATCGAACTGAAAAAGATCGAAAGCTAGAATATCATCGTCCGAAAATATATTAATGTTTTAAAGCTGTGATAAAAAAATAAACTCCCTAAAAACGTATATCACGAGATCATTGTCATTGTCATTATCATTATCATTATCATTATCATTATTATTATCATTATCATTATCATTATCATTATCATTATCATTATCATTATTATTATCATTATCATTATCATTATCATTATCATTATCATTATCATTATCATTATTATTATCATTATCATTATCATTATCATTATCATTATCATTATCATTATCAATATCATTATCATTATCATTATCATTATCATTATCATTATCATTATCATTATTATTATCATTATCATTATCATGACACTGCGGAACAAAACTTTACGATCGGAGATTTTTAAGTCGATTTAGGGTAATTTGGGGGCGCTGATTACGAAAATAATGTCAGTTTTGTCGAATTGGCTCTAGTTTTTCAGATAAAGGCTTTTAAATATTTCACGAAAAAACCTAATTAAAAATACTAGTATGGATTTAAATTATATTTTTATTGCGCGCCTGTATAAAAATAATACAAAAACAAAAAAAATATATTCTTTTCATTAATTAATTTAAAAAAAAAATACAAAAAACTTTTTCTGTAGGACCTCCTATGATGTCGGTGCTCAGGACAATCCCGTAATAAGTTCCAGCAGTAGTCTGCCATCATGTGGTCGTCCCATCGACCTTGGTATCTTCCTTCCATTATTTTTATGTCCTGGTGGAATCGTTCTCCTTGTTTGTTCCTCGCTGTAATCACAGGGGTTGTCCGGGAATTTGTCCAAACGACTATGTAAATAATGTAATTTAATGCTCATTTTAGCTCCTAGTTTGCGAAAATTGAGTAGCATATCAGCAACTAGTTTTGTATAGTCTGGTGATTTATGATTTCCCAAAAAATTTTTGACTACATTAACAAAGCTTAGCCAAGCTTCAGATTCAATTTATGACATATGGTTTAAGAATTCAATGTCTTTTAGAAGGGTACGAATTTGAGGACCATCGAAGACTCCTGCTTTTAATTTTTACATACTAAGGACTGGAAATTTTTTGCACACACATATTCGAAACAGTCACCCAATAAAAAATTCACCATCTTCAAGTCCACGCATACTGACCACTTATGTTGTGCATACAAAATCTTTGCTAAAACAATTTTTACATTTTCGTATTCTTCTTTTAGTTTGGAACCGAAGCAAGTTTATTTCCGTTGTGTAGCAACACACATTTCAGACTTCCTTTTGAGCTATCTATAAAAAGCCTCCTATGTTCGGGATTATATTCGGAACTGGGTCATATAATTTTTTATCATTAATTTCTTAAGTTTCGTTTATCTCAAGAACTAGAGCCAATCCAAAAAAAGTAAAAACACAGTTCGTAAGCCTGCTACTAATGTTAATAAGAACTATTAACAAAATCATGACCGCATGTTTTTTTTTTAATTTTTGTTACGCAGTGTTATCATTAACGATATCATTTTTCGTCATTATCATTGCCATTATGATTATCAATAGCATCATGATTCAACGAGAAGAAAGACCACAACTTCGAACATATAAAGATACATCCTTGCATACTAAAATACCGGAATATTTGCGTACTTACTATCCACACTTGGACCACACAAATAAATATCAACTCAGATGCCAATGATTAACTGTTTGTGGCAATAAAATAAGCACCAATTGCCAAAAAGCTTTAGGCGCGATTGACAGACGACGTTGTACGAATGTTGTGTAAGACGAGTGGCAATAACATTTTTTACTAAACCCAAAAACAAAAAAAAACGAGAAAAAAACCCCAAATCAAAAGACGCGAGTGATCTTCGCCTTTCCGCAGGCATATTACAAATTGCTTGTAATTACTACGAAATCTTGCAAATTTAGTGTGATAAAGTGAAAGCGTGTTGAAATGTGGCACGATAGTTGCCACAAGCGACGAAGAGGGTAACCAGCATGAGGAACCTATCGTAGCTGTCAGTGCAAGCGGTGAGCGGAGGTGGGAAGACTACTGAGCCATCGATCGAATGCGAACTGTGTTACCGCGCCAAACAGCGGCGACGAGCGCCAATGCCAATAAAATTTGCAACGCTTCGTGGCAATAAAAATGCGCGCGCCAACTAACAATGGTTGACAGCTGCAACAACAACAACAACACACATACACACACACAAAAGTCAGCTGCCACTGCAGTAGCATTACAATTCAATTTGCCACAAAATTGCCGTAGCAGCATTCGACTTTATTATTGTTGCAACAGTAGCGCTTTCCGGGAGGCGCTGCATTACTACTGCATTGTTCTTATTGCAGTCGCGAGCTAGTTCTAATTAACTGTTATACTTATGCGCGCGCTCAACATGGACGGCGGTAGTAAAATAGTTGCGCACGCACACACAAACGGAAGGTGTTGCAACTTGTTGCGCGCGGTTATTGGGGGTGGGGTCTCAGGGAGGGGGGAGAGTAGAGAATGTTCGCTGCAATTGTGGCATAAAATTTATGAACCCCAAGAGCAGAGTGTCGCCACGTTGAACTTACGAGTCGGTGAACAACAAAAGCAGCGTCTGTTGCAAGCGAGCGACATTACGCTGAACGGTGGTTAGAATGCTGCTGTTGTTTTTGTTGCTGCTGCTGCTGCTGCTGTTGCCATTGCCACAACCAATTTACGCGGATCTCTACGCTAGAGCGATGGCATCGTTGCTTCAATCGATTATGCAGCAGCCGGTCATTGTTTGTTGTTGTGTGCCACTATCTCTTTTCCTTCTAACGGCCACCTTCCCCGCTCCCACCGCTCGCGGCCAATTGTCAGAGAATACCATTCATTGGCAACACTTTCCGGCCAACAAGCAATCGCCGCCTTGCAGGCCAACAACAACTGCCACACCGATTGCTCAATTGTCGCTGTGCCACAAAAATCGATTTATATTTATTGTTATTTTTATTTGTATGTCGTTTTGATTTTATTTTTATTATAACTATTTTACTGCAAAAACAACAAATTTGCAAATTTGGCCCACTAACTTGCCGCCGTCCCCTCCCGAAGCTGTTACCTCCAGCCAGTTGGTAGATCGTTCGGTTGCTCGTTTGACGGTTGGCGGTAATTTGTAAGTGGAGCAATCGATCGCTTAAATGATTAACTTCGTTGTTGCTACTAATTGTGCAACATGTTGCACGCAAATCGTTAACTCCGCAACATTAACGCTGAGGTGGTAATAAAGTTTAAACAATGAAGTTTAGCGAAGGTGTCGCCCGCCATTCTTTGTTGCAGCAGCGAATTGACAATTGGGCCTATGATTCGCCCCTATCTCACCCAAAAAGTACATACGGTGAATTCGACTAATACCTACATAAGTTAGCGCAATTATTTTCTGTGCGACTCTATAGTGGTGAATGTCGTATGAAATTTGCTGAATCTTTAAGAGTTTTCGTCTAAACATTACATAAAAAATGTTTGAAATAAAATTAATAAAGTGGGGAAGAATTTTCTGAGAAGAAAGTTTTCAGTCCTAAAATGTGTTAACTTGAATTTTTTATGAGGAACTAGCTGGTCCGGCTGGCTTCGCTACACCCTACAAATAAATATTTTAAAATTTGTTCAAATTGAACTGTGAATATGGCTGATAAAAATATTTCGAATCCACAGCTATCTATCGTTTAATTTTTAAAATAAAATATTTTTATTTATATAGGTTTTTAGAAATACATCGACACCAGCGCCACCTGTCGGCATTTTTGTTTTCACATATCAACACCTTTGCAAATACATCCCTCAGCTTTGAGGTCAATCGTTTTCCTACCTATATTTATAATAAAAATCAGTTTGACTTTTCCAACAGGTGGCACCCTTCTCAAAAATATAGGTATGTACCTTGAGCTCGCCAAGGCAAACCTTTTTAAACTCATATTAATAATTTGTATATACCTGTGTATGATTTAATAAAATTTGACGTTTGAAGTAGGTGGCATCCCACTCCTCGCCGAGCAGAATGTGTGACACCCATATTTTAATATTTCATATATCTTGAGTAAATTCAACTTTTCAAGTAGGTGTCAACCCTCTTCCAAACATAAAATACACTTTACGGCCTATTCTCATACCTACCAAATATACATACACACAAAATTTCATAAAAATCGGTAGAGTCGCCTCAAAGAAGTTCGACCACAAACAGCGGGACGCGAGATTTTTACCTACCTTTTTAAGTAACCCAGACGCCATACTCCACATTCGGCTCACTAGAGGTCATTAAAACTCAAATAAAAATAAAAAACAATAATGTTTCGCTGGATACCCCGGCGATCTAACGCATTTAAATCGCCAAAGATGTATCCAGGAGAGAGTGACTTGATATTAAAAACCAGTGTTCTTAGACTGTCAACTTTCAAAGATCGCATTGGTTAGTAGGTAAACAAAGATCAGTAAGTAGATACTTGGAGGAATACGCGAAGCCACGATGCAGGCGATGTAGCAATGCTGGCTTCGGATCAGTTACTTTCGATTGTAATCGATATTAAGGGTCGAGCGCTAAGGACGGTGGATTCCTGGGTCATAAACTATTTTTTTGGTGAGAAAACTGAGAAAACTGAATTTATGCTTTTCACAAGTTAAACAAAAGGGCTTGATTTCACTAAACTAAAGCTTCGAAGATTGGAACTGGGTACACCAAACTTAATTGGAGGCTGAAAAAAGTGTGATTGATAGCCTCAGTGTCTCTCTATGTTGCTAAAATAATGTTAGACAAAATATGGGGCTTATAACAAAAAATTGTACACTGGATTTACGCAGCTATAGTCCGAACTATATTATCTTATGAAGGGCTAGTCTGCTGGCAAGCCCTTATTAAGAATTAAGTTGTTAAGAAACTATTTAAAAGGCAGCAGCCTGGCATACCGGGTGCTCTGAGATCCTGTCCATCGAATGTTTTGAACGCTCTGTTCGATTTATTACCGATAGATATCTTTATCGAAATCTCAACTGCTAACAGCGCTACTAGACTGCGTTGCCTTGGGGTTTTGGAAGGAAAAGCGAATCCGGGGCAACTCCAGTCTCAAAGCCCTGCCACCTGCGATTAAAGCGCTGCCCACTGACTATACCCTGAACAAGACCTGAGTTAATCACAAACCCGCACGAAATTCCTTGCCCAGATGGACTGGTTAGATCCCAACTAGTGGGCACGTGTAGAAGTGAGCTGTCACGTACGAGATTACCCAAACTTTGAGTTTTAGAAAGTTTATGATTTTTTGACGTTACGACATCTTGTGAATCCCCTATACATTTAACACTCAAATCTGGTACAATATAACACTTGGGTTAAAGTATTTATTTGCTTCACCTATGCTAGAATAAAATATGTACTGAAGCTTTGCTTTTTCTCACTTTTGGGTACATATTTACTATGTAAAGCAGTAGCAACAGTTTTTGATGTCTGACTTTCATGGCTCCATTTTAAATTTTTAATGTAATGTAATTTCTCAATTGTTCTAAAAAAACTTAGGTAAAATAGTTAGTATAGCTATACAAAATTGTCATGAGAATGCAAACAGATTTGGAGGTTTAACTAAATAGATCTGGAATCATTCCGCCACCAGACAACGACCCTGAAATTGTTGCAGAATGTTATTAGGTAATACTAAGTTCTGTTATGCATAGTGATCGAGTCGATCATGTTTTAAGTCAAGTAGATGAATGCAACAACCTAAAAACAATGTGAAAATTATGCAGTTACAATTTTCAAATAATCAGTATCTGTTTTCTGAAAAATTATATTAATATAAGTTATAATCGAAATATTAAAATTGTATATGCGACATCGGTGTTATCGGTTTGAAAACAAAAATGAAGAGCTCGAAAATTTTAGTTTCACCAATGATCAAAGATACATACATACATATCTATGCTTACAAGTTTGCACACTTACCTACATAAACTGAGTTACTGAGTGGCTGAGTTGTTTATTCAACTAGCGTTCATGTGACGATCGCACATACTCAAAGTTGCGCCTGAATGTAGGCAGCGAAACATATTAAAAGTATTATGTTGAAAATATTATGCTTACTTTTCTAAATACCTTGCCTGATTTTAGGCTTTCCATTTAATGTTCAATGAGTGATCTTCGTATGATCTTGCGTCAGGGAAAACGCAAATGTGTTGGTGGCAATTTTTTTTTTAATGAAAAAATAGCTGGAGGGTATTAAAAGTTGATAGTGAACTTGATTGGTAGTTATTTCATACTTATCTGTATTAAATTAAAATTATTTAAAAAATTAGCTAACACGTTCGTTATTATAACCGCCACATCAAAATAAAAAATAAATAAATTTTTTTAGAAACTACACTTTTCTTGCTACGGGACAATACAGCTGTATAACAATATATGTAAATCAATAGTTTTTTCAAAATTTACAGGTACACAGTTTTGGTTCATTCAATTTCAGTATAGCAAAGTTTTGGTCTGAAATTGTTCAATATTTGCGTTCGTTTTTAATAGTTTTCTTTTTATTTTTGTTGACTGTTTTGAGAATTTTCTTCCAAAACCAATACATATTTTTTTTTAAATCAAATGCCAAATTCTGAAGACCGTTAGAAAAATACTAAAAATAAAAATACTAAAAAATAATTAGAAATATACTTATAAATATTAACGGTTGTTTTTTAATTTTAGTTGACACTGTTTTGCATTAAACTAAAATAATTCATAAAAATGCATATCTGGAAATTTCGAAAAAAAAGATTTTATTAAAAATCTGAATCTTTCGAACCAAATTTTTTTGCAATTTCGTAAATGTCGTACAAGGTTTGAAACCTGTATCCGCATGCAAAATATTTTTAATCGATTTTGTTTGTGAGGCATTGCAAATAATATATTTTCTAATATTTCTTATGCGAAATATTTTTAGCATGGGAAATATTGTAAAAGGCTTTATTTGTAATGCTACACCAAGAAAATCGTATTAAAACCAACTTATAATGGATATGTACATACTTATTTGTTTAGCTCATTTGTCAATATTTTAAAATAATACAAAAAAGTTTTTGCCAAATGATGTTTCTTTAATTCCAGCAATTGCAATAAAATTTTTAAAAGTTTTTACTTCGCCTACAAACAAAATTAAATTTCTATTTAGGTCATTCGATAATGTTAACAAAGATATATACTTCTTCAATATACAAATAAAATGCACATTTCAGTCTAAGCGTATTTATATCAGGTGGTGTCGAATGCCCAACAACAAAACTCACATATAATTTATTTTTGCTCTACGGCTTGAGCTGTCAAAGCTTATATGTATTTTGTTTTTGCTTTCATGGCATCAGCTCTCAAAGCCGTAAAAGCAAAAACGAAATAAAAAACCGAATATCAAAAAGAAACAAAATACATGCAATTTGACATTTCTAGCCGTGAGACGAATTCGATCAGCTGTTTATTCAACTCCACCTTACATAAACTCACCATAATTTTAGAATTAAAATTTTATGAGTTAAACCCTCTGTTGTATGCATTTATAAATCTATATAGAGCTGGTAAAACAAAATCAGCATTTTTTATATAATTGTAAAAACCCTGATTGTATTTTGTAAAACTTTTTCTTATTTTAATAATTCCTTATGTAGATAAATATTTGCCAACGTATTTAATGGAGCTTTTTTCTCTCTTTTCAGGTAAGACAAAAAGATTTCAATACTCTATTCGAAGAGCAGGGAAATAAAACAATTGGTAATGTATTTATATACATAGGTAAAAAGCCAAATAATATCTGCGTTGTAAGTTGTCATTTTAATCACTTAGATATTTTATTTTATCAGTAAATCTTATTTGATTGATTTGTCAAAGTATCCTAGTATTTTGGTTTAGTATTGGAAAGGCTTAGCTCGGCACCGTTTCCGTCTTTGGGCTCTTGAAAAACTTGAGGAATATCCACTGTTTTCGATCATAATTTTTTTATCAACAATGTGACCATTTATCTCTCAAGGCTATCTTAGTAAATTGTCACATTTGAAATGAAGGCCCACTTCAAGAAGTACAGAAGCTGTGATTACATATAGAGAAATTTGGGGTTTGGTGTGGTTTATGAGCTGGTGGAATCATCGCCGCATATATTTCTTCAAAAATGAGGCCGACTGGAGCGTAGAGCGTTACTGTTAACGGCGCATTGTGAGATAACGCCCGAAATCTCAGCGACATTTGATTCCGACAAAACAGTCCTACTTGCAAAACAGGACGAGCAACTATGATTTTATTGCAAGACTAATTTCTTGAATTGGAAAAACAAGGCGAACGTTGTTCTGCCTATATTTTTTATTGATTGCCCTTTGCTTATGTAACCAGGAAACTCATTTCGGACTCTGCCACATATAACAGGTGGCTACCTTCTCAAAAATATAGGAATGCTCCATGCCCTCGCCGAGGCAAACTGTTAGACACCCATACTTTGCTATTCCATATAACTCAATTAAATTCGACTTTTCAGGCCGGTGGCAACCCTCTCCAAAATTTAGCTCGCTTTAAACCTTTTCCTCAACAAAACGAACCGCGGTGTCTACCCGTATTTTACAATATTATTGTATGTGCTTGGCTATAATTTAATAAAATTGGACGTCTCAAACTGGTGGCATCCCGTATTTTACTATTTCGTATAACTAACTTGTCTATAATTTCATTAAATTCCACTTTTCAAACACGTGCCAACCTTCATAGCTGTAAGCGTTGGGCATTTTTTCTGAGACAAACCGGTAGACATCCATATTTTAATATTTAATTTAACTTATGTGTATAATTTTGTTAAATTTGAATTTTCGAAAAGGCGGAAACCCTCTTCAAAATATATCAATCAAACTTCTCCTCTGCAAAACAAACCGTTTGACGCCCATATTTTACTATCTCATAACACTTATGTATAATTTTAATAAATTCGAATTTTCAAGCAAGTGGCATCCCTCTATATGCTATAAACCTTCTCCGCAGCGAATCGTATAGTATGGCATCCACATATACATACATATAATACATGTAATCTAACTTGCTTACAATTTAAATAAATTGAACTTTTCAAACAGGTGGAAACTCTCTTCAAATTACCAATGCATCTTCTTCCCGAAACGAACCGTTTAACAGCCATGTATTAATATTTTTGTGTAACTTCCATACACTTAAATTAAATTCGAATTATCAAGCAGGTGACAACGCTCTCAAAATTATATGTACAAATCTTCTCCTTGCCGAGACCAAGCGTTTGAAATCCATATTTTAATATTTCATATGATTCGTGTATAACTTAATTTTAATTTTGTAAACAGGTGGCAACCATCTTCAAAATATAGCTTGCTATGAACCTTCTGCTCACCGAAACGAACCGAGTGATACGCTTCTGAAACAGCTGGCAGCCCTCATAAAAAGTTAGCTATGTACCTCTTTTCGAAAACGAACCACATAATTTAATGTTTCATATAACTGGTGTATATTTATATCAAATTTGATTTTTCAAGCAGGTGGCAACCCTCACCTCAGCTTAAAATACACTTTATGACCTACTCTCATATGTACCTACCAAATATACACACATTCCAAAATAATCGGTAGACCCGTTTCGGAGTAGTTGGGCCACAAACGCTGTGGCACGGGATTTACATTAAATAGATACATTTGTATTTGATTTTGAAAAGTTTACAAAACAAAAATTTTTTTCACAGTATTCATAAATTAAAAATTTTCAGAAAACAATGTGCAGCCAAAGCTTCTTAACAAAACTGCAATGAAATTTTCCACCATCTTCAACAAGCAATCACCGTACTTGAAGTGGATAAAAAAAGGATGACTTGCAAAATATGAAATAAAAATATAATTGAAAGTAATTTTACTGCAATAGCTTTGCTGCTCCCTAAACAACTTCTACTTTGACCTATTTTGTTGAAAAATACAAATTTTATTAGCAGCGCTGCAAAGTTTGATTTTCAACTGCTGTTTGTTTTTTTTTTTGTGTAGTGTTTATTTATTTTTCGGGTGGCAGAGCTTGGCGTAATTTTTAAAATATGCAAAAATGTTGCACAAATAGTACGATTGCAAACTATAGTTGGCCATAAGCATTTATTGCAGGTATAAGTAGTGTATGTTGCTGTTGTTGTTGTTGCTCGTGTTGCTGCTACTGCCACCGTCAATGCTGTAATAGCCAGCTACACCAGCAGCTACCATTAAATAGATAGTATTTATATATTACGAGTGCTGCAGATGTTGTTGTGATTTGTTTTTGCTGTTGCTGTTGCTGTCGCCGCCACCATGCGCTGTTGGCCACTTTTCCTGCGGCGTTTTGAAACATCTTAAGTAAAATAATTTTTCCATCTGCGCAATGATGGAAAAGCGGTCAAGTAAATGAGATGGCAGTGCTAGCAAAGTGATTACACACACACACACACACACACAAACACACACACAAACACAAATACAAACAAAGTACCATGGTTGTGTGCTAGGAAAATTGATGCGTCACGTTGTTGCTGCTGTTGCTGCAGTCCAACTTTAATTATGTCGCAATGGGTTAAGTAAATAAATTTGGCAGCAGCAAGCGCAAACTGTCTTACAATTCGACTAATATGTGTTGTTTACTTTTTTTCTTCACAAATTTCTTTAAAATTGAATTATGCAACTTGCAGTCAGAAAGTAAATAGTTAAATGAAACTTAGTGACAGTAATTTTATGTTTTGCTCTACTCAATCATCTTAGTTGTTAATTTTTGGTTTTAAGCTGCCTTTAAATTAGGGCTTCGTAGCGGCTATTTTATTTTATAGCTACGGTTTATTTGCTGTCGATTAAATAAGAATTAATTGTGAAGGAAGATATTTCGCAATCGAGTTAATCGTTGATGGCGTAAATATAATAAATAGTTGTGACTGTTGGTGAGCAGGGGTTTTCAATTATCACCACAATTAATTAATTTTATGTTTCTTTGGATATTTGTACAATTATATTCAAATGTAAAAAGCGTTAAACAAATTTCTATTAAATTGCTCTTTAACAATAATACATTAAACAAATTGCAAGCAAAAAATTTAATGAAATTGAAATAAAACAAATTAAATTATGCTAAATTAAATTAAAGTAAACTAGATTAGTTTAAAATAAATAATAAGTACTTAGGTACGGCACAATGAAATAAATTAATTTACATTGAACTAAACTATATTAAATTGAATAAAACCAAACTAAATTAAACTAACCTAATTTGAATGAAATTAAACTAAATCTTCTTATATATATAAAAATCTCGTGTCACGGTGCTTGTGGTGGAACTCCTGCGAAATGGCTCGCGTGACTTTTATGATATTTCTTATGTATATTGGGTAGGTATATTTTGTATGCCTGGAAACTATTTTTAATTATATTATACACAAATTATATGAAATATTAAAATATGGGGTCAACCGGTTAGTCTAAGGGAGGGAAAGGTTCATACATTTATTTTCGAAATGGATGCCACCTGTTTGAAACGTAAATTATATAAAATACTAAAATGTGAGTATCAAACGGTTCGATTTGCCGAGGAGAAGGTTTATACCTATACTTGAGAGAGCGTTGCCACCTGCATGAAAAGTCAAATTAAATCAAATTATACACAAGTTATATGAAATACTAAAATTGTGGGTGTCGAACGGTCCGGCAAGAAGGTTTATAGCTAACTTTATGAGGGTTGCCACCAGTTTGGAAAGTCGAATTCAATAAATTTATACACAAGTTATATCAATCATTAAAATATGTTTCTTTAGGAGAAAGTTGAAAAGGGTGACCACAATAAAATAAAAAAATATATTCAGAAAAACGTCTGTCGCCGGTTTCTGCTAGTTAAACTATATTAAATTTAATGATATAATGTGAAGTGAAACAAAATAAAATAAAATAAATTAATTAAAATAAAATTTTACTAGACCAAAGTACCAATTAACTAAAATACATGAAAATATAAGATTATTCAAATAAAATAAATGAAATTAAAAAAAAAAATATCGGACACTTTAAACATAATAAACCAAACTAATAAAGAAAATTATAATAACATAAATTGAAGTAATGTTGGAAATGGCACTCCTGCTACGCTATCCATTTTCACATCCTTTTTTCTTCCTTACGTTTACCTTACTCTATGGCTTTTAAGTCGTTGAATACGCCACATCTGAAACAAAATAAAGTCTACAAAAGTTGAATAAAATAAAATAAAATAAATAAAACCAAAAAATAAATTTTATATATATATAAATTAAATTAAGTGAAATACAATAAAACAAATTACTTAAAATTAAATTGAAAAGAATTAAATAAGAAGCTATCAATTATAATAAAATAATATGAAATTAAATAAGATAGGATAAAACAATGGCCGTTGCATTTGCCGGGGCAAAAAATATAGAAAATATTTCTCTATTACCGGTCGCCTTTCGGCAGATACTGGTAAACCTTTTTTTATATTTCTTCTTCTCACAAAAATCATTTGATGTTCGGAGTCGACGTAAAACTGTAGGTCCCTCATTTTTTGTAACAACATCAAGATGAACACCACAAATTGTAGGTGAAATTCGGCCAAATATCAAAGTATATGAAATAAACGCTAAATTATTATTTTTATAAATATGTCTCGAATTTTGGAGAGCGAACTGAGCTTAATTGGGGATACTGCTTTAGGAAGCCAACTTGAACTGTTTTTGTGTTTTTTTTTTTTTGTAGCAAAAGCAGGACTCACCCATTCTATATGTTATTTTTCTTCATATCATCGCTTTTACGCCTCGCTGCTGAAGTTACCCATTGGGGAAATGAAATAAAGAAATATAAATAGTTAACAAAATTAAAAATAAAACAACTAACTTTAAACCAAATAATACCAAATACAGTAAAATAATATAAACTAAACTACACCAAGATAAAAAAAAATGGCACTCAATAATAAAAAATAAAGTCAAATAAATTAAATTAAGCAAAAATATGAAATACATAATTTAACATCGGAAACTTAATTCAAATAAACTAATATGAAATTAAAAATATAAAAAATCAATGAATTAAAAGTTAAAAGATTTTTTGAAATCAAGAAGATGAAGAGAAATTAAAACGAAATGAAAAAAAAATTAATAAAGAAAAATAAACTAATGCCACGCGTTTCTAACGTTATCGATTGCTTTTCAAATTTCCCTGACTTCAATCGATGGATTGTTAGAAAAATACAATTCATATTCAAAATTAGTATTGCAACTGCAATTTTCGAAATTTGAAATGGATGTTCTGAATTTTTAATAGAAATTCTGAATTTGTATTGTATTTTTCGGAATTCATAATGGAAATTCTGAACTTGAATTTGTAATTTTCTGAATATGGAATGGAAACTCCGAATATGAATTGCAACTTTCTGAATTGAAACTAAAAAAGTGTAGAAACACCGAAAAAAAAGAATTGTATTGTGAAAATTCAGAGCGATTACCGGTTCGTTCGTTCGGTGTGTATGGATAATATGTCATGAAATATATTTCAAAATATAGTAGAAGATACATATAGTTTTCATTTGTAGCACTTTAGTAATTACCTATTCATCCCCATGATTATATGTAAATTAATTAATCGTGTCATCAAAGTCTTTTACAATTACCATACGGATCTTTGATGTGATCTTTATTAAAATTAAAAAACTATGGTACATTACCTATGTATGTATTTATTGCATGCACACACTACATATGCACATACATATATAAATCCACAATCACGTACAGAAATGCAAAGTCAATGAGCAACATTGATTTGTTACTATTTACTCGTAAAAAGGAAAATCAAATTGCAACAAATCGACTGCCAATAGCGCCACACATCAACGCTTTTTACGGCCAACACAAAACCAAAGAAATTTCAATCAATGTCAAATAAGAAAGAAGCAAGACAGCCGCGCCACCGGTGGTCCGCCATTGGTAATAGTGGAACAGTTGCACTTACACACATAGTACTTACATACATCCACACACACACACTTGGATTTTGTGCCTGCTAATCAGCGGTGTTGCACATCAGCGATGTTGCAACATTTTGAACGAATGCGACAACATTAATGTTGTATTAGTAATTTGTTGTGAAATTTATTGCATGGCAGCGTGTCAAAATGCACTACGCAAAATCCAGCATGCAACATGCTACATGCCACAGCATGGCAGATGCCACACAAGTCAGTGAAGCAGCAAAGAAATGGCAAAAAAAAATTTAAAAAAAAAACGGAGTTACGGAATGGCTACAATACAATTGGCACGCAATGCGTGATCGCCAAAAAAAAAATAAAACTTAAAAAATAAATCGCTGTTTTTTGGCACTCGTTTTTTTGTATTTGCTCTTATAGAGGACGTGGTTCGAACAAAGCGTTGAGTTCCGCATTGGTTTGCTACTCTTGATGGTCCGGTGGCTTCTGCGCATGCGTCGCAATTATCAACTCCTCTTGACATTCAAAATTTCCTGTAAGGACTTCCGCAGTTGTGGGAAAGTATTATAGATGTGCAACAAAACTTTCGGTGCGTCATTATTGTATTGTAAATAGTAATCAATTTTCATTGGAATGGCTTAGAAGCAAACAGTGGCAAAGGCGCACAGTAAAAAAAAAATTTATTCCAAAAAAGTATTTCAGTTTTGGGAAGGGGTTTCAAAAACACTGTTGATTTTTGATTTTTTTTTAATTTTTAAGGTCGAAATATTTATTATATTTAACGTCAAAAAATGTGCAAGACCGTCCGTGGATGATAATTTGATTAAGTTTCAAAAATTTTGCACAAAGTTTTAAATTTTCTTTTATGTGATTTTTAACCAAATTTTTATAAAAAAAATTAGCGAAAAAAATTTACCAAAAAGCATTTTAAATATTGTAAAAATATAGCATATGATCAGTTGTTTGAGTCACTGTATGTTTAGTATATTGGGGTCAATTCTGTATAAGTAGAAGTTTATCCAGAACGTAGTTGGGTAAACGTATCGCGGGTCTCCCGATTCAACTCGAGCTCTTTGATTGAACTACCCTGACGGTCCAGATTAATATCGTTTAAGGCCAGTCTGTTGTTCGACGGGTGTAGCAGTTGTTGTACGCATTGCTTCACCTGGTAATCCATCTCAATGGGTTGTACTTGGAAGGCAGCTCAGCTTTTCTGTACCTTTTTCAGTTTTAGCACAGAAAGTTGCAATATAAATTCAGAAAGTTGCAATTAAAATTCAGAATTTCCATTTTAAATTCAGAAACTTACAATACAAATTAATACCGTCCCCATTCATATTCAAACTTTCCATTTCAAATTCAGAAACTCTCATTTCAAATTTAGAAAGTTACTATTAAAATTCAGAAATTTTAGATCTCTCTAGTAACATCCCAGAAGTTTAGATAAATGAAAGTTAAACTACTATGGGGAAAGTAAATCACAAATATGAAGGTCTTCTTTCTTTAGATTTTTAATCTCGAAATACGGTGCAGGGAGGCGCTATCGGATACCTAAGGCTGAGGGAATTCCACTGACCACTCTTCTGGCTATTTGTGAGCCAACAGTACTGGTCGTTCTTCCCTATCGGTGCTGGAAGAGATCCGTGCATAGAAGCCGGTCTCAAAGATAAAAGATGGGGTAGCATGGTACCGGGGTTTTCACTTGTTCGAGAAACTTTCAAAATTGAATTAGGCTTCCAAATATTGGCGTGGGCAAGCAAAGAGGTTTGGAAAGTAATTCCATACGGAACTGTGTTGTTGCCTCCTTTCCCTGAATATGGCTGATCAAGCCCAATGAAATTTCAGTTATATATACAGTGACTCGAACAATTCACTACGATTTTTTTCATAATAAATTTTTGTTTTTGCTAATTTTTGCATAGAAATGTAGTTCCTTACATTTACATATTCATTTTGGGTATACAGTTTGTAGTTCGTTCAATTTTAGTAGAATAATATGCGGGTCTCAATGGGTGGAAAATTCTTGTTGATTTTTTTTTAATATTTTAAAATTTTGTTTCATTTAACGCATGCAGCATATATGGCAGGAAATCAACCGTAACTTATATAAAACTCAATTAGAAAATATATGTATGTACCTAAATTTCATGATACCTAAATTTCAACAAATTGTCTAAAGTCAACTGAAGCTCTGCATACCCAAAAGATTTTTAAAAGTTCGCATTAAGAAAGTTAAATTTTGATGCATATTTTGTTGAATTTATGTAAATTTTGTAGAAAGTTTTGAAGTTTTAATGTATGTATATAAGTATGTATTTTATTTTACTACAAATCAAAATTTGAATAAAAAACTTTTTTTTCCAAAAATTTTTTTGTATATTTTTTATGAGAAATCAACAACAATTTTTAACTTTTCAAAACTGAAATATGTATGTACATGTAAACAAGCTCTTTGCTGCTATAGCATCACAGAGTAAAGTGAGGGAAGTAAACTTAAATTGCCTTTTATAAATAAATTCACTTTCACAGGATATCATACAATAACAGTTCATTGTAGTCAATATATTGAAGGAGATTAGCATGAAATACAAATAAAACAAGTTTTTTTTTTATTTATTTGTTACAATCTTAGGATATAAGTTATATTTACTATATGAAGGGTCGCCTCAAATAACGTTTTTTTTTTGTACCCCTTTCCTTTGGGCAAATACAAAGATACAAAATGTTACAAACTTTATACTTTGACTCTAACAGTATTGAAATAAAAAAGGTTTAAAAAAAATTTTAACTGGATATGTGCACTGTGATGTCGGATAACTTGGTACATATCGACTTTCCTATACTCGTATTGCCGACGCAGTCTCGTGTTATTGAGACTGCCCATAATGTAAGATCGACTAGCTTCCGAACCCCACTGTATAAGAGGTTGGAAAGGCTAAATTTTCCAAACCGCGTTTTAGGCGGTCGCAAGGTACGAGCTTTCGAGCTACTGTTCGTTGGAGGAAGAAGCTGAAACTCTTAAATTTATTGCGCACACGATTGCGTTTGTTCTGTGGCGTTTGATTGACCGAATGTTCGAAACGTCGGAGGTTCCGATCTATTTTATGGCGCAGGGTGGAAAGGCCGAGTCTTCACGCCTACACCCGCAGGGCGACGAGAACAAGCTTTCGAGCCGCTGCCTGGTGGAGAAGTAACCTCGAACTTTTCTATTTGTCGTTCGTTCGGTGACATTTGGTGGAATTTCAGTAAATATCTTGAAAGATATTAGCGCGAAATACATATATAAATTAAACAACAAAAAATTTTTGAATTTGAAATTATTGTACAATAAGAAAAGTCTTAATGTGGTATACGCTTTTTGTCCTGTGCAAAAAAAAAACAAAAATCCATTGGTGAATGCCAACTGCATGTTAGCTTCAAAATATTCTGCAAACATTTATGTTTAACTAAGTTTACTTTTTTTATCACTTTCCTCCTTGCATTTACAACTTGTTTCACATGCCGCATAAGAAATATTGTCACTTTTACTTTAGCGACGCAATGTTTTATTCAGCAACACCCCCCACAAGCAGGCGATGTGTGTAAAATTTTAAACAACTGATCGCGTTGCCAACTGACTACCCGTTAGTTTATTTAAGCAGCTTAAATTCAAAATAGAAAAACGCCGCTAAGCGCCCACACTCCGAAAATTTCATACCACTCTGTAAATAGTGTGCTCCCAATGAGCATGAAATGCTGAAAGCGCCAAGAGAATTTTTTATGCGGGAGAATCCATTCACCAACATTGGCGCGCTCCGTCCAATTGATTTTAGTGCGGTGTGGCAAATGCATCGCTGAGCTATGTGGAGTAAATAATGTACGTCTGCACCTTGGCAAATTTCTGTTGTGTTTCGTAGACCGGTCGTCCGGCGCTCAGCAGCTTTGTTTGGCAAGTAAGTAGGTACTTTGGAAGAGTTGCGTTGCCGGTTTATGAATTTTATTTATTATCAGCACTTTTGTGCTCACGCTCTTGGCGATTTCACGCGAGCAGTCAGTTTATAATTTAAGCTGATTTGCTGCGAGTACGGTGAGCACTAGTGGCAGGGCTAGAGCTCCAATAGCTAGTAGGAGACTTCTTTTTCCACTAGCGCTCGCTCTAACAAAATTCACTTACAATAAATATCAAAATGCCGCTCTCTACCTGTGCGCCACTCCGAATTTCTGTTGCCTTTATTTCGGAGTTCTTCACTTGCTTCCACTCAATCAACAAAACGCTTGCTCTCTAAACAAACAATTTTTTTTCAGCCACTTACATTTTTTTTTTTGTTAGCCATTTGTTGGACTCACTTTGGTCGCTTGTGCCTCAAACGAGCAGCGACTGTTGACGCGTTTGCACGAGCGAATCGGCGCGTACGCGTTTACATTGAATTTCAGTTCTCGAGTCGAGTTTTTCGAGCGAAACCAATACGAATTAAAAAAAAATTGTTTGAGAAAAAAAAGCGATTTACAAAACAGAAAATCTAACCGCGAATTTCTGCGTACAAAAGAAAAAAAAACAGAACTTCACATCTACGCTTATAGTGTGTTGTTGTTTTTGTTGAATGAGACGTGCAGACTTAAACCCGAAGTGTTAGTATAACAAATATTTTGGTTTTTGGTTTTTGCATTTAAAGAAACCAGTAGTGAGTAGTGAGACAGTGTGGAAAATAAATAAAGACGTTTACAAATATCAGCACAAAAAAAAAGCTTACGAAATTTGTGTTAAATTTAACTTTGCATAGGAAGCTAAATAAACAAAAATATTATTAATAATAAATATTTAAATTTTCATCGAAAATGAGCTTGAGAGAATTTTTTGTAAACAAATTTATGTGATTAATATTCAAATAATGCCCGAAACAACGGAATTGTTACAATTAAAAAAAATAAGAAAGAAACAATTGTCTTTGATTGAATATTTATTGGAGTGCAAAAATTAAATATTCTTAGTTTTTTCTTTTTTTTGGTATCGCCATTTGGTTAGAGCGTTAGACAAAAAGTTGATAAAAAATCGGCAAATTAATTTTCATATACAATTAAAAAAATCATACACCACCATTTTCGATTATAATATTGCAAAAAAATTGACACTCAAAAAAATATTTGTGGTATGAAGAGTCGAAATTAAAATAGTTCGTATACTTTGTGTTTTTTTGTCCCTAATTGACAAGATATTTTTTTCGTCCAAAGCCGCAAATTCATTTTAGAATATATTGAAAATTATTGACTAATATTTTTGTTTGTGTAAATTTTTGATGTTACTTTACACAATGTATTAATGAGCTAAAGAATATCCCCATCGAATAGATTTTTGTCAATGTTTTTAATATTTTAATTCCATTAAACAAAATTAAGTGGAATTCATAATAAATTTTGGACAAGTTTTTTTTTAGTATTTACTTTCAATACAAATATTTAAGTGCAATTCGCAAAAAAATGTTTGATGTTTTAAAAATGAGTCTTTCATAACAAAATAACAAGTTGAGTGCAATTCATAGTAAAAAAAATATTAAACGTTTTCCATTGCAAATATGGCAAACTATAGCCAAGTTTTGTATGAGCTTTGAAGAGCAACGTAAACAAATTTTTAAACAATTATTAATAACTATTTTTTGGGTAACAAAAATTAAAAAAAAAAATATGGGCTTTCATACAAACTTTTTAAGTATAACCAGCATGGTGAATACCCCTTTCTGTGTATAATTTTTTTTACTAATTGTGAGCCACTAAAATTTTTATTGAATTAAAGTTTCGCAGTCCTGTGCAGAATTAAAATAAATTCTATATTTTCGAAACAAAAACGCCTCAAAAAAGTAAAATGAAATTAAGTGAGCAAATGTCAACGAAATCGAAATAGCTCGCAGTAGAAACAATTAAATAAATTTTTTCAATTTCAAGTCGATATCTCAAATTTCAATCCAGGGGGAATGTAGTATAAGCCAGTTTTTTACACCGTTACCAAGTTTCATTTCTGAAATCCAATTTTGGAAATTGTTGAAATCTGTCATCAAAAACTTCCAATTTTAGGCTTGACAGGAAAAAAGCGTTAATAATATATAGTATTTTTTTTTTACATTAACTAAACGGATACTAAATATGAACCTAATACACCTATAATTTTAGCCTTGACTTTTTATAAATAAAATTGCATTTCCATTATTGTTAATTAATTTTTTTTGGCTCTTTTTATCAATGACGTGAATATCCCTATTTTATTTATTAACTTTCTTGATGGAGCGAATACCCTCAGAATATCTAAAAAAGTTTTCAAGTTTATTCTGAGCTAATACTTGACAGTTTGTTTTGACACTTTTTGATCTGTGAATACCTGCTGCGCAATTAGTTTGTAAATAATGGTTTGGAGGTTCGTAGTATTCGATTTAATTGGTGATCCTCAGTATTGGACTGAAAAAAAATATTCCAATTTTTTTTGGATTTAATATTTTTATTTATTTCGTTAATTTTGTTTTTTTTTTTTTGTTTCTTGCTGCTATGGAATTGGCTTAATATAGATACCCTTATGCACTAAAACTATTTGCTGAAAAGAAAAATCCCCAGAAATTTTGAAAACTACTGCAAAAGTTGGAACCCAGATTTTTTGCGTAGTGAAACTTAATTTCCCAAATCAAATAAGAAAATATTAATTTAAACTTAAATCGCACATTTGAGAAAGGGGTATTGACCATGCTGGTTATACTTAAAAAGTTTGTATGAAAGCCCATATTTTTTTTTAATTTTTAAAACTACTTCAAAAGTTGACTGTTGGCAAGAATAAAATTTTATAAATAAAATAAAAAGTTTTCACTAAATTGTCCCAATTAAATAGAAAAATATTAATTTAAACTTAAGTCGCACATTTTCTTCAAGTTATTTTCACTTAAAACTCATCTTTTAGAAAATTGTTTAGTTTTATAAATATATACAACTACTTGAAAAGTTGACTTTGGGGGAAAATAAAAGCTTTAAACTATTTCATAACTCCCAAAACTATGATTTTAAATAAAATAAAATATAATTGACCAATGTACATAAATACAAAAATTTTAATTAAAACTTATACACGTCGATTTAGTCAGGTTATATTCATTTAAAATTCGTTTTTTGGATATGTTCACAAGCGAGCTTTGCTTTTATTCCATGTTGATTCAAAGTTTGCGTACTATGAACAGCCTTATAAGCTGAAAATATTTTCTAACAAAAAAAAAAAATGCCAACAAACTTTGAAAACTACTTCAAAAGTTTATTTCCGAGACAGTTTTTTCCACAAACCTCAATAATTAAAACATTTTTTTTTTTTTTTTGAAGTTTATATTTTTATATTGTGTAATAACTAACTAACTAAACAATAGACAAGAAAAGACAAGATTTGCTGATTTTCTCGACTGTGCATGCTGAAATTTTTATAACGTCACTTAAGGTTTCGAGAGCAAGTTTTTGGTGTGTGTGTGTTTTTTTTTTGATAAGTACGATATTCCCCTAGTGACCATGTCAATCGTTTAGGTTTTTTTTGCGTTCAGCTATCAACAAAAACAATAATAAAAGTAAAACCAGCAAAAAACATATGTATGTACATATGTGGTTAAACAAACAATTCAACAAAAACTAAATAACAACAACAACAACCAAGAGTCAACTTTCCCCTTTTTAAACGCTTCCAGTACCGTCGTGTTGTTTGGTGATCATTCGTCGTCTGTTGTGGCTTAGCTTTGACTTTTTTCTCCCCCATTCCATTTGGTATGTCGTGTTAACGTGTCTTTTACGATTGGCAATGTGCATTTGTATATGTGCGGGTGTGTGTGTGTGTGTGTGTGTGTGTGTATTGGCCATGCATTAGTGACAAGAAGAAAAGAAAAAAAAAAGCGAAAATAAAAAAATGCTATGTACAATAACAAAATACACGTTTCCGTGCAAAATGACAGTTAAAATGTCAATAAAAAAAAGCAAATAAAACAAATAGCATAGGGGCTTACTTAGTTACATACGTAAATACCTTTTAATGTTGTTGGTGTCATTGTTAAGGCTGATGGCGATGTGGCGAGGCGGTAGCATTTTTGTTATGCTTAAAAAAAAATAGAAAAATTGAAACAAATTTTATATAAAGTGAAAAGATTGTATAAACTAAAATTGGCGTTACATTTTAAAATGTCAATACCAACAAAATGTGCATTTTTGTTATAAGCTCTAAGCGTATGCAGAATATTAGAATGCAAAAAAAATTGGAAAAAAAAACGAAAAAATATACTTACGTACACAAAAAAAGAAGCCGCAAAGACTTAGAAAAAAATGTATAATGGAGTCTAGAATAAATTGGCAATTTCGCATCAATCATTTCGGCTTCATCTTTATTCTGGTCTCGTAATCAGCTACAAAAAAAAAACAAACACATAGCCAAAGATAAAGCAAAGTCAATAAATTAGGGAATAATGAAAAAATATAATTTAAATGGAATAAGTATTTGTAGCCAACTAGCAGATTTCTTTCCATTGCACTATGCACGGCTCTGCTATTATTTGCATTGTCGGCATTTATTGCTACAGCGGCTCAAACAACATGGGCAATATTTCAGCTGTTTTGAGCGAATTTGTTTCAGTCAAAATTTCGCTTACGCTGTATATTAATATTTTTGCACATGACGTCGCACAGTCGGCGGATGATGGCAAAAATAATAATTTTTCAAAAATTGAAATTTAAAAATTTTTGTGAACGTATATATGTATTTAACTCTATCTTTATTCCATTTCGATTTAAAAAAACTAAAAGTATCGCAGCTATCTTCATACTTTTCCAAGCTTCTAAACTCATTCAAAAACTAAAACTTTCTTTAATCTTTATGTCAAACTTAATTAACTTTTTTGAGGAGATTTCTGTCAAACTTGCTATAAATTCAATGAAGAGAACGAAATGAAGTTGAAGTGTATTAAGTTTTGAAGAAATTCACTTAGAAAACCAGTTAAGAGTTTCGTTTGCCGCTGCTTCGATATTTATACCATTTTATTCGCTGGTTTAATAGTTAAAAAATATACACAAAATCCCGACCCGAAAATGTCCGAGTAAGTAAATGTAATTTTGAGAAATTATCGTCAAATCGACTAAACTTTAATCTTAGAAAAACAAGAAATAATGCTCAGAATTGTAGTTTTGGAAAGTGAAAATTCCTCACACCCACTTACAGAATTCTTCATACTTTCATTAAAATTCTTTGCTTGAAAAATATTGTAGAAAATTACACTGATTAGGATTGCGGTATATTCATAGAAAGACCACACACCTATTTACGTATTGTATAGTTCTAAGATCTGCCAGAAGGCTACTAATTCTAACTTCGAATGACTTCGCCCATTTGCAAAACTTTTCTTAAGCTCAACGCAAACGTAATCTATGTAGAATTTCAGTTTGATTGAATAACTAAAAATTTTTACCGCCCCTTTTTGCTAAACCCGTCCACTGTGCGACGTTGCTCCCAATTACGGTGCAAACATCTGAGAACAACTTCATGCATTTATTGTTTCCTGAATAATCCCTTTTTGCGGTGGAGATAGTTATAGAACGGAGTTTTTGTAGTGATTTTTTCGCAGTTTTTAATTATTATCTGTGAATTTTATTTTATATTCTATATAAAGCTAACTAAACACTAAAATTCTAAGTTAATTATTTTTCTAAGTGTGTGAACATAGTGCGCGATTTTTTTTACATCCGTTTAATCGTTGTTAAACAAAAAAAAAATTTTTTTAAATGATTCTGTGCTAAATTAGTAAACAAACGCTTGAAAAGTTGTTAATTTAGGGTGTACACAAATTAGCAAAAAGCCGTTTCGTATTACGACCGATGCTCACTTAATTTCTCATAACTGTAGAACGGATTGGAATGTTGGTTTAAATTTTTTTGAATCCTCTACACCTTGCTCTCCTCTTAAGTCACGTATTCATTAGGCTGGATCACGACTTTTTTTTTGCTTAGATAAAATTCGGAAAGAGTTAAAAAATACATTTGATATCCCAAAGAGTGACTTAGAATTAGTCTAAAGAATTAAAATTAATCTAAATTAATTAATTAAAGCTATTTTCAATATTGCAATAATTTTTCTAAAAGCAAATATTTTACCTATTGCGCTTCTATTTTTTTGCGCTTATCCAAAATCCCTTGCAAAAGCGAAACATTTTATTCGATCCAGCCTAATTTACATATGTACCTACAAACATACAGCATACTTCATTTGCATTTGTACCTTCTGTTTTGTAACTATTTGTTTTATTGTTCTTTTTTTTTTTGTTTTCTTGAAATTTTAAACCAGCAGAGTCTGCAAAACAAAATAAAATACAATAAAATAAAATAAAATCCGCGTGAATAATGCAATATGAAATGAAATACTGTCATTGCTCAACGGTTAAAAGCGCATTGAAAATAAAAGCGTAGCTATTTAGCAAAACATAATTTACAGTGAATTGCATTTTATTGTGAAATTGAAAAATACAAGTGAATTGAAAAATAATTGCGAATAAAAAAAAAACAAACCACAAATTTTAAACTTCGCCCCTTTGGTTGCTCAGCCGAACTACGCGAATACCAACAACGAAATAAAAAAAAATATTTGGAAAAAAACTAAACTGGATTCTGCCATCGTGGATACCATCAGCCATTTGAAAATGGTATTTGGCGGACGTTTTCGCATCAGAAGGTGGGTAGAATTTGTTAAATTATTTTACTTGTTGAGAGGGTGAAAACAAAAAACGTATGGAAGAAATTACATTTGTACAAAATTTGGTTAAACTTTTTTGAGTAAAACTACTTTTGTGCTCGTAATATGAAAAATATGTAAAAACAATATCTATCCTTTATTCACGTTCTCGTGTCAGTTTTTTCGATTCCAATTAAGCTCGAAATGGTTATTTTTATGTCAGCCCAAAAAAAAAATATTTCATTTGGATCTCTGCGAGCAAATTTTTCATAACAAAGTTGCGCACAGAGCAAGCTTCAGTCATTAATTGAGTATTTTCGTGGTGAAAGCCGGGTTTGAGGCTAGTTAATATTCAGTAAGTTGTCACTATTTCAATCGAATGTGCATAGCGAAGAGCTACGGCATTAATCGATTTCTCACTTTTATAGCATCTATAGAATTGTTTGAAAAATCGATCAATATAACAAACTTATAAAAAAAAATGTTTAAACGAGATTTTATGATAGCTTAAAAGTAATCATATTTTATTTTTTTCAATCCACGAGCTTGCTTCTTAAAAGCGTTAAAACCCCCCCTTTTCTTCTAGAATCCATTAATGAATATTGTTTAGGTTCTTTTATCATCTCCAACAGGAGCCAATATCAGCTGGATGTCTGTGTATTTTCACCACACATTTTTGGTGAACTTTTTGTGACTTTCTATTACTAAAGCAAAAAACGTGGATTACAAGGAAGTTGTATCGCGTTTCGATACCTGTGGCAAGATTTTTCGTCCAATTTCACCACACTAGAAACCTATTGGATCTAATCAGACTCTAATATCAATCAGCAAAACTCAAATTACTTCTGGTGTGGTGAAATTGGACAAGAGTTTCTGTTAGAGGAACGGTGGGAGTGTTGCACCTTATTTGTAATTTACGTTCTTTGACTGCAAACCCAAGTCATCTCAAGTAACAATGAGAGTAGATTTTGAAACATAAGGCCATCAAATATGAGGCATTTCGTGTCAACTCAGCTACCTCTTTTTTTTGTTTTTATTTGTCTAAAAAAATATATTGGATAGTTTCATTTCTAACTATTATACAAACATACATAGGCGAGTATAGCATTAATTAACTAATACTTATGTATGTATTATTAGTCTTAATAATTAATAGAACTGTTCGCATATAAATTGTATTTACTTTTCAAAAATAAATACCTTTTCAAAAAAGAATACCTTTTGAACGTCTCATCTGATTCGAAAGAATAAGAAAATTAAATGATTGTTATTATTTGTCCTTTAAGGGGCGGAAAAATACTTCTTCGCCCTAAATGCACCTTTAACCTGATTCTTTTTTGAATTTCTATATTTTTTCTCTTCAATGAGGAAGGAAACTTCAGCATGGAATAAAGGAGCTGTAAACTGATACCGAATATTTAATTTTTTCGCTTTTCATAATTTTTTCCAGCAAGTTATAATGGAAATATATATAAAAATAAAATCTTTTAACGACATTTTGAATTTTTAAAATATTCACACATTTATATTTATGCGATTCTTAGGCCAACTTGCAGAAAATCCAGGGATTTATAAAAAAAGAGACAAGTAACTCAGAGTTAGATTTTATATCTCTTAACGCAGACTTTGTCTTGCCGCAAATAAAATTCAGTAGCCCAGGCTACATGTATTTCTTTTTTGGTATTTTCTTTGAATTTCATGAATTTTCAAATTAAATCAAAAAAATGTTTGCAAATTCTTGTACAACAACAAAATGCTTGGGATACTTGGTCTCGAATGTCTTGTAAGCGATTCCTTTTTAATTTTTTGTTTATTTCAAAAACAGCCACTTGTTACCCAAAAGTAGTACTGTATTTTTGGTTTTTTGTCGCTAATGCTCTCTTTTCATTCTTTCATATCAGCTGATGACTTTTTCATTCATTGTTGTAATTGTTTAATGCTCCGTATTTCGAACAAATTACCAATACTCGTTTACTTCGAGAGTAGGGCGACTTTAGCTTTAATCGATTGGAATAGAGCTTAGTGTTTGTCCTCCACCATAGCCAGGTTTCATCAAGCCGCCAACTCTTGCTCTTGTAAATAAGTAAATATGCCATAGTGAGAACCGGGCTTAAGAAATTATCGTAAAATGCAGAACTTTTCAATGTAACAATCTCCTGTACGGGGAAGTACATGTGTTTTCAGCCTATCGAGATTCGTAACTTTACTAACTATTGAAAAATCACTTGCATTGTTTCCGCACTCTTAACATATTTAAATACTTAAATGGGGAATTCATAAATATTTACGTAGAAAAAGTTAAGATGCACCTGGAAATACATACTCGACTGCTTGAGTGGAGATAGCACTTACAATTAGTAGAGGAATGTTTTAAAAATATTCAGCATTCTAATCATTCTACCTACTCACATACCATGCCTGTTTTTCAAAAGTACAACATTTTGGCATATTTCGATTTGACGCCAATGCAAAATTATAAAATGTCAATGTGCTGCCATTTCGTGTCATATTTCGTCGTGATCAAAGTCTTATAATCTCACACCAAGTTTCTGTATAATTTTTTGTTTCGTTATCGATATTTTATCGCAACCCAAACCTTCAATGAAAATTTTTATCCAGCGTGCGTGTGTTTGTATGCCGTCCGCAAAAAAATTTGACAAAAATCAACAGTAATTTGTAGTTATTTCAAATTTGGATTTTATTATACTAAAATTGATTGTGCTATGAAACTGCATACCCTAAAAGTTTATAAAAATTATGGTTAAGAAATTAAAATTTTTCTTGAAATTTTTTTGAATTTTTCTAAGTGCTATAAAAACTGAAACTTGTATTTACATATATGTTTTTTAATACGAGTTATTCTTTGATAAAACATTACAAGAACAAAAATAAGCAAGAAAACATTTTAAACTATTTAAAAAAAAATACTGTAAAATTTTAAATTTGATTCATTATACATATGTACATTTGAATTAGGGATATCGGATATCCGTTGGCACGGGTAAAATGTGGATAGTGTGGATATTTGTTTAATATTCGTTGGTTTAATTACCCGCATATCCGAAATCACGAAGATCCGGTTAATGTTCGTATATTCGGATAACCAAAAAAAATCGACGAGTTGATAAGAATAATAATAATCAGCAAAAACTTTTAATAATAATAGTAAGTAAAATTTGTATAAAAAAATATTCGGATGAAAAACCGGTACTGCTTCTCCAATGGAATTATACAATTTTTTTATTATGTTTTAACACTTTTACCAAAATATTTTGGATAAAATTTAAATGCACTGATTTGAAAATATCTGCAAAAACTGAAATTTTTTTATAAACAAAATATAGTTTTTAAAACATTAAAAAAACACCTCAACTGATACCTAATAAATTTAAATCAGCATGGTTTTGGCCGAATTATTCAGAGTTTTTCTGAAACCAATATTTAAAAAACGTTCAAAACCCATCTCCCAAAAAATAAAAAGAAATTCTCAAAAATCTGATTAATTCGATTCCGTGCAAATGTTTTTTATGCAAACCTTTTCAGGCTAAACTGTTCTATCAGCTGAGGTGATTTTTTTTTCAAAAATATTTAAAAAAAACACTATTTTTATTTATAAAAACTTTAACATTGAGTTTTTTATGGTTTTGGAATCGGTCTAGCTCACATTAATATAAATATTAATCCTTATAATCTTTTGGTATAATAAATTGAATAATTCCATTAGAAAAACAATGGCGATGGCTGTTTTCTGTTTGTATGGCAAGCGATTCAGATTTGTGTCTATATAAAGTTCATATTTCTAACGAAAAATCCCTGATGCTACCAAACTTTGTTTTTTTTTTACATATCAATGCAAAACAGCCACAAGTTCTTAATACAAATAATAAATTTCCAAGTTTACCAATTTCTCTAGCTGCGTTCTACAAAGTTTGTAGGTTATATTTTGGTAAGACCTTTAAAAATAATAGCACTGAGTATAAAACTCTTATCTGCGTGCAAATAACCAACTTTTTTTTTTAAATAATTAAGCAAAAAATTTTTGCAACAATCAGCCGGTTCATAATTATTATCAATTTGCGTGTTTCCGTTCAGCATTCGGAATTTTATTAACCATTAATCAAGCATATTGATGTATTGTATAAAATGCATATGTGTGCATAAGCAAATTGCCAAAACCGATTAAAGAAAAATAGAAAGGTAAACATATTTTTCATTGTCTAACAGACTGGTGGATACTTCAAAAAAAAAAACCAAATCAATAAAAAGACGAAGTTCAATATAGCAGTTGGACTGGACTTCATAATTTCGAAATAAAGCCGTTTCCACTTGGTGTGCTGCTTTAAGTATTTAGTTGATATATTCAATTAATAAAAATTCCATATGATAATTATCAACAATTAAAAAAAAATAACACACACACATACTGTTAATAAATTACCATAACTGTTCAAACCACAGAATTATTAGGAAAATTAACAGCAAAAGTTTGGTAGTAAGAATAGAAGTGCATATACCCAATAAGATACATATTATATTACAATTGGAAGTAGATATGTATTTACGTTTGAGCCATCATTTATTCGACAAAACAGAAATAGTAAAAGATTAGCTTCATTATAAATAATGACTTCATATCAGTACTATGGGGACAACACAAGTTTTGGTTTTTTTTTTTTGTCATTAGTCAAGTGTGATTATTTATATTTGCACAGATATTGACAGACTTTGAGGCGGGGGTTTGAATGTACATATATGTATACTTGTATCATAAATTTCGATAAAGCCAGTGTCAATAAACCAAATTTGAGTACCAGCAAATAAAAAGCAAAGTAAGTAAAAGTATACTCATTGATCGGCTGGGGTGATTTATTTATTGGGGTCATATAAAAATCTACAGAAAAAATTAAAATAAATGCAAAGACGAAAATTGAAAGATTCTATCGTTTAACAAGTGCTAATTTTGCGACTTGTTGCTCACAAAGTTAGTTGTAGTTTAAGGTGAAAAGCAAAATTACACGAAAAAAGTTCTTAGCAGTGAGAGTATAACAACAAGACCCAACGGGCTTTGAGCGTATTTGAAAATCTCATTAACAGGGCATGTATTGATATAAAAAAAAATTCTCAGATATTATTTAACTTAAAATTACAAAATAATTACATTCGGGCACGTTCTGAATTTCTCTTTCACTTGAATTTTTTTTTTGTATTTCACCAGGCAAATTTAGATTCATTCATTGGGATTATATCTGATTAGCAAATATAATTTGCCTTAGAAAGTAAAGTGCTAATAAATAAGCAACACATTTATCCTAAAAATGAAGGGACCCATTTACTGCGGGGTTTTTGTGTGATATTACTACCGCAGTATTATTATTATTATTTATTCCTACTCGTACCAAATACCCGGCGCATTTTGTTTTACACCTCAAGAAATCCCAATTAAATTTTAAATGTTGAAGTTTTTGAATACTGAAACAATTTATTAAAAAAAAAAAACTTGGTTTCAACTTAAAAAGCATACACGTGACATTTGGAACGTGAATGCGGTAATTTGCAAAGAAATAATTAAATAGTTATCGAAATTCTTATCGTTATCGTTTTTTGTACTATTATCGTTATCGAAAATTATGTCTGCTCCTTTAACCGGATTTTGTTTCTTACTCGTTTGAGTGCTTATTCTTCGCTCGAGAAGCTTTTTGTGTAGGATTGAGCAATATATATCGATATATCGTTATTCGATATTTAATTCCGAGTACCAAATTTGTATCAAGTTCGATATTTTTGTAACGTCTTTAGGAGCCCAGCTCTCGTAAATCTTCATATTTTTCGAAACATTTTAACGGAACACATAAAAACCTCAACCTGTTTTTGGAGAGACACATCATCTAAATTAATACGTTGTCATTTTCAAAAAAGAATAATAAAACTGCCAAATAAGTATCATTTTATTCGCTGTCGAATATTTTTGAAATTCCTTAGGTAATTTCGCCTTGAGGTAAAAATATCGGTATATCGAAGTATCGATATTTACTCTGCATAGACAAATGCAAATTCGAATTCGGTCTTTTTTTCATAAAACATAATAAATTTTATAATTCCGGTAGAAAACCCGTAACCGTTTTTTAGTAAGGCAAATCTGCTAATTTAATACTTCGTAATTTTCAAATAAGAATAATAAAACTGTCAAAAGTGTGTGTATTATTTTCTTCACTATGGAATATTTTTACAATATCTTAGGTTATTTCTCCTTGACGTAAAAATATCGATAGCCGATATCGTTTAAAAATATCGATACGATATTTGTATATCGATAGATTTTGGTGTTATACGTAAGATCACAGCTGTTGAACGCTTTACGTGTGCTACACACAAACAAAATTTTGACCAACCGTCGCCAGATAACGAATTGAATTGTATTTCGGTTCCACTTCTATAGGAAGCCCTAACTTGATTAAATCTCTAACTGTAATGTAATTTACATGAAAATTATTCGTATATTTTGTAAGGCGTAGTATGGCAGTTATATCTTATTAAATATAATATTAAAAATCAATTACTCATCTTAAATTACCTCACTCAAATGTGAATGCATCTTTAGTTATATTCTCTCATAATTACTATAACTTACTAGTAACCCTTCAGCACAATGACATGGGAAATTCTATTAATCAAAATTATTGCCTGCCTGCGGCGACCTTGAATTTCCTGAGTTATTGCTTCCCAGAAAAATAAGGTTATCAGCGATCGCTGATTAATTCTATTGCCTTTCAGCTGACTAACTGAACTCTTTAAAATTTCTAAAGCCCCACACACACACACTCATACTAGCATAAAATAATTGTTTATTATCAATTTATACTTTTGTATTGTATGTATGTATGTATGTGTAAAGCATTAAAAAAAATAGCAGCTGTTCTAACAGCAGAAACGAGAGATCTCCGCATTCTCATGAAAATAATTGAACAAAAATCTGATTAAGCCAATGGCAATTCCCAGTGGACTAATTCGAATAAATTCCACAATTCTGCTATCAGCATCTCAATTAGCGTTGATGTGCAATCAGAATATTTTCTAATTTTCTAATAAATATTGTTGATATAGAAATTCTCACACGAAATACGGTTTACATTTTATGTATTCTAAATTGTTGAAAGCATTTAATTGTTAACAAATTTCCTGCTAGTTTTGTGGCACAGTTTGTTTGGCGAGTAGCAGTAGAGGAAAATATGTATTTATTTTAACCTATCAAACCATAGAAAATTAGAGACGATAGATTCATTTAGCTAGAAATTTCAATATTTTGGGAATTTGGGAATTAAGATCAATAGACAAGACAGCCTTAATGTGCATTAGCAGCCTTAATGTGCATTAATTCATGAATTATCCTCATATTCATGGGCATTCGATCGCTTTAAATGCACTAAATTTTCGTGTAATTAACCTCGCGAGGTCGGCAGTAATCCAAGAATGATAGGATATAAGATTGCACCTTCCGCGAACCGCGTGCCCTCTCTTTGTCGATTCGACAAAATTACGAATAGAAATGAAATAAAAACATTTTACACAAACAATGCTAAGAAAACTTTTCAATCTTTCTGCCCTTTCTCCGCTTCTTCTGTGGCTATTCATCCTCTTTTTTAGAATTTTTTCTTTGTGCTTTCATTTGCTAACTATTATGACATCACTATCAGTTGCTCTCAACGTGGAAGTCACATCTATCATTTTTAGCTGTAATCGTATTTTTCACACAGCCTCGATCGGCAAATCCTAACACTGATCTAAATGCACAAGACTGTCGTCTGTTATGGTGAAATATAAATATGCATTTGCGCTTCCTTATGCAAATTATGTCTCTACAGACGCCTTTGAAAACTCATATCAGTAACTTATTCCGTCAGAAGTATCACTAATTACCTTTGAAATCATTATTATCTGCAGATAGATATCGCTAATCGACACATGCTGAGCGAAATGGTTTAAAATCGGCATAGAACTTAGAACATGTCATGACTGAATGGTTGTTTAGAAATACCCAAACACCAATTCACAATACAATATTCACCTTTTACAATAGACATGGCAGGCGTTTGAAAATAATCGTTAATTTATTGATTAACCCCCCTATTCTGTGCACTTAACGAATTCTCAATCTTGCTTATTTATAAAGGTTTTCTATTTATCAACGTTTTGGTATTCTGTATTCAAAAATAAAAAGCTCTTTTTATTATAAATTATGAAGAAACCAAATTCTCTGGAATTTTTTTTTTACTGTTTTACTGTTTGCTTGAAAACTTTTCTTTTAAAGACATTGCAAAGGGTCTACTTTGTTACTTTCCTTTTTAATTTATGTACGATTATAAATATTATTATCTGAGTTTTGTTTATTTTTTTTTTGAGGGAAAAAATTTTAGCTTTCAAATGCTTCTTTATTTCATGATTTTTATTCCAATAATTCTTATTTTTTTCGATCGTTCTTGTGTTGTTATTTTTGGTCAACAATTTTCGTTATTCTTGGTGTGGAGAAATTTTTGTTCATACAATATCCTATAAGCGATATTATTTCACAATATTTTTTATCGTTCATGCTTGCTAGTGCGTAATTTTTTTCGATCATATCTGCTCGATTTTTTGTTTTACACAAATTTTATTTATTTATTTCTGTAGTCTGTGTTTATTTATTATCCTTATTTTTATTATTTCTTTTCGTTATTCTTTATTATATATTACTTGGACTTAAAATTTTCCCGATCTCGTTTATTATTATCGAAGAAAAAGAAACAAACTAAAAATTAAAAATAAGTGCAATGGGGCAACTCTGCCTGTCCCTCATTAAGAAAAAAAAGTTTCGTTTCAATATTTTCCCGATATTTCATGATTTTCTTCTTTTTTTTTGTCAAAAATGTTCGTCATCGGTTTTCAAAAATATTTTGTAAAAAAATTATTCAATGTGGTTAAAGTTTTATTTTATGCAGCACATGAATCAAACTTTCAAAATTTTTGTAAAAATTTTTCAAATTTAACCGATATTGGCAAGACCTTCAAACTTTTTATTAACAATTTTTTCATATACATAAATTATAGTCGACATTTTTTTGTATTTAAAAAAAATGCGTAAAACCGCCGGCAAAAAAAATTACCGAAAATCAGCAGAACTACTTTATTCTACTAAAATTTAATGGGATAAAAAACTGCATACCGAAAATTAGTCAACAAATTTTTAATAAAAAGTTTGAAACTTGGGTAAAATTTTTTTGATTTTTTTAAATTGTACAAAGTTTGAAAAGTTGATATATGTATAAAGACTTTTTGATGTAATGAAAAGTTATTAAAATTTCAATAAACACCATAAAAATTATCAATACAATTTGAACTTTTGTAAAAAGAGATACTTTTTTAAAATTTATAATTTAACTGGGTGAAAACCCCAAAAAAAACAAAAACATATCAAAAGTGGGCTGATTACTTCTGTAAATTAAATGACTGATAATACATCAACATATTCGAGTACAAAACCTTATCCACTTACAGAGTCAAGTAAATTAAAAAGGAAGTCCCCAGTTCAATAAACCAGACAATAATTAAGAAAGCTGATATGGAGTACCAGATAAAAAAAATTTAAAACAATTACCTAAATAAATAAAATAAAATGAATAAACCCTCAGTTAACTCACTAAACAATTTATTTCGCGAATATTCTTGTTTCATACAAATAAAGTATGCTGAAATTTTAAAACAATACTATTATACTTAAAAAAACAACAAAAACACAAGCAATCTATCCCAAGCTCAAACAAAATATATTAACGCTATATACTAAGTGACAACAGAAAACGAGGCAATCGCGTAGACAGTAGTCTGACTGAGAGAACAAAGATAGTAATTGTCTGACAAATATATCGGCATGCATACGCACACACATACATACACACGTACATACATACTTACATATGTATTGATATTAACAGCAGAATAATTACATTTAATTGTTGATTGAGTTATCAACATTACTTTCTGGTTGTTGTTGTTGTTTTTGTTGGTGTTGTCACAACATATGCGCGTAATATGAATTAAACAGCTACGTAAATAAAATTGCATCAATATGTAAGTACCCTGTCGGAAAAATGGAGACAGTGTCAAAAATTGACCAAAAATGCAGTTGGAAGTCAACTAACTTGCAGCAAGTATCTATATATGTTTATAGTTATATGTATTATTATAACGTTACCGTGGTAAAATATATTTTCAATAAATTATTATTATTATTACATCATAGTTTCAAAATAAAGCTTGCTTAAAACTTCTTCGTATAAGACTCATATTTCAATATTTGATTTAATTTATTGAAATAACAATTAATTTGTTAAACAGGTGGCAACCCTCTCCCAAATTTCTTAACACTTTTAGTTTGGCATTCTATTTTAAAATGTTATTTATTTTTTCAATTTGACCTAATTTGCATTTTAAAAGGTGGCAACCTTCTTCGAAAACATTTGGAAAATAAAACTTGATCAAGCCTCTTTCATTTGATACCCATTGATTTTTGAAATTTTGTGTTTCCATAGTATTCAATTATTTTAATAATAAGTCTTTTGTTTAAATAAATTTAACCTTTTTGGTCGGTGGCAGCACCTTAAAAAATTGCTTCTATTGTAACAGAATTTTAGTTTGGCAGGCTTTTAGTTTGTACTTAGAAAATGTCATTTTTTTTATTTAATTTAACTTAATTTGCATTTTAACAGGTGGCAACCTTCTTTCAAAACATTTGGGAAATAAAGCTTTATTAAGCCCCTTTGATTTGATACCCACATTGTAATCTTTGATTTCATTCATTGCTTTATTTGAACTTGAAAGTTTAAGCAGGTGGCAATCCTATTTAAAAAATCAATTCTATGGTAGTCCACATAACGGACTATGCATGTGCCAAATCTTATTCAGAGCTATCCAGACCTTATATAGCAATATGTGATTTAATTGACTATGACTTTTTTAACAGGTGGCAACTCTCCATAAAATATAGCCTATGTTATAATGTAGGAGTTAGGCTATTGAATTTAAATGTTGGTGTTTTTAGCCTTTTTTTTAAATAAAGTTCAGAAATTAATAACGCAAAAATTCTGAAAAAACTTTATGGCCAAAATTAAAACGAAAAGTTTCATTTTGTCCAGTTATAACTCAGCATGTCTCTAACCAATCTACGCGAGTTGTATGTCATTAAAAGTGCATTAACTGACAAAATTTTAAATAAAGTATTACACAAAAAAAAAAAACAAAAACTACCGTCATCTTAAAACCCTACCCATACAAAGAATTTAAAAAATCTGTGTTTGGGTTCAGAAGGTACATACTAACCTCCCACATACCTGAATTTTTTGAAACTTTTTGCTTGTAAAGCGGGGTAACTGAACAAGAAATCGACACTCATAATACTTTCGAAAATTGATGCTGGAAATAGTGGTGTACCTACTTATTTTGAATTTGTATATTAAATTGAAATTAGAATGGGTTTCTGTTTAAACGGCAAATTAAAATTTTATAATTACTATAAAGCAAACTGTTCAAATATTTAAATAGTTGGAAACGAATAGGTTCGAAAGTAGTTAGTTATTAGACTAGTTTTAAAACAGTTTCAAAAAGACAACGGATTCCAAATAATTGGAAGTAAAAATATTTTATTGCAGTGGGGAAAACCCCTTACTGTCGGCCTGACAAAACTCAACAGCCTGACAGTTGTCAGATTTATTCCGCCTAAAACTATGCGGCGAAAACGTCAACAGTCGTTGTAGTTGTTCTACTGAGTTCGTGGCATCGACGTTTTACTGTGCAACATAATTTTAGGCAGCAGTAAACCTGACAATTGTCAGGTTAATAAGCTTTGTCAGGTCATCAGCATAGGGCAGTAATTTTGATGTTCTGTTTGTCAAACATATTTAAAAGTAGTTGCAATTTTTTTCCTAGGACAACGCAATTTTAATAATATTATTCACTTACAAGAAAAAAGAAAGAATTTCAACCACTTGTAACTAGTAGAAAAGTAAAATTTAAAAGGCTTTTTAGTAATTTTAGTTTCGACAGGGTATGTACGTATGTAGGTATGTGCGAATAAAGATAATTGAGTGTATAAACGTCGAATGCAATGTAAATGCCCATAACACATTTTATCCTCATTCAATTCAAAATTCAATTTACAAACCGATACCAAGAGTGTGATATAAATTCATACAGCAATCCCCACTAGTGTGTCGTAAACTAAGTTTTTACATACGAGTATGTACACTTTTTTTTTTTTTTTGTAATGTTTTTGTTTTGTTTATTTGTCTCATTCCCATTTGGTATAATTAGCTTGTGTCTCTGTGCGCAAATCATCCATTTGTGGTTGTCTGAAGGTCGTTCAGTGGGCCAAAAACGTTAGTGTCTGCCTAGTTTAATTATTTCTATTTAGTTAATTTATTTCTAACGTTAATTGACCTTTTGCATACGTTCTAAAGCGAGAAAATTGTTGATTGTTCACTCATTTGGTTAGGTAGCTGCTAAACGTTAGTTAAATGTTCTGATTGAAGAAAATTGCATGCTGTAGTTCAGTAGAATGTAGGTTGAAAATGCAAATACAACTTTCGCTTTTCCATTCGCACTAAAAACTGCGAACGAATATAAAAGGAGTTTTGTTAATTAACTACTCGAATTTCTGTATATGAAACCAAATTAATATACAGTATGTTTAATTTGATATCATATTGAACAACTATCGCTAAGTTTTCTAGTATTATGTGGAGACAGATCACACCAAATTTTGTATAGCGTCGTAGCAAGTTTTTTGGTTGCTGACATTTTTGGAAAGTTCTGTCAAAGTTCTGAATCACTTTTCAGCAAATATGGTCCTTGGTAGGGTGTTTAACAGACCGCTGAACAAATTTGGCACCTTAACCCACCCAAGCTTTCTTCTAGGAATTCTAAACAGCGAAGCGAAAGATGATTCATCTGTAAATATCACTTTGCTCCAATCACAGTCGAAATTATTTCTAGACCATGCTAATCCTTTTTAATATGCGCTTCAGACAAATGGGAATTCTGATATCAGATTTTTTCAATGTCCGTCTGATTGTACAAATGCAAACATCTATAATTTTTTTAAAAAGCTTTTGTTTCATCGACCTTGATCTCCGCACAAAGTGACTTGACTTTTTTTTGGCACTTAGCGGTATAAGTTGTAAACATTTTCGGGGCTTTGGGATGACTTACGAGGAACACATCTTCAAAAGGATTTTTAATAGTAACCACTTCGAAACACATCATAAAAATGAAATACGTACTGAACTTCGTAATTTAAAACTTAAATATAATTTAAAATTTACTGCTATGTTTGTCTAGCCAGTTTTGTGTAACACACTGTATGTACAAGATTTCTTATAACGCGGTATTTGATTACTGGTTATTTTGTTTTTACAATTTTCATTATAAACATCCTTTCTTATGTAAACTCTAATGAAAAACTGCTAGAGGCCCAAGTTTTTTCCTCTGATAGTATTTATGAGGAGCAAAGATGTCAGAGAAGCTGTGACTTGCCGATCCATGGCAGGAAATTTCTTGGGATACTCTCCAAAAGTCCCGTGATAGAGCGAAATGGAGGGCGTACGCCCCATTTATAACTATGGTGCATCGTCTGATTAGACAGAGCCTTCCCAGAAAGCTGCGAAGACTGGTACAACAGGAGCTATGAGAACCCGCCCACCAGCATTCATGGAAGTTCTGTTTGACCTAACACCTCTTCACATTCATATCCAGATTGAAGCGAAGCGGGATAAGAGACCTCGAAAAAAAAACTTTTTATATTAGCAAACCTTAAACTAAACATTTCACATCAAGCCTAAACATTTCACTTTTTTTAATTGATGTACTTATATGCATCTGCTCAGCTTGAATTCTTTCTGACATATTTTTTTTTTTGTTACAAATTTTCTGAGCTACAGGTAAAAATGTATGTGCATTATAAAATCAACTCACCAGTTTGTTGTAAACTGTGGGAAATTAAGATTTTTTTACGGGAGAGGTACTAAATTCTGCTTTTCAAAATTCTTTTGGATGAAAATTCTGTAAAAATCAAAAAAAAAATTCTGTCCAGCCTAAATTCTTTTGGTTCAATATTCTGTATTTAAAATTCTGTATGATCAAAATGATGGAGAACTGAAATTCTGTATATTAAAATTCTGGAATCAAAATTATTTTCGATCAAAATGCTGTAAAAATATAACCAAATAAGCAGATAACCTGATAAGCACGCTTTCCTGAATAGCACATTTATTTTATGAATAATGGAATTCCGATTTTATAGAATCAGTGGTATATATGCATACGTCAATTAAAGAAAAATTCAAAAATTCATTCAACACAAAAGTTATTACATTATAATGGCGAAACAATTATTATATTATTAAATGTTTAGCAATTCGCTTTAGAAAAGAAACATGCCTTAATATAAGCCTTTTTTTTGTTATTCTTTTAATTCTGTTGTTTGCTTTTACAGCCTTCTTCGTTTGACTAATTTTGTGACCATTTTGAAATTTCTGAAGCTATAAATACAGACAAACATATGTACATTTGCTTTATGTAAATCTGTTTTGATAATATAGGAAACCATATGGGTCAAGACAAGTCATGTATTGGCAGTATTAAGTGCGCACTTTTTTTATTTATCCATATGCTCTTCCGGTTTTTCAATAGAGTTTTGCAAAACAAAATACTGCCAATACATAATTTTGATTTACAGAATTTAAAATTACAGTGTTCCGCAATACAGAATTTTAACAGTACAGAATTTTGAATTACAGATTTTTGAATACAGAATATTGAATACAGAATTTTAAATACAGAATTTTGAACCAAAATCATATTGTACCCAACCCTTTTTTTACAACTAGCTTAACCCTTTTCAAGGCAAGTGCCTTGGATTATTTTTAGTTAATTAGAAACAAGGTAGAACGAAAGGCATAAAAGTATCATCAAGTTTAAAAAGAAAAACGCTCTATAATGTAATGCATTCTAGCTATTTTTAATGTAGTTGCTGTTCCTATAATTTTGGCTATGTTTTTTTCTAACTACGCTCATTTATTTGCGCAAGAATTTTCAAGCGATCAGTTCAAAGTCGCCACTAAAACTTTTCAGCAAAGACGGCATCGCTATAACATTTGCTTTTTATTATCTAGTGCTTGGCTTTTATTTGGTAGATATTATTAAAATCTTTTCGAAAGCTCTGAAGATATCTAAATGCATTATGCCACATTATTGCCAATCGCTTGTTATTATTATGGCAAAAATAAGTTTTTGTTTTTTGCAGCTATTATAAAAGCAATAGCTTGCGCTTTTGTTGTTGTTGTTGTTGTTGTTGTTGCCACTGCCATCGATTTGCACAATTCATTTGCAGCAAAGTGGCCGTGAATTGTCTATAAATGGTTAGGCTGCTTTGGGGTAGCCACATTGTTGCCACTTAACTCACAGCTGTTGTTATTGTTCCACTTTTGTATTGTAACTATGTATTGATTGTTGCTACTGTTGCTTTATTGTTATGTACGAAAAAAATAAATTGCTTTGCAATCATCTACTTAATTTTCATCGCTGTTTTTTTTTTTGTTTTTTGTTTTTTTTGTTACTATTAAAAGCGGCGCTGACGCAGTAATTTAAAAAAAAAAGGAAAACAAAAATAATAATTACTTAGAAAAGAAAGAATTTTGTATGCCTACTTTTTCAACAAAAAAACTACTATACCTACACTCTTATAATATGTTCGTCATTGTTGTTATTATTCTTAACACTGGCGATTTGATATGCTTTATACACAAAGCCTTATAATAAGCTTAAGGCAGAAGCAGCCTGAGCGCAACAGATCAACTTAGTATTTTGTAAATCATTCTCGTTCCATATAGCGAGTTATATGTAGACAGCAAGGCCATCGCTATCGTCACCTTCATTGTACCAGTAAAGCGACGTAAGTGTCGGCCGATAATTCTATACTACAAATAAACTTTTTGGATGCCACCGATAGATTCTTGACGATAACCGCGATCGGTTAGCAACTGTTGGTTATAATTCTGCGTCGGTTTTGCTGCTACAGCTGCGCCACATCTAAGTAGAGTCATCAGTTAAGTTGAGTGCTTTAGTTTTTGTTATTGTTGTGATCTCGTCTATGGGTCGATAGACATTTGACGCCTGCTGTTACAAATTCGCCGTGGCTAGTAATTCTAATTGCTTTTACCTTGTGACGTTAACCAAAGTATAGATGTAAGTGTGTGTGTGTGTGTGTGTGCGCGTGTGTAAGAAGAAAAGGCGAAATGCCGCGCACAGTGTCCTGATCTCAGTTAAGCTGCGGCCAAAAATAGTTAGAATATTCCGATTGCGCTATAAATAATCAAAGGTCTTTTATTATCTAATGTAGAAAAAAAAATCTGAAATATGTTGAAATTTGGAAAACTTCCACGCCCTTTCGCTAGTGGGTGGAAAAATTAAAATTGCATCGAGTTGGCTTTGTACTATCTCAAAAAGTCTAAAAATAAAATTTAGTTGAAATTAGATTTCAGATACCGCACTCCCCCATTTACAAATATTTGAAATATGTATGTAGATTTTGTTCACGCTTTATGTTGAAGAAACACTTGCTAAAAAAATCAGAAATCAACGGTAATTTCATACTTAGAAATCTTTTTTGACAGACCCAAATTGTTTGAAGTCAGCCACACAACAAAAAGGTCACAATTCGTCGTACGGTAGGTGGCTCTACAAAAATTAAAATACAATAAAATGGCGCAGCAAAGGCTTTTACAATAATACAGAAAAAATCACCAGTCGTTGTCCTGCCTTCATTTATTTATTACTTGACATTGGATATGTATGCATAACTTGCGTATATTTAATTAAACTTAACCTTTCAAACAGGTGGCAACCCTGCTCAAAAAGTAGCTTTAAACCTTGTATTTATCGATATTATAAAAGTTCACATAATTCGTGTGTAATTTAATTAAATTCGAATTTTCGAACAGGTGGCAACGCTTTTTATAATATAGCCATTGACCCGCCTTTCGCAGAGATTAACCATATTTTATCTATCTGGTGAATAAATTAATAAAATTAGAATTTTCAAGCAGGTGGCAACCCTCTACAAAATATAGCTATATAGCTTCTTATGAGTAACGTATTTTTTAACCTCCATACTACTGATATTACGCACGCTTTCCATAAATTTTTCGAAAAATAGGGTTACCCTACCCAAATTGTTTCTTATATTTTCAGTGCAATGCCAGTATTGTGTTTCATTTTAACTTAATTTAATTTAATTCAATTTTTTGTATCAGATATCTGGCAACACAATTTTTCTAATTTCTTAGATGTGGGACAACCCTAACTTAAAATATAAAAATATAGCCCTTTCAAATTCTTTTCTAGTTAATATATAAACTTTATTTAAATCCCTTTTCTGTATTTATTTTTCGAAAGGTGGCAACCCTAATACAAATTTTATGTTTCAAATTTGTGCATACATTCTCAGTAAAATACTGTTATTAGGTTTCTAATTACATTTTTTTTTAATTTTACACATCTGGTAACACCCATTTTCAAACTTTTTCTTTTCAAAGAAGCAAACTCAGAAAGAATCTACTTATAAATAAAAAAAAAACGGAGAAATTTGTTGAGCTAGAGCTTAGAAACTATCGATGGATCTATCGACAAAATAGAAAAAAAGAATTGGTGAGAAAAATATTATCCGAAGTTTTGAAGAAAGAGCACAGATTCCGCTTGAAAGCATTGATAAAGTCTTAATTTTTTGGAAATTTTTATAAGTAGAAACCAACTGAAATGTTTTCTGTGACCATCAACAATTTCGATAGTCGATTATCACAACAATCGATAGTATCGATACGATACCACGGCCACGATGGTCACGACCGTCATTTTAGTATATCTCTACGAAAATTCCGTAAAATTTTACTTAAAGCTCACTTTTTTCGATTTAACGGTACTTCACATATGTTTATAGGGTAAACATATAAAAAGTGCTTTATTCGATTAAATAACATATGACCAACAAAATTTCGATTTTTACCATCCGCAGTATTTACTTGCTTTTTCATAAAAACAACAGATTTTTTACTTTTATTTTTAGCATTCATAGCCGCCGAAGACACACTGTGCGGGGCAGTTCAACGCACACAAACACTTTTTGTGGCACCAGCGACAACAGCTGTTGCATGATCACTGATCGTTGATTGCCATCGCGCGCTACTAACTCAATTTGTTTCGCCATTTGCGCATTTTAAATGACTTTATTGAGGCGATCTTCTTACAGCATTATTTCTCTTCTTCTGCTTCTGCTTCACGCTGCTAATTTTCTCGACATTAAATACAAAATTTGTTGTGATCATCATTATGGTCGTTGTTATGTTGGAAATGTACAGAGAAAAGAGAAAATGTTTGACAAGTAAAGGGCGCCTATTTGTGGCATTAAAGTGAAAATGTTGGTTAGGAAAAACGTTATGGAGAAAACTTAGAAAAATGAGCGTACACTTATTACTTACATATATATATATTTACAAAGGTCACATGACTTGTGTGTTTTTCTTTTGTTTATATATCTATTAATTTGGGAAATTTTATAGAAAAAGTTGACTACAATTTCCTTTTGCAATAAATTGCTAACTGTTATATAAGCGAAAGTATTCTTAAACCAAATAACATATTTACTTTCTATTAACTATCATTCGACATAAGTATATTTACTAATAATCTTATCTGCCACATATTCCTTAACCCTCTTCTTGCCCACCGAAAAAAGATACCAATCAATATGTGGCGCCAAGTTACCCATATACTTGTAAATGTTCACAATAGGGATACAATTTTTTGTGAACTAAAAAGTACTACATTTATAGGGCTGTTTTCGTAACCGACTTACAAAAGAACACAAGGAAGTATGACGAATTGCATGTAAAGCAACAACACAAATCCCGAAAATTATATGAATTGAGCCAACTCTATAAATTTATAAGCGACCTGAGATGTAGTACTGTGAACTAAAAAAAGCGGCGCTATTGTGAATGTGCCCTAAGTGAATGCGTAGGAAATTTAAATTTTACACCAAATTACATAATTTTTATAAAAATAGTTATTTTAAATGTATAACCAAATCAACCATAATTTTTCCAGTAAAAAATATTTTCCGTTAAGCAATTCGCATGTTCCATAAAAGATGCAAACAGGGTTGATTTTACAACTGACGGAAATTTTATTCGAGTTAGAGCTTTCGTTTGCTATTCGGTTTCAAATTTATCTAGTATAAAAAAAAGTATGATGCTATTTTTTTGTTTAATTTAAATTCAACGGGTCTTACAAAATGGCGGATGCCTCTAATTATCCTCCTAAATGCTAAATAGGTAAGAGGATAGGGCATTTTCGTGTTAAGCAAAGTTTTTTAATTATTTTTGACTTGTAAAATAAATATGGGAATATAATTTTCATCGTTACTGAATTGCTCAAAATATATCTAAATAAAAAAAACAAACGTTCATGGAAACTGGTCGCGGAGTGTCTGAACTCTATCTCAAGCGCCTAGGAAATTCCTTCATATCGGAATGAATTAGGTGCCGGGCCAAAGCGACATTGCAGGGAACTGCAGGGCTGATGGGCTGGCTTGGCAGGCCGCCTTTAAAGATATAAGTATGTAACTACCGACTGGGAGCGGGTGCGGTTTCCTTGGACCGCCTGCGGATTTTGATTTGACGCGACATGCAAAATTGCAAAGACTCTTCTGGTCGGTGATGGGCCGCAGCCTTTCGAAGGAACAGCGGGCGCTAGAGGATGATTGCTATTCTACGCAGCTGCACTGCCTATTCGAGGCAGAGGTTTAAGTACTTCAGCTCTCACTTCCTTAATAGGGGTGCAAGTCAACAACTAGAGGAAATTCATTGAAAAACCATTCCTCAATATTTACAATATTTTTATTCAAAGTAATTTCCCTCAGATTTAGTGTACTGGTGGAAGGCTTTCTACGATTCTCGAGGCGTCCATAGCGAAGTTCGTCATTGGTGTATTCTCGGTTATCTTGGAAAAGCTTTTAGCACTTATAACACTTTGTGTATTCAAAGTAGACTCAAAATGTGGTATTGGGAAAATAATTATGCCCAATTTTTAATTCAATTGACTTACGACAAAAATAAATATTTTGAAATGGAATTTAAAGTAGTAGTAGTAGTGATTGTTGCTTAGATTCGGCCATAAAGCATGATCTTCAAAAGTTCAGCAAAAGTTGAAGTAATATTTCTTTTGACTTTACTGTTAAAAAGCAACTTCAACTCCATTCATAGCATGCAATTAAAGAATAAGATATTTTGATCTTCTGTTTCTTCTATAGGGTTGTCTCCAAATCAAGCTTGACGAAAAATCATTCCAATATACATCAATGAGATATTACTTTACTTTTGAAGAACGTATTAGTTAAATAAAAATAGTAAACATATTTTAAAATTATGACTTTTTAGAAAAAACTCGAAATATAAGTACATGGTTTTAAATTGGCATTTTCTGGGGTTCACATTATATTCAGTTTCAAAAATTTTAAGCATATCCTATCCGAATAAAGTTCAAAACTTATTGTCAATCTTTTTAAGCTTCATTACTTTGGCTTTAAAAATCTGATTAAACTTGCTAAACTAAGATGAAGGGAAGAAAGACAACTTGCTTTCAACATACATTTCTCACAACATCTTTTAAAATATTTCTATGAATTTTTGCCTAACAATTATTGGCCATGAGTTGATGTACTCGAGGCTTAAAGCACAAAATGCAATGCAATCGAAATATAGCAACATAAAAAATCCACTTAAGCAAGCACTTAGCTATCCATGGCTAGATGCATACGTACATAGATACATATGTACATATGTATGTAGATGCTAAGTACTTTGAGAGAATGAAATTATCTGTTTGCAAGCGAATTAGCTAATATGCAATTTATGTTGAGCGTAAGCTGTAAAAATTAATTGAATATAATAAACATGCTGCAAAAAAGGTAACTGTTAAAATTTATTAACTTTGAAATGAATATGAACATCTTACTGTATGCCTGTAAATATGTATAAATGTATTACGTAAGTACGTAGTAAGGTCCAAAAGTTTCTGGATCACGTAAATTTGATTTTTTTTTTGCTCGCAATAAGTTTGTATCTATTCAGCCCTGCTCCAGGGTTACCACATTTTTGTGTTATTTTCTCATAACATTCATAGCGATGCACGTTCTTTTCCAAAATGTTGGACTCTTTTCGGTTATGTTGCCATAGAATGTTACGAAATTATTTTCGCGAAAAGAAATTACTGTACTTTCCGTTGCTTACCCATAACGCTTATTATTTATTTAAAATACCGTAACCGCTTTGATTTTTATAATAAGAATTATAATTTTTTCATATTTTGTGATTCTTATTTTTGCGGTCAAAATATAATTGTCATTTTAATATTTTTATTTCATCAAAAATTGCTGTTATTTTTATTTATGTTTTCTATCGCGAAAAAAAGGTAAGCGACATTTTATTCAAAATGCTAAAATTTTTCTATTTATTTCTTAAATTCAGATAAAGGGCTGAAGTTACATGATTTTTCTACCTTTGATTAATCGACTGTTAAATTTCCTGATTAAAAGTTTGGTGGAATGTTTCAATTCTATATTTGCAACTTTTAAGGAACTTATATTGAACTTGTTCAAAATAAGGCCCAAGGAACCACATATAATACAAAATGTATGCGTTCTTTGAAAAAAAAAACAACCAAAAAACAGTTTGCGTGATCTACATTGCGACGTTTGAATCACATAAAACTTTGAGTCGTTGAAAGGGCTATACTACTGCGTATTGAGATTTAATCTAAAAGTTTATGAAATTTCATCGAATTTGCCAGCTTTTCTTAGTTTTCTAATCAAACAAGCCCTCCAAATATGATTGAAAAAATTACAATCTTAATATAACGATTAAAAACAATCCTAAATATATGAATAAAAAAAAAAGATTAAATCATAATTTTAAAATAAAAATCCATTATAATCTGATTATTTTCGGTCCTTGATTAAATTTGATTCCGACTTGCGGGTGAAATTTTTTAACACTGAAGATGAAAATAAGTCATCTTCTGTGAGACATTGGGAAGGTAAAAAAAGTTGGATTTTTAATGGGTCAGAAATATTGGTAAAATGCTGTTATAACTGTATTGAAGAAATATTTAGCTTTATCCTGAGTTTCACTCTTCACTCATTATAAATTTTACCCGGAAAGAAAAGAGTAGCCATTTTTACTGCCTTTTCACTTAAATTCGAGAGGCGAACAAACAAATTCCAAATATAAGTAAGGGTTTATTTATAAACTTAAAATACAAAACAACGGAATTTAGTTGGAGCTAAAATGCGCGAGACGAAGTTCAAAGTCTTTACCAACACCACTTGATAGCCACCCTCCGCAAACAAAAACCCCAAATACATAAGTGTTAAATTTAACGATTGGCGGAATACTAAATTTCTATCTCGACTTTGGTAATGCACGTTCAATAAGTGTGTAGACACTTCTTTGTTTAGACTTTAATATCGGTTAATTGTTTACAAAAATGCACAAATAAATTTCACTACACTTACAAAGCTTCAGGTAGCTCCAAGGAAATGTAACTGTCTCTCAAGAGTCTCCAGGTTATCCAATGATCTGCATTGTCTCTTTCCTCAAAAGTCGCATTGCAATAGAGGGGCCTAGATCTTTAAATTATGGTTTTTGGCTTTTCTCAATTTTAAACAAAACACAGAGTTGTAATTTTTATGTTCGAATTTTACCGGCTATTTTGAAATGGAAATTATTTCGGGCGGAAGTCATAATAATCGCATCCACTTCGGGCGATAAGGTTGATTTTATTGAAAACTAATGGTGGTTTAAAATTTACTCATAATTTTATAGTTCAGACCAAAATTTAGTGAACCCCATTATGGCATGCATTTAAATTGAAATAACTAATTTCAATTAGTCGATGTTGTTCGAAACTCACATTGCTTTTTTTCGGTGTCTGTGAATAGCCGCCAATAGCAAATTTATTTTCATTTCAAATTCAAATGACTAAAAAAAATTACTGCATTTAGTTCCTTCTAATATTAATAAGGATTTTATTCACTTGCTTCTTTATTTTTTTAATCCGCTCTTTATTGTCATACTAACTTCAATTTTTTTCTTTTTTTTTATCAGCCAATTTATACAGGAAATGTAAAGAAACAAACTAAATTGCTTCACACTTATCTATATAATTTAAATATTTTTTAATGCTTATTAATGCCATCTGTAATAGTGCACATTTATTCTGATTTTATGCGTCTTAATGCAAATGAATTCTATTCATCTGTCTCCGCTTTTATTGAATTAAAATTTTTATTATTACAGACATCACGTATATTTTATTATACTATAAATATTTCTTAACTGCATATTTTGCTACCGTTATTGCCCTACGCTGGTCAGATGCTTGCCCAAAAGGTTTTATGCTCTAAACCCGTTATTGCAATTATACCTTTTGAGTGGCTTAAGTTACGTAATGCTTGTCAACAACATCGTTTCATTTACGCATATTTGTAGTTGTAAAATTTTTAAAATTATTGCCATGCATTCGTATAAAATGCAGCGTCTTTTTTTTATCGGTTATCCATATTCTACTTAGCTTTTCCTTTTATGAATATTGTAAATAAAAACATGTCCTCAGGAAGTATACTTGGATGTGGATTAGACTAGGTCGATGACCTTTCTTTTTGTTGTATCCAAAATCGTTTTGGCTGGTTAGCTAATTTAAGTCCATCTCATAGAAAGTATTCGGCTGTCTCATTTGAGGCCGGGACCTCGCAGCTACCTAATGAAAGTAAACCGATCTTTTCTTAAGGGGAAGTACTTTCTGCGATCTCATTTCAACCCATATTAGGGTGATCTCGTATTGCTAAGAAATCGAAGCCGGTTCTTTCCTACACTAATTCACTAGTTGTAAACTAGCCGAGCTAGAAGAGAACTCCAAAATAGCCGTTTGGCAATCACCTGCGTTCTGTTAAATGTATAGCAAATATTTCGGTTTGAAAAATGGTCCGATAGGCGAAAGGTGATATATTGCTCAATGAGAAACTCAACCCCAAAATCGCATTCCATCTTTGATTCATCTGTAACGACAGTTAAGCCTACCAAGAATTGCCCTCTTCCCTGAGTCCGATCCGAAAGGCCTTTCATTCCAGAGCCCTAAGGTACGCAGTCTAATAGCGATTTTAGTAGATGAGTTTTCGATAAATATAGCTAAAATATAAACATCGAGCAGAACGTTCAAATCATTCATTCGAGGGGATCTTAATGTAGTTATTACGCAAAAGACTGCTGGCCGTTGAATCCGTAGTACAATAGTTGCCTTCATATGAAAAGGTCCTAACTCAACATGAAGATAATTTCCCGGAAAAATGAAAAGCAAAATAAAATGAAAAGTATCTGAAAAAACTTAAGCTGGATCTCGCTCGTTGAAATGGAAAGCATAATAAATTATAAAAAATATTGAGTAAGTCTTTGTAGTCATACGATGTAAAACTATCTAAAATTGTGCAAAATTACTTTAAAAAATATCTATTTATTTCTTGCGACAAACTTAAGGCGAATTCATACAAGGTGATAGCATCCCAAGAGCTGAATGATTATTCTTTTTTCCACCTTCGCTGGACTGCTTTGTTTACACAAACAAAGTACATGAGGAATACTGGGCGAATTCAAATTTTCACATTTCACTTACACAACGGATTCGCTTTGGTTGTTTTGCTATCACCTTCTATGAATCCACCTTGTGGCGAACTCAGTAAAACGCAAGCGAAAAAACCAAGGCGAATTCATATCAGGTGGTGTTATACGTACGAAAGCAAAACGAACTGAGCTTAAGGGGGGATTTTGCTTTAGGAAGCCAAAACTTAGCTGATTTTGGGGTTTGTATTTTTTTAGTGAAAGCGGTGTCCACCCTTTTTATACAGGATTTTTGTTTATGTCGTCGCTTTTGGTCATCATTTTTATGATGAAATATGAAATTTCTGCCGATTTATAACCCCATTCGTTGAGCGCCTCATTGCTTTTAGTTTACCATTGCAGGGAGAGATACAGGTCGCAGTTATTATATGATGCAGAAAAATAGTATGGACTCTCTAATTTGTCTTTTCATTAGCTTGAACTAAAGAAAAATTCCAACTTTTTCCGGGCCGCACAAAAAAGAGACGTTTTTGAAAAAAAACTGTCTTCAACCTTGCTACGAGTATAAAAATCGTTTAAATTAATATCAAGCGTTCTTCTGGTTAAAAGTGAAATTAAATAAAGTGAATTTAATACTAAAGAAAAGACGCTTTGTATCATTTCAAGAGACAATCACATCTGCCAGTTGAGCGGAATGGTAAAAATTTAAATTATTGAAAGGCGCTCCAACATTTTGGGTAGAAAAAAAGTGCCAATTCTCGGTAGCTCACAGTTAAAATGGTCAATTGTTATTGTTATTTTTTGCAATATTTGCAAAAAGATCCATGTTAACATTTTTTATTAAAAAATATTTTAGTTTATTTTTAAACATGCACCGAGGTACTTTATACAATATTTATGAAAAATCAAAAAATGTTCATAAAGTTTTCAAAATTTTTAATCAAAATTTGTGTGCAGTTTTGTAGCTGATTTAGTTTCAGTGCAAGATTCAAGTGAATCCCGACTAATTTTTTCTTTCAGTTAACTCATGCACAAAATTATATTTTATGTGTAAACAAATTCGCAACACCGTCAGCAAAAAAAAAAAGGTAATTTTAGCTTCGAGTAATATTGAAATTGAATAGACTACAAAACTGCATGTCCAAAAAAAATTCTAAAAATTCTACCAAGAAAATTAAAATTTTTAAGTTAATTCTTGTGGTTTGTGTTATTGAATAGGCTACAAAACTGTATACCCAAAAGTTTTTAAAAAATTCTGACAAAAAATTTATATTTTTATTTTTTGAAGTTTTTTAAATATTATTTTTGTGGTTTATGTTATTGAGTAAACTAAACTTTTGATGAAAAATATTGAAAAAAAAATATGAAAAATGTTGGCAATATTTAGTTAAATAACACACAACAATTTTCCCTGTGAGTCACGGTGTGTAAATTAGGAATAAACTAAACGAATAAATCAGGAATATCTATCCAAATAACTTTCGACCTCTACTGAAACAAAACTTTGGAATAATAAAAGGCTACTAAATGTTTTTACCTCCTAGAACAGGAATTATAGGAATTTATATTTTGTCCAAAGATAATTACTTTGAAATTTTGTTCTTTACAGTTAATGACGTAACGCGATTTGATTTTCTTTCGTAACTTCCATATTTAGCATGTTACTTGTATAAGGTTTTTAGACTTGTGCGTATAATTTATTATTATTAATAGCTGGTATTTTGTTTTCGATTCCGAATCAAATTCTTCACAAATCCAATGCAGAAAAATGTGCCAAAGTAGTTAGGGAAAAAATTCAAGTAGCTCGTCAGAATTGAAATTAGATGTCCATCACAAATCTTGCAAGGTTATTTGCGCCACACTTTGATTAATACAATTTTTTTTTTGTGGCATGTAAAAATTTCAAAAATCTGTGTAGTAGTAGGAGGTGGTCATTACACACCTACAGCCAATATGACAAGCGTGCGCTCACCTTTGGCTCTTGCATCCCTAGTAATCAAAAAACCAAAAAAAAACCACAAACAAACAAATAAAATTTGTTAACTTGATGACAGACAAAGTGTTGATTGCTGTAGTTGTTAGATATGATTAATAAGTGATGAGTTTACGTACGTACCGTTAAATGTGTGTAGGATGATGTGTAGACATTTATAAAATTTACGAGCAACGCTGAAAACCATTACGCATTTCGCAATTTTTTATATGATAGACAACTCTTCAACTCAGCGATAGTAGAACAAAAGTAAGAAAAATTAATAGGAATTAAATAAATACATATTGCCTCCCCTTAGATTATTAGCTCTATATAGAAAATGTATCATACATACGTAGAAAAATATTATCAATCATTTTCGTAGGAATAAAATCTGCTTACTATAACTCCAGTACTTCATAAATTTCCGCATTCACTTAGTCATTTTGCGAATTTCATTTGAACTCTTTGCATGAGTGCTTCGGTACTTATGTGCGGGTAATTGTGTACTTATTTAAATACTTATGGAACATATTAATTTTTTATTGGAAAGCAGCAGGTGTTGCACGAATTAAGCTAATTTAGGGTTAATGTGGGTTGATTTGCGGTTGTTATTTTTTGGGCAATTTAAAAAAGGTATAATGGAGTACTTATGTACGTGTGTAGGTAATTCGCATTTATTTATTTATATGGAATATAATTACACAATAAACTAAGGATCCCAGCTGCTAAGACTGTCGGCCTGGGTTTATTCTAAATTATTTTATATTAAAAGATCTTCTGTTTTTCCAACGGGTGAAAAGTTTATGTATATTGGAACGATTTTCCATCATCTCCTGTAAATTTTCGTGTGGAGACAACTCATGACACTTCATATAGCACAACGCAATTTGTCTCCAAACAAAACTTTACTAGGGATGGCGGATAATGTAAGTACATCATACTTTATATTAACTTGTCAACCATTAATTGTTGAAAGGATATGTTGTTGTTCAATAAAATAATCCCCATTTTTTTGCCGGTTACAAATCCGAGTCGTTCTGGTATCGTAGAAGCGAATGTCGTTGTTGGATATTTTGTTATTAGCCGAACTATAACTATATACCGTATAGTACTTAGGTATTCTGTATCTTTGGAATATACGATAGGATAGATAATTCTATATATTACACTAAAAAGTACTTCAATAAAAAGGTATTTTTTAGACAAATTTTTGTCTAGTTTTATAGTTCAAAAGTTATAGCCAAAAATAACTTGCAAAACAGTTATCGATTTGTTAGACCTTTTTTGGCATAAAAATGACACTAACAGTTAGAAAGTACATATATGCGAGTCTAAACGTTTTGGATATGAAAATTTGCATAAGTTTATGCTCAGTTCAGGTCCGTGTTCAGAATTGAGATGCGTAAAACATTGTTCGAAAATATTGAGAAAAACTCAACTCATGTTGAGACGTCGAACTTGTGAAAACCCCTTCCTGCGCCCTGTATCTCAAAATCTAGACGTAATGGAAAAACGTGGGTGCCATTTTCAGAATCAGCATACCCAAGTTCGCATGAAATGTGGTATTACACCAAATCTACGTTCTTTGAAAAGTTTTTGGTAGTAGTATGTAAATTGCACTCTTTTATTTAGTTTGTAATCCCTTTTACATTTTCCACCCGATTTGAGCGCACATTAGTATTTTTGTAATGAAATTATCTTGCAACAATAGACTTTTAATTGTTTTTCCTAAAGCTTATCTACTAAAAATAATGACTAAGAATTAACAATTTTCGAAAACGCTCTAAGTTCTTATTTTTTTCATTTAAACGCCAGCAGCTCAAAAAGTAATATTCCAATTTATGTACAAAAGAGATATATGAGCATAAAGAAGCTGAATGTGCCTTTTGAAGATATCAATAGAAGGTTACATTTATTTGCTATTCGGAAATTTTTTGGCAATAACTGCAAAGACTTCGAAAACAGCGTTGTTTTTCCTATATCTGGGAAACGCTTCTTTGAAAAAATGAATTCAACTCATTTTTGTGTTCAGCGATCTAAAAATAGTCTAAAAAATATATTTTTTAACAACACACAGGTATCACACATGTATCAAATATTTGTAAACTAGTGTTATTTGTAAACAACAATATTAAAGTCACTATCTGGGAATTATAATAAAACCTTCAAATCTGTTGGCATTCTCAGTGTTTTCGGAATAAGTGGAAAAGGGTTGAACTTCTTGTCAGCGCGTAGTATCTGGTTTGGGTACTTATAGTAAAATTTCACCAGAAACAATTTTGTTAAGGATTTTAACCCATTAGCTCTGTCAGGAAAAGTTCGTTTTGACACTTTTTTCGAAAGTCTGAATAAAAGTGAATTGAGAAGTAGCTAAAGGGGTAAAATGCTCTTAAAAATTATTCTGCGAAAAATTTCACCAGTTGTATTTTCGGACTAACTCTGTGTGCAATTAAGGCCGAATTCACCAATATTTAAAATAACAAATTGTAGCACATGTTAAAAAATTAGATAAGAGCTCTGTTAACTTGTAGCTCAAGACGAATTCATACAGGGTGTAGTTACTATACTACCCGATTTGATTTTTTTTGTATTCACCTACTTCTACCTACATATACATATTCTGTTTTTGCTTTTGCGTATGAACTTTCAAAAGCCGCAAAAGCAAAAACAAAATGTATGTATGTAAATTGTGACAACTCTTAAGCAAAAGCAAAAACAAAATACATGGGAATTTTATAGTTGTACTTTGCATCCCATATGAATTCGTTAGTTATAGCGGGAGTTAGTTGTAGTGGGAAATTAAAATCGACCGGACGCCAAGTAATAATAATTTTAAATGAGTGCACATCGTTTTTCTTTTATAAGATATGTGAAAAAATAGACAACATCTGTACTGAAATAGAAAAACCTCACACATCTCCATTTGAACTGACAGATTTCCATTTAATTCTCTAATGCGGAATCTCTTTCCTCTTAATTCTGAATATTTACGTAAATTTCTGTGCCTAAAATAAATTATCTGCCCATAGCCAAATTCTTTAATATCTTTATTCAGTATTTTTATAATTACATTTTTTTCGTAGAAATTTCGTTAGCCACTTCTTTCTTCCACAAACAAAGAAGTATTTTTACATGTGTAGATTTATATTTAAAACATAAAAATCGATACTCTCAACGCCACATTTTTGGTTTCAAATATATTTGCACTTTGCGTGTTACAACAGTTTTCGCTCTCTATATTTAGTTAAGTAAATAATACGATTCAAAATTCCATGTAAAATATCCATAAAATGAAGGGCGGCGCATAAACAGGTGGAAGGAAACAGGTCGCTTTTTTGTGCAGCATGAAAACTTAAGAGCCCTTGAGAAACAAAAAAAAAAACAATAACAACAATACAGCTGAAGTGGGGCAATAAAAACTACATGTAAAGTAAATAAAACACATGGAGTAGGAGAATGAGCAGGCATTAGGGAGGGCACACATTGCATGTAAATATATAGACAAGCATTGGTAATACCAATTTGGTATAGGGAGAAAAAATAATTTGATGTGCATTAAGCCGTATCACTTATGTCGAAAAAAAAATGTTGGGTTTAACTTTTTATATGCACCCGCGAATAACTGCTAAATCGCGTTTTTTGCTGTAATTTTATTATTTGATCTCCACTTTTTAAAATCTTTACTTCGTCCAAAAGGTCACGGCAGGGACTATAATTGATCTTAAAAGATTTTGTCTTCCTTGTACCTTGTACCTTCACTAATTTTGAGGATTTTGGCAAAAAAGCGTTAGGCTTTATTCACAACAAAAAAAAAATGTGTAACGTTTTTAATATTTATGAAGAGGATTTCCATTTAAGTTTTTCTTTTGTTTAATTTTTAATAATCTAAATTAACGTATTTTGTACGGCAATAGCTCGGCCATCGAAAAAAGTCGATACACTTGGCTGGTTGTAACTCAGTATATTTTTAATTTCTATTATGGAAGGAAATTCAGAATAAATTATGCCTTACCGACTTATTTAAAATGTTCCGATAAGAAATATCGTTATTCTGGAATTTTAAATATTGTTCGATATTTGGTGCTTTCAATTTTATCGATTACAGTAACCGCTAAAAAATTGCCGACTCAACATTTACGATTTATTTTTTATGATCGCAAAAAAATCAAGTCATAAAATATTGATCAAATGTGATCGGCAAAAAATTTAAATCCGTAAATGACGATAAACTTTTATTGATGGATATATTTCAATTTTGTTTTGAGCGAATTATTTCCAATAATTTTTGTACCCTATTCGCCCAAAATAACGATTACTTTCTTCGGTCGCTGCTTAAAATTAACAAAATGTTTGCTCATATAATTCAGATTGCCGTCTAAAGTTTGCAACTGAATACACAATCGCCTGAAAGTCGATAACATGCGTGATTGGTCCATCTTTGTGACTAATGACAGTTGAAAACCCAAGTTTTTCCTTAATAATTTTCTATTGCGAATTTCTCCGTTGCTTAGCTTAAATCAAAAATTAAATAACAAAAATTCATTTTCTTGAAATTATGAATAAAAAGTAAAAAATATTTTTTTGAAGTGAAAAGTTTATTCAGCTATAAGCTACCAACAAATCGCGTCCTCAAACAATTTAATTTATTCACACAACAAAATGCCATTTCAAATGTGCCCACAAATTGCAAATTAATTCTTTACTCACCAGAGTTAATTAAAAAAAGTTATCAAATATAGGAACGCGTGAAGATACGAACCAAAGATCGTCGATTATTTACAAGAAGTTGCATCGCTTCCACCGTTCCTCTAGCAGAAAATCTCGTTCAATTTCAAAACTAATTTGCCTGTTGCTGATTGACATTAGCATCTGATTTGATCAATAGGCTTCTGATGTGGTGAAATTAAACGAAAATTCTTGCCACAGGAAACGTAATCTACGTTTTTTGTTTAGACTTAAAATTCGTGAATATATAAACGTAGTTATCGTAAAATATTTCTTTTGTTACAAAAAATCCAACTAAATAATTAGACGAGGAATAGGCTATTTCGGATCTCTGTAAGTAAATGCGGGATAGGTTTGAGGAAAATATACAACTGTAGTGGTAAAGCGACCCGAGAAATATCAACTCAATAGACCGAAAAAATACTGAGCCACCATTATTCGAATTCCCGGTACACAGAGTACAAAAAGTTCACCGATAATTAAAAAGATCGACATCTAAAAAAGCTTGATGGCCAAGGAATGCGCTGGAAAATCTTCTTAGTATTGGTTTGAATTTTTTCTTATATTCAAATAAGGTGATAACTTCTGGTTTATAATTTTTATTTTTTTTTAACATTGTTCAAATATATACAACTGTAAGTAAAAATCTCCTCGTTTTTATGTTAAAAATCATATGAAGGAAATTAATTACGAGATCCTCTCATTTTTGCTCTAATCTTATTGAATTTATTAATAAGGTAAACTTTTTATTCCCTTTTTACTTCACTTTGTGAATAATCTACTTTATATTATTTTTAGTTTAATATGGTGAATAAAAAGATAAAAATTTGAATTGATAAGTCTTCGGCATATTAAAGTCAAGGGGAGATTCTAATTCCCTACTTATTTTTATTGAAAAGTTTTCCTTTTTGTTTTACAGTCGTAATAACAAGGGCTGCTTATTGGAAAAAAATCAAGCAAGATGTAAGCGTTTCATATTCATTTTTTGTTTTTTCGTTTAATTTTTTTTCGTTGCAAAATACTGAGCGTTCTGTCTATGCTGTAGGTGAATCTTCCCTCGCAGTTTGACAGCTTCCCAAAGTCATTGTGAAATCAAATTAGTGGGCACTTTTTCTATGAAATAATGCTTGCAAATATTGCTCACAAAATTCTACAAAATATTATGGATTAATTTAGAAATTGTAAACATCGTAATTACTGAGTGGATTATTTACAATTTTCAACCTATGTGTGAAGTAAGAATTTATCACAAAGTCACGTCATCTGACAATGGGACCAAATTGATCTTCACTAGCTTATATTTTACGCTCACAACTCACAACACTTCTATTTTGTTCGTTTATAGCATACGTGTTCGATTCAAATTTTTTTTTATTAATTCACATTAATGACTAGTTTCGCTCGCATTATTACATAATTAAAATTAATAGCAGGCAATTGCTCCAAACGCCATTAAAAACTAAATATATGTATGTAGAAAAACAAACACAAATATAGCGAGTAACAACAACATTCATTACTAACACACACACACACACACACAATGCTGGAATAGTTATTGTTGTTGGCAAAACCTTTGAAAAGCGTATTTATGAATTTGCCACAAGTTGCAAGTCAGATGACGAGACGGCACTTCAAACGCACTCCAAATAATTACACACTTACATATTCACTTCAAATGCTTTAAGAGTATGTAGTACTTAAAAAAAGTGATGAAAACAAAAATTCAAAATACACATGCCTCGTCGATTGGCGGTGTTATTTACGAGTACTACTCTAATTGGTCCGTGGCTGGCCTTCGAATTCCGAGCTAGTACATATGTAATTTTGTAAGAATTTCGTTGATTTTTTTCCAATTGCCAGCAAAAGTGCTGCATGCAACTAAAAGCGAATGAGTGCGTGTGTGTGTTGCTGTTATCGTGATTTTTTTTTTCGCAAGACACATTGTGATAGTGAACTAGTGAAATGGTGAGCATGAAAATTTGTACTTAGTTTTTTGGGCATTCAAATACAGCAATTACTTTTATTGAGAAAAAAAAAATAAATTATAGAAATAAACAATTGAAGATATTTAGCAACGCGCTGTAACTTTTGTAAGAGTTTTTTCTTCTTCTATTTGTTTTAACCTTTAGCCACATGCCAATCGCGCACTCATCGCCAAATTGACAAATAAAAATAAATATCGGTATCAAAAATTTCAAATCTTTTAATGAGGCGGCTTCGAAGGTTTGCTCATTAGGGTGATCCAAAAAAACAATTAAGCTAGCATTTTATTGCTTCCTCCGCTAGTATTTTTTTGAAATCAAAAAACTATATTTATATAACGCTCAAAACGCTCGAAGTTTCTCATGTATTTACATTTTTTATATGGGGGAAAAATGTTGGTAGAAATGAAATAGAATACTTCAAAATAGTTATTTTTCAATCGGGAAACTCTGTTTCTCTTTAGCAGACTTTAAAGAATAATACTCAATAGCGTAGATATTGAAATATCTTAGCTCAACGAAACTTAGTTTACATATTGCTTTTGCCCTAAGGTAGGCTAGTATTGAAAAAAGGCGAAATGGTATAATTACCGCGTCTATATAACGGTTTTCAGTAACTATGGCAGACAATTTGGGTAGAAGAGAGAAATTGGGTAGGAGGGAGAAATACGTGAGTTAAAAAATTTTGGGAAAAGATATAACAAAGTTGATACACACTTTAAATTTCAAGTTCGCCAATTATACGTATAGAATTCGGGCACAAACTACGCCCACCTTTCATATAACGGTAACTTGCACAAATCGAAACAATTCCAGATTTTATTAACTACCAAAGGCAGGGCCGCAAATTGGGATTATTGTCCAAATTTCAACTAAAAAAATCATACAAACAGAGAATTGCTAAGTGCTGAGTTTTATTTAAAATAAAAATCAAGTTTAATCGTCCTTTCTTGGGTTTTATATTTTGCTCCAAAAATAATCGGTATTTTTTTGAGTTTTATTTATTGCTCAGAAAATAGAGTTTAATTTGTAGGATTCTTTTCACACAAATTAAGTTTTGTTTTCTGAGCAAAAACTTAAATTCAAGAAATAACAATTACTTTATGAGCAATTTAATTTTCAACAAATAGCGATTAAAAAGTTTATTTTTTTTTTTTTTGATAAAAATTTAAAGAAAAAAGTTTTAACCGTCACGGTTCCTGATAAAAGGTAAGTGCACACATTTGTCATACAAGGTTAGAGAAGGGAAGTTAGTGAATTCAAAAATTTTGGGAAATCAATTTTTCCCTTTTTTGTGACTTTTGGTTGGTTCTATACTATATTAATATGAAATTCGATATTATTTTGTGAAGTCTCCTGAAATGAGAATATTTAGTCCGTAGAAAATCTCCACGTTCAAATGGACCGTGGATTCCGGGCATGATGTTATTTAAACTTTTGGATGAGTATTATCTGCGACAGCACTTGATGTAATTTGTTCTTCAATTCTTTGGATTAAATTTTTTATGGAAATTCCCATTCCCATTTGTGAATGTGAAATGAAACTTCTTAGGCGGCGAATCGCAAATGTAGAGTCAAATTTTTAAAGGTGATTTCTTTGCATACAGTTTTTTTTAGGAACCTACTTCAGGGAAAACTATTAAACGCACAGAGCAAAGTGATACGAACTTTTCAGATTTAAGATTCCTTAAACCACTTACGAGATATTTGCGTAGAACATAACGGAAAAGATTGCTACGAAGGTAAGGTAATAATACCTTAGTAACACTACCAAACTCGACAAGGGATAACGGAAAATAGTTCCAATGTACAGCAACTTTTCACTCTGTCGGAAAAGCAGAAGATAACAAAGAATTAAAGGTGAACGTTTTCCTCACAATTCCGCATGAGTTTAATTTTTTTACAACGTGAAGATAGCATTAAAAAATGCAATTGTTTAAAATAAATTATTGCAAAATCAGTTATTTATAACAATTTAATGTTTGTTTTCAATGAGAAAAATAGTGCAAACACTTTTCAATAAGCTCTGAAAGTTTCATTTCATTATCATATTAGTTTATGAGATATTATTTTTTAATTTGATCGTGCACAAAACTTTGATTGTTAATAACTTTAACAATAATTCGAATTTTTGTAAAATATTAATGGGACGATGTAAGCATAAAATTCACTTCATAATAAAATAATTGTTTCTGGAATTCAAAATTTAGTGAAATTTTGAAATCGATGACTGATATACATAGTATAAGTATATATGTATATTGAATGCACGGAATGTTTTTATGCAAATCAGAAATGATCGGTCTCTCTCTCTGCCTCGGACACTACCTCTCTCTTATTATGGGCTGCACGTGCTTTTTTTCTTTTGATAGAAGTTTCTCTTCACCCCATATAAACTTTTTTTTTCGAATGAGGTTAGTTCCTGTTATTTTAGCAAACTGATTAACTTTCTGCTGAATACAATGTTTGATCTTTTGGGACACATTCCTTGTCTTTGGTATACAACGAATGTATTTTTAGCAAGACGGTGATCCGGCTTATTTTATCGATTACCGTTAGAGAAATCTCTAGATTTCTTTTACTGCGGATATCTAGAGATTTTCTATGGCATGGTGATTCTGTAAATAATCTTGAAATGCTACAGCTATGAATTTCAAAAAAATCCTAAATAACCCTTTGCATTGAAAGCGATTTAGAAATTGTTCGAGTATTCTTCAAACAAATATTTGCTGCTTGATAGCTGGATGCTGGATGGTGGCCACTTTGAATATATTCTGTAACTTTGTATTTTGTATTTTTCTTCTTGCTTTTTTGTCTGTATTGTTACTTTGAACAAATAACTAAACAGGTGATTGGAAACATTTCTAAAGAAAAAACGTAGTACCCAAGGCGAATTCATATAGAGTGAAGCTGATCAATCAGCTGATTGAATTCGCTTGGTTAACGTAATGCTAAAATGATTTGTTTGCTAGTATAAATCATACTGCCACTGAGCGTATAATTTCTTAGTGTGAAATTTTTGTTTTTATACGTAAAATTCCAACTGATATGAATTTGCCTTGGTAGTTCCATTTGATTAAAAAACGGATCATTGCCAATTCCCCAGATGTAAACATTTGACAAGGCATTGTCCCATTGGATATGTGTAGGAGGGTTGGATATAATTCGAAAACTTGGCTTTGTTTTAAAAATTGATTCAAATATTTTTCATAAAACTTTTAAAAGAATAGTCGAATAAGCTCAAAAAGGAAATTTTAAGAATATTTTGCTGGCTTTTCTTACAATTTCATTCAATTACAATTAAGGCATTTTTGTAAATCAAATATTTTTTGCATACAATATTTAAATTGCAACATAAAATATTTTTTTAAAATATTTGAGATAATAATAATAAAAACTGTAGTACCTTTCATTAGTGCTGTTGTGCTATAATTTTTTAAAATATTCTTTCCTGACATTTTCAATTTCGTTTTGTTTATCTTATTATTAAAGTGCCTGATCTGAAAGAACTCCTACTCAAAAAAAAAAAAAAACAAAAAACGTTGGGGAATTTTCTCATTTAAATTAAGGTTTGTGTTTAATTACAAATTTTGCATATACTAAGGTTCTGCGTTTAATAATTCCCAATTAACCAGTTCCAAAACAAATGTAAAAGTTCAGATTTTGCTTTATATAGAGAGTCAAGCCTCCAAAATAAATTAACAGCGTAAAATTCGGGATATTTCCATCATATGCTCTGCCCACAAAACCACCGATTATCTCTTAAAAACATAGCGGTAATTTTGACACTGCACTTCGGTGATTCGATAAAGTTGCTGATCAGAAGCGATTTTTCCCGAATATCACATAACTGGCTATTAAAAGAACCGTTGCATAGATGTTTTGTTTTTAGGAGCAGATAAAACAAACTGCTATTTTTTTTTTCTTTTTTACTTTTATTTTTTAATTTAAATTATTGTATATATCTATAAATATACACATATATATAATTTATACACACACACACACATGTACATAATTTTAGTTCCACGCAACAGATCGCACTTTGTCCCATCATCAATTGATGAAATATTGACCAACTTTTCAATATTTCTCGCACAATCAGTGTTTTGTGTGTGTGTTTGTATTTTTTTCTTAATAGGTACAAAGTAATTCCCGTAATGACATTTTGTCGCAATGCTTTGACTATTTACTACGAATTGTAATTGAAATTAATATGTAAAATATGAATCTTTTTGTATGGCGCGCCAATTGTTCGGACACAAAGAGCGTATATTGTAATTTCAGTTCAAGGTTCTGTGACACAATCTAATGTAGCGGTGCTATGCTATGTTTCACTTATAAGAGCGTGAATAAAAATGAAAAAATAAATAAATTGAAAACAAAAACTTCTTTGATAGTCTACGCATTTGCAGTGTGTTACAATGAAGATCTATGGATATGTCAGAAGATGTCATTAAATGATAAATGATTATTAAATACACGTTTCATAACTGACAAGTTGGCATTGGCGTTTTATTGTTCAACATTTACATACTCGCATACTCCTCGTATGAATTGTGCGCATTGCTACTCCTTATACATTTTTTTATTTACTTTTCTATTTTACGACGAATATTGTTAAACAAAAAAATATAAAATTCCATCGCAGCTGTAATGGAGAAAATGGAATTTTATGCTGCAGTGCATTTTGAAATTTTCGTTGGATAGTATACAAGAAACAAAATACTATTAATTTTTAACCATTGATTTATGGTGTTATCAAATAAAATATCAATTCATTATATTCTAGTGACACAATTTGCTTGCTTTATTTTCCTTGCAAATAAGTTTAAGAAATTTGAAAAACTCGGTATGTCCTCAAATTAGGATATCACTCATGGTATTTAGAGTGCATAATTTTGCGCTTAGATATAAACACAAAAATCTCCGAAACAGGTTTTAAGTAGTTGTAATTATAATTTACTCTTTTGAAGTTGACCTTTATTTTCAGCAGTTTTCATTATGAAAATATATTTGTATCACTATTTTAAGGGTCGGGTACTGAGAATCCAATGTTGAGGTTAAATATTAATATTGAGACTACCCTTAGAAAAAAGGATTCCTTTTAAACCAGAAACCATATACCTTTTTTCTCCCATTTTATATATTGCAAAAAAAAAAAACAAACATTCCCTATACTATAGGCGAGATTACAGTCTAGCCATCAGTTTCAGAGGTTACTGAGTTCAAACAGAGAAACAGACGGACAAAAATTCTAGAAATAGTGGAAATGTATTCTATTGTATTTTCGGCATCACCCTCGTTCATTCTTTTAAAGAAATACTCCGTGTACAGGCACGACTTTTCTATAGTTTTATTTATTTAAAATTGATACGATGTTTGATATGATGATGCTCGTAATGTTAGAAACGAGCATTAATAAAGAAAACCTCCAACTAATTATTCCCAAAATCATTTTTTTTGCATATTCCAATACATCACCCCAAATAAATTCTTTGATAAAAATAACCCTAAATTCATAACTTATAAGTGTTTCTAATTATCAATTTGTTGAACTTGTCAGACGGTAAAACTGTCGTAATTTTCATTTCCTCAAGCTATTTAAGAAAAAAAAACTGTGAATTCCCTCAACATTAGTACTAAAAAAACATACTCTTCGTAAGATAAATTTTCTTAAGAACAAATAAGGTAGTACTACAAATTAAGGAAATACAATTCCCTTTAATTGGGTACTGTGCCTTTCACTCGTATTAAGGGAACCATTTTGACCATTTTCTTATGAAAGGTTTTTTTTTTCCTAGCACCAAATAATGTTTTTTTCTGAATGAAGACATGTACATATGTAGACACTCGTCTAAGCAAATATATCTCAGCATTATGTCATCTAAATATTATTGAGATAATAGCAGCGATTTTGAGTACGATCAACTTCATGTTGGTTATCCTTAATATAACAACAATGATAATTCTCAAGCTATAGCAGCTGTACGAAATATTTCATGATTTGATTTTCCTAAAACGAAAAAGTTGGTTTGGGAAAGGATTTTATTAGGTCAATACAATCATTTCATGTTTTTTGTGAGTGAGTTTTCTATTTGTTATCTAATTTTATTAACTAATACAAAAAATTGTTTAAACTTATAAAACGCAACACTGGCAACGAGGGGTTCAGTCGTCTTGTCACCCCAGAATAAATTATTACATAGAGCTGTTTCAGTATTTTTGTTGTGGTGTGGGATCACTATCGAAGGGCGTCATAATTATTAGGACAGATGGGAGGGGGAGGAGACTCTCGATCTAGGGCATACTTTTTAGGAGTCAATGATGGTATAACTAACAAAATATATTAGAAATAGAACCACAACTTTAATATAGAAATTTTATCTAAAGAGAAGACCAAATGGGTCTTGGGGTCAATTAAACCATACAAGTAACTGCACGTATACAGATGCAGCAAACGTTAAAGCTGAGTTCACTGTGGCTGCATTTAATTATTAAGGAGATTCTTACACTAAACTACATCCCAAAGGGAGGGAAGGCATCAAAAGTGGGAAAGATCTCTCACGTTAACCCAGTTCAGACCAATTACCCTGACATCATTCAGATTAGTAGATGTGTCGAAAGGGTCACCCCGTAAGCTACGAGTAGTATCTAATCCTCCCTTCTATGGGGCGCAGCAGTAAACCCAGTGCTGAACAGCATGTACGGTGGGGAGTTTTAAGGTTCTTGCTTATGGGAATATGCTGCTAACGCTCTTGCGCACATTCTTTCATATAAAATATACATAAGTTCCTGCATGGGAAAAGTTTCTAGAAACTATAATAAAAAATTCAAAATTTTTAATTTTGTTAAAAGTTAAAATTTTGTATTCTGATGGTTTATGCTATTGAATGTACTCTATTTTTTATAAAAAGTTAACAAAAAAAATTTAGCATGAAAAAATTTGTCAACATTGCAAAAAATGACATTTTCACTGAGTCATGTATATAATACATTACATAATTACTTTATAGTTCCTAACATTGACAAGTTTTGACTATTAATTTTACTTTATTTAATTTTAATAAATGTTTTTGGAAAAATAAAATGCATGCTGTAATAAAAATTGCTTAAATTCAAGTTTCCCACTTTGTGCGAAATTTAAAAAAATCAAAAAAATTTTAATCTAAATTTTTAAAGATAATTTTTACACATTTATTTTAAACATAAATTTCAATAAAAACTAAAATCACAATTTTACATTTTTATTTTTTTGGTAATTTTTTGTTTGTTTTTACACATAAATAGCTAGTTCTGTTCCGTTCAAGTTTCATACTTTGTGTGAAACTTAAAAAAATCAAACAATTTTAAACAGAATTGTTAGGAAAATGTGGATTGAACTAAATTATTATAAAAAAAAATTTAACAAATTTTAATGAAAACTTTTACAAAAAATATAGGTATTGAACTTTATACCCCATTTATTTTAAACAGAAATTTCAGAAAAGTTAATATTACACTTTTTTATTTTTCTTTATTTAATTTTATTACATTTATTTTAATATAATTCGTTCTGAAGCAGAATCGTTCAAATCCAAGTATCACGATTTATATGAATTAAAAAAATTTCGAAAGATTTTGCTTAACAATTTTGAATACGATTTTTAGAAAAATGTGGGTATTGATTTTTATAGTCCATTTATCTTGGTATAAGAAAGTGAAAGGTTAAAGAGGCTATAAATAACCGTTGACCTTTAATAAATGTTCTGCTGAAAATGTACCGCCATAAAAAAAATGTTTATTTGAAATGTTTATATGAAAAAACCGCGCAACATCATCTTAAAAAAACATCACTGGTAATTTATCAAAAATCAATTATAATTTGCCGCTATTTACTTCAAGCTTGCTATTTATTATACTAAAATAAAATCTAAACAATTTTTAGTCTAGAATTAACTATATTTTTTATAAAAAAAAAGAAGATAAATTTAAATGAAGAAAAATAAATAGTCAAAAAACTTATCAATGTGTGGACTATCTAAACTAATAAACTTTCACCATATGCCATACCGGGGGGCTAAAAGAACTCCATTATTTGGAATCAGTTCATTAGTAGAGATAATAATTGTCGATTAAACGAAATAAAGTAAGGCTGTGAATAGTTACGGCGTTAGTTAAGTAATAGAACTACAGTTCTCAGACATCTATACCGGCTTGATTAATTTATGCTAATAAATAATAACAAAAAAAAACTATAAATTCAATGAGAAAAACAAAATTTTAAAGCTCCGCATGAAGAATGAGAATCTCACATGCAGCTGGCCAGTCTCTGGTGAGCCACTAATGTTTATAAAATTTTAGCTTTGTATACTTTTTTCTTCTTATTTGCCTTCTCGGCTATGATGATTAACAAAAATATTTTTTTTTCATTCTAGGTTTCTTAGATTTATATATCTTTATATACTTATTACGTGATACTTCATTCTTACCTAAACATTTGGATCTTTCCTGTTACTGAACCATAACACTAATCACCGCACGTGCGTTCACCTATGTATTTTTAATTGCATTGTGACACATTTGGGAGCTGCTTTGTTGGCGGGTTAATTAAAATGCAATGCATCAGCCGATGGTGCATAACAATTTATTTTGAAAACAAACATTTGCAGCACTTCTACTCGCCGAATGTGGCACGATATGTCACACGAAATATTACCGTAATGCAAAGAAGAAGCTATACACATACATACATACATACATACACATTGTATGTATACAATGGCAGTGTGCGTTTGTCTGACACATATTCTCTCCCCAAATTTTCACTCAACAAGACCTGTCACATTCTGAGCTGCATGCAACTATCAAAATTATACCAAATTTATTGCTTTATATAATTGATGGGCGAGTACAAATTGTTCAGTTAATTTTCTTTACTTTTTTGTTTTTTTTTTGTGTTTGTTCTCTTTGATTACACTTTTCGTTTTTGGTTCTTCTTTTTATTTATTACTGTAATTTATTTGCATTTTATATGCAATGCGTTACTGTTAGTCTTACAGTTATTTCATATTTCAATTGTTTACGCGCTGACTGACAGTCGTGAGAATTGTAACGGTATATTGAGAATTATTTTTATTCTTTTACTTGTATTTTGTATTTAATTTGCGTTTATTTTGATAACCTCAAATTGTGTGTTGACAATCGCTGGTCTGGCAGCCTTGCTTGATAGATGAGCGTCATAGGCGGTGATGCCTATTTAGGCTGATAACAGAGTGAGCGATGAAAGCGATGCATTGCAAAGTGGCAGATCATTTTTAACTGTAATTTAAAGAAATTTAGAGGGTTTCGCACTCATTTCATACCAAAACGTCCGCACAGTTACGGTTATGTTTTTTTATGAATTTTTTTTTTATAGTTTCTACATCGAAATCTATGAAACCCGTATATTTTGTGTTTACTTGATTTTGAGTTCTTTCGTCGTGGGAAATTTCCGAAAATATGTCTAAAAACTGGATTTCGAGCCATTGGTGCATGAAATTCTTTTTGAAAATGCGATATCCGTGCGAAAAAATTACCGAACTTCGAAATGTTTTTTCCGTGGTTTCTCTAAAAAAATCCATGAAACTTGGATTTTTGGAAAAAATAATTTTTATATTGATATTTAAAAAAAAAATATAAAAAAAATTTTACTTCAAAAACTTCATAATTTTTTTTTCTTCATATTTTTTTTTAAATAGTAATACATATTTACATACATATAAACAAAATTATGCAGTAGCTCTATTAGCCCAAATTCGTTATTTGGGAATTATGATTTTTCAAAGCCATAGTGCCAATTATTCAGTAATTTTAGGCTTCATTTATTACAAATGCTATGATTTCGCCAAAAGTGGTTCAGTCTAACAAATTTTCGGAAATTTTTTTCACGATCGCCTTTTTTACATTCCTTCGATTTTTCCATTCTTTCGGTTTTCGGTTTTCTGTTTTCGATTAATATTATATGTGGACATTTTTCAGAAGCATTTCTTATATATCCAATTTCGTTTTTAATGAATTGTGACTTATTTACTTCCAAGTGCCATTTTGCCGTTAAAATATATAAAAATCAATTCTTATATTAAAATATATTCCTTTTTAATATATTGATAACATTTATTTTGTTGTGTTGTACGAGTATTATCTTTAACAATTGTGTTGATAATTTTCTTAATTTTCATAGCATCTCGATCGCTATTTGTTTCTAAAATATTGTCATATTCATAAATTTATTTTATTTTACTTAAATTTTTGAAATACAATATAAATAATTATATAATAATTAAAAATCACACCGTTGTTTTTCTTTCTTTTATCTTCCTTTCAACATTGATTTCAATATTTCCTTGTCGCCGATGATTTAATCCGCTCACTAGGAATGTTAAATTGAGTTCAGCGATCAATGTAATTGCCGGAGTTTGAGTTGGCGATAAGCGCGCTAATCAAATTTTAGCTACATATACGCGACACATTGAGTAATAGACCTCGTAATTGTTAATAAATTATATTTTTGACAATTGTAGGAACTGTCATCAGTGTGGGAAATAATTACAAAAATCGATGAAACTTATGTAGAGCAATTCAGTGTAGGAAATAAGATTACATCAAATATGTTTAGCGAATGCAACAGAAATCTATCTGGGAAGCTCGTTCAGCTAAAAGCGAATGAGATAGAATGGGTATGTAAAATATATGTATAGCTTATCAATATACTGCTAGAAGCTCAAGAAGAAAGAGTCAAGGTATCCTGAAAATGTGATATATTTTTAATTTGTTGGGGCGATCCCCACCATAGCGCCGATTATGAGTTGTATCGAAAAAATTGCTATTTTGTGATTATTTTAAGATTCTAAAATTTTTGCTCAATATTAATCGAAAAGTTCTGAGTTTTATTGTTGTATGTTCAGAAAAATAATCATGTGTCGAGGCTTTTTTCATCAGAAATAAAACTAATTTTTGTATATTTTTTTGCGCTCTAAGAAAGTTATTATTATTTGACCAAAATTCTAAAATAATGAGTATTTTTTTATTACTTTTTCATCAAACATAATCATAATTTTAGTAATTTAATTTTTTGGTCACAAAAAATAATAATTTTTGGAAGTTTTTTTTAAAGAGAAATATTCGTTATGTTTTGAGTTATATTTTTTGTTTTGCTCAGAAATAACACTCAATTCTTGCGCGTTATTTTAACTTTCATAAATAAAAAATTTTTTTTGAGCTTTTTTTTTTGCAGAATAAAAAACGCAAAACGCCACTCCACTTTTCTAATAAGTGGCAACAAATTTAAAAAAAAGTCATCGAATTTTTAAAAGTCTCAATCAAAAATTTTAGAAATTTTTTGAATATGCAGTTTAAAAGCAAAGTAAATTAAAAATAAATGTGAAAACGATAATTGGAATCTTTTATTTTTTTTTTCATTGAAATTCGAAAAATGATCGTTATTTTCGGTCCCTGCTTTTAACCAATTCAATCAGCAGTTCCTTACCAAATTACAATAATTTAGAAAATTACATCCTTCACATATTCATATTTATAATATTCAGTTACGAACTTTGGTTATTTTATTCATACTTTTTATTAAATATTTGTTTAATAGTAAATATAAATATAATACAATATTTCAAACATACGAGAACGGCGGATCGCTCCCCAGTAAAATGTCACTATAAGTCATCGTATAAAAAAAAAATATGTTGATATAGAACCTGGGGAAAAAGTAGGTTGAGAAGAAATTTTGTTATTTAAATGGGAATTTATTTAAAAAACTTGTCTTTTAACTTAACTTCTGGGACAAATCAGTTAGTAGCCTTCTTCAAATGGTGAAAATCTCAAATAAATATAATTTTTAAATTCTCATATTGATTACTTCGTGCATCAATTTCCAACAGAATCCAAGATTATGCGTAAAAGTGTTGCCAAATTTTTATGTACCAAAAATTTGAGGTACAAACCAAAATACTCATTTGCCCATGCGCAATACGGCCTCTATAAGATAGGGCACCTATGAACATACCTGCATACATATGTCTATGTGTATAATAAATATATTACTGTGCCAATTAAACTATTTTTTACAGAATTTTTTCTATTCCAAAACACTTTTCTTTTATCTTTGAAATGTCATTTGGAGTAACTGTTCTTTCTCTTATCCCAAACAAATGGAGCTATCTATGTACTTATATATATACATACATATATATATTGTAGACGAATAAATGCGTTTATTTTGAGGGCAAGTAAGTTGGTAACCATAACTCCAACAACTCATTGACCTCAGACTCGCACATTCTTTACTTTATTTAGGCTACCTACCTAGCTATGTATATAACTAGCTAGCTTAGATAGGAAGCGCCTAGGTAGCCACTGTCGTATCTAACTGTTTGTCGACCAACCCACGGTGTGTATGGGCCAGGCTTTTGGTAGGGCCTCGTTTTTGTACAAATTTTAAATTAATAAACGTTGGCAAATCTTCGGCAAAAGTTTGGTTTTTTACCGAACTAAAAAATATTTTTTGAATGCCTAAACTTCGACAAGTTAATTCAAACAGTTCATTGTTCTTATATAAAACCGAGCTTATCTAACTATTTCTTTTTAATTAATGTATCAATTTTTGTACTTTTTAAAAAATAGTTCACTGGTAAGTGCATGTATCGTTCTTTTTACAATAGTCATATCGGGATTCATAAGATCTCGTCTTAAAATAATACGATTTCCAAAAATTTCAAGTAATTTTAATTCGTTTTCTTTCGCTAAACTGATTGAAGAACACATTTAAATTGAAAAATCAAAAGCAATACTAAAACTGAGACATGCATATAAAATAATTGTCAATCAGACATCAACTAATAAATATTTTCTATAGAGAGCGCCATCTGTGAGTCAATATTTAATCATTTCCACGGTATGGGTCTTCGCTGAGTTTATATTTACCCAGCGTCATCTGTCACTCGATAATAAATCGATAATAATATAATACAATTATTTACCAACATATGGCTAATGATCATGTGAATTAAATTATGACTATTTATGTATATCCTTTCGGATTTATGTATTGTACATATTTACATATTGACGGCAATTAATAGCCCTACTAGTTTTTCACAGGTTACTACGAAAATTTTGCAAAATGATGTCTAAAAATAGGTTGGAATAAAAACAAATTCTGGTCATATATTCTCATCAAATAAACATACCTGGTAGATACGAACCGTTACTTCATATACAACAAACGAAAGGAAATACCTTTGAGCGCTTTTTGATCAAATTTTAGCAGCAATTTTTTCAAGTCGGCAGTTTTAGCAATGGAAAATATATTGGAATCGCTCGTTTGGCAGTTCGAGCTGTCAAAAGTTGTTCATTACAGAGATCCAGTATAATAATTATTGGGCCGTTGAGTTTTAAAGAAGTGATCATAATTTTAATAAGAATTATACATACAAATCGTTTGACAATAATTATTAGTCGGACAAATTTTTCAAGGTCGCGATATTTACTATTGTGAGACTTATAATAAATATGAACGGCTTTGGGTAACAATTATGAGTGAAAACAGTTTTGTAAATCAACAATAACTATTAGTTTGAGACATATATTATAAAAGTCTTTCCATAATATTTATCAGCGAGATCGCTTTTTTACGTCTTTCAAAGACTTTTACTTTTAGATTTTGCACAATATTAAGACTAAGACAACTATTTTTAAGTTTTGAAAGACGGAACTATTTTGAGACCTAAAATAGTACCGAGCAAGTCATGAAGTGATGCCGAAATAAAAGGTTTTGAAGACATTTTACTTTATTACTTTATCTCGCTGATAATTGTTATGAGAATACCATAATAAAAATATTCGAAGACTTAAAAATATTTATTATTGAAAGACTTTTATAAAAAAGGCTTAAAAGAATAATTATAGTTTAATCGAAAAATTTGTATCTTAATATAAGTATCGGCTCTTGCAATAGGAACGCTAAAAAAGTTTTTTTTAAATAAAACAAAAACGGTTTGGGATATGAATTAAATTCTTTACTCCTGTGAAAGTGCATTCGATGCCATTATGTATGGAACTCGATTTCTTTTCAATGGGCATCACGGGCACGCTTGCAGAAGTCCAGACAATGAACCCAATTTTCGACAGTTTCCAAGCATAAATCGGCCGATACTGCAGCAATTTCACGTTGGATATTCGTACGAAGATTATCAATCGTCGCTGGCTTGTTGGCATAGACCATAGACTTGACGTAGCCCCACAGGAAATAGTCTAACGGCGTCAAATCGCACGACCGAGGCGGCCAATTGACTGGGCCATTTCGTGAGATACTCGTAACACGTTCACCAAACTTGGTTTTCAATAAATCGATTGTGACATTCGCTGTGTGGCTTGTGGCGCCGTCCTGTTGGAACCACATAGTGTCCAAGTCCATATCATCCAATTGGGACCGAAAATATTCGGTTATCATTAAGCGGTAGCGATTCCCATTCACAACCGCACCAAACCGTAATTTTTTCGGGATGCAAAGTTGACTCATGGAGTATGTGTGGATTGCTGCCTGTCCAGTAACGCATATTTTGATTATTGACGAAGCCATTCAGCCAGAAATGACGACGACCATAAATTGGGCATAGCGTTCCGAATAGAGGCCATTGACTCCGCATTTCGGTAGTAAATTCTAATAATTTCGACTCGTTGTTGGATCGGATATCTTCCTATGATGAAATGGCAAACCTTACTGAAGAAAAATGTCAAAAGAGCGAGAAAAAATATGGCGTCGTTTGCTGTCACTATCGGTCTACTTTTGTAGCGTCCCTATTGCAAGACCCTTTATAATAATCATTGACTAACTCTTATTATTTTCTCTCATAATAGTTAGGTCTCTGGTTTATTCACTTTACCCGGTTTATTTGGTGCATCGTAAAAATCAAAATCCATTTAACATTTCTAGGCGATGATTTTTTAGCAAGAGCAAAAATTGGAATCCCAAATAATATTTCTTTTAATTTTGTGCAAGTTTACATCACTTGGCGGACCGGGCCGAAAAACTTGCGCGCCCATCTCTGCTGATATCCAGCTTCGAGTACCCATAGCACTACCACCAACCATTCTATGTACTTTGTCATTATCTACACTTACGGTTTATGTACTTTATCTATAACTACGTATGCCCATCATTTAGTTGACTACTTTTTGGCGCCCTTTGAGTCTCCGCTTCCTAATTGCTGCCTATCGCCGCTTGAGGTTCTAGTTTTTTCCACACAACATTTATAAAAGTTTGTTCTTTGTCTTTTAAATTATCTGAAAGAAATGGTGCTATTCATTATTCTATTCTCTTTCTGCTTGCACTTCATTTGCATATCGCTTGACTACCGTGTGTCGCTTACCTTTGTTTTGGGAACAGTGCGCGGCGCTCTTATCTATTCAGGCTTTTAGTGCTTGGGTATATATTTTTTTTGTATATTGCTTCTTTTTTTTTTGCTGTAAGCGCTTTGAACCCACCAACTGTTATTTTAGCGATAAAGAAATGAAAGTAATTACACTTTCCCGACACGCATTTACAATTATTTGTTTTTATAATATATGCGACCAAGTAAATCATCGTAACTATCTGCCTTTGTTATATGCTAATCGTAAAAACAAATATTACTACGAGTAAGTATTCTTGATTTTTTCTTTGTCTGATTTTCTTTTACTCAAAACTTTCCTTTATTCTACATAAGTTTGTTTTCTTTCGTTTCACTCCTCTTAGCTTGTGTTACCTAATTTTACTTTCTTTTAACATAAGTATTCTAGTATAATGTAAATGTCTAATAAATATGTAGATTTTTAAACGTTACACCAATTTTACACTCTAGCGATTCGTAAATGTACTGCTTCGAAATGTTTGCGCCAGCGTGAATCTTTCGTTTTTTTTTTTACTGTCTACAATGCTAAGACGAAAAATATATTACACATTTACTGTCTGGCACCGATTTGCTTAAATCGACTGACTATACTATGCACTTATTTTTAATATTGCTAACTTTTCACTTCCATCGAAGCATCGACTTATATAAATTTGTCTAGTTATGTTTTTTTCATTTAATTTAAGTAACATTTTCTGCATTATTATTAATTTTATTTGCTTAAATTTGACAGGTTTATATAATTTGGTTATATTTGTGTAGGAAGCGTTAAGTAGTTTGAATGAATGTCGCAAAATTGAAACTTAAAAAATTATTTAAAAAAAGTAGTAGCACCAAATTTCGGCAATAAATAAGCGGAGCGGCGGTTAAAAAACAACAAGTTTGTACCATGGCTCAAATTCTATTGTAATTAGAATGGCAACCAGGGAAACGCTAGCATAATTTTGAAACCTTGTATATTCACCCACATTTTGAGACGTCATAGAACATATGACGCACCCTGTCCATTAGTTCCTCCGGCATGAGAATGTTGAATAACTTTTGAAAGAAACAATGAATTGCAAAGCGTGGTATTTTTTTATTTAGTTCAATACTTTACAATTTATGTATACAACTTCTGAAAGACAACATAAATTAAATTACCACCTTTATTGATCTCCGTAGACTGTGCTCCTTTTCGGCCATTTTCTAGCACTTCTTCGAGCATCTCGGTCGGTATGGCAGATATTTCGGCACAAATATTAGTCTTAAGCTCGTCAATGGTATTGGGCTTGCTGGCGTAAATTTTACTCTTTAAATAACCACACAAAAAGATCGCCGGGATCTAACACCCGATATCGTTTATCATAGACTGTTTCACCATCCTTGAAGAAAAATTGCCCAATGATGGTTTTTTGCGCACACGCCGGCCCAAATAGTCACTTTTGGTCATGTAATGGAGTTTTATGATTCTTGTGAGAAAAAATGTACACATTTCCAAATTTCTAGAGAATGTATCACTTTTGAGTCATATGTATCAAAAAAAATTGAAATTATTTTTAAGAAAAACTTGCATAAAAACTGACTTTGTCATGATAGGTTAATGGTTTCTAGTTGGTTTATCCCTTTCCATCTAATATAATTAACGAAAATCGAAATTATAGAGGGAAAAAACAATTTTGCTGTTTTAACAGGGTGCCGAAAAAATTTGTTTCCCATATTTGAAATCCTCACTAGGTAAGTCTTCAATACCGAGAAGCACATTTTAAACTTTTTTATGATACAGTCTAGTGGGCATGTATGTAAAATAGACCAAATTGAAAAAATGCTGATACAATAATTGCAAATTTTTAAATTTTAAAATTTTATGAACCAAAATACTTTTTTGTTTATTAATGATTCCTTTCAAATAAAAAAAAAATTGTAAATAAGCCATCTACTATCGTAAAAGATGTCGAAGTTTTTAAGGACGTTTTTTTTTGTTAGCGAGATATGAATTGTTGAGTTTTCCTGGAGCTACAGAAAACCTTATATATAATAATTCAAAACCTAATATTTTGTGGAACTAAATTATTGAAATAAAACATCTATGATCTTAAAAGATCGCAAAGTTTTTAAAGGGGCATTTTTTGTTTTTATGAAGTCGTTTTCTAATATGATTTTTTCAATTTTCTTGTGGGTACAAAAAGCTGTACATATAAAAAAATTCAAAGTTTAACAAATCAAAACCTAACATTATTTTAAATAAAATTATATGGTTTTTACAAGATCATAAAATATTTAAGGTGATATTGTTTGTTTGTAAGATTTGAAGTTTTGAGTTTTTTAATTGAAAATGAAATCTAATTTATTGCACAAAACTATGATTTCAAATGTTAATTTGGTACTATTTTATTAAAAGATTGCTGAGTAATTTTTTTTGTTTCTGAATAAAAAGTTCTAAGCTTACAAAAACAAACACCTACAAAAAATTTTTGGATCTTTTAAGAACATACAGCAATATTTTTGTCATAGTAATAATTTAGCAGAAATAAAATTAGCATTAAATTTTGTAAATTTATAATTTCTTTTCCAATTTTGAAAATTTATAATTTTTTTTTAAATATTTTTTGTAGCCCATAGTATCGTTTTTTAAACAAACACGAGATAGGTTGCCCTGCTATCATAGTTTTTAAAATTTAAAAAACAAAACGTGAAAAACTGCAAAGGAGGTAAAATTTTGAATTTTACGCATCTTTTGCACACAAATTTTTACATTTTTCCCCCGTTTATAGAGCTTAGTTATAGAACGAAAAAAACAACTTGTGATGGAATTTGATCCAAATCAAAAGTGTTCAATTCCAACCATTGGTCGATTTGACATGCATAAAGAAGTTTTTAATCTGACCTTCTAAAACCCCGCTAAGTTAAAATAAACCTACGTATTGTAAATAACACTCTGGGGCATACAACTTCCGGAAAGTAAAAAAAAAATATCAAAAATATTTTACAACTTATTAGTTAATGTAGAAAAGCGCAGATATCGCCCTTCTGCATTTTAATTAGCCTCATTGGGGAGCACAAATTATAATAACACAAGAACAAAAAAACGAAGGCGAAAATCTAATAATCTAAAGAAGCAGAAACGTGAAATACTTCGATTGGGAACATGATATGTATGTACCATACCAAAAGAGGTGGTGCCATTTTGATGCAAAAGCCAAAAAAAAAAATATAAAAAAATTGAAATAGCAAAAGGAACTAGCCAAGAAGTAAACAGCAGGAAACAAAATTTACACATGTTTTCCGTTTTGTTGTTTTTTTTATTTCAAGTTTTTGGTGTACTCAAATTTTAGTCATGAAAATTGCATAAAAATATCTGACCAAACTAACGTGAAGTTAGCGTGAAAAAGCAGCAAATAAAACAAATAACTAAAAATAATATTTGTTACTCTAATAACCCGCTGATGGACAGCGCGAATATTTGTTTCTATTGCTTTTTTTTTATATTTCCCCCAATGGCTTTGTGTGCTGCTTCCTCAAATAATTTGGACAAGCGTTTGTCTTTTTCATCTTTGTTGTGTAACAGTAAACTAGCAGTTTTCTTCTTTTAATAGTAAGAAGATATTTGCTTACAAAAATTTGTGTCTTGCTTTGGAAGTTGACTGATGTGCGCTGTTTGCGGCGAACTTAGCCAACCTTGCAATGGTTACATACAAGCATACGTAAATATTTGCATTACTACGCCCACACACACACAAACACACACACATTTGTTTTTTTTAGTTTTGCTAATTTTTACAATCCACATATTTTTTCACAAAGAAAATTTCACAAATTTTATTGCAAGAAAATTTAACACACGCACAAGCAACAACATCATTTGCGACAAACCACAAGCGACGCAAAAAAGTTACCGCAGCAATAATGTCGTACAAAAAACAAGCAAAAAAACAAAAGAGTTTGCATTATTCATTGCTTCAACTTTTGGTCTGCCAAACCAAACTAACTAAGCTAGCCGTATAGTTAGTGGCGTGTTGCTCACTTAAGTCTTTTGTTTTTTTTTCTTTATCAGCGTCAGCGATTTCTTCTCCAGTGCGCATTATTTTCACTTCTTCCTGCTGCCGCCGCCGACCTTTGGTTTTTTTTTTTAAACACGCACGCCATTGGTTGGCTGCTTTTAAGGTTTTCTTAGTTGCTCTTATTTTCCTTTTTTTAATTTCTTCTTCATGTTTTTCTTTTTCTTTCGATTTTACATGAAAATTATTTTGACACAAATAAATTTAGTGGGTCACGAGTGCCAGGCGGCGGCAGCAGCAGTAACTCAGCAACAACAAGCATTAACAATATTTTCTTCGGCCACAACAACAACACCAATAGATCGAGTGATGTTTATAACGTCCGCAGTAAAGCAGCTGACAGTCCAACAGTCATCGGTCGTTAACATCAGTCAGCCGAACCGTCCTCGTAACTTTGACAGTTTAGCAGCAGTGAAATTATCTCTCTACTCTCTCAACTGCTTTGCACTTTTAGTTTCCTCGAATTTTGACTACAGATGTAGCTGTCACTTGCAAGTTCACATAATGTTTTTATTAATTGAAATTAAATTTGTAGTCACTTTTATTTTAAGCTTTCAACTACACTAGTCTCTTTGACAATTATAAAACACTTACTTAAAACAATAATACGTAATTATAAAGATTTTCAGCGATGCATGACATAAAAGCAGAAAGTTGTTTCAGTTTCAATCTTTTTTCTTTCAGCTTTATTTTCTTAATTTTCCTATTATAGTTATGAGTATTTTTAAGCGAAAAATTATATGGTAATAATTCTAATAAATTTTTTTTCTTTTTCTTCTATTTGCAGGTAATAAAAAAAATATATATATAACTGCCAAAACTAATGAAGGTGTGTATTTAGAAAAATTTGATTTTGAATGCATTTGCAGTTTTTGTTCTTATTAAAGAATTGTTAGAGGTAGTGTTCAATGCTCTTTACTCCTCAACGTCCCCGTAGGTGCCGGTGTCCCAACCTCTTACCATGTGTGCCCGTAAAGCAGTGTCCAGTTATTTCTCCGACTGCAAGTCTGCGAGTGAAGCGGTCCAGAGGAATGCGAGAATTGGATCTCATTACGACAACCTTTGGCGAAACATGTCTGGTGGTCTGGTGGTTGGGTTCTAGGGCTCCCTGTATTAACCTCCTCAATGATTTCACTCTTTAAACTGTATTTGATGGATATTATCGTTTCCTTCCTTACCAACTCGGGTAAGGTCGGGAATGTCTCTGTCCATACAAACAGGATGCAGCATTTAACTGTCCTTCTTCGCTCCATGGCCACTTTGAACCTATTTCCGTTGGATTTCGGAGATTTATGTCGGTATTCTGTAAGCAGCATCTGGTCAATAATTGAAACTTATCGGCAGATACTTAGATTGATTTTGAGACTATTCGGCACGCAGTAAGCTAGCTCAAGTCTCTAGTCTCAAAATAAAGTCACTAAATTGTCACATGTCACAAAACAAAGCAAATTGAGGAAAGCATTGAACAAACGCGAAAATGAAGTAGTACTCGATTTGCCCCTGTGTTGTTCACTTTTTTTTTTAATTTTTAAAAAATAACACTTAATTTTCAATACGCATAATAAAAAAGAACTATTTTTTCACATTTACTTCTGTATATTGTTATGTCATTTTGATCGAATGGGGATATGGTTCTAATTTTTACACATTAGAATTTTGAATGGTTAATTTCAATGTTAATTTTACGAAAACCATATTCTTTTAATTTTTAACGAGCAATAATGCTGTTGACAAAGAATTGAAAGAGTTTATTGTGTGCTATCAATGAACACATTTGCATTGAGGCTGGATGTGTATCTCTAGCTGAGCATACGATCAGCTGATTGCCTCTACTGTTTTTCAGCACAGCACAGCCTTTTGGTGGCATTTTTCGATACTGTTGCTTACTGAATACCGAAATCGTCTCAAGTCACCAAAAATGTCTCTAATTGAAAGTCTCAAATTTAGTGACAGGGGACAGGGAGATGCCAGTGAATTACAGAATAACGGCATTTATAGCAGCTTGACTGTCAGAGTGTATAGTCACAGGCCATTCTGGAGGTGCTGATGCTGTGTGCCACTACATATACAGATTTACATTGTACCCTGGAAAATTCTGCAGTAACTCGGTAAGCGAAAACTGAAGTTTAGTTCGAGTGGCGTTTCATGCCCTCCCGTTTATTTTGGAACCATCTTTATAGATAGCTATCGACTCTGAGTTTATTGCACCTTACCGTTATTCCTCTTTGGGACTCTTATGGAAACTCTGTATAATCTAGTTATCTTAGAATATTCTCAAGAGTTATCAGGGCCTTTTTTGCTAATCCGACTTTGAGTTCTTTCTATAGCTGGATTGAATTTGGCTAGGCAACACTATCCATAGAGATTCACCTGTGAAATGTTTAAAATTAATTGCAGAGGTTTGGTAGACGATAGTATTCCCGTCATAACCTTGGAAGCCGTCCACAGTACTTGTTCCATCTCAGCTCTGGTCAAAGCTTTTCTTACCACCGGCGGCCAGTTGTATACATCCAGTGTACTATATCATCCCGTTCCTATAGGAGAAAATTGGTTTTTGAATTAGCATCGCTGAAAAGCTATCAGCGAATGTTGAGAGACAATTCGAATGAAAATATAACATTCATTCCAGTTTCCAAATTCTAACGCCTGAAACGCTTGCAAAACCTAAACAACTTCGAAAAGTTTATTTTTGAAACATTTCCGAAAACACAACGCCTGAAAATACTGGTGTGGAGTTCTAGCTTGAGAGTTATGGGTTGCCAGAAGTTTATTTTCGAAACATTTTCGAAAGCTTTTAGTATTACTTAAAAAATTTAAAAAAGCCGCGGCGGGCTTTGAATTAGTTTCAGTTAGGATGAAGCTCATTTTAATACTTTTAGCTACGAGATTTGTTTGCAAATTTAAAGTTATTCTACTGTACTAAATGTTTCAATCTTCAAAGTCAGCTAGAAGAAGGGCAAATAGTTGGCAAGCATAACAAAAAGTTGTGAATATTCTTTGAAAAGGTAATGCGACTTGCTGGTCCATTCAATCCTTTAAAATATCACAAATGCCATGACGACCATTTTTAGTTTCTATTCAATTCAATTTATAAAGCAACAACTTTTAAGGCAGCAACTTTTGAACCTAAAATTTTTAACTACTACAATTTCACAAATTTTTTTCGCCACAAATATTGGCAGTTCAGTTGCAAATATTTAACATTTTTATGCCTTTACAAAATGCAACAGACAGCTAGAGCAGTCAATTGCTACCGGTCTTGCCACACGCCGCATGCCAAAAACTGCTAAGCTGAAAAGCATAAAAATCACAGAGTAATAACAAATTTTGGAAAAAAAACTTGAAAAATTGAAATGTGGAAAAGTAGCGCTACAAACTTGCCACTCACCAAAGGTCGCCAACAATGACAAAAACAAAACAAAAAAACAACAAATACAGTAACAAATTGTGCAGTTGCACTTGAGCGTAGTAAATTTTTTTCCAACGGCCTTTGGAAATAATCGAATATTTTGCACTCTGTTTTTGCATTTCTTTTTTTTTGCAACCAGCCAACCTCAGCGTCTGCGAATGTGGCATAACAAAACAAAAAACAAATAAATGTACATATATCCAACACTTATTTATAACTAAATGCATTTTTGTAATAAAAAACAAAACAAAGCGTTTGAAATGCATTTACTATATCTCTTCTTTTTATTTCTTTGCACACCGCTGGGCCGCATTGCGCCCAACAACATCCAGCATTCGAACTCCTAGTCATACTTCTTTTTTTCTTTTTTTTTCTTTTTGTTTTGTTTAGTTGGTGTTGATCGCTCACCGTTTAGTCATAAATTATTTTTGTACATGAAAATGCATTCACTGGCGATTCAAATTGTGAATTATAAGTAAAAATGGTAATAAATAAATTATAAATAGTAAATATAGCCAGGTAATAAAATTCAACAACAAAAAGCTTGAAGGGAAAATAACAAATAAGTTGTCAGATTTATGAGAAGCGGTATAGAAAATCAGTGGATTGTAGCTCTTGACGTGCGCTCTCCCTCCGGCGGTTTGCATCGGAAATTGACAGCGCTGTTGTACAAGTGTTAAAAGTTAGCAAATTAAATGAATCATTTTGATTTAATACAATACGTAGTTGTTTGTTACATAAAATACCACTTAGAATAGTACCTATAGCGAGTTTGATTTTTCTGTCATTTATTGGGGAAAACTACTAGCGGAAAATTAATTAAAAATAATGAATTAATTAAACTCTGACTGATGTTAATGTGTAGTAAATTATGTCAACCAAAAAGTTACTCTTTTAATAATACCTGTATAAATTTCAGCTTAGTATTTGGAAAATCTCTATATAGTCACGAAATCAATTGAAAGCACTCATGCGTGGAAAATTTTTGATAGAAAGCATTAAATATGAATTACGCTATTACTAATAGAATTCAATGATATTTATTCATAAAAACTTTCGATGCTGTATCGGTTAAATTTTATTTCCCACACTTTCATATTTAATAATATTTCATTTTTAAAATGTTCGAAGCAATATTTAAAAATATTTCCTGATCAATGTATTCTTAAGATCACTCAAAAATGAAATTACTCACATTAAAATTCAACGGGTCAAATTTGACACAAGTAGTGAATTTCTGGCATAAAAACTACTTTCAATATTGGTGCAACTCAAAATAGAATGCTTGAAAACTTGGAATCTCCATCTTTGTAATTCTCTTAGAGTACGAGTAGCTGGTCACAACTGGAATTATTTTAATAACATTTTCCATCGGTGATCTTCCAGACTCTCTCCATAGAGCACCTCTGGTGGGAATTTGAATTGGCTAGAGAAAACTTGATCATCTCTCGAAATAAGCAATATAATTATCCTATTATGATTTAAGATCAAAAACAGTCCATTCAAAGAGCCCCTATCTTCCTCTACCCTGTCTGAAGAATCCCTTGTCAAGATACAAGATGTGTTGCGCAATCTTTAGGGTTATATTTCGTTCGTTAGAACCAATCCCAATCTGTCAAAGGATGACGGAAATTCGAATACGCTCTCGAAAGAAACATACAAAGCTCAAAGGAAGAAAAAGTGTTCGTTTTTGATGTTCTGTTTTTACGACAGTGTGAAAAGTTGATGTATGTACATTGTACCGATTTTCCGTCATCCCGTGTGAATTTTGGTTTGGAGACAGCCCGGTTTCTATGATGTGCCATCTTTTGAATTAAAAATGACACTGAATGAAATGAAACCAAACTTGACAAGAGATAACGGAAAACCTTTCCAATATACATCAAAGAAAAATGTCTTCTACTCTGCGTATAAGCAAAGGAATGAACACTATAATTTCACTTCAATGAAAGAAAATTCCAAATTCATGCATCGGCCGGTGGTGAGCCACTCAAAATTCATTATAAAAGATTAATGCTACCACCTCACTTGCCACTTGTCCTTTTTTCTGTTACAATGCCTTGCTTTTTAACTATGCACTATGCACACGCAAAAAAAAAAATCCGCCATTAATGAGACACGCTTTGTTGTACTCCCATAATTTGGTACGCATGTATTCTTATGGCCTGATGTTGGTATGCGCATGCGCGCAGAAGGAATTGGACACGCAGCGCGAATATGTTGTCAATGGAAGTGGCACGACTTGTCATAGTTGTCACAAAGCCGCAATAGTTGTTATCGACCCATATGGCTGCCTCTGCAACTCGTGCAAAGAGAATTTAGTTGTTAATTATTTGTTTTTTAGTTTTAACTTGTAAAGAATGTTTTTGTCGGGGTGCGAAGCACTTTAAATGAGCACATTGACACGCAATAACATGTTATGCGGGTTCGGCGTACTTCTTTTTTTTTTTTTTTTTTGATTGCTTGCCCAACGCTCTGGCGATCAAGTCATACGCCCCTTTTTTTGCATTTTCTCCTTTTCTTATTTTTTTCTTTTCGTTTATTGCTCACAGGAGGTTAACCCTGTACTGAACTTCTTAGTCAACAATAAGTACCAGTAAAATATGTACATAAAAAAAATATTTCTCGCAACTCGCATAACTGATCGCCAAAGCCCGCTCATCGCATAATTGCCCAAAAACCGTTGCTTTATTTATAAAGTATGCAAGGCGCGTAAAGAATTGAAAAACCCGCAGCAGCAGCAGAAAAATTATTTTAAAAATATGCCGCTTTAAAATTCATATTGAAAATTTGCACGCAAGGACAGAAAAGAAAAAAAATTCACGAAAATTATCGCATTGCACGATATTCAATTCGTATACTGAGAAGCACAAGAATTTTGCTGCAAACCAAGACACGATACGGCGACACGCAAGTCGAAAAATTAGGCCGCAACCAAGCGCACCAACACACAAACTAAAATTAATTGACCACGCTTGGTGCTTAAAGGCAAAATGTAAAAAAATTTCTTTAAAAAAAAATTTTAAAAATTCGCCAAAAGCTCATTATTAGCGCTATGCGAGATGTATAACATGACCGCCTAGCGTTTTGAAGCGATCACCACCGCCCGTGAGTGTGCGTGCGTCTACTGTGTCGATCGGTGTTTTAAAAAATGCGATGACAATAATTGTGCGCACATTACAAATATTAACTGCTACCTTTCTCTTGCTCTTTGCTGCAGTTCGACCACCTCTACCCCCTTCCTTCGTGTGACAACCGAATTGTTTTGGGCAATTTCATTTCGTTTTTTTTTTTAATGAATGAATGACTGCGCCATCGCCACCTGCACGATCAGCCGTTGCTGCTCTTAATTGTATGATTGTGTAAGAATACCGTTAGATTCGCAAATGCGCGAACTGTTGTTAGTCATTAAACAAAATTTTTATTGTTTGGTATTTTTATTTTTTTTTATATGTCCATGTCAGGTCTTTTTATGGCGAGCGCTCTTGAAATTTTAATTTAGCCCGGCTTGAGTTTTTGTTTTAATATTTTTTTTTTGTTTTTGATAGCTTAGTTTGTTTTTATCTCGCTCATGACTTTTGTAGTTGCATGTTGTTGTTGTTTTTGCACCACCTAATGACAGTAGTCGTTAAAAAAATTTTTACACACAACAAACGAATCGTCTCAGTAGAGAAATGAAGAAAGAAAACTAAAACAACTGCTTTGACTTTAGCTTTTTTGATTAATTTATTTTGTGTTTTTTTATACTAGTTTTTCACATTCAGCATTTTTTCATACAAATACCGTTGTATTATTCATTTCTTTGTCATCTTATATCATTCGTTTATTTAAATAGTCAACTGTTGATTGTCATTGCGTTTACGCAGCTTGCGTGTTGCCTTTAAATTTGTATTTCCATTTTTTAGATTAACATTTGGCTATTGGGCGATTTATTCGGAGCTTCTTAAAAAACGAGTCTAAAAATTCTACAGTTAGACGTATGTTCTGTTCTTGTTCAGTAGCAAGACTTTGTTGATCTAAACCCAAGTTGCATTTTTTCACTCAAAAATAACTAAATTATATTTGATTATAATTACTTGCAAACCCCTAATTTTCGTTTCTTTTTTCATATGTATATGTATGTACATTTTTTAGCGCTTCCTGTATTCCAAAAAGTATTAATATTAAATGACGTTAAAATGTCATGAAAAAAACAATGAAATCCAAACCAAATATGTATATACTTTTGATCGCAATAATGAAAAAAACATAATCAAAATTAAATTCAATTGTAAAATATTATTCTCAATTTAAAAAAATTTAAATCAAAAACTAACGATCGAATATGATGTGAAGTATACAAATTATAAAAACCGATCACTAAGAATACAAAAAAACTAAAGCTTTCATTATCATATTTCAGAGCTTTCATGCAAGTTGCAATCTGTGGTATCTTTAGAGCATTAAAATTAGACTGTGCATTCAGTACACTTCAAACTTAAAAATAAAGCACTATATTTAGAACTTTCAATTAGTAATCTCTAAATAGAGCTTTGGTTTGAAAGCTTTCGAGTTTGTGCTTACATATGACCCAAAATTAAAATATAAGTTCTAGTGCGTTCAAAATGGTTTTAAAGCTTAATCAGATCACACTGCTGAACTGCATCTTACAGGATTAATATAGATTCATATGAATTTTAAAAAGCTAGCTTATGAACTTCCATAACCCTTTTTCGAAGCTTTCAAAAACTTTTTCAAGCTTTCACTTGAACTTTTAAATGTTTGAAGCTTTAGATATTTCGAACATTGCAATATCTATATAATTGCATATCCTATATTAAAATTCCAATCTGTTCAGTAATTCTGTATAATATCGCCATAAATACGATTTATGATATGTATTTTCAAGTTTACTTTTTCGAATTTTGATTCACAAAAGTAAATAACCCTATAATATCTGATATTAAATTAACAAGATGTCAATATTTATTTTATATACAAAGCTTTTGCATTCAAAATAATTGCGTATGCACCGTGTTCATATGTATTGGTGATAATAGTGAACTTTATTGACCGTTAATTCGACCAATATTAGGAACCGACCATTTTGGAGTTGGATGTATTTTCATTAGAACATTAAAGAATTTTTTCATATTACAAATTTCTCCCAAAGTAAAAACCCTAATTTTTTTCACGAGTTATTCAGAATTAATAATTTCATCTTTTCCTGGATTTGAAATTTTTTTCAAGTTATTTTTTTTAATGTGTTTATTTCAAAGATTATATTTTTTGTGCATGTCTCTTCTTCACCTTATTTACCCATTACAATGCCGCCTATTCAAAAAGCAAAAAATTCTATTCTTCTTTCAAATTAAGTCCAACTTTTAAAGTCAGTCTTCTTCGAAGTGCAGTTCATTAAAAAATAAGTAGCAAACAATGTTTCGTGTTTTTTTTTACTAAATATTTCTCAATTTTAAAACAGAATAGTGTTTTTTATATGATGGTTTGTTTGACAAAACTTCTTTCATACGTTTCATGACTTGAGCTTAGAGCCAGGGCACGATATCGTAACTTGTGGCTCATTCTTACTTTATCAGCAAATTGTGATAAAACTAAGCACTTTAGCTTCATAAAATCTGTCAATAAATTAAGATAAAATGCATTTTTTTATCATAAATCAAGAACCGAACCTCAAACAAATCAGTGTCGACTCTAAATTTTATCGATAGTAATCGAAAAATCTGCTCCCCCTTAACCAAACTGATCGATGCATTTTCAAATATTAGCATTTCAATCAACTATTCCTTGATCTTTACTTCCTTCTATTCTACTTCTCTCGTGATCGTATATTAAAAAAAAAGATATTATCTGACATTAGTTCCTTTGATCGAAGAACTTAGAAACTCTGTGCCTATACAGCTGTCAAAATAAATTAGGAATAATACCTGTGAATGCACTTGGTTTGTGCGAAGTAATTTGATTAAAAATAGTTAATGGCTTCGTCACTAAGCAAACTTCCGATATCTGAGCTGAAAAGCTGTTACTAAAATTTGCCAAAGGAGCGGGCGGTATATATTTTTTTCTTTGATAGAATTCTACGAAAATTGCGTCACGAATAGAAAATATTAATATGCGAGCATATTTTAAATGAAGCTACCCACCATCTCCCTTCTATTTCCAAATATGCTTTAAAGAAACTCCGAATTTCTTAGCTTAGCCAAAGTTTTCACAACATTTACGTAACATTGACAAATAAATTTTGCAGCTCAATAAAATTTTCTAAGCCTTTTATGATTTCCGGTGAGCGAGTTACTAATAGATTCATTTAGATTAATGCTATTAATTTAGAGGCGGGATAAATATATGAATGTGTTATGTTTAGCGCCTGAGAAAATAGCTGAGCAAGATAATATTAAAATTTTCAACTACATTTTTTTATTACAGTAATTTTTTTTATTATTTTTTAGGTTAGCGACTCCCTAAGCCATTGGTTCGCGCTACAGCAGTAATGGGCATCTCATTGCTTCATTTAAATCTTAAGGTGTTTGTGCTGAATATATTACAATAAAAATATACTGAAAGTTCAGAGTACCTACTACTGTTACTATGGCCAGCAGTCACAAAAAAAAAACTCTTTAATTAAACTTAATTACTTAGAACGAATATCTGATGTACTTGAAAGTCTTGCTGTAGTTTGGAATTTAAAGTTAGAAGCAAACTAGCATCAGCAATCTGTGAAATCTTTCCAAATAAGTTTCGAAAATTCTTTGAAATTCGCGGTATAAAAATAAAGCTGCATGGAAATGAATAAATCGAACCGAAAGTAGATAGATATTACTGTTTTTTTTTTAATTTTATTTTTCAAATACTTATCACTGCTTTGATCTTTGCGCAAGCAGCTCGCGAGAATCCCTCAAATGTCTATACGAAAATACAGCGCTGGTAAATAATCAGCAATAAATTTAATAAATTATCTAACAAATTGTGCATAATTGCTTATCGAAAATTGCATGCAATTCCAAACTCATGAAGATACCTCGTGTTACGGGATTTTTTTTTAAATTTGTAATTAATTTAATTTTTCCATAAACTGATTTTGCGCTAACTACAACAATTTTCTCTTAACTTGCGCACCAACAGCAAACTTATTATATTACTTATTATATTAATTTGTTTCGTTTTTTTTATTTTTTATTTTTTTTTGGTTTTGTAATTGTTGAAGCAAGCAAATTTGTTCTATAGGAAGTTCATTCGTTCATTGAATATTTGTAGCTCAGTATGTAGTATGTGTGTATATGAATGTAGGTATGTACAATAGGGTGGCCCGAAAAAAATGGTCGGAATTTTAATGGACTAGGATTGTCATAAGTGAAAAAAAAACACTGCCCCTATCTTTGCATTCAAAAAATATTTAGAGCTCGCTCACGGCGCTCAAAGTTTTCCATGCATTTAAAACAATATTTCGTAGAAATAATATACATACAATCCTTGAAAATTAAGAGTTTTCAATAGAAAAACTCTTTTTCTTCATCAGGAGGCTTCAAAGTATAATAGAGTCAAAATTTTGATGCAGGTTCGAGGACGACCATAATTTTTGGTTGTTGTTTCTATTTGGTTCTCAACGATAAAAACAAAATGCAAATTTTTAAATCATAGCCATTAATTTTTTGCGAAATTGTTTGGATTATATTTATTTTCGAGCGATTGGTAATACCGATACTGTTGAAGATTATGATGGTTTTATATAAGGGTTTTTTTTTGAAAAAACTATTTTTGAAATAGTCTAATATTGTTGTTGTTTCCATTGAAAATCATTTGCAGAAAAAAAATGCCCACAATGCAATGAGCCGAATGTAATTCTCATTTTTCTCTTGTACGGAAAATTTTTCAAGTCAATTATATTTTTAAAAATTGTTCATAACTCTTACAAGAAAAAATTTCCACAACAAGGAAAAAATTTAAATGAGTAGAAAATGTTATAAAACATAGAAAAACATTAAGAGTTACTATTTCGAAAATATTTAAATTTGGAAAATTTTTCAAAATTACATTTTTTATAGCTGTTAACCAGAAAAAAAGAGTTCGATAAAAAAAATTTTACATATATTACTGATTCTTACTTAATACCGAATTATTTATTTAACCATTTTTTTAATATGAACAATTTTTTTTTGCATTTTTGAAAGTTTTTCGGGGACCAATAAAATATGCATTTTATTTAAATATTGGGTTTTATCCTGTGAAGTATATTTTAGAAAAACAAAATTTTAAAACTATAATATTTTGTTTTTCGATACCATATTGATTTTCTATGTCCTCTCTACGCAAGATTTTTGACCCTTTTCAAATACATAGGAAACTCAAGACGCCTCGAGAACCTCTAGATATTTTTTCCATAAAAATATGTAAGCATATTATTTTTGATATCGAACAATTCAAGTGGAGCTTGAGAGCATTGGAATTCCGACTTTACTTCTTTTTTTTTAACCACCCTAATGCACATACTACATACATACAAAATTTCGGTTTCATATTCCCTCTGACCGCAAAGCTATTCGGTCAATGCTCGACTTACCAATTGTTTCTGACTTTTTTTGTTCGTTTTTTTTTTGTTTTTGTCTTCAGCAATAAATTTATGAAATATGCAGCACGTTCATTAAAGCGAATAGCTAATGGTTTTCATAATTTTTTCTTAAGAACCTTGCTTTTTTAAGCTTCGGGATGATCTTGTTAGCTATGTAAAATGTAATTTTAATTTTTTTTATTTTATGATGTGTTAGCCGTCATTGATGTTATCGGTTGCATTCAATTCTATATACATATGTTTGTTTCGAGCATACCAACTCCACATAAATACCACATAACTAATTAAATTCAAGGTTGCAACCCGCAAATTGCTGCCAGCAAGATAAAAGCGCAGTAATTGTTTTTTTTTTATTTTATTTTTTTTTTTAATTTTGTTTTTTTTCTATTTCGTACATAGACATCTAGTTCTATGCACAATAGTTTCCTGGTGTTTTTAAAAGTTATTAAAATTGTTCACGCTGTCTTCTAGCTTTGAAAACTTAGAGATATTTTTGCTCACGATCACTTAATGATCAGTTAGCTTATTTTCTAACTGTTATGCTTATGTATTCATACATAGACAAAATTATCTACTTAGTGACAACAAACATGCATACTCTTTTTTGAAGTACCTATTATTTTAAATTTGAAGTTTAATTTTTCGTCGCAATATTTTGTCTTAATCGATTTCCAATTATCGCAGGTGATTCGATCGTGGATGTTGTTTAAGATGGCGTTTGCATAGCAGTAATGGTAAAGCTCATGCATCCGCTCGAACAGAATTTTTTTGCACTGTTCTCTTTTTTTTTAACCGGGATCTGATGCCACTTTTTGATCTGTCTATTGCTATAATTTTTCAATCAATCAAGCTAGCAAGGAAAACACAGCTCTTTAGAGTTTCAAGAACTGTCATTGTCAATTGATAGCAGCTTAAGCTTTATCGCAGCTGTATTGGAATTTAAATAAATATACATTTGCCTTTACCTTAGCCTTTTTACCTTTAAACTTTGTATTTGCAGAAAATCCTGAATTAGATTTTTAAATTCAGAGATAATTAACTCAGAGTTGCACTTTTACCCCAATGTATTGCATATTTATAAAGATTTTCTATTTATTAAGGTTTCGGTATTTTCATAACCCAGACATTGTATCGCTCGACTATGTACATTTCTTTTTTGACATTTTCATTGAATATTATAAAATTTTTGAAATCTCATTTTCAAAATAATTTTTGCTAATTCTTGTAAAACCGCAAAATTCTTATATGTATATGTAGTCTATAATATCGTGAAGGTGATCGCTCTGTTAAAAGAATTGGAGCCAAAATAGTCGATCAGTTTCCTCATCATTGTCAGAAACCCCGATTTGTTTAAAAATCTTTTTGTTTATTTCAAACAAAATTGGCAAACAAAATTTTCATTTTTTATGACAAAGTGTCACAAAGTTCAAAAATTTAACCCTCACTAATTGCTAGGATAAATATTAATGTTTTTTTAAATCTTAGTCAATGTCGAAATTGAAAATATATCGTGGATTGTAAAGAGAATCTACTAGCGGTTTAAATTACTTTTTTAAACCTTAGATCTCAATTTCGTCTGCTAGTTTACTCTACTTTGCCTTGTATTTTTAGCACAGCAAGAAGAAAAGTTTCCTAATAGACTATATTAAACAATTATAGTATCTCGGAAAAAAGTGTAAATTTCCTTTTTAGGTTAGAATCTTAAATTCACCATTTTTGCAATAGTAATCCCCAAATCCCACAAAATTGCTGCTTATGCCGTCGCCCAACGTTGTCAAATGGTCAATAATCGTCGTATGCTTAACGCAATCGATTGAGATTAAAGGCGCGGTGTCACAAAGACCCGAAGTAGGAACAGGATCTGGCAGAAAAAAACCTTTTTTTGTTGTCCTTTTTCAGATTGGTCAGATCTAGTCAAATATGTAACATTTCCAAAGTACTTCGTCCTTCATTTTTTCGTTTTGTAATGGTGTCTAAAATTTGTTGTCCACTTGTTTCACCCGGATTATCACGGGTTCAAAGCCAGGGCAAGTAAAATCAAAAATTATATGAAAAGCTTTTTTCCAATAGCGGTCATTTCTTTGTACCCAACTTTCCGTTCGTTGTAAAAGCAACCCTGTTGAAATATTTCGTAAAGTATGCTATTTGATTAGTGCTTTTTAAGAACGGAAAACAGTTGTAATGCAAATATGTTTGTGATGTGGTTATATTTGTATTTAAAATTGCTATTTAAATAAAAATGCATTTGGTATTAAATTGAAATTTCCCATATATTTACTTGGAGTGCATTCACAATAGCAGCGCTTTTTCCTTTTTTTTTTTTTTGAGTTCACAACACTGCATCTCAGGTCGGATATCATTTTACCGAGTTGGCTCAACTCGCATATTTTGCTGAGTTTGTGTTGTTGCTTTACATGCAATTCGTTATCTTACCTAGTGTTCGTTTGCGACTCGGTTACAAAAAAACGGGCCCATTATTATTATGATTGCATCGACTGCATTTCGGGCATAAAAAGGCTTCTAAAAAAATCAACACCAATACCCATAGTCACACAGTTGCCTCTGAAAACGGACATGAGGTAAATGGACGTTGCAGTTTGTGAAAAAAATGTTGGCAAAAAAATTTATTGAGAATAGGAACCATCTTGATTCTCGAATTTGTCGCAAATAAAAAAAAAAAGTCGCGTTTATAGTGATTTAATATTTACTAATGTGTTTATATTGAGTTTTTATATATTTTTATTGTTTTTTTGAAAGATTGTATTGTATTTGTATTTAATTACCAGAATTCCTTTCTGGCATTTTTGCTGTGAAGTTAAATAAATTCAATGATTCAATAATTGAATGTTGGATAATTATTGAAGTTTTATGTTTTTCTTGACTGCCTTGTAGGGTTGCATTTGCGAAAAAGATTTGCTATTTCGTATAAAATTTGAATTAAATTAAGCAACTAAACAAATAGTGCTATTGTCCATTTTTGCTAAGGCCTACATATGAGAGAGAAAATCCATGCCAAAAGGTGCATAAAGTTTCTACAAATTAAAAAAAAAATATCCACACAATGTAAGGCAGCGAGCGAGAGTGAAACAACTGCCTAGTTACCCAAACTTCTATTATCGAATCATGAATAAAATTTAAACGAGCTCAAACACGTAATATCAGTTAATGCGTGAGAATTATAGAATACATCTTCATATTGCGAGTATATTTTGAGGGATTATAAGGTTATTGACTTTTCAACTGACTGAGCTTAATACATTTAAAAAAAAATCAGCTAACTAGAAGCGGAAACCAAAACTGGGAGCAATAAAAGAATGGTAGCCAATAAAAATGTGAATTGAATCAAAATACTAGAACTAGAAACAAAAAATCTCATGAATAGTGGCAAGCTAAAAAAGGCAAAAAACAAAAGCATATAATACATTTATTTAGCAAACACTGAACACAATTTTATATGCGCACCTACTTGGATTTATTAGTATGCAAATTATTTAGATACCTCTCCTCAGCTATTAGTTTGTATGTATGATCTATATATATATTATAAATAAAGCTCACCGACTACATATACAGAAATACTTGTGTAGTAAATTTACCTTATTGTTTGTGCTTATGGGACAAGCACATGCGCACATTTTGTGAATTTACTATATGTTCGCATATGTGACAATTTTCATTCAAATATTTTATGCTGCTATTCACGAACTTATGCTGCTAATGTTTAGTTATAAATATACTACTAATTAAATTAGACATGTGAGTCGTCACACTCTATAAGTAGTATCATTTTCGGCCAATCACACCCACACCGCCCGGCTAGCTCAGTCGGTAGAGCATGAGACTCTTAATCTCAGGGTCGTGGGTTCGAGCCCCACGTTGGGCGAAATGAATATTTTTTATAAATGATTTTCCTTTGTGCGATAGACAAGCATAAATTACGAAAAAGCAGTGATCTAAAAATTAAAGATTTGAAATAAATTCAGTGTAAAATGAATATTGTTTACAGCAAGCAGGTAGATTTATTTTACATATAATTTATTTTTATAATTCGGTTTTGTACAAACAAAAGCGGGACGCCGACATTTTGTCAAAATAATCATGCATCGATTTTCAAAATTGTACCAAAAATTAATTTCAAAATTTAAGTTGAATGAATGAAGCAAAGAGATCTTTCAGAAAATTACTATTTTTCAATATTTTTTAATTTCAGAAAAAAATTTGTATACAATCGGTGCATAATAATTTAACTGAATTTCAATTTTGATCCAATAGTTTAACTTAATTGCAAACGATTGAGTTTGGCGAACAAATTTTTCGTAAGTTTGTCATATCAGCTGACGAAATCTGGCATTTAGTTCACGCTAAAATTTGTAAATTTTTTTATTTGACACCTTGTTTGAAACCAATTAAAAGAAATAAAATCTTGAAATTTTTAATTTTGAATAATTAATTGCGTGTCAATTTTTGGAAATTAATTTTTTAAAACCAGTTTGGTTGATTTAGTAATAGTAGTGAATTTTTAATTTTGAAAAACTAATTGCATGCCAATTTTTGGAAATTAATTGTAAGAAATTAAATTTTTTAAACCAATTTGGAAATAGCTAAAATTAAGTTTTTTGTGAGTTTTTGACACTTTATTAAACATTTTAAAACCTATGCATAGCATGTAGTGAAATTTTTAATATTGAAAAATTAATTTCATATAAATTTTTGAAAATTAATTGTAAGACATTAGTTTTGTTCAAACAAGTTCGAAATATCTCAAAAGTAATTTTTTGTGTGTTCTTTGGCGTTTTAGTATTAGTAGTTTAATATGTAGCGAAATGTTTAATTTTGAAAAATTAATTACACATAAATTTTTGGAAATTTTTGTATTTTTATTTAAATGTTTGATTTTCCAACACATTGAACTAAACTTAAAAAAGGTTTTACTTTTTTGAAATCTTAAAAAAAAATTTTGCGTGTTTACATCTTTACTCGAGCTTCTTTACAATCACCAATGTTTTTGTCAGTTTCAAAAAAATTCAGTAGAGCATTCAAACGTCCTGTAGAAAATTTATAATAGGTAAACATATCACAAGTACCACAAAGAAAAAAATAAGGGGTGTACCGTTTTCTACATTGGCATTTTCCACTCACACAATATAGGACCTCCTTAATGTATGTATATCCCATAAATCAAAATCTCCTGTCATTGTTTTTGACATCGAACTCCTCCAAAACTCTGAAATAGATTTTTATAAAATTTTCTATGTACATAGTATATTCGGTAGGTATGGCAATAGACCGTAAAGTATATTTGATGCTTCGGAGAATGTTGACACCGGTTTAAAAGGTCGAATTTAATAAAATAAAATTTAAAAAATTTAATTAAAGAGAGTTGCCATCTTTTTCAAATCAATATTAGTTAGATAAAAAATATTAAAATATGAGTGTCAAACTGTTATTCTCATCGACAATAAGGTGCTATCTTTTTAAGAGGGTTGACACCTGTTATATGTGACTGAGACTGAAATGCGTTTTTGGTTACATATACAAAGGGCTATTAATTAATGAATATAGGCCAAGTAACGTCTACCAGTTTTTTAACACAAAAAAGAATTTCACATTTTGAAGAGCTTCAGTTCAGACATATTTGTAAAAAACCTAATGTTTCACTTATTTGATATACTAAAATGGGTTCATTAAATAAAAGGCACTGAAGAACACTTTAACACACTTATTTGAAAATTAAAAATTAAAAAATACTAAAATATTAATATCAAACGAAAAATATTCATCTTTTGGAGTTGCCACCACTTTAAAAATAATAACTAGTAAACAGCTAAAATATTTTATTGTACCAAATTCAGAGATTCCAACTGCTATAGCAGCATTACGTTGAAACTTTTCAGTCAAAGTTTTCAACAAATTTTAAATCTGGCAATTTTTTTAATAGAAAATATTATTTACCCCCAAAAACTTGTGTTTCATTCAAAAGCATCTCGTACATATTACAAGTTTATTAATTTACATATATTCGAAATGAGCGGCATGGATCTCAGCGCTGTTAGCAAAATTATTTGTGAGCGCTAAGAATTGAAATCCCGGTAACCCAGTATTTTAAAGTGCCGAAAATCCCGGGCTTGCTTGCCTTTTTGATGCAAAAACGTAGATAATTCAAAGCTCGAGCTTTTTGTGTAAACGAATGGAAATATCATAGAGTTTTTTTAGGTTTTTTAACAAAGTTTACAATTTTGGATTTTAATGTTTTTGTTAAACAAGAAAGCATAGCTTTTTAATAAAAATAAGAAATCTAATTTAACATAAAACACATTGTGAAAATAATAAAAAATTAAAATTTGCCATTGGCCATTTTTTAGTGTGACTCACTGTAGGTAATAATTTGCTAACAAATATGAAAATTTTGAGCGTTTTTAAGTTATTCTTAATATAAAACCATTATCCACTTATTTATGTATGACTCTGTTGCAAAAATTAAATAGGGTTACTTAATTTTTATTTTGTCAAAAGTTATAATTTAAAGGCCTATCACTTTCCTTTTATTTTACATAAATAGACTTGATTAAAAAATATGTGAAATTACTTGAACAAAAAAAATGCAATTGTTACTTTGTAAGTTCGCCTCGAGCGTTTTTCGTCGTATCTTAATTTTCTCTATCAAAAATGTTTAGGTCAAATTATTACTAAATGCGTAAAATTTAGCTTTGGCTGAAATTAGTTTCACAATAAATAAAATTGTTTATCTATCTCCCATTTATTTGATGCAATATAGACGCAATTTTTTCGAGTTGGGTCCTTATAAAATAATTCATTTCGACATTCCAGGACTAATACAAGGATTGTAACAACGAGATCCCGAAAATTCCGGGAGCGTAAAACTTTAAGAAATTACTATTCATATTATTTCATCATAATTACCCTTTGGATGCTATCTGTCTCCCTTTTTTAAATCAGCGTTCTTACAAAATAACTTATGACCGACTTAAATTTGAAACGTCACATTATATCTATATTTGAATTAATAAAAAAATTAAATAGCTACTTTTACCGGCAAGATTTTTATAACTAACAAAAACTTGAATTTTTTATTAACTGCTAAATGTCATAGCCACCCAGACGTGCATACAGAAATATCTAAAACATCTCTTATTTAGCCCTCCACCATTCACTTCAAACTCACATTTCTTGCCCCCGCGAACTCCATCTACTATTGCTTGCATTGTTTTTTCACTACTTACCAGTTTTTGTTAGATTGTAACTTTTGTTTTTTATATCTCGGATTAACACTCCATCACTGATGGCAGCGGCAACGCCGGCATTAACAGCGTCAATGCGTTTATCACTGCCGCATTGTTTGATAGCTAGCTTTTGTTGTTGTTGTTATTAACACTGTTGCATACAAAACAAACAAAAGACGCGCATTATGCATATTAAGTACTTTCACTTTTTATTTATATAAAAATGAACAAAAAAATGCAAAAAAAAAGAAGAAATCAAAAACGAAACGCAAAGCGAAATTATTTCACATAAAAAAATATTTTCAGGAAAAGAAATTTGTAAGAAAAAAACAAATCATGTTTAGTAAGAAAAATTAGCACTCGCATACTAAATATCAGTATACATATGTATATATTTACTCGCTCATTTGCAGAGCAAAACATTGCTATGACTTGCGGTATGTTGTTATGCCGCTAAACAAATTGAAAAACCCCTAATATTTCCAATATTTCTATGTTTATGTAGACAACGGAAAACGGTGTGCAGTTGACAACAATAATTTTTACTGCAAGCAACTTTTGAAGAAGTGCAAGAAATTTTTTTTGTATAGACATCCATTGATCTACACATACATTGTATATTTATTTGTATAGACTTTAGGAAGTGTCCATGTTTTGTATGCCGCTGGCGAGAGAAAAAAGATTATCGTGAAAAAAAATAAAAGCGAGACTATCTTTTTGCCTTTTCCAGCCACAGCTCAGTAGATTATTTCGCGAATTCACACAAATCGCAACACTTGTAAGTAGATACTCGATATCAGCAGACTGAAAATATCGATATGGATAGTACTCATTCAAAATATCGCTCGGAAGTAATCGGATAGCCACAAATATCGTAATAAACAAAAAAATTCGCTAGCCAAAATATCGATACTAAATAAAATATGAAATTCAGTCACAATTTCTCATAAAATATTTGTTATCTCCTTGCCCTTCAGACGGCATTTGCACTAGTACCAAATAGGACTTTAGATTACCATCCCTTACTTGAAGTTTGAGTCATTAAAAATAGAAACCATTTCCACTCTATGGTTTTGTGCTTCAACTAACTAATTTTGGTACTTTTGTATCCCCAACTTGGCACATCAAACCTTAGCGACAAGACAGGCCACGGCTTACCTCAAATTGGAAAATGACTAGTAGGACCTTGAGTTTCTTTATGCTGTTTTCATTCCGCCAGATTGTGATATCTATTCTTCTGTAAATAATTTATAATTACCTAATGATAACATTGTCCAAAAGAAATTTCGCAACAGAGTAAGAATAGTATTTTGTGAGTGAGATTTTCTTATTATTTGCGCTTAAAAGTTAAGGAGATCGCAATGGGTATTTGTACCCCTAAGTACAAAAACTTGAAAGTTACCGCTTTGATGTCTAAGAAAATGTTATTCCTTATAAAAAGGTGAACATTTCATATCTGCAATTTGGCCCGTCACTAAGTGAAATATTAGTACCAAGTTTATAAAGCTTTCGGAAAAAATGTGAAAAAATGGTAGAAGGAGAGAGGGTAGTGGATCAAAGTGTGGATATGAAATGTTTATCTTTTTATCACCAAAAATATTTCCTTAGGCATCGAAGCTTTACTCTTCCAGTTTTTGTACTGGGGGACGGCACAGATGCGCCGCATTGGTAACCTTAAATGGTAAATAAAAAAAAAAAACTCAGACGTACTGAACTACACATTTGATCAGCAAAGGGATGTGAATAATTTCCACCTTTATAAAAATACCATGATTACTCTGTTGCAAACACAGCATATCTAAAAATATCGTTATGTAAAGTATCCCGTAAAAAGTATAGCAATCGATATGATATCAAAATTTGTGTACCTACTTGTAACATGCTCCTCCTTTTATGTACTTCTCATATCACTGTTTTCAGAGATTGTTAGGAACTTCATCACCATCATTCCTAAAAATTTTCAATTATGTAAATACTAATTTCTCTAAAATTAACAAATGATATTCAGTTTTCTTCATTACATTGATCTACAGTTTTGGGTTTTTTAGACCATTTGAATATTTTGCAACACTCTACACACTCGGCTACGGCGCACTGTGGGCTGAAAATGACCGGTAATAGACTTAAAAGCATCATTTTTTCAAAATGGGAAAATTATGACAGATTTCGATTCTAATATTTTAACATCTCGCTTTTGTACCTGAGCATTTTGTCACAATAACGCAATTACCACACATTTTTTCAAAACCTGGTTTATAAATTTATTGTACATGTTTTTTTTGTGCTTGAAATAGTTCATATTTTTGGCAATTTAAATTTGTCCGCTCGGTACTACGCCAGTACCGCAAGTGTGATTTTTTTTTTTTTACCTGGGTATCAACGGACTAATTAGTGTGAAGTGTAAAAATTGATATTGTTGATATGTTCTTTAACTAATCTGGAAATAAATTACCCAGTGTATTATTGTATTTTAATGCATTTATTTCAACCGTTAACTATTCATTAAATGCCATCTTTGGCACCATGTCTAATCTAATCTAATCTAGAACATTACTGTCAAAATATCTCAAAACCATGGAATCATATCCCGAAAAAGGTTAGTCCATATACTTATATGTACAATATGTATGGCGAACAATGCAAGTAAGCGTGAAACGTATAATTGCATTTTTATCGTTAACGATTTAAAATATTAATGAAAGATGATCTAATAGCCATTTTATTTATCGCACAAAATACATAAAAATTTAATGAATGTTTCGTATTTAGGATTATGATTAAAATGAAATGATTTTTTTTTTTGCTTGGAGCGAAAGCAGGGCTAATAGCGGAGTCCTGCACGAAATGACAAAAAAACTTACCTTCGAAGACCCGAATATACTACAAAAGTCGTTATTAGAAGAATTCAACTAATTCTCATAAGAATTTTGACTTTTAAATCAGATATTTTAGAAAAACACTGACTTTGCCGTTTTGTAGCCCATTGAATTTCAATATAATAAAATTCAAGTTCGAAGAACCTTCGAATTACCGTTGATTTTTGGCAATTTTTTTTACACTTACATGTTAGGGTTTTTTCTTCCATATATAAATTATATAACAATTAACATACTTATTGCACAATTCACACATCTACTTATTTAGAAAAGGTTAAAGTTAACTTTTCCACAATACTGAGAAATGCATTAGGGAATTTTAAAATTTAAAGACGACGGTCGATAGAGCACTTGCCATTATGAATTATATGTTGCTGGAAAATTATAACACAAGTGACATTTTGAGATCTGTATAGAAAGGTATTTCGAAGGCAATCGTAGTTCATATGTAAATCATAATATATCGAAGAACAACAGGTATCTTTAATTTGTTAATAAATATTCTAAACTCGACTTTTTTTAACTGCTACTTTTTAAGAGTAGTAATAACCATCAAATGTTATTAATTCAAATATAAATATTTATGCTTTATTTTAAGTACTTAATCGGCCACATTAAAAAAGACGCGAACACTATTTTTACATTATATTAAAACTTGTATTTTCCCATTCATTGTTTAGCACAAAATTATAGCAGCGGATAATATAATTTGAATATACATATTTAAGGTCTTCAGTACCTACCGGCCGATTTTAGACCACTGTGCGGGGGCTGGGTGACAAATCGTATTCAATACTGTTTCCCAAATAACCCCAAGCGAGTACTGAAATGATCCTGAAAATGTCCCGAAATAGTCGCGAAGTCATCTCGATATAGTCCAAAACTAGTCCCGAAAATTATGATGAAAAGCCTCAAGGTCTTTTGAAGACTAAAACAACTTTTTATCAGCAATAATTATTATGAGCAATAATAATTATCGTTGTTAAAAAAAAAATATCTTGCTATTTCGCTGATAATTATTATGGAAAGACTTTTATAATATATAACTTAAACAAATTCTTTTTTTTTTGTCAAAAATATTAACAAATGACTTTTATAATTCTCACGAAAATTTGGATGCCTTTTTTAAAACTGAACCATCAAATAATTATTACATTTACTTTAGAACACCAAAATATATGCATATTTAGACAGCTCAATAATTTGACCAATATTATTTGAAGTCAATGGAATTTTAGTTTTATTAGAAAAGCAAAAGCATAAAGTTAATTAGTTGTAGTTTCTTAACAAGCTGGTTCCTTAAGGAAACGGACTCCTTTATTTGCAGATGGAATGCTAAAGGAGATGTCTTATAATTTAATAGGCTTTCAGAGTCACTAACTGACAACTATTCCAATACAAAAAATATATTAAGTGAATCTCCACTCAACCTGCTGTTTGTGTACCCACTCTTTGCGGCGACACGCTGCCAACGCGCCACGCACACCGCCTGCGGTGCAAGGCAATTAACGCATTTCGCAGAGCATGTGAATTAAATTTTTAATGCGACAACGACAAATGGGCTTTAACTTAAGAAGTAGCCAATCTTCAAGGCAGATATCGGCATATATTCATGCAACATATGTAGTGAGCGTTTGGTGGCAGGCGGCGGCGGCAATTGGCAACCAAGCGGTCTTTGACAAATAAGGGCTATGCCAAGAGGCACTAAGCTGATTAAAAACCCGAGAGATGTGGCTCACGCTGCGTGCACAATTGATTGTGAGGTAAAAAAAAAAATTAAATAAAAGTTGGCTAAAGCGAGAAGATGCAAAATGAAGAACGAATGAAATGATAAACAAAACAAGCGCAGTGGGTGTCGCAGCTGATAGGCGTTGCAACATTGAGAGTATTTACGAAGGGAAAGCGACTACAGAAAGGCAAATGCATAGAAAAAATGTTAAAATGAGCTTTTACTGTCTAAAGTTGTTGGCACTTTTTATCCAAAGTAGATATGCAATCAAGCAATCGGCTGATTACTGAAGTGGCTAATTAATTGATTACTGATTTGATGGATGTGAAAGAAAGCTCAACATTTTTTTAATGAGAGGAAAATGAGATTTGTTTTTTTCTACTGCCCTTTTGTTATGCTATATACTTTGAAATTTAATTGGAAATCATTTTGATTAAAATGATAACAAGATAGATGATTTTTCTGTGGCACGCATGCGTGCACACCCAAGCGGAAGTGGCATTATGCAAGCCCTTGAGTAGCCCTGTGAACTTTTATGGAAAATCACTTGGTTGTTTCGTGCCACTAAAAGTTGTGTCAAGCAATGTTATTTACTAAGCATTCAAAGAATAAAGATGATGTTTGAAATTAAAAAATTAAAAAAAAATGCAATTGCCGCGCTGTGAAAGCTGTTGTAGAAAAAGTGAGAAGCCGAATGGCCTAGAAAATTATTGTTCAGTAAATTATTGAAAAGTAAGGCTCACAAAAATAATACTAATCAAGCCGTTATTAATTTTGTACACAATTTTTTTCCCCCCCTTTTAACCGATTTTCAATATAAGCTACCGACAGCAATTCAAATTTTTCATAATTGTAATAAAGTTCTTACGTACTTAATAATTTTATTGGTAAAAAGTTGTATACACCATAGAAATCAATTTCAACCTTTCTTCAGAATCTTTGCTGCCGAGCAGCATCGATTTTGCTTTAGAATTTTCAATTAGCTATCGAAGGTTAAGGGTTAATCAACGGGTGTCTTCGCATTCCTTCGTGCTAATTGCTTTTCGATAGCATTTCTCTACTTATTCACCTTTTTTACTCTAAATCAATCCGGTTCTATCCACCCCAATTTTTTCTTATTATTATTCTTATGCCTTGTTCTAAACTAGTGACGGGAAATCATCGATTATTTTTGGCAAAAAGTTTTCGAACACAGAGTTGCTTATGAAAACACAGCGAAAATTTAGATGTTTTCGAAGTTATCATGATTGGTTTGTGATAAAATTGGATAGCGATTCAACGATAACCGATTCAAGTGAATTAAAGAGTAGCTAGTGGTGAAAATCTGCAATCAAAATAAGTATTTTAATCCGGCTCAGCGAATTGTAAAAGTGTGCCTAATAAAAACAGTATTTGGATTTGCGACGCCCAGATTGCATGGACGCCATCAATCTGATCAATTCATTTCATTTGGAATTCCTTTCCCTTTTCCGATGTTCTCAAAACATTCGCTTTATTACATGACTTTCTAAAATCATATTTTAAAATCTTCCTCAGGCACCAGAACTATTACTGTAGAACATTGATGTTCTTTTGGCAAACTTTAGCCTCTTTCGGGCAGCTACCTCCAAGCCCTGCTGCTGTCCCTCACCAAGCAACCTGAGCCGTAGCCCGCAAAGTGCTAGGCACATACAGATTAGGCGGTCCATGGTTTCGTCTTGCTATTCACATTTTCCGCAAACGGGGACCGTTGTGAGTGCCGATTTGAGGGTGTGGGTCCCCAGAAGACAGTGCCCTGTCTGCACTCCACTCTCAGCGTCGCACTCGAATATCAAGGGGAGTTTCTTCTTATCACATCATTGTATTGAGTAGCTATGGCGGTGCGTATCCCATTAATAATGGCCGGTATGTTTTAAGCTGTTAGTAATTAGCAGACGCGATCTGTAATTATCACACCTATTGTCCCCAATTACCTGCATGATGTCCACTGACAAACCTCGTAGTCGGCCCCTGACAATCCAGGGTACTTGAACCACCACTAACCCAGCTTAGACCTCAGCACAAGCATGATGCAAATTAATCTGCCCAACCTTAGTGTTAGTCCCCTCCATTTATTTGTTTTCCAATTCATCCGATGCCAGATAAGCGTCAAGCTCCAGCAAACCGGCTTTCTTAAGCTGCTCATTCGTCGCAATATTTAGCATCGTGGGGTCGAAGTCGTCTAAGCCCTCAAGGGCATGAGATAGGAGGTTGACTTCCTCGATCACCCATCTACCTCTTTCGTAGCTTCCAGAGAACTCTCGAGGCGTAGACATTGGCTAGTGCAATCTATTCGTCGGGCCATTGGTCTAGCTCACGATGCAGTCGTTCGGCTGTTTTAAACGCTATACCTCTTGCTCAAAAATGATGGAATTCAAGATTGCGCCTTCCGCGGACTGCTTGTCCTCTCGTTGTCGATTTAATAAAATCCACCAATTTGCTGACGAAATAAAAACAACTTCTTTTTCTTTTTAGAATTTTTGCTTTCGTATCATGCTTATATTACGTCACTATCAATTTGTTCTCTGTGCAGAAGGTGCCATCTAGTTTTCTATCGCTCTTGTTTCTTGCTCAGGTGAAGTCAATCAAATTTTCAAAGAGGAGATATGAGCTTCAAATAGTTTTCAAAAATTTCACAATTTTTTGGCAGCAGATGTTCATTAAGAAAAGAGTCCAATTCGTTAGGCAATGAACAATTTTTTTCAATAAAAACCATAAGTGAACTCAAATAGTGCAATATGGATATCAAATGATAGAGAGCCATTTCTAAAATGTTTTGAAGGTTGCCACCTGTTTAAAGGTAAATTGAGTGCAATTAATAAATGAAATGAACTTTTACAATTTAAGTGACAAACTAAAAGTTTTAAGCAAGCTTTCTTTAAAAGATATGTTTAGAGAGGGTTGCCACCTGTTTAAAGAATTAACAAAAACTAAAATAACAAAATTAAATATCGTTAAATCGAATATTGCAATATACATAGGTAACATATAAAAGAATGCTTTATTTCCAAAACATTTCGGGAAAGAGTTGCCACATGCTTTAAAAAGTAAATTAAATTGAACTAATAAGTTCAACAAACTAATAAGGTATGGGATCCAAACGAAATAGCGTAAAGAAAGCTAAATCATAAAAATTTGTTTAAAGAGGGGTTGTCAACTGCTTAAAACAAGAACGTTATTTTGATTTGTTCGGTTAAAAACATGATTGTAAATAATTCGTTTAAATCTGACCTGATTTTTATTTAGAAGATTTTTCGTTTTAGGGAAACCACGAAACATAAAATGTCAAATTGTTGACTTAATATCAGAGGCCGAAAAAAATCGTTTTTATGTTTTTTTCGGATAAAAAAAGTCATTGGGTCGATCTAATCCTTATAACATAAGGTATGATATGCAAATCTTGCCATATTTTAATATTAAAGTTTTTATATTTTACATCATTGCATAATCGTTACTTTGTGACTTATTTTTTCGAACACGTGTGATCGATATTTTGTCCTTTTATTCGATCAAGTTTAGTAGTTATCTTTCGATTTTTATGTTATCGATTACATTTGATCGACATTTTGCGATTTCTATTTTACCGATTAAAAAAATTCGTTGTTCTTGGATTTAAATTTTTTTCGATCATAATCGTATTATTAGTGTTGTTGTTATCACCGACAAATTTGCTTGCATTAATTACACACAAAAGTATAGATAAAAACCGCAAAATAAGGATTGTAAACGTTGATTAAATTATATTCAAAAAAGCTTAATTTCAAATATATCTTAGATAGGTTTTACAAAAGCTGTGGAAAATTTAAATAAATAATAATAATTATTAGATTAATGACACATTGCAAAAGAGGTGTGGACCGACAGAGGTTTTGTGTGGCTTAGGTTAGAATGGCCGCGAAAGAACTCAGCGCCGAATTAGCACCCGTAGAGCATCTCCAAATATAAATAAATAAATAAATGAATTAATAAGTTGCATAAGGCACAGTTGCCACCGTTTCACATTTAAAAATAATTGATTGAATTTGAAGTTATTACCTTTTGTGAAAATAAATATTTTATTTTATGCTACAATCTAATTAATAACATTGCCTGAAAAAAGTAGTGAGCCAAGTGGCATCCATTACCTGCTAACTATCTGTTGTGAATTAAAATATTCTTGAAATCTGCGTCCCTCAACTTTCCACAGCGTTGAAGTTTAGACAATTTAAACAATGATGTATTCGCAGCCTAACAACTTCAACTCCTTTCTATGAAAAAATTCACAAAAATTCACAAATTTTTCCATACTTCATTTATTCAGGCACACCCACAATTTCTTAGAGAACAATCATAGGTAACTGCATGCACTCAAGATATTTTATGCACTTGCCCTAAGTTGCACATAAAATTGCATGTGCGCCATGTGCAACATGTCGCCGCTGCTTGTCAACAAACAATGTGTCGCTACAATGTCGGCTACACCCAAAATGTGCAACGAAACTACAAAATTAAAAAAAAAAAAACAAGTAAAGAGTGAAGTAAAAATGCTATTGTTTCTGCTGACTGATTGCACTAGAAGGCAACGCCGCTTTTCTAGCCACATCACAGCAAATTTGCCATGCGATTGTTAAAGAAAACTTAACCAAAAAACAATGAAAGAAAACCAGGCAAACAAATTTGTTTTACGCGTGCGCTGCTGCAACATTGCGATGGCATTTTAAGGTGTGGCACTCCCAAAAGACAATTCAGCATTCTAAACAAACACAAAAAAAAAACAAAAAACAAATTACAATTGTACCATGTAAGTACATATATAAAAAACAAAAGCTAACAATCATCATACCAAGTATTTTGTATTTGATAGCCTCTTTTGAGTAGAAACAAATTTAAATTGATTCCCGCAGGAGTTGCAACAATGACAATGACTTGCAAATAAGCGGCAACTGAAATTAAATGCGCTGCTATAGAACGTAGAAGGCGTTGAAAATTGCACTCTACTCGTTTGATATGTTCCCAACTTTTCATTATTATTTGCAATATCTAGTACTTCGAAACGTACGTGGGTGTGTAGGTTTGTGACTGCCATCATTGATCGTTGATCGTCGCTGCACCGGAACATGCAACATAAGCACGTACAAAATGAATTTATATTCTAGACACTATTCTAGAAGCACACACAGAAGCATGTTGCATATGAAGATATTTACATGGTTACTATATAAAAAATACATGTGTTTGTTTGTAAAACAAAATTGATTTTTTTTTCATGTTTTTCCATTATAAGTGTAAACGATCGGCGCAGATCGAATATTCGTATGATCGCCTTGTCTTCTATTCAATTGACTGTTTTGTGCTGAACGCGAACATCTTTATATTCAAATATATATCTATAGTTCGCAGATATAGATAGACAGTCATGTGAAAAAAAATAAAGGCACGGCATACATTGAGAAAAACGCAGTAAAATCTCTCGCATTGGAGCAAAACGAAAAGTAACGAAGTTTTAGCAATCTACATACATACATTGAGTAATTACACAAGACAAACCGCCAGACATTGTCCTGCCTTTTATTTATTTAATAATTGCCCTTTGCATATGTTACCAGAAAACTCGTTTCGGTTTATGTCACATACATACAGTAGGTGGCAACCCTCACAGAAATGCAAGTATGCACCTTGCCTCCGCCGAAACGAACAGTTCGACACTATCATTTTAATATTTCATGTCATTGTGTATAATTTAATTTAATTTGACTTTTTAAAAAGGTGGCAACTCTCTTTCTCTACTTTCTCCAAGTAAACAAATGGGTTGATACCAATATTTTTCTATTTTATTAAATTCAACTTATCAATCAGGTGGCAACCTTTTCCTTAGCAAATGGAACAGTTTGGCACCCATATGTTCATACTTTATTTAACTTGTGTTTAATTTAATCCAACTCGACTTTTCAAACAGGTGGCAACTCTCTTGAAAATAGTTATGATCCTTCTTCCCGAGGCGAACCGTTTAAAAGTCATATTATGACCGACTTTTTCCACAAGTGGCACCCCTTTTCAAAATATAGCTAACTCTAAACATTTTGCTTTGCGAAGCAACTTGACGTTTTAAATAGGTGGCATCCCCTCCAAAATATATGTAAGAGCTTTCTCTCCAATCAGACCAACCGTTTGACGTCCATATTTTGATATTTCTTGCATACAATTTAATTAAATTTGACTTTTCTAACAAGTGGCAGCCCTCATAATAGTTAGCTATGAACTTTCTCTCTCAGACGAGCCGTTTAAGACATATATTTTAATATTTCATATTATTTATCTATATTTTATTTGAATTGAATTTTTCAAATAGATGGCAACCCCTGCCAAATATACTTTACGACTTATCCCCATACCAAAATTTTATAAAAATCAGTCGAGCCGTTTCTGAGGAGTTTGACCACAAACACCGTGACACAAGATTTTTATATGTAAGATGGCCTCTATGCCTTTTACCGAATTTTCTTAGAAAACATATTTTCTTGAAAAAACATTTTCCTGAAAGTCGCAGAAAAATTTACATTGGAAGGCTTTACTTTCATAATTATACCATATAAAAAAAATAATATAAAATATATAGGTTAGTTATTAATTGGATTCAGATTATCCACATTTTTCCAACAAAACACCTTAACCCTTACCGACAGTAGGGACCTGGTCGAAAGCATGCGCACTGAATGCCAATCTAGCATAAACTATGACGGTTCTCTTTACAAATAAAAACAAGTTCCCCAAGTTCCAACATCCATCGTTGAACGGTGTGTCTCTGGCACTGACTCGGACGAGGTCAAATACCTGGGTGTTATTCTGAACAGGAAGCTAACCTGGAAACACAATGCGGAAGAAAGATCCAGGAAGGCAACAACTCCCGACACACCGAGAAACTTAGTAGCCGACGAACTAGCAAGAGCAGATGCATCTCATGACGAGGGAATGCTCCTGTCTTCTGGTAGACTCTGGTTGAAGGTCAGTGTGATCGAACTGACAAACGCAAGATGGGCCAAATAACCCATTTGTGGGATAGCCCGTCCGCTCTGGCCCAGTATAGTGAATTTATATGAATTTGAGCTCAAACGGTTTAGCAGTTTTCGAGTCTATAAACTGCAGGCCAACAGACAAAAAAACACACGGCCTTTTTTATTTATTAAGAGAAGAATTATAACAAATTGTAAGTTTGCAGTTACTAATAATCCGGTTGATGGTTGATATTCTCTTTTTCACAGACACTACTATTATGGGGAAAAATACAAAAGAAAATCTAAAACATACTTTGTATGAACGAATACACCGTCGGTAAAAAACAAGATCAAAAATTAAGGCGAATTTTTAGCAACTTCAAGCATGTACTTTATAAAGCTAGAATTTATTAATTCAGAATTTTTCGAAAAATAGCTAATAATAATAAACATAAAACAAACATTATAAGAAAAGCCAAAAGTGGTAAAAATATAGTCTCTTTATTTTTTACACATGACTGTATTTATATACATATTACATATTTACATGAGCAAGAACGCCAGTGCAATGACAATTCGCTTTCGCATACACGATAACCTTGAGCGCCACCAGCACGATCGCACCAACAGACGCGATATAGACACTTTGAATGAAATGAAAATAGCAAATGAAATTGAAAATGAGATGCAATACTCGTAACAAAAAAAAAAAGAAAATCATTGCTGAAAGCTAATAAAGCAAAATTTTGTTGGCTTATACTGTCACCTACAGATCGGCGATCGGCAAGATCGATTTCAAGATATGCAATATTGCACTGATCGTGCCATGCGATCACCGATCAGCGTTCAACGAAAAGCAGAACACTTTGTCCACCCATTAAAATTTTAAAATTTGCACACCGCGCACGATCAGCATCATGCAGAAAAGAAAAGAAGTTACTCAACGTCGGTAGCAATAGCAAAAGTGCCATGTCGACAAGTTTAATGACGCGTCAGTGAAGAACTTACAACATACATATAACAAGTGCTAGTCTGATCGCCGCATATGTAAATCAATGTACCATATAATACAATATACTCGTGTCCCTTGAGTTGATCATGTTTTGTCTGTTGGCCGCTTCGCCTTTTGTGGCTTACACAAACTGATTGTCTCTCCCGCCGATCATTTTAGCACGTCACATACTGGCAGGCAATCCCCTTGATGATATGCAAAAAATTCTTTTGCGTGCACAATTTGCTCGTAGCAATATTTGTTTCTTTGCCTGCTTGCTTGGGCTTTCGACCGAAGTGTGAGTGCCACTTTCCTTTGTTTCCCTGTCAGTCAGTCATCACTCAATGCGGCAACACAACAACTCACCTCGTCGTCGCAATGGCTGTCGCCTCATTTGCATTATGGGAATTGCATGCTGCTTTGCAGCTTTCTTACGACAAATGTAAAACTATCCAATGCTGGATAGATCTACCGATCGATAGTTTACTTGCTGTTCTAGACATGCCTGGCTATCTTACGCAGATTATCGTAGCGATCAGTGATCGGTGAGTTTACAAGCTCTTCGCACAAATAAGTATTGCATTGATTGTCGCACCCGCAGGGCATTTACTCGTAGCAGTGAGATGCGTGCTAGTGTAAAAACACTCCTACTCCTTTACAGCTTCTTCTTTTAAGTAAGCGAATGTAGCATTCCTAGGGTTTGACCTTGAAATGCAATTAGTGCCATTGCTTTTCTTTGCTCCTCACATTTCAGTTCGTCTTATTGTGAGCGCTGAGAAAAATTCCTAGAAATAGCGACTATATTTGAATTGTGTGCTGACAGGACAGTAACTCTGCTAAGGGGTAAAATTCTTTATATATGAAAATGTTTTGTAGTTGCATTTTTATGAGCATTTGCTTAGGTATGAAAAATTTTAATAGGTCCATGAAACTTATCGCAGTAATCTTCTTGTGACTAAAGTCTTCAGACAACAATTTCAAGCATTGCCAATTTGGGGCTCAGTTAGTCCAAATGGTGTAGAACTTACGCTTTCCATCGAAGTCAAGTATCGATTAGACTGGAACCGTAACATTGAAAATCGGTCTAGGAAAGTCATCGCAGTGATTGGTACAAATGAGGAGTAAAGTCACGCATTGTACATATACTAGATGTATTTCACATCGCTGTGGTGTGACCCGTTATCTTCTATGGAGTCAACGTTTGGTGGCCTGCTCCTGGAAGGCCCAAATGCGAGAGTATAATAAGAAAACTGCAAACTGTTAGCTTCCAAACTTGTCTCGGGGACTTTGGCTTCTTCTTGCACAAAGGCGCTGAAACTCCTACCCGAGGTTCTTCCGGTAGATCTATGTATGTACATATATACGGGAAGCTCTAGACAAGTTGCAATGCAACTAAATTGAATTCAATTCACCCTTGCAGAGATCGTAAATTTGGTCGCATTTTAATTCTGGATGCATTCGCGGAAAAACTGCGATTGCTGCACAACAAGTTCTTCACAAGTATCCCATAAAGAGGGATGAATAGAACATTGACAGTTGGATGCGTAGTAGGATTCAATAGATCGAGTTATTTGGCTTAAGAATGCTATAATGACTCTGCGGCACATCGCGATTTATTCTTACAGTTCAGTTAGCACAGTTTGGGTCTCTGGCCATAGGGATATCTCGAGAACCTACGCTACAGACGACCTGGCTAGAAAGAGGACTGAATTATAGTAGATAAACGTGACCCAGAAGGCTTCCTGCAAGCACCAGCTAAGATTGGTTTCCAAATGTAAGATGGTCCGCTGAACCCTCCTGTTGGGATGCAAAGCAACGTTACAAAGTCTAGGTAACTAGTAAATAACGACCGCTACTCCACCAGTTCAGTGGTCGCTATTATAACTGGGCACTGCTTGACGGGGCTACACGGTACCGGGATGTGTTTCCCATCCAATAATTATTGCCGCAGTTGCCGACTTAGGTAAGGAATGACTGTTTAAGGCCTCCTCCATTTAGTCGCATCACAATGGGTCAAGTCCCGTAATTATGCCTTTTCGTAGGAACTATGGAACGGTAGCCCCCTCAACCTAACCTTACTTAGCGAGTGAGATAATCTTTCTCCCGTTTTGAAAAGGCATACAATAGTATTTTGGTAAACTATCAGAAACAAAAATAGATAAATTAAAGGAATCAGAGAAAGCCAGGAGTTTGTAAATTCGATATAAATAGTACATGCGATACAATGCTCTTTTGGACTTAAAAACATCTTCAAACACATCTTAGGCGGAATGTTGGGAGAATATAAGGTTTTAAAAATTACGACTTCTTACCTTTTTAAAACGTTTTACTTTACTCGCTCTTGTTGTTGTCTGTGTGGTACGAAACATGCGACCAAATACTAACCGTATACTAACTTCCTGTTAAGCTAGATACGTGAAATTTGCAGTACCTATAGGTCAGATCGCAAGTTACCCGGTAGGTGGCGCAGGAGTCTATATATTTGTGAAACTCCCATTTATGGTGTAATTTGGCTGAGACTCAACCCCTATATTGTTTTTATAAAAATAAAAAGTTATCAGAAATGCAAATAAATATTCGTAAAAACTCCATTTGTGGTCTGACATGGTTTATATACAAAATGTAAAAGCTTACCACCTAAGCGGTGGGTTAGTTAACTGGCAAATAAGAAGAGAAAAAATTCATTTTTATATGATAACTTATTGAAATTTCCGAAAAAACTACATATACATACACAAAACGAAAAAGTTTTAAATAATTATTGAAATAATTTTTTTTATTTTTTTTAAGATTTTTTCTTTTACTTTTCTTGCTCTCGTTTTGGTCTGCATAGTACAAAACTATAGATCGATTTAGCGCTAAATTCCAGTTAAAGCGAAGCATATATCAGATCTTGCTGGCAATGCAATGTAATCTAAAACTTAAATCGCTAGGTGGCGCAAAAGTCGAGCTATTCTTAAAAATCACATTTATTGTGCGATTTGGACGAAATTCAAAGCATAAGTTATATGAAGATGGTGTGAGAACCTACCATGAGTAACTACATATACATATTGTATATTTTACCCTGCTATGACTTCGTTAAAATAGAATTTTTAAAGAGACTTAAAGAAATCGAGGCACAATGCTAGAGAACAAATCGCTGATCTTTTTTGTATTACCATTGTTTTTTAGAGCATTGATGAGTTTAATTTGCTAATGTATTTAAAATAAGGTCAGCTAAAGGAATTTTGTATATGTATGTTAAGTGCTAATTCTTTAAACTTAGAACCATCTACATATGTATGTATAATAAAACAATTTTAAAATTCTTTCAAACACTAAACACTAGTTGCTCAGAAAATTCAAACTATTGCCTGCATTCATTTGTAATCTAGGGCACAATGGATACTAATAATGAGCATACATTCCTAAGGCTAATAACGACAACAACATACTCAAATTTTGTTTATTTTTAATACTAACACCACTGTTGTTGTTATTTACACATTTATGTGCATTTTGGTTGACAAGTTGTATGTATTTTGCGCTTTCAACGTTTCAGTCAGCCAAATTAACATCTAATCACAAATGAGGCAGCTCACATTTACAAAAATACAAACACACACATACAGATATATGTAATACAAGTAAATGTTGTAGCATGTAAACAACCATGCGAAGCAAGTGCATCTGCATTGTTGCATATATGTACATAGTGTCATTTCACATAATTTGTTTTTTTTTTATATGACCTAAAAAGAATTTTGAATGGGAATAATTTTATACGCTAACACACACTCTGAGAAATATGCACAATATAAAGTAACAACTAAGGGCCAGTTTTTCAGTGCTAGTTCAACTTGATTTGCAGTTTAAACTAAGTTTAAACTCGATGTGCTGTTTTTCAGTCGAATTTAAACTTAGTTTAAACTAAGTTTAAACGCCCGATATGCTAAGTTTAAACTGAGTTTAAGCAATCAGCTGTTCAACTGTTCAGCTGTCATTTCATGAGTTCACAGAAATTGAAATCAACAAAATTACGTTTTTTGTCCGTAAAATATATTAAAATATGGATTTTTCAAGTGAAAGTGACTATAGCGATGCTGAAGTAAACGAAGTTCACTTCTCTCGTCGAAAAATTACCGCTCCGCTTATACATTTTTTCACCGTATTAGTAACTTCAATTTTCACAAATAATTCACGAAGGTTTTTGTGTACAAAAAATGTAAACAAACGTCAGCTGCTTTGTTGTGTAGATAAAGAAAAAAACAGTGTTGCCCTACCACACTGTCAAATTCTAGGGCGGCCTTAAACGCTCACTGAAAAACAGCTCTGCAGTTTAAACTTAGTTTAACCTTAAACGGCGTTTAAGTAAACTTAGTTTAAACTCAGTTCAAAGTAGCACTGAAAAACTGGCCCTAAAACTCAGAGAGGATTAATTATCTCCCGTTTTTTATTTTTGAAATGTTGCATCAGAGTTTTAAAAATACATCATCTTTTTGATTTCTGGTATTCACTTTAATAATAATTATTTGGCGATTACATCATATGCATAGCTTGATGTTTGGCCGAACTTCTCGAACAATTTGTGATCTGCGTTTCGATGTTATAACACAAATTGAGGGGCCTACAGTTTCACGCTGACTCCGAACGCCAAACGATTTTTATGAGAAGCTTTTCTCATGGAAGAAATTCACTCTGAAGCTTGCCATTACCTGCCGAGGAGGGGCCGCTATTAGGAAAAATGTTTGTATAATTTTTAACGTTATTTGCCAGGATTTAAACCCAGGACCTACCGATTGAAGCGCGCACATTCTACACACTCGGCTGCGGTGGCTGCATTGGCGCTATTTATATTGAAACCCCACTAATACGAATAGGAAGACGAATACGACAACGTTAAATGAACGGCGTGGTTATTTATTGTCCGATTTATATTGCAATTTTTAAAATAACACATAATGAGTTGCAATGCAAAAGTTTGTAGAGTTTTATAAAATAATTTCGGAATTAAATCGTCCAGAAATATGAGGACGCTGAGTATGCGGCTCCCACTTGCTCAACTCCCCCGAGACGGTACCAGCAAGATGCTGCAAAAAGGAGTTGACACAATGGATCTTAAAGATCAAAGTGCAAACCTCTATATCTATATAATTAGCTATTTATCTATGCAACTTCTTCTCAGAATTACTCAAAATTAAAGTTGACCCTAGAGATGATGTGACGATTCTTTCCTCTCGCATCTTTTCCAAGTTTTTTTTTATATAGTAAAACAAAATAAAAAAGTTTTTACTTTACAATATAACATTATGTTGGAAAAGATAATTCGAACTGCAGAATTAAACCGGTCGGGCACCATTTTTTAGAAGAGTGCCGATGACATCGACAACATTGGCCTCATAAATAGCACCGTTAGTTCCGGCTTTTTCAACCTAGATAAGGAAGTGAAGTGAATGGGTCTGGAGGTGAACGAGTCACTGTTGACAGTTACACTTTTAACAAAGTAGAGGGCATTTACACCAACAAAAATTCAACCCTACTTTGGGCTGAGTAGGCAAATGAGCAGAAAACCTTCCTCCCGACGAACGAAAACCACACTCTATAAATACCTCATCATGCCCCTGCTTTTGAATGGCGCAGAAACATGGACTCTATAACATCGGATTAGATGACCCTTGGAGTGCTAGAGAGAAAGATTGCCCGAAGGGTTTTTGGATCTTTACGTCTTTGCGACGGCAAATACCGCAGACGATGGAACGATGAGCTGTAGGGGCTTTACCGCGACGTAGACATAATTCAGCGAATTAAGATTCAGCAGCTACCTTGGTTGGGACATGTCGTGCGAGTGGACGAAAATGCTCCCGCCCTAAAAGTATTCAACGCGGTAGCCGATGGTGGTGTCAGAGAAGGAAAAGACCTTCTCTACGTTAGAAAAAGCAGGTGAGCAAGGGTTTGACTTCACTTGCGGTCTATATCCGCTACCAGTTATTAAGGTAACTGGTCAAAATCGGCTAGTGCGAATAGCGCCAATTAAGAAGAAAAAGAAATAATATTTTGTAATGTTAGCATCTCACGAGTCATCTGGATTTCTGCGCCGTGGAGGCATGCCATTAGAAAATAAATTAAAGCCAGGTTTTGGCCAAGCCCTCTTCCAATTCATCCTTCATACAGCGATACTTCGCTTACCTCGCCATCTGCAGATGCAAGCAAATCGAATGCTTTATTCTAACAGTTGACCGTAGCCGAAAAAGAAAGTACTCGCTCAAGTCAATAAATATTCCTACCTACCTAAATTTATTTATGAAAAATTATTTCATATTTATTTTTAATTTATCCTATGCGGTAAAGAAGGTCTAAAAATTGCGCTTAATATAGTGATCCGTGGGATAAAATCCCCGGTATAAACTCGTCTCTAGTTAAATAGAAATCGATCCACTTTGATGCCCACAAGTGTAAGTATTCGCAACTAAGCACTAAGCTTTCTTACCTAGTTATCTTAACCCGTACGAATTTTTCATCTTCGAAATTTTGTTATAAGTAGATGTTTTCAGCACCGGTCAAAAATGCAAAGTTAAGTAAGATATGTGGGTTAAAATCTATTAGAAAAAATGACTCGTTAAGTTTCATTATAGAAGACTGAAGACAGGAATTTTATTTAAAGTCGTTTTAGGCATGATATTTTCGATAAGTTAACTATACTTGCGGCGAAAATGCTATAACTTTAATTTCCCAAAAAAATAAACTCAGCCTCTCTGAACTGTCTTCGGTCTGGTTGGCATCCCCTTTCATAATTTAATTAGTAGCGTTGATTCACGTTGAGTAACCACAGTTGAACTGTTGAGTTGTTTAAAATAAGCCAATAATTTCATTAATATATGAAATTTGCAATGTAAAACCGAAATCTAAGTTAATATAAGGTCCGTTTCATTGTAACCGAGTCGCAAAACCCACTAGGTAAGATCACGAATGGAATGTAAAGCAACAACATTAACTCAGAAAACTATGCGAGTTGAGCCAACTCGGTAAAATGATATTCGACCTGAGATGTAGTGTTGGGAAGTGAAAAAACTGCGCTATTGTGAATGAGCCCGAAGCAAATGCATGGGAAATTTCAGTTTAACACCTAATCTGTTATTATTTGCATAGTATTTTTAAAGATATAACTAAATCAACCTAAAATTTGTTTGCACAGCTATTTTTCATTCTTAAATAGAACTAAACTAATCTCATGCTCCATGAAAGATGCTAACAGGGTTGCTTGTGCAACTAAAGGAAATTTTATCCGAACCGGAGCGTTCTTTTGCAAGTCGGTTACAATAGCACGGGAACACAATACAATTTAGATGCACAATCGCTTAAGGACCCACAATTGTTTCCACTGAAATGCAAAAAAAAAACCTCAAAACAATCGCAACTGAATCTAACATTTTTCCTACAGGGCATTAGCACATAAGTACATTAAACATGTAAATGATTAAATGTCAACTCAAAAAAAAATAAACTACACACAAACGAATTGGTCTTAATTTAAAACCGTCGCCGTCGCCATCGCCGTAGTCTCATTCATTCTATGCACAAGTACAAGTACAACTCTACATATATCCATCCGTTCAAGAGACAAATGGATATGAATATTTTTAGAACGCCTGCTTGCTCATAACTTGGCCGACACAATGAGCATAGAAACTTACATTGTACAAACTGGCAAACAGTCACAAATTTATATTGCCCACAACAAATAAATGTACATGCATTTTAATGTGCACACAAACCTCATAAACTAAATATCCGCCCTGCTCTGTCGCCTTGCCTAGCGCCTCGGACGTGCGGCATGTGGCATTTGGCATATAAACTAAATATATTTATCTAAATATTTGCCTGAATATCTGCATACCCGCATTAGCTGCTATTTTGGTTTATATTATTATTTTTTTTTTTTTTGTAATTGTATTTTTAATTATTATTAGCATAGTTCCCTGCATGCTCGCACATTGGGCGCCAAATTGCCCCAAATTGTTGGGCGACACCAGCATAAATCGCTTTTGAGGTCAGGGCAGTTCGTCGTGGTCGTCGTCAGCATCGTCATGTCGTTGGTGTGAGACAGTTTTCGTGACATATGTGACCACTGTACATACATAGATACATAGCTAGATATGTGCATGTGTATTAACTACAACATGCCGCCTACTTGTTACAACTCACATATTTTTGTTCTTAGTTAAAATGAAAATTTCAACAACAAAAAAACACAAACACAAATATGCTGCTAATTTATGCATTGGAAGCAGGCAATGTGAGCTATCTACAATATAGTAAGTGTCTACTATTTGTTGTGAGTGAAATATGTGTGGACATGTGTGACAACCTGCTGCCTGTTTTAAAATACAATACATTTTTGCTTATTTACAAAATAGTCATAAATTAACAATTATTGTGTTAAGTTATTTAAATCTCTTAAACTAAATATTATTATTATTGTATTATTAGAGTTACACAGAAATGAAGTTTATTTATTTTGAGTTTAGGGAACGTTTTTCAATACCATTGAAATGACATAAGCTACAACTTTTCCAACTGTATTTCAGAAAAGCACAAATCTATTTTTGAAAAAATCAAATCTATTTCAGAAAAAATCAAATGTGTTTCAGAAAGGCCAAAATGCATTTCAGATAACGCAAATGTATTCCAGAAAAATCCCAATTGTATTTCAGAAAACCACAAATCTATTTGAGAAAAATGTGAATGTATTTCAGAACAGTCCAAATGTATTTCAGAAAACATATTATTGAAGAAGGAGAGTATGCAATATGACGAAAAAGATTAGGGATTGTTGACGCTGTCATTAAAATAGAGAAATTGGTACAGCTTGACGCTTTTTTTATACTTTTCGAAAATACATCTTCGCTTTTCTGAAATGTAGAAGGAAAAGGTGAACTTGAAAAAAAATTGTTTTCACCACAATTTTATATCGAAAAATGCAAGTTAATATGTATTTCATATACTAGTCTTGTTCTTGCCGATTATTTATTTACCTGGTTGGTGCTATCAAAACTACGATTTACGGTTACCTAAACTGAATTCAACTTAGAGCGGGGAAAGATTGCCGATTCTTATAAAATAAGTTAAGAAGGTACTGCCTTCGGACCAGTCGAAGCCTTCTAAGGTATAAGGTATTTTCTATTCTAAAAGACTATTTATTTGTTTCATGTAAAATAAAGTACAATAAAAGTAAAGGGGTTTAAAGAAAACCCTCGTATATTAACAATCAGTGCTTATACCTTAACTTAGGGGTTTTCTCAATAGACTTTCTTAAGACTGTCCAGTAGATGATTTCAGGAGTTAAAAGCCATTCCAAAAATTCTTCCTGATGCTCGCGAGGACTCCTTTCTGCATTCATTTTCCCTTGTTTTTTGGGAAGCTTTCCTTTTTTAACTGCTTAATTATTCATAGAAAATTATTCTTATGCAAATCATAAATAGAAAATCCAAGACTTTTTGGTTAGACCTTTTCACCATTCGCTACTCGAAGCAAAAAACTTTTGAGTTTCTCCAAATTTTCGGCAGGCCATGTTCTTAAGCGCCGACCACAAACTGTAGTCCCATGGATTCAAATCTGGACTTCTAGACGGCCAATCATCTGCAGCTATGAAACCAGGAATATTCCTTTTAAGCCACCCAGTTTTTGCCTTATATGCTAGAGCTGAATCTTGCGGGAATGTATTGCTTAACTGCTTTACCACGCCTTCTAAAACATCCTGCTGGCACACTTTTACCCCAGTTTTAGCCTTCTTTTTCACAAAAGTGAAGTGGTGTAACGCCTTTACAGCAGACTCCCCAGCAAACAATTAGAGCAGCTGGATTGTGACCATGTTGAACCCTTAGAATGGCAGTTTTTGTGTTTTTGGAAGTGCTTGCGTAGATTTTGCTGTTTTATTTATTAAAACCTACTTCAACAGTAAAAATTTGCTCGTCTATAAAAAGGATACTGCCTTTGACCATGTGCCACTGAAAAGCCGCTTGCATCTGTTGAGCCTAATTTGCTTCAAGCACTTTGCCAGAAGATGACCAATTGACCGACGGTAAGCTTTCATGTGGAGATCATCTCAAATAAGTCTTGACATTGATCTGGTCGATACATCCATTTCCCTAGACATAATTTTCTGTTTTCTAAGGGAATTTCTGCGAATGCGTTCGCGAACAGTTCATTTGGTTGAATTGGATCGAACCACACGAGGACGACCACTTATGTTTCTGTCATCAACTGTAGACGTTTTGAAGAAGCGATCAATTGTGCGGTAAGCAAACATTCTAGAAATATTAAAATTTTTAAGAAGCTCATAAATCTTATTTTCGATTTTTCCACACCTATGTATGTAAAGCAATCACCGCAATATAACTCCCCCATTAAGCGAAGGCAAACACTGAACTGATTATAATATATGAGTAGACACTGCATACGAATTATAATAAAAAATAACGCCACTTTAAACTTTGCATTTCAAGTTTTCTTTCACACATGAAATAAACGCAACAGAGACTATTCTAAATTAGTTTCAGAAAAATTTTAGAAAATCGACTTGAGCCACAGTTTCCGAGTTTTGATTGTATAGTCTAGGAATGCGACCGAGAGTTCTGTGATGCAAATAAACACGAACTCTATTAGCCAACTGAGCTTTTTGTCGCCGTTTAATTTCTTAAATGACTTTACTGTACTTTCACTCGGCTGAGTTGCAGGGCGCATAAAACTTCTACTCTGCTGCCCTCTATGTGAAAATATACAAATTAAGTTTGATAATATATTTTCCAATTAAGGTTAATTTAAATTTAGAATATGTGCATGCGGCTCTTATAACCCCCATGCCTTCCCAACTCTGGTATAAGAAAGGAAATAGAAAAAAGTCAGTGCAAGCTACTACAAAACAACAAAAATTGCCTTTTTAGAGATGACTCCTAAAATAAACACAATGTAGAAAAATTGCATTTAGTATATCGCAGAAAATTATTTCCTAAACATTTAAAGTGTATTTATGGCTTTTATTAAGATCAACGTCTAAATTTATCTTCTTAACCCTCTCATGCCCGAATTAAAATGGGCGTGGCTAAAATTTTTTTGAGTAGACATATAAGCTAGAGTTGACCTCAATATCAACTGACAAAAATTTCAATGTCCTAGGTGTCCTGGTTCAAGAGCTACAGGATGTTGCGTATGTGCAACATTGGGCAATGGTGTTATATATTTAAAGTCAAGTTGATTTTTTTTCAAATACCGTTTATTTATATTTATGTATGATAGGACACGAAACAATTTTTTTGGGGATTGGAGCACAAGTGCACATTACATTTGCTGCATTTACAGCCTGGAAACCCAGTGCTGCATACTCTACATCTTCCTCTTGTTCCCCATTCCGGCCAATGACTATAACCATCAAGTCGTAGTGATTTAGCTGGATCTGCAACATAAGCTCTTTTATAGGGGTTTGATTCAGAGCCCGTAGAAGGAGCTGGTGATGATGGCGCTGGTGGTGATGGAGCTGGTGATGATGGGGATGAGTTCATTGGCAAACGGAGTGATGATGGACGACCTCTCTTTTTGGCGACAACTGTAGTTTGACTTGCGTTCAAAAGCTCGGAAGCAACATCCAATTGGAAATTTATGAGCGGCATATGCTTCAATTCGCCGTCTGTATGCGTGATGTCTCTGCGTTACAACAACCTGGACGAGGTATAGTTATAAACTTCTTCTCCTGCATAATTTGAAACTAATTGTACGCTCTTATTATCATACCTACGACAAGCAATCAAGTTGTGCGTTGCTTCATATTTGAAATCGCTTGATGCTCGTCCTCGTTTTTGAAGGTCTTTCTCAATCGGTTGCTTCTAATTTTACCAACGGCCAAAATGCCTTTTTCTTTCAGAGCAATCATCAAGCTTATTGACGAAAACCAATTGGCAAAAAACAGTTGGAAATTTTGGTTTACTGGCAATTGGATGATAAAAATAGCACGATATCTGATGAAATTCCCAAGCCATAAGTCTTGCACGTCCCTTCTCCAACGTACAGATTAAAATCATATATAATCCCAGATACACCAGCTCTCGTAAACATTTTGAAATTTATATGCAATCATTTGTTCATCTATACTTTGGAATTCTTCCTGCGAAATTTCATTGCATTTTTTTTATGGCGTCCAACAAAGGCCGAACCTTGTACAACTTGTCATATTCAGGTGTTCCCTTCTGAGGCTATTTAGAATTATCGTTCAAATGGAAAAACTGTTTAATTTTTTCAAATCTGTTTCTCGGTAATGCATTTGCAACGGCCGCTAGTTTGAAATTGGCCGCCCACGCCATTCTATAAGCAGGTATTTTCACAACTGCAAGGTAAAGAAGTATGCCAACAAACCTTTTCATTTCAGGCACAGTGCATTTCAATTATATGCCCTTCGTTTGCATGGCATATAAATTCGTTTCCTCACATATTTTCTGCCACAGTTCATCCGCAAAGAAAGTACTTAAATATTTTATGGGGGTTTTCACCGCATTGCTGCATAATTCACTTTTCCAGGTGGTCTTGCTTTCCATAAACTCTGCACTCCTCCACTTCAAACTCATCAAATCAATTTTTCCATCACCTCATGTACAACGTTTTCATTTTCATTCAAATCTCCATCATTTTCGCTTCTAATAAATTGGCCAATCAAACCAACTTCCACATTTTCAGCTCTGTTATCCAAATTTTTCAAAGTTTCTTCAGCCGAATCATCCCAATCAAAGGTGGCAAATTTTTCAATCTCAGGTTGAGTCAGACCTTTTGGGCGCATCTTAGAATGTGCATACAAAAAAAGTTTTATTTTCCGAAAATTACCACAATAGACTAATGTTGCGTATACGCAACACGACATTTACAAAATTATTACAGGCAAACTAAATAATATTTTCATGCGGGTTTTTTTTTAAATACTCACTTACCTTTCTTTATTTAGTTGTTGAACTTGGTTTTAGGATGAAGTTATTATTTTAATGTTTTTTTAACACTTTTTTAAAACCACGTTTTTTTGCACAATGAATTTGTCAACTACGTTCTCGGGAGAATAGCTACTAATTGAACGCGTGTGCAGCTGACTACCGAACAATTAGCTGTAAGCTCACTCAACGCATGCAGCTATATTTCTGCGAAAGGTTCAAAACAAAAAATTTAAAATAACGGTAGTTAGAGGCTCATAAATACAATGTTGCGTACATGCAACATCGGGCATGAGAGGGTTAAATCCTTAGGAACATGGCTTAATTACTACGTTTTCAGAAAAAAAAGTTTAACTTCAATTACCCTGCGATAAATGTCCATTCACAGGCTCTTTGTTGAATTGCATCCAATTCGAAAATTGGCATACAACACTTTTACATCAAGTGAGTCTTATGGTACAAATTTTGCAGCGCAACAACAGGGAATCTTGCTATATTTTAACTAAAAAAATTGTTACTTTAGTTTCTCGGTTTTCATATAAACAAATAAAATTCAGATTTTAAACAGCAACTGATATGCATTCAAGCTTTCATAAATCACTAAAAGCCTCAAAATATTGAAAGTCAAAAATGAAAGCAACGCTAGATCTATCAGAAATAGTCAAACACAATATTATTGATCCTAAAGTATTTGTGTGCTAAATATTAACAATAATAGCCAAAAATTGAAAATTCGCGCATCAGCTACACAATTTCTGGCAGATGGCACGAGCCCAGCCAATGGCCGATAAAGCGAATAAAGGAAATTACATAAATCAGCATCAGCGCGCGAGCAGCCAGCCACAAAGGCGGTGTTGGTGGAAGATGATTGCTAATGCAATAAGCGAGCGCAAAAATAAACATTTGCCTCGATACAATATGTACCATATGCCTGTATGTGCGAATGTATGAAAATTGATATACTACGTAAACAAATGTTCATATGTAGCGACACATGTGGAGGCAAATCAGCGAAGACCAAAAGGCAATAGACAACCGGCGAGTTGATTATTTAGTGTGCCGCCGAGATGGTTCAGACTCTGGGCAAATAAAACCAAATGGTTGCGATTAAGGTACAAATATGTAGACATATTTATATGTATGGAGACACTGTCGGCAAAAAGTATTTTGAAATTTTACACAGTAGTTTTCATGATAAAACTTTCCGTTATCTTTAGGCATTTTCTTTGTTACACCTTGGCTCATAAACAGATTAACGGATTTCCACCAAATTTGGGCATAGGCTATATTTTAATCCGAAAGGTGGCGCATGAATCAATAAAAAGTACTTTAAAAAAAAAAACGCACGAGGCGAGTTAAGTATAAAATCTGTATATATGATTCGATTTTGTTATTCAGAAAATCCGTTTTAAGGCCGATTTGATGATATTAGGATGCTATGGTGCTGGTTCAATAGGAAATACTTTTATGAAATAATTGATCCGCTAGGTGGCGCTAGAGGCGAGTTATTCTGAAAGTATCTGTTTTTCATCGGGTTTTGGATAAAATTAGAAACCTATAATAGGGATTCGACGAGAAACACTTTTCTGAAAAGTAGATCCCATAGGTTAGGTAAAGTTATTCCGAAAATCCTTTTTTATGGCCGATATTGATGATTGATTAGAAAGCTGGTGAAATAGGAAATACTTTTATGCACAAATTGATGCGGTAGGTGGCACTAGAAGCGAAGTATGTAGAAAATATCTGTTCTTGATCAGATTTTGATAAAATATGAGACGTATAATAGGGGTGCCACTGGAACCATTTACGAAAAATGGATCGCCTAGTTGGCGCTAGAGTAGAAAAGTATGCTGCCGGTGCGATTAGGAACTTTTTTATAACACGATTTAAAAAATGTTGGAATAATACATCTCTATAATATACTGGATACGTATACTATGTATATTTGCAACAAAAATATTGAAAATACATATGTAAAGAAAAACAACAGAGTTTAAAATGAATCGCAAGTAAAATCGGTCGCGGGTAACGCCTAGTTTTCTATAAAAAAAATATAGCTTACTTAATAAATAAAGTCATGTAAGTCCAAATTTCAAACTTTGTGCAAATTTTAGAAAATATTTAGAAAAAAAAAAATAGTCATAGAATTTCAAACTTTTTAGTTAGAATCCTGGAGAAATGTCTGGGATGCAGTTTCTTACTACATCAATTTTAGCTTAATAAAGTGCAAGTATTAGGTGGCTTGAAGTTCGCGTTCATTTTTTTATTTTATTTTTTTTACTAAAAGGTACGACTGGGATATTTAGCCACTTAAAATTTTCGCTTTATTATATTAAAAATGATTGTGCTAAAAAGAGCATTCCGAGAATTTTTCTAAACTCTCATTTAAACGTGTGAAATTTTTATGAAATGTTTTTTTGTAATTTTCTTGAATTTTTACAAATAAATTAATTAAAAAAAAGCTATATTTTAATAAAAAAATATAAAAAAATCGTTGGCATTAAAAACTTTGTGAATAACTATTAATTAAGAAAAAAAAAACTACTGTGCCCATATTTTTCCCTGCACTGTACATAGATGTATGTATGTCTGCGAGTACGCAAAATAATTACTAATAATAATAACAATAATAATAATTTCAGTTTTATTTTTCGATTATCTGTTTTTTTTTTTGTTATTACCCCAATATTTCTTCAATGCTACGCAGTGTTGATTAAACAAATATCACTCATACGACGTGGCGGGCGGGGAAAGATTAGATGTTAAACGGATCAAAGCGCTAATCAAAGTTTTGTTTATTTTTTTCTTTTTTCCCCTTATGCTGATATTTTTTCCTCTGTATTTATTAATTCTTGTTCCATTTTATATGTTTCAACTATTAATATTAAACAAACTGCTCGTTGATATCGCTCGCTCTGTACGGATGAGTTTAGCTATCAAAGCGATTCGTTTGATGTGGGCGGTTTCAGCGTTAAGCGTGACGGTCAGTGCCAAAAGGAAAATTCGCACACAAATGCACAAAAACTTATAAAGATCAAATATATATAAATATATACATATGTACTACATAGAAATTTCGCATTTAGTATTTTTCATGAGCGCATTAAAATTTTGACAGCGCGTCCGCTCAAATTTAGTCACTTCAGTAAGCGATTGAATTCGAAGGCGTTACACGATTTTTGGCGCGATTTTGTAGTGCTAGCGTGAAAGTGAATATGAAAAAGTATCTGAAATACTTGAAGATATGAGAAGCTTTTAGTTTACATAATTAAAGTGTGCAAAGCAGAAAGGGAATGAAATGAAAATTTGTGCGGAAATTGTGGAAAATTTCTAAAATCGAAGCCAGTAAATAGTGTGGTATAAGCGTTTTATTTAAGTGAATTGCATGCAAAAAAAAAAATATTAGTGCAAATCAATAGCAAATATAATTGAATACCGTGGATAGCGAGCCATGCCGAAAATTTTAGAATGCTTCAATGGCCTAAGGTAATGTTTTATTTTTGCAATTTACAAAAATTTTATAAATGAATGGAGTATTTTTTTTTCATTCCCGATATGTTTATCAGCTGCTGATTAAAGTTAGTGTGGAGCAGAGCTCTGTTATCTTAAGTGTTGCCATAAGATCACACGTGAATATTTTCTGCAAAGTTTTAATTTTATTACAAATAAATTGTCGTTTGGTGAAATCCCCAACAGCATATTGGCGTTGGGAGAATTGCAGTCTTTTTAACTATTTTCTGCTATTCCTAAATACATATGTATGTATATATGTGGGCATATGTGTGTACAGTTGTGTTCATGAAAATAGTACCACAATGTATTGACAATTTTGTCTTTCCTTATTTAATTTATATAATTGTGGAGTTTAGAGTTACTTCTATACCAAAAAACCATCTAAGTCAAGGTTTCACGCTTTCTAGAAAATTTATATAAATTATATAGGTTAAAAAAGGTGTCATATAAATTTCGGAACTTCTATTCCGAGTTTTTGGAAAATTTTTAGGCCTGAATTTGTGTAACCCATCTAATTTTGCTTTAATAAACTATAAGATTCAAGTAGCTAAAAATACTTGTTCATTTCGAAATTATTATTTATTATTTAAAATTGTTTAAAAAAAATTATTTAAAACTTAAAATTTTTAGTTTATTGCGAAAATATAACAAAATTCTTATAAATCAAAATAAATTCAAATTTTTATTGGCATTTTTTAAAAAGGTGTCGTGCTAGCTGTTTTAAAGCCTAGTCAATTTTCAAGTTAATTTTTAACATTTTTGAAAAATTAAAAAAAATAATTATTTTAAACTAAAATTTTTAATAGCATTTTTTTTAAAGGTGTCATGTTAGAAGTATTAAATCCTAGTAAATTTATTAAATTTATTAAGTTCATTTTTAAGTTTTTTGAAAACTAAACAAACAAAATTTTTTCGAACTTAAAATTTTTAAGGGCATTTTTTTACAAACGTGTCATGTTAACAGTTTTTAAAGCCTATTAAATTTTTTAAATTCATTTTTAAGATTTTTGAAAATTAAAAAACAAAATTGTTTCGAACTTCAAATTTTTAATGGCATTTTATACAAACGCGCCATGTTAGCGGAATTAAAGCCTATCTAGTTTTTGAGGTTCACTTTAATTTTTTTTTAATTTTCTGCCACAAAAAAAAAACAAAGCATCATTAAAATTAACTTTTTTGTTAATTTAACATAAAAATAATACTGTAAGAAATTACCGCCAAAAATTACTAACGAAGAATTTTGTAAGTCACTGTATCCATATACATACATACATATATGTACATATGTATGTGATACCCTCATGGCGCTTGTCAACTCGCTTTTCTTAGCACATCCTGACGTCAACTGCCAGAAAAAATCTAGCCGCGCAACAGCAAAACAAATAATTCATTCAAAAGTAGCCAGTTTTTAATTTACAAGTCACTCAGCAATTCATAACCATCTACCACATTGGAAGATAAATATATAAAAACAAATTTTTGAAATTGCAGCGGCAAAGCAAGATTATTTGTTTATTGTTTTTGCTTTTACTTTTTTCATATTTTTCTAGTTCATTTATTTTTTCCGCCGCTAGCAGCTCTCATGTCTCGTCATTTCTATTTTTTCCTAGCACAAAAGTTTATTTTAAATAATTTTACATATATGTTTTATCTGTTTTTAAAAGGATTTATTTATTTTGGTTGTGCCAAGTTCTTACATACATGCGGCTTAGTGATTGCTTTTGGTAATTCATTTGTAGGTGCTGAAAAGCAATTCATCAATATGTGACATTTCAATGTCAAACGAAATAATTTGTCATAGTGCAAATAGAATATCGAAACAAAAGCAGCTAAGGTCTAACAACATGCATGCATTACATGCTTCCAAAATATCGCTTTTTTTCATATGAAAAGTTATTGAAAAGATTAAATGCATTATTTCTGTATTACTTAACTTAAAAAAAATATATTATTAGAAGGTTAGCGATGTCGCACAAATTTCAGTGTATCAACGATGTGACATTTCTTCAATGTTGCACCCAACAATGTAAAAACAAAATGTCAAATTAATACATATCATTAGTAGTAAGTAGCTATCCTTTTCTAGCACATGCATTTCATAATACATTCGATTCAAGGTATCAGCAACCATCTCCCCTGGCAAAGCTACGCAGGGCAGAAAAGATGCATTTTTGCCTTATTTGAGTGAGGTATTTTAAGAAACAAACACAGAATATTTTCACCTGCTTGCATTTATTTTCGAATCGAACACGAAAAAAGAAGAGGACAGTGAAAATTCAAAATTTTTTGTTAGAACGAAATCACCATAAAAATAGAATAAATGTTGCGCCGTATACTCGTACAGCTCAACTATATTTTAAGTTGACTTAACAGATTATTGCTTGTGAGTCTACAAACAATTTTGTACTGAAAAGGAGTAGCAACTAAAATGAGAGATTCTTAAGCAACAAATTAAATTAAATCGGGTTTTGAATTTGTAGAAAATGTAAATATGAAATCTCATGCAGATTAAATCTCGGAATATGACCAATTGTATTTGAAATTTCTCGTTTTTTATGAATTTTTTGTCGCCCTGCCTGTTTGCCCGCGCTAAGCTCCGAAACGTTCCCAGCTGATTTTGACAGGAGTGTCACTGATTAGTTGAGACATTTTCTGAGCGAAATTTCTATAAAATAAAGAGCTTGAACAAAGGTTTTTAGAGAAAGAGAAAACGAACGAAAGATGACATTGAAGATGGCACAAAGATGAAACCGATTTTTTCCCAAAACAAACTTGCCAAAGTATGACTTCTGTCAATCGTTTCAATATACATCGACTTTTATCATAAATAAAATAGCTTTTAATATAACCTTTAAAGAAACTGAGATATCAAATCTTGGTATCTTTGCATACGAATAGAATAACTATTTCCTTCGAACGGGTAGACTCCTTGTCAGGTGGGTTTTAACAATCATTATTATATCGATCTAATATCAAAGGCTACCGCATCTCGTACGAGCCACTGGCGAGTACCCATAACTGAAGCTGGTTGTGATTTCATCACGTAACATTAGATAAAAATCGGGCAAGGTGTTTCGCGGACAAACACAAACAGGTAAAATGAAATAACCAATATTCTGCCTTCGATTATGAGCCATCTAAGTGATCAGGATCAACTTCCTTCTTACTTTCACTGGAAATGATCTCTGTTCGCTCAGACAGCATATTTATACTGCCTATATAGCCCATTGTTAATTTTCATGAACAACATGTATAAATATTTAGACCCAAAATATGCTCTAATCTTCTATTACTCCAAGTAAGGTAAATTTCAATAGAAGGGGATATTTTTCTGATGCCCGAAAACTAGTTAATTTTGAAAATTTGTCTAGCTTTCGTCAAGACTTTCCCAAGTTTAATAGACGCTTTATAAAATGAATCTACCGCGACTGCTATCGATGGTAAAGTTAAACACAGATGATCTGGAGCGCATTGAGATAAATCAAAGAAGCAAATCCAGCAAACATTTTTAATAGCAGTTGATACTCTTATGGGGAGCAACATAACGGTGGTTTCAATCGCGTGGAGTATTTTCTTCTGATCGCAGAAGAGTCGTAAATTGTAAATACTTACTAACCTTATGGTAGAGCTTTCGGAAGTTGTACAGACTGGAAAATAAAAACAAGCAAAAAATAAACTTAATGCAAACTGGGTTAAAAAACTCTGAGCCGCTGTTCAATAACAAAAACGAGTGGAGTACTGTACTCAATTTATAACGCGTTGTAAAGGCCGATAGAAAGAACTTCTGGTTTCAAATGTTACTGGAAAACCATAGAGCTTTATTAGAATAGATGGTGTGACCTCATTCGAGTTCACCGCAACTAAAAAAGCAAAGTTGACTCAATCATAGAAAAAAAATTAGGCTAAAATTTTTGTTCTTATGCCGAAAGAATTCTACTGGTTGTGTTTTAAGATCGCGACCACCACGTTTCATGACACCGCCCCGGTTCACACTTCGGGGTTTTTTTCCAAAAGTGCCTTTCGGTAATATATAGGGTTTGACTTAGCTCGTCTAGGAAATAATTCTAACTTGGCATCAAGCGGATAATAAATAAAAATAATAATTTGGCGCTTACTCCATAGCTTTATGTTTGGCGCAACTTCTCCCACAATTTGAGGTATGTGTCTTAATTTTGTAACACAAATTCAGCGCCTACAGATTTACGTCACCTCTGAATGCCAAATGATTTTTGTTAGAAGTTTTCTCATGGCAGGGATTCCCTTCGAGGTGTGCCATTGACTACCGAGGGACGACTGCTATTAGAAAAAACTTTTCCATAATATTTTATGTTACCTGTCCCGGTCCGGATTTGAACCCGTGAACCACCGAATGAAGCGAGCATATGTTACACACTCGAAACACAAAAAAATTAACATTGAAGTCAGCTGTTTTTGGATAGTTAGACGTCAAAAATTCATACAGTTTTTTAAAAGATATAGAAATTTTATTAAGGGGGGTGTGTAAATGGCGTTTATATTCAAAAATTACAATAGGGGTTTAGATTTAGACCCTTAAATTTATAGTTCATACCAGAAACTTTTAGACTCTACTAATATATAGTAAATACAATTTGGTGATTCACAAGGTGTCATAATGTGTCATAAATCATAAAATTTTTTATTTCAAAAGTTATGTTTTTGGACTGCTTAGAAAAAAATTAATCAAAATAAAACCGTTTTTTTTATTTCTGCACTTTTATGACTTATGTCATATTAAGACTCATTATGAATCACCTAAATATGTCTAGTGGATGCAAAATTAAGCAATGCTCATTTTTTGAATGAAGAATCCGTTCTTAGTGGCATTCGCAACACGATTTAGCTTATGAATAATTATATTTGGTGGTAAAATATTGTGATATAAGTTATGAAGGGAATTTTTACGATTAGTTTAAATGAATTGCAATAATTTTTGGCGAGACTACTTAATTTAAATATCCTATTGGCCTTTGCAATACTGTTTTGTGAGAAGCTGTGAAGTAAGTTCTATTGAAAAAATTCAAATTCGCATTAAAATATCATTAGCGCGTTCACTATATATTATGACAACCTTGAATTTTGCGTTTCGATTTCAATGTCATGCCATCATTGCCGACGTGCTGATTTAATTTCTTTCAAATATTTTACGCGTTCACCGACTTGCAGGCAAAACTACCAACTCCACGTAGCTAACACAACACCTCATAGTTGTTGTTGTTGTTTTCGCTGGTTGTGGCATCACATTTCACCATGCACACGTGAGCAAATGTTGTTGTTGCCAATGCACTTAGCTGCACTCGCGGGCGCTCGATAAAAGTGTATCAATTTGCAAGGCGTGTTGAAAATGATTTGAAAAAAAAACAAAAAAAAACAAAAACACAAAACACGCAAACAAATAAAAATATCAAAATTGCATGGCATTCATTAAAATGAACGGTGCACGCCTTTGTGGCCGAACAGCGCAATGTTGGCTTTGTGTAAATTACTCACCACCAGTCACCAAAGCAGCCGTCACTAGCGCCGATTAACCCAACGTTGAATTGTCGTCAAGCATTGCAATTGGCGTTGGAGGCAAGCAAATGCACTTTACGCCAGAATGCGCAATTTGCTTTGGCAAACAGCAAAAACAACAACAACTACAACAGAAGGCAACAGCAGCGCCGCCAATGACATTTAAAAGAGATGTCAATGTATTGCCGGTGCAAACGTCAGCCGCGCAACAAAAGTTCGTTGGGCATGCACACTTTTGTATATATTATATATGTATGTATGTGTGTGTGTGTCTGTGTACATATAAATAAATTTACGTGAGCGTTTTTTAACTTAAGCGTCTGCCGGCATTTTTAGCTTGGACTTTATTCAACCTAGCCCCAATGACGTTCGTTCGTTGGCCAGCATGCGGCATTTCCAGCTTGACTGCTTGCAACATAATCTAAGTGTCTCTATTGCATTGCATTGCTGTTTGCAAAAACTTCACTACAATCACTCGACTACGTATGAATTGGTATCAGTTGTCAGTCATTTGAAAAAAAAAAACAAAACCAAACACAAAACAAAGAATGAAAAAATCGCAGCTGAAGAGAATAGCTGATGAAATTCGAACCCCTTGTAACTCAGCATACCTAGGTGTGAAAGGCATATTGTTATTATTGTAATTTTTATTGCAATATCACTTCAAGCTCTAATCTATGTACTAGTGCTAACAATGGCAGGTTGCACGTAATTTTATATGTTTGTATTTGTAACAACCTTAGCCAAGGACGTATGTGCTGTGCGAAGCGAAAAAAGAAACGGCGAATGAACGACCTTTAGAGATCAACTTGCACTCCTCTTTTTTTTTTCTACTCTTGTTTGTTGTTTCTTCTTCTTCTCTTATTTCTGCATCGCGTATCTATCGTCGCACCTTTGTTGTATTTTATCTGCAAGCTTATCTGATTGACTTCATTGGAGCAAAAATTCATGCTTAGCTGTCTATAGAGAGATATAGTACAAGCAATCTTTACACCTGTGATCACGAAAATAGTACCAATTGATAAAATTTGTAACTTTTACATACGAAATTGTAGAAAATTTTATTGTATGCAGTTTTGTAGCTCAGTCATTCAATTTTCTTTCATACAAAAGTAAATTTTTTGTATACATCAGCAAAAAAAAATTACCAAAAATCAACAAAAATTCTCAACCACTTCAATTTTTAATATAGTAAAACTAGAAAACCACGGCAGGCGTTTCCTTACCTCAATTTATTTATTAATTGCCCTTTGTATAGGTAACCGGAAACCCCATTTCAGTTTTCATCGCATACATATAACAGGTGGCAACCCTTTCAAAATATTCCTATAAATTTTCTCCCAGCGAAACAAAGGGTGTGAGACCCATATTTTACTACTTCAATTTGTGAATAATTTAATTCAATTGGACTTTTGAAGCAGGTGGCAGGTGGCAACCCTCTCTATGCTATAAGCCATCTCCTCGGCGAATCGAACTCTGCAGGTCCATTTTTTAATATTTCATACTTATAATAATACAATTAAACTGAATTTTTCGAGCAGGTGGCAACCCTCTTTAAAATATGGGTAAAACCCCTATCCTCGCTCAAGCAGTCTGGCACCTATATTTCAATATTTCATATAACTTTTATATAATTTAATTCAGTTCAACTTTTCGAGCAGGTGGCAACCCTCGATATGCTATAAGCCCTTTCCGCATCGAATCGAACGGTTTGAAGACAATATTTTAATATTTTGCACCACTTATGTATAACTTAATTAAATTCACCTTTTCAAACAAACAGGCAATCCTCTCTAATGTATAGCTATAAACCTTCTCTTCAGCGAAACGAACCGTTTGATACACATATTTTAATATTTTATATGCATTTGTATAATTCTAATTAAAAAATATTGTCGTTACAACCAGGTGGCAACCCTCCTTGGCTCCCATATTTTAATATTTCATATAACTTGTGTATATTTAAATTATATTTGGCTTCTCAACCAGTTGGCAACCTTTTTCTTAGATTCGGATTAAAAAGTTGAACAACAACAAAATCTATTTTTATATACATATATCAAATCTATATAAATTTTATAGGAGGTTTGAAATTTAACTTACATAATTTTTGTTATTAAACTAACTATATTAATATGCAAAATAATTACAATTAAGTGGAGAAAAATAAAATTAGTCATACCTATTGCTACTATTTTCGCAAACATAACTGTGCGTATAATAAATGAAGATCGCAAAAAACTTATGGCGTTGAAGATAGGGGAATGATCTGCAGTCTTCCTTTCTTTTATTTTTACCATTTATTTTCGTATTTATTTTTTATATTTTTTTTATTATTTTTCCCGTCTGCCATAAATTATTAATATATGTATTAATATATATATTAATGTTGAAAGAAAATCGTTATGAACAAACCAGCGATGAACGAGCGATGAACGAGCGAATTAATGAAATGATCGCGTGTGCTGCTCTGTGTGTCATTTTTGTTGCAGCACAGCATTGCAGACAGTGCAATTTGGTTGGCGGCAAGGCACAAATACCAGTTGGCATTTTAAGTTATGCAACACATTGAAATTGTTTACTTTTTTATTTATATAAATTTAAGTTTACTACTACGAAAAAGTTTATTTTATTCCCACATTTTCGGACGTTTAATACTAAATCGAACTACAGAATGTGAACTCTCTTAGTGAGCTTACAGCCAAACATTAAGTTTTTCATTGCTCATTCCTGTTTCTTTTCGGTCTTCCATTCTTGTTTTTTTTCGGTACGCCATACTTTTTTCCACACCGATTTCCAGATGAGTTTCTTGCGCCATAAATCTTGACTGGTGTATTCCCAAACTTTATGATCTTTACCTAGATACTTCTCACCCGTTATGCCCATCTTCACCCACTCGGGCACGTGTTTCCCAAGCTTCTTTCCTTACCGTCATCCACAACTAAATATTCTTTTATTTAAAAATAAAACATGAGTATATTTTTTTCGATATGTGTAAAATAAACCCAAGAATGACGGAGACCAACTTGGCTGTGACGTCACACCAGATTTGGAAAGAAATTAGAGGTAACACACTAGTTTACATGTTAGAAAGAATGCACACTAAAATTCTTAAACACGAAGGAAAAAATACACTTGATTGCGAATAAATATAAATACACGCTTTTTATAAACAAACCCTGTTGTGACGTAGCAATGCTGTCAAAATTTCCAAGAGAGCGTTAGCGGTACCACAATCTGTGCCACCTTCTGTATTCTTTTCACTATGGAATAAACCTAGGGGGTGAGCAGTGAACGCGAACAAACAATAGCAAACGTTTCTCTATCTTTCAGTTTCGTTCATGCAAGGTAACGAAACACAACCGTCTCAAGTCGCTCACAAACATTTTGTGAGCAGGAACTTTACTCTAATAGCGCTCGTAATAGTTATCGCAAATATAACAATTGGCTACAAAAAAAAAGGGAAAGAAATGAAGCATAAAACTAAAATTTGCAACACAAAACGAGATCATTCGTTTAGTAATCAAAATATACAAAACTAAAGCATTTTTGACGGAAAATTGCCGACATATGTGAATATTAGGTTGAGGAACGATTCGTTGTTCTATGTATCGTGTGTTTTTTTAGGTTTTGCTCATGATGAGTATTTTTGCTATAAACGAAACTACCCCAGTATGCAAGGAAACAAACAAATCGTTTGGGTTACACTCATATTTAAAATGATTCGTGAATTATTTGTGCTAGGGAGAAGTATGCCATAAAGAGCACAAACTTTTCGTACTTGTTGTGGAAATAGTTTGTTTATTTTCATTCCCTGGTAGTGAGAACATTGGAATTCTGACTTTACTTCATTTTTTCACTTCGAGGAAAAAGGGTGTTCTAGCTTCAGCAATAAATCTCAAACACTAAGTGCCCAGACTTTTGAATCAAAATTACTAACTACTTCTTTCTGCAAGTCAAAATCATTTGGAGTAGAAACCACATCCATACATTGAAGTATAAAAACCTAGTATGTATTGCCGCTCATTATCGTGCGAAGATCACATTAAATTTAATTGAAACGAATCAAAAACTCTTCAATTGTATTAAATGGGATGGGGTTAGATCTGTATCCACCACGCTCATATCAAGAGCGACGAAGCCAAGAGCCTAAATACACAAACACAAAATGCGGATATGAACAAGCCTCTTTGAAGGCGTGCCGCAACTTAATATAATAAATGAAAACCTAAGAAATGCAAAACAAAAAAAACAGTCGGTTCCCTACAACAAAATACGCAAAAAAAAGCCATCAAATCAGCATTACAGCAGCGTCCAATCGTTGGGACGCGCCTCCATCAGGCTAATGGCTTCCCGTTCATGCTCTTGGTGGTGGTGTTTAAATAAATATTGTTGTTGGTGTTGTTGTTGTCGTTGTGATAGTGGTTTTGCGCTTATTGCCACCACGCCAGCAGTGAAGTGGACGTGTGTGTGTGTGACTGTGTAAACAAACAAAAATTAAAAACAAAGCAAAAAAGGAAAAACTGAGCTAAAACAATCAAAACAAAATATTTTTACAACCTGTCGGGCATTGAAATTACATCAAGGTTTAGTAAATAAATAAGTCTTACTCTTTTATCTTGAAAGTACAGATTTTTTTCTTGTGTTATCTAGTTTGACTCATTGTACTTTGTATTATTTTTCGGTTGAATTTTATTTAATCTTCGCTTTTAATAGGAAATGCCGCTAAAAAAAAATATTGGTACATAAGTGATTGAATGGAAGTGGTGAATGGAAATTTTGATTTTCATTAAATTTTGGGTGTGGATATGTACAATAATCCGAACAAATAAACCAAACATTATAACAGAATGTAATGAACTGATGTTAAGAAAAACACAAAGAATACAAATTAAAGGTAAAGTAAATTAAACTGAAATAAAGTAAAATTTCGTAAAATAATTTAAAATAAAATAAAACAACCTGAAATTAATTTAATTTAACTTACATCGAGTTAAGTATAAAAAATACAACGTAGCAAAATATAATAACATAAAAGTATGCACAGGAAAATTAAATTAATTCAAAACAAATAAAACACACAGTGAACTTAAATTTAAAATATTCAATATAGCAAACTAAAATAATATATAAACAAGAAAAAAAAACTTACAAAAACATAAAAAAATAATAATTTAAAAAAAAAATAGTAAAATAAAATGCAATAAAAAATTAAGTTAAATCATGTAAAATTAATTAAAATAAATTAAAATGAAATAAAATAAATTACAACAACGTCATGGAAAATAAAATAAAATCAATTTAAAAAAAATTTAAAATTAAATCAAACATAAAAACAACAACAAAACAGTACAAATATAAAAATATCAACAAAAAAAAATTAATTAAATAATATAAAATAATATAAAAATTCATTAAAATAAAAAATCTAAAATAATATTTCAGAAAAAAAATATAATAACAAAAAAAACGAGCAATGCATCAAATAAGACAAGGTGAAATAAAATAAAATAAAATAAAAAGGAAAAATTTATAAAACATAGTAACAAAAAATAAATTAAAATTGACACAAATATAAGAAATATAATAAGAGAAAAACCAACAAACAAAATTAACTTAAACGGACTAAACAAAAAAAAAACACCAAAATTTAATAAAATATTAAAACACCAAACTAAATTACAGTTTACAGTAACAACATAACAAAATCAATTAATACAACATTAACTTAAATGAAAATTAAGTAAAACCAAATAATAAAAAAATAAAATGTTGAACAAAAGAGTTATAAAAAATAAAAGTATCAAACAAAATAAACTAAAATGAACTAAAACAAAAAACCCAAAAATTTAACAAAATATGAATAGAATACACCAAACTAAATTAAAATTTCATATGACAATATAACAAAGTAAGATAATATAACATTAAATAAAATGAAAATTAGGTAAAACCAATAATAAAAAAATGAAATATTGAACAAAAAATTTGGACAGCCAAATAAAAAAAAAAACAATAAAATAAAAAACATTAAATAAAAACAAGTAAACTTAATTAAAATAAAATAATATGACATCAAATAAGACGAAGTGAAATAAATTAAAATCAAACAAAAATTACTAAAATAAAATAGAGACAAATTTCGTAAAATATAGTAACACAATATAATATAAAGTTCACACAAATAAAAAAAAATAACATAAAATAACAAAGAAATTAAGTAAACCAAAATAATAAAAAAAAACACAACTAAAAACAAAAAATAGCGAACTAAAAACACATTAAACAAATACAAAAATTTATTAACATACAAATGTAGAAAATGAAATGTTGTTTAAATAAAATACAGTACGTTGTAGTAAAATATCAGAATATAAAATGAATAAAACAACACAATAAAATAAAAATAAAATAGCATAAAACTAAAACTGCATGAGTAAAATTTAATAATAGGTATAAAATAAAATAGAGTGCAAACTACAAAAAAAAAAATAACAATTCACAAAATAAAATCGATGTAATATAATAAAACTTAAAAACCGTAAAATCAAATATGAGAAAATAAAATTGAGAAAAAATATAGTAAAACGACAAATGAAGTAAAACGAACTAAAATTAAATTATATAATGTAAAATGTAATGTAATGTAAAAAAAAAATTAAATAAGAAAAAATTAAATAATAAAAAAATAAGTAAAAATAAAAAAAAACTTTAATAAAAATAAAGTAATATAAAATGATAAAAAACACTTGTATTTTAAAAATTAAAAAAAGAATTACCGTTATATTAAAAATATGACATACACTTGATGTAAGGGAATCTACAACTCTTACGTAGCTTCAGAAAGTTACACAAAAATTTTCATTACATCAACGTCTAGAAAAATGCAAAATTTTCTATTCAATCCCTCTCCACCGCCACAATCGTTTACGTGAAGAACCTTATTACATACATACAAACATTTAGTTGCAAACAAAAGACTTAAGCGAGCAACCAGGAAATCATTATGCCAACGAAAGCGTGAGCAGATAAAGGACAAAAATTTACAGCTCAATGAGTGCCGTTCAGCGCTGTTATTTTTCCGTTCTTCTTTCACGCTTATGAATTGTTGGAGCTTCTCAAGTTACTTCCAATTTACCTTTACTTCTATGCATCTTCGGCCCTATCACCACCCATAGCCATGCGCTGCTGTGCAGTTATGTTGATGATTTACGTTCGGTTTTGTCTCTGATTGATTTATGGCGCCATAGGCGCTATAAAATTTGATTTATGATTTTTCATCTTTATTATTTGCTTAAGCAAATTATAAATGAAATAGATATTGCACAATAACTACAGCGAAAAGAAGTTATAACCACTCTGGCATGCGGAAAAGAGACATTAAATAATAAAAGTGCCGCAAATGAAAATTTATTGTGCAAAATGTGGACAATGAAATTTTGAAGAAGTAACACAATTGGTTTGCAAAAAAATGTGCGGTTATTGGTTGAGCCGCCGTCGCCGTCGCCGAAAACTTTATTTGTGGGCTCTTTTTATGTTGCTCTTTTGCATATTTTTGCTTTTGTTGGTTTTAAGTAGTCTTTAAAACGCGCATTTGGATTGTGTTTGGTTCAATTTACTTAACCAAGTAAGTAGAAATTTTTTTATTATTTTATCTCTTTACTGCAATTTAAAAAATACTTTACCTACATAGTTTCAAGGTCAATTACATAAATGCTTTCGAATTCAGTTCACTGGTTCAATAGTTAATGATCGATGTACTCCCTCCTACATAATTATTTTACTTACTTCGGGTACTTGCTGTGGCGTTGTTAATGAAGTGCGATCTATTTGAACTTTATTAAATACGCCCATGGGTTAATTGATATTTCAGCTCGCAAGTAGAGGCAAATTAATAATAAAATTAAAAAAAAAACATGATTTTTAAATGAAGCATAAAACAAAGTTTAATCAATCAAATAAATGGAAAAAATTTAAGCGACCATAACAATTAGCATATTACTTATATGCGGTAGTAGAAAAAATGTCTCAATTTTTGTTAAGTTTTGGAAATTTTTTTTTTGCTTACTTAATTTGTTTTTACATTTTTTATAAAATTTTCGCACATTATAAACAACACCACAAACCAACATTGATAGCTTTGTGTAAAAATTAAAAAAAAAAATCGATCCTCTGTCAATCATATGAAATACGTTTGAAAATAAGTGCAGTCATGTTCTTTAATATTTTTTTTTACTTTTTTCGGAATTTTAAGAAACTTTTGGTATGCATTTTGCTAGTTCATTCAATTTTAATACGACAATGTGCAAGTTTTAAGCCGCATTTATTTTTGATCTTTTTTTTTGCTTACGTTTCAAAACATTTTCTATGTCGAGCATACTTTGTATAAAAAATTAACGGAATTTTGTAGGCATTTGAATCTTGTACTTTATTGAACTAAAAATTAATGGACTATTAAACTGCAATCATAAAATTTTTCTCACATGCAAGAAACTGTAAAGTATTAAACATATTTTATCAAAATATTAATATGTATCTCGAAACAACAACAAAAATCATGTGAGTAGTTCCTTAGGAAAGCGAAATGATGGATCACAGATTTTTCTTAGATATTCCAAGATATTCGCGTTTTTAAACTTTAGAAATGACACAAAAGCCTTTTTTAAAGAATTTGTAAGTCGAAAACTATCAATCTTACAAGCAAAAGCCATTTTCATAAGTTTTATATTATGAAAAAAAAAATGTTTAAAATTTAAAATTAAAATTTTTTTTTATTATAATTTATCTTCACATTAATTTTGTATTGTTCCGAATTCATGTTAATAACACCATAATGCAGTTTCCCGAATATTTTTTTCCTAAGCCAGTTCCGTTGAGGAAGTTTTAAAGGATTACAGCGAATCTTATTAGAAAAACACAGAACCGGACATTGAAAAAATTTTCCATAGAACCACTGGTTTTTTTTTTTACTCGAAGCGCAAACTTTAACCTTTTTTATCTCAGAAACTACAAAGAAAACACCTCTTTCTATATTTTAAAGAAAGTTCAAATTTTATAAAAACTAAGAAAAATAGTGAAAACCCAAGAAAATAAGTGAGAAGATAAAAAAACATTATTTTTTATTAACAAGAAAAAATTTTTCCAAAAATTTATGCAGATGACTTTCTCTTATAGGATTGATAGTTTTCGATGTGCAGATCAAATCAAATTTGGTGATTATTCTTAATTTTTTTTTCGACAAATATTCTTGGATCAAATAAATAAAAGTCAAAACATATCGTGTTCGGTAAAATTTTGTAAATCCCATAATAACGATAATTTTTGATCGTAGCAGCATGACCTACAAAATATCGATCAAATTTTATCGAAAAAATTAAAATTTAAATATTACAATCCAAACTGGATCGAAAAAATAGTATATAATAATAAAGTATAGAATAAAAATGTATCGGCAAAGTAAGTCACAAAATTATGATATTTAAAATAAAAATCTCTAAACAAAAATGAGGTCAGATTTGCATACAAGTTCAAAAAGGATTATAACGGTGTATTCGAGTTTTGTTTTGAACGAATTCTTTCCAATGATTTTTTTTATGTGAAAAATTAAAGTAATGATAATTTTCACTCGAACATGATAAAATGATATCCGACCTGAGATGTAGTGTTGGGGAGTGAAAGAACTGTACTATGGTGAATGAGCCCGAAGAAAATACATAGAAAATTTCAGTCTAAGACCTAATTCTTTTTTATTTGCATAGTATTTTTAAATATATAACCAGATCAACAAAAAATGTACCAGCACAACTATTTTCCGTTCTTAAATATTACTAAACAAATCGCACAAATTCAAGAAACGAGCAAACAAGCGACTGCTTTTTGGACTAAAGGAAATTTTATCGGAGTTGAAGCGTTAATTTGCAAGTCGGGTACAAAGAAACCGGCCTAATAAGTCACAAAGTCCGAATGAATGATGCCAAATCACTTTCGTTAATATTTTTTAGATATATAATATAAATAATTCGTATAAATAATAAAAGATTTTTAGTTTCGTTCGCTGATTGTTTCAATTTCTAATTTTATTTTATAATACACAAATTTTATCAGCAAAAAAAATAACACACATTCTTAATAGGCCATCTAAACTTTAGTTTATGTAAGCCATATTTTTATAAAAACCCAATGAAAATACTTTGCATGAAATAACTCAGTTTTAATATATAAATATAGCTAAAGGCTCCACTAGGATAAAAAAAATCGTCTTTTCTTCTTTTTAAATAAAACATTTTTTACTCAAAAGGAACTAACCCCACCTAACCCTGTGATGCAAATTTGCGCAGAAGGCGACTCCGATCCTCTCCGCTCTTAAGCTTCTAAAATAACTATTTGACGTCACTTTGAAGTTGAGATTGCGCCAAAAAACTAAGGCTCCATGTATTTTTAGTCATCGCGTGCCAGCCTCTTTCATTTTTTTTTCTCATTAAATGTTACCTTTTGCCTGCGATATTTTGTTTTTTGACTATTCCGGCGCCACGCCAAAAAAGGTGAAGGCGATCACCTCTAACAAATTCACGCATTCATTCAATATGGGTACGAGTATAACCGATCAACTAACTTTGACAGCTGCGCAGCTGTCAAGTGAACGTCAATTACGTGTACAACAAAAAATAACAGCAGCAGTAATATTATTAATAGCCTACAACAAGCACGCGTTGATGATGATTAATGTAAACAAAAAAAAAAAGCTAATGTCAAATGTGGGTTGCGGTATGGCAGCAACACTTTCAAGATTTGTCAAAAAAAAAACATTTTTTTTTGCAACCGTCCATTTTTTCCTAACATACATTTTTTGCTATTTTTGTTTACTTTTACATACTCCTATGTTCATATATTTAGCTTTTTGGCGCCAGTGTCAGTTATTGCAAAATTTGCGGTAATTCTGGTTTTTTTCTTTTTTGGTGTTACCAAAGCGCTCAGGCGGTTCTTATGTCGCTTATTGTATAATTAATTAATCAAAATGTTGAACTAACAAATTTAGCTGCAGCTTTTTAAAGAGTAGGAAAAAAATTGCAAACAAATGGCCTTTTTTATAAAATTATATTTATTGAATTAAGACAAGTTGGATTCTTATATGTTGTAATAAATCATTATACGAGTAATTTCAATTTAATTCTTGCTCAATTTTGTTTAAATTTTAATTATTTGGTATAAACTATATATATGCATTTAATTAATCCTTACAGCTAGGTATCTGCTCGACGCACCCATTATCCGTTCATTTATCATTTTAAAATTTAACCCTTAAGTGTACCATGTAGCCAATTGGCAACAAACCGCATAAGTGTCGTAAAAAGTAAATTTACGGCATGATAATAATTTCCGAATAGTGATCTCGATTAAATAGATAAGAGTCTAGCAGGTTTTGCTAAATTTTGGATCAAATGCATTGAGAATGGAAAATTCGATCCTCTATCTCTCTTCATGCTACTCAGATTCATAAAAGAATATGAAAGTTTTGTCGAGGAGAACTTAAGCCCCATTCCTTCTTCTTTTTACTTATCCAGGCTTTAAGTGCAAAAGGCAACTATGCCTGAGTCCTTGGAAACCTGATTTATGATTTACAGCAACCGTCAATTCCGCTCTATTCCATCCCGAGCTTTTCAGTTTTGAATCTGCTTCATCTAATTACTGGCGGAATTAGATTAAAAAAAAAAACTAATATTCCATATAGCGGAAGCACAATGCATTTTCGGGTTGGGTTTAGTTTAAAATAATTTTACGAATATGTTTTTCATATTCCAATGAATATGAGATATGTAGGTATTACGAACAGTATGATATGCAATTGAGTTTTCCTAAAAGTGCGGTAATCGAGGCTTTTGCCTATATTTGAGGTTATGTAGCATAATGGTTTTAAATTTTATTGTAAAATTACTGCTAGCATTTTAAAGTACAAGCTTTGCCCTTTCAAATGCGTTTTAGTGTTCTCAAAAAAAAATTTGGGTTAAGATATTCAATGTTGAAGTTCGGACTCTGGGTTCGGCCGAGAGCCGTAAGCAACAGTGGTAAGAGATTAGAGCTCTAAAAGTTCGAAGCTCGAAGTTTCATAAAGACTTAAAAACTTGTTATTCAATAATGTGTTTATAACAACATAAAAGGGCAACGTTTGAACTTTAAGCTGCTGGCAGTAATTTTACAATAAAAGTTAAAATCGTTAGTCTACATAACCTCAAATATGAAAAATCTAGGATTTTCGCACCTTTAACTTACGATATCTCGAAAAACCATTCGAAAAAGTATACACTCCGGTTTTTGGTTATGAAATTCGTTCGAGTTTTGTCGGCCTTTGTTATTATTAATAATTAGTGGATAAATTCCACATCTTTCTTGCAATAAAATAATTGAAAAGAAAATATCATGCATTAAGGGTTAAAATACAACTTTTTCTGAAATTTAACTGCGGCACAAACTGTCGCACAACTTATGCTTGCCACATGCAGTTATTTAATCGATTCTCCCCTTTTTTTATGAACGTACTTATTTTTTGTATGGCTTTCTATACTTAGCCGCCGTTTCCTTGCCACAATGATTTTCGATGTTGCAACAATAGCGAACTAAAGTAGGCGCAGCCGTTCAGCCAATTCGCCTCTGTGCCGCTTTGTGTGTGGCATGCGACTCGGTATTGTGACGTTCCTGTTGCCGCTTACCATATAATCGTATACGTAACGTGTGTGGCAGATATTCGTACAGTAGCTAAGCGTTTGCTGATAAGCAAAATAGATTGCAATTTTTCACCGTTCGCAAAATAAATAAATAAAGAAAAAATCGCTTCATTGTCTGGTTGGTTATTTTGTGGAGTTTTTGGTTAACCATATTTTAAACATAGATAGACATTTAACTGTATATTTATATAAATATATGCACAGTTATATACTCATTCGATTGCCTATGTGCGCAGTTTTTGTTCGGTTGACACATTGGCGCTCACGTTTTTCTTATGTGGCTGCCAACTAAAGTAAGGCTCGTCTAGCAAACCGTCTCCGCTGCCTTGTGGAACAATTAATTTTACAAAATGGTGACGTACGCCACATGTGCAATATGCTACACTGGATTTAGGTCAAACTGATATGAGCGCCGCAAGTCTGTTGGGAGAAAAATGGAAAAAGATTAATAGATCGTAATAACGGGAAATAGTGAGAAATACAATGTAAAAAGAATTATCTGACATCGCAAATTTTCTATTTAAATAAATACGATATGTTTATTTTTATAAACCAAAAAGTATCAGTCCAGCGCCTTCGTCTTAGTATGTGCATGGAATACGTGATATTACAGACATGTACATATGTAGATGAAATATTCGTTTTGTGTTTATTCAACAAATTTGAACAAAGTATAAGAGATAAAAAAAATTATAAATAAATATAAAGTAACTACCAATGACATATCAGCTGATAGATATTTCGAATGAAGGGGGTGCCATCTATGAGTCAAGATTGAACCAGCAGGCGGCGCTTGTCATCCCCTTGATTAGGATATTTGCTGAGTTAATATTTTTCAGCGACATCTGTCATTCGTTAATCGAAATAAAATTATACAGTTATTTACCTGTATATGACACATGATCGGGCGAATTAATTTAAGTCATTTTTTGTTCTCGCAAGAGAGGGAGAGTTTTGTTCACAAATATTTCGCGTCATTTCTGCATCGATAGGGATTTCGGCAAATACGCGATATTGGATTATTCTTGTGTACTCGCATTCTAAACCAAAAACAACTTTTGAAGAGCGGATTGCATGTGGAGTAACAGCACAACCTTGAAGAGCTATACGAGTTGAGAATACTCGGTACTCTTAAACCAAATCCGATCAGAGATGAACCGTGCCAAAATAAAAGACATACGCTATTGTGAATTGGCTCTAAGAAGCGTAGGTATTTCTAAAAGAGTTCCCGAAAAGGGATTATTTGATCGTATCACCAACTTTATTTAAAATAAAAAAGCCGAAATATAAGCTACAAATTCCTTAGAGATTTTGTAATGGGAGCTATTAATTTGCATTAACTTTTTGTATCATCAAATACACAATAACGTTCTCACGTTTGTTTTTAAGACAAGATGAAATTAAATTATCTTTTACTTTACATTTATTTAAATAGAAATAGGTTTTCACTATTTATCGAATAAATGATCTAAACTAAGCCCCTTCTCACAATGGTTTTCTCTCTTCGACATACCACTTTCCTAGAACCTCTTCAGGGGTAGATTCCATGCTAAAATACTTATATTCTCACTACGCCTCTCTCCTCTCACAACCATCCCAAATCGCAAGGCTCACACAGTTTTTCTAAGCAATAAAATTTCGTCACTTCTGGTCATGGTTAACTTTACTACGTCGTATACCAAGATGACATCATTATGTGGACGCTACAATCCTTTGCAAAATGAAAACAAAAAAAAAATACGAAAATGAAAACAGCTAAACTGAAATAACCCATACAGAGCTAACAAATAAAATATTTCCTCGCGCAAGCTTTAGAAGTGACACACCTTTAGAACAACAAAAATAAAATGCAAATAAATTAATTAAGCAAACCACTTGCGCCAACTTCACCACATTTTGAATGTACATACTTTGAGTAGCTGTTATAAGTAGTTATTTATTTGCCAACCATTTTCGCTTAAACAACCGAGTTGTACCTACCTAAAAAACAGCTGATTACGCTGGATTTTGCCAATCATTTAAAAAAAAAAAAAATTTTTTCTTACTTGCTGTGTGAGCTTATAGCGAAATTATTTATGTTTGTACGTGCGCGTCAAGCTCGTGCGGTGAAAGTGAAATGTCAATATGACAAATGTCGGTGGCAACCTAAAAAAAGTGTAAGTAATTGTCACTTACAAGCGGAAAAATAATTTTTTTCATTTTTTTGTTCTTTGCAAGCAATACAAATTCACTGTATGCCGGAAAAAAGTGATTTAGTATTATTTGTTAATTAAGAAAGCAAAAAAAAATATATAGAGTTAAAAACGAATTAACACAAATGGCAACGCCATAAGTTATAGTATGTGTGTAGATATATTGAAGAAAGAACGGTGATATCGTATTGAGTAAGATGTGAAGAAATCAAGTACCCGTAATGCGACCCGTGATTAGAGAAATTCTCAACTATTGTGTCAAAGTTAGCCTTAATGGATTCACTGATAATTTTATATAAAGTTGGCAAAGCACTTTTTCTATACTGCTAACAAACATAGCTACAAATTACCTTCAATCTAATTTCGGAGTTCACACTCAATCCACTTACTTTTTTTTATTTTCTTTTACTATTTTTCGGTCAATGAATTGAGTATCTCCATTAGTTTAAGCTAATTAATTATGTAAAAAATAGAAGGAAAGCAGATCTTACTTTTAATGTATGACAGATCTTGAATGTAGCTCAAACTCAAATAGGCAAATGGACAACGAGGAATTGAGGAATTTCCAAGACTCTCCGCTGATAACATCTTATTTATATTTATTTGCCATTTATTATTATTATTGGAATATATTGAATTGTACTAATACAATATCCATGCATATACGTATGTATATTTATTTTCATTCGCTTTCAATTTTCATGGTGCAGAGATTCATTCCAGGTGATTTCGTACTTGGGTTTGATATCCTTGACGGTTCCCTTTTTATCAGTTGTGACGAGACCAACATACTTCGCCAATTGTCTCTCTTCTTTGCAGTGCCTGTTAGGTATAATAATTGTATAGGAAATCCCACTTATCTTTAATCGACATCATCTACGTTTCTTCACTATATAAAAGGATGCGAATGATGACAGATTTGCAAAGCGAGATTTTTGTTTGTTTGTTTTGTAGAGAGCGGGATCAACTTTCCCATTGCCTGTTGAACCCAAAGTAGCATATGTTACCAGAGTAATTTTTCGTTTAATCTCCAGGCTTGAACCTAGAAATACCAGGCCGTCAATGGCTTTTAATATGCGAAGAGTCTGTGTGTTGTCAGAAAGCACTGTGTTCTACCCTCATTCACCACTAGAACGATGTTTTCTGGCCCCTTTTCTAAGCTATAGAATGCTACACGGGTAGCCCTGATGGTGAGGACAAAGATACAAATATCATTCATAGTTATATAGAGCCGCTGCGATTCAGATAGGCCCAACGCATGCCATTTTCCAGCATCAGATTGAGGAAGTCACACGAAGGTGAGTCGCTCTTTCTAACACCTCCTTTGGTCTCGAAGGGCTCGCAGAGATCCTTTCTAAGCTGAACAGAGCTAAAAGTTGCGCTCAACGTCACTCTATTATTATTAGTATTAGTTCTCCGAGGATCCCAAATTTAAATACGGCGTCGAAGAGGCAGCTTCTCTTTATGATTCTTGGTGTCGCGAAGACAAGCCAACTGCGCAGAAAGTGCGGACATGATTCCACCTTCGCAACCTCCAAGCAGTTGCCGCAGTAAAGGTCAGTGCTGATATTCGGGCGCACCGCATAGATTCACAGTGGGCAATGCCCTATAAACACCTCTATAGTTGATAAGAGCTGTAGGTTTAACAACCGTAGAAGCTCCCGTTATCGCCTCTGGTATACCTCTGACCAAACCGCGCTCGCGACCTTATACGTTCTAGCTGATCACAGGTCAATACGTTCAGATCCCCGAAAATCTCCTTGCCTAAGGAGTTATTTTCAAAGGAACTTCTGCTTGGCTAAATCACCGGCTTCACAATTTCCTGGGATATCGCTGTGCCTTATTTTGACGAAGAATCTTTCTGAAGTTCTCGAAGATTAGATCGCACCATTATTAAACCAAGACCTCTAATTTCCTCTTGGATATCGGAGTAAATACAATTCTCTTTAGAAGGAATGGATATGTCTAAATATCCCTTAGAAGCGCCAGGAAAGCGACGCAATGTTTGAATTTAGAGATTGCATTCTTCGGATATGTATCGACCAGACCCAATTGCGCTTAACAACCAGTATATGCACGCTCCCAGCTGCTCGCGACGGCTTTGAGTATTTCAGCCTACTCCAGAAGTCTTATCCCATTGCTATACTCCCCACGTCTTGGTCAATTAGAGGGACGTAGATATCGTCCTTAAACATTGGACTGGGTTCATCTACATCACACATGCCACCAGTATTGCAATTCAGAAACGTTGAGGGGTGTTCCCTCCAGACTTACATCTATGTCTTCCACGGTCTTCAAACAGTTTTGGTTGCTCCCTTATTTTGTGATAAAATTTTCGAGCAGCGTTTGTGGCTACCAGCATTTCAAGCATCTCGCATCACGAGTTTCTGCCTCTCGTTTCTTATTCGGAGAAATACGTCTCCCCTTCGTTCTCTTCTGCCAGTATCGCTATCTTCTAGCTCGCATAGTAATTGGAACACCTTTTATTCACCTATAGAAAAAATTAAGTGCGTATATACAAACAGCTGGTTTCACTTTTCCCCAAAAAAAAAAAAAAAAAAGAACCAACCAAACTAATTTGACTCTATTAATTTTACTGACTTAACTTTCTTACTTACTTATGCCACTTCCTCTGCCCATCCAATTTACTTCGCTCTCACCATTTCCTCTCAATTAAATTCATATACTCTACTTACTTATTTTATTCAGCGCACTTAGTAGCTATGTAGTATATACTCAATATGTTAGATCTGCTTTCGCTTCCCTTCTTAGCTTTTGTTTTCTATGCGTACGTTTTTAGTCATCCATCAGCTTATTACCAGTTTTTCTTTTTCTTAATTTATTTTGCGCTGCGAACTACAACTACTTCCAATCTTGAGTACGTCGTGGAACTTTTTCGCATTCTTACACCGCCGCCAACCACAACATGTCACCCAAGCGCGCACGTTTTGTGATTTCTTGTTTATGTTTTATGTCATTAGTTCGCTTGTCATTCGCTGCATAGCAATCAAATTAAGTTGACAGCTGACAACGAAAGTTATTGAGGCGCGTTAATTAGTTAACTCGGGCTATGGCGACTTTGCTGTCGGACCGGCCACCTTCTACAGTTTGGATGGGGTCGGTCGCTAATCGGCCTTTGTCCGAGGCTACGTCGCTTCTTTGGCACATTTCTAGTTACATTTGTGTATTTTTATAATGTCGGCAATTAAAGTATGAATGTTTGTATGTATCAAATTTATTATTATTGTTGTTTGTATATAACGCATCTGTAGGTTGTTACCAGCAATACTGTGGATGTGTTGCTGTTGTTTCGTTTAGTTTACCATATGACATTGACAAAGGCGATTACTGTTGTTTGATTGCTTGCAACGCAATAAGTACATGGTACTTAATTTTTCACTTTTGGATGACTATTTTCTCTTTTATTGCATATCATATTTGCTCAGAGGCTGACACTTCCGTGTGATTAATACGCTTTGAAAAAAAACCATTTGCGAATAATACAAATGCGCAGAATATTATGCATATTGCTTATGATTCGAAAAAAAAATTAATCTCTAAGAAGTTATGATATTTAAACTGCTTTTGCATTGTTAGACATCGGAAGGAAACCAGACACCAGAAACGGATGGGGGGCGTAAATAATATAAAGATTATAATAACTATACGACAGGGATTTACTTATTTATATTTTCTATTTTAGTTATTTTTTTTTTAATATAGTTCATTCTAAAATAAAAACCATAAAAATGCAAGCATTAAACTTTGAGTAAATTGACTAGAAATTTGAGTTCTAAATTAAAGATATTATTATTATTATTTTTATTAGCAATTATATTGTCAACAGAAGAAATATTAGTATTTTTTCTTACACAGTTTGACAGTTAATTTCATGAATGGTATCGTAGGGCCTAACATTTGGCGTTGGGTAGAATTTAACATCAGCAAAATTTACAATTTGTCAAAATATGATTGTAAAACCCACAATTTAAAAACAATATACAACTAGAAGGCTCACTTCAGAATCAATTGTTTTTTATTTACCGTGAGTTGGCTTTTTTGCCCTCTATTGTATAAAAAATGTGCACAAGTTCTTCTTTAATTAAACTGTCAACTAGCTAAAGTTAATGCCGATATTCTGTAACTCAGTCTCACCTCAAGTCACTAAATTTGAAACTTCCAATTAGAGAAAATTTTTGTGACTTGAGACGATTTCGGTATTCAGTAAGCAACAGTCTCAAAAAAATTCACCAAAGGCTGTGGTGAAAACCAACAGAGACAATCAGCTGATGGTATGTTCAACTAGAGATCCACAATCAATCTCAATAAAAATGTGTTCATCGATAGCACACAATATATTAATATCAATTAGTGACTAGAGACTGCTTACGGAATGCCGGTATAAGTCTAAGTTAATCGTAATTTGTATTCGAGCAATACGTTTTTTTTTACTGAAAAGTGGCAACTCTCCTCCAAACTTTTTCTACATTAGAGCAGAGTGAAAAATTGTGTATGCAATATGCGCATTAAAATATTTCATTTATAGCAGTACTTATACTTTTTAGATAAGTGGCAACGCTCCTAGAAAATATACTTAAAGTAAAGTTTTGTAAATGAGGTTTTTGATAATAAAGAGCATTTGTTCAAAATTTAAGTTTTTGAAAATTTGATCATAAAACTAATAAACTTGCGGAGGAGAATGCCCTAAGTCCAACAAAAAAAGTTCATTTCGCAAAGCCAGAGAAGAGCTTTGATCTATTTTTTATTGTATTAATTAAGCTTTGGGGGGCAGTCGGGTGCTTGACTGAGCATCACCGTTACACGGTGGACTGTCGCAATTCATCACGAACATTCGGCGCAGGCTTGGGCGAAAAATATCGATATATCGATAGTTTTTTTTAGAACATAATAGATAAATTCGCCGATATTTTTAATCTCAAAATATCGACATTCGCTTCTACCAAGATCGACTAGGATTCTAAATATATAGCAATTAAAATGAGTACAAATTTACAAGATCATTTAACTCCCACAAAAACTCTCGATAGATTTCACCGCCAACAAGCAAAATCATCGATATTAAGTCGCCAAGAACAGCGTGTTGCGCCAGATTGCGTAAATTTCATAAATTATGCATGCAATTTGTACATTATTGAAATATTTATTTAACATTATCATCTGGCAATTTACGCGACTAGTTACTTAAAACTTGAAGAAGAAAAAAAACACGGCGCTTCAAGAAAACTAGCCACCGATTGATTCACTTTGTAAATAAAAGATGTGCCCAAACAAAGACCAAACTACACAACCAACGACAGACTATCAGTCTAACAGCGAGTGACAACCAACAACAACCTGTCCCCATTCATTCTCGTTAGCCAAGTAATAGGCAATCGAATCGAAGCGACTAGTTGGCGAAAAACAAACTCAAATACCCGTAGCGTGAGAACCTTTGACGCGCCACTTATGGTGATTTCTTTGCTGCTAAAAAATAAAGCGATCAACGGCGAATAAAGCGAGCGGACGAATAGAATGAGCGAACAAAAATAAACTAATGCAGAATTTTAATGAGATTGTATTAATTAAGATAAGCGTTTGTTTCAATTTGCCAGAAGAATTATTGGAGTGATTAAAGTGCAAACGCTGGCGTTTTCGCAGGCGTGAGGGAATTGTGGCGATCGAATTGAAATTGTTTCGAGTTGAAAAGGAAAAATTATATGGTTTAAGGGATATGTGTAAATTAGAATAATGCGAACTATTGATTAAAATAAATGAATTTTATTAGCGAAAATAAATAAACTTACTCTAAACAAAGGCGCTCCATTAATTTTCTAACGAAGTAAAATGTGTTGGAAATATCACATTTTTTACACTCATTTTAATCTCACGCTATTTTTTATTGTTGTTGGAAAAATAATAGTCCTATACATTTTACGCTACTTTTATATTATATATATTTTTTTTTATGAGTGTGCTGATATTATGCAATAATAATAATTTCTTTAATCAAATAAATTGCCATCGTAGTTATATACAACAAATGTGATTATTGTAGGCATTATATTATGATTGTCAATTACGGCATGCACATAATTGTTTACTTATTATTATTACATTGTCTCAAACGCATTAATTTTTTTATATAATACTTTTAAATGCAAAACTCTCACTTCATTCTTCTCTTTCATTGCAGGTGAGTTTTCGTATGCAAAATATGCGACTGGAACAAAAATATATAAAAAAAAAGAAAGAAACGCAACTAGTACGTGAGTACATGGCACGTGAAAACGTAGCACTCACACACGAGCATTCGAAATAAGTGCGCACATATTTAAAGTCTCACTATATATTCACAGTTTTTACTTTCTGTTTTTCTTCATTTAATTTATATTATCTTTTTACAAAAATATTATCAATTTTATGACAAAAATCGAGTTTCAAACTTTGTGCGAAATTTAAAAAAAATCAAAAAAGTATTTTCAATATTCCATAAAAATATTTATACTCGCTGATTACCCAGTCCAATAAAGTTAAATAAATGTTAAATCTCTGTGGCCTCATAATATTTTTTTGCTAAGTCATGGCAAATAAGCAGGTTTGCAATTTTTTTCATTTTATGCCACCTCAACTATCGCAGTTCTAATTGTGTATGAAATTCTGCGATATTACGCTATTAATTCAAATATTTATAAACTTATTTAAAAATGGTGCTTATTTATTTACCTTTAATTTGAGCTACATATGTATATAGTTTAAAAATCCGCTTAATAGTTATTGTTTTATAGACATATCTTTAAAAACGATATATGACAGTTTTGAATTCAGTAATAAATAATAAAGTTATTAAAAATATTCGATTTTGGATATTTTTCAGGCACTTCAAGGAAAAATATGTTTATGTTAAAAACATAGGCTAAATTTTTTGCATGGTTTCTTCCATATATTGTGCATCCCTTATATCACCCAAAAAAATTTTAAAATTAACGGACATTTTTAGCGACTTATATTATCCCCCCATTGTTTTTTTTTTATTTGGAAATACATTATTTTGTTTGAAATTTAATCGATTAAATGATTTGCGCTTTCAGAACGAACTATGGTTTAATAAAACAAAGGTAAATCAAATCAAATAAAATACAAATCTTTAATATTTGAAGGCAAATTTTTAGATTTTTTTTAATGTCGTACAATGTTTAAATGAAAAAAATTTAATCGTTGATTTGTTGACGGAGTTGCACGGTTTTTTTTTAACATAAACAAATTTCGAGCATGCTTTATATGAAATATTTTACACAAGAACGTTACCCAAAAAATTATTAAAAATCAACAGTAATTTGTAGCGCCTTCAATTCTGCATTAACATTTTTTTTATTGTGAAAATTCTGCTTAAAAGTTTTCGAATTTATTTGTGAAATTATTTAACTATCATCAAATTTCGCACAAAGTTTGAAACTTGGTTTTAGACGATTTTCGCTCTCAGAATGAATTATGGTTCAATAAAAACAAAAGTAATTAAAATTGATTAAAGTACAAGTTTTTCCACAATGTTCGAAATTTGCATTTAAACAAGTTTTGCTGTAGAATGAACTATGCGAAATTAAAAAAAAAACAATCCAACACATTTTTTTCAAAATTTTTAAAAATAATTTTTAATCGCTGATTTTTGAGAGTTTGTTTCTTTCTGACGGTTTTTCAACATAAAAAATTTCGAGCATGCTTTTTAGGGAATATTTTGCAGAAGAACGTTACCCAAAAAATATCAAAAATCAGCAGTAATTTGTAATGACTTCAATTTCGCACCTAAAATTTTGTAATTTTTTGGAAATTCTGATTATAAATTGTAAAACTTATTGGGACTTCTTATAAAATTTCGCAGAAAGTTTAAACTCATTGCGTTCTCAGAAAGAATCATATTTAAGTTAAAAAATTTGTGGCAAAAAAATTAATTTTTTAATTTTGCGAAAAGTTTGAAACCTGGTTTAAAAATAAATTTTATTACAGAACGAATTAAATTTAAAAAAAAAAAAAACTATTAAAAAAAATACATATCTATGTAGTCGAAATTTATCGATATGCGGTGCTGCTATAATTATGAAGTGTCAAAATTTAGTAAAATTTCCATTTTTTACCATAACTTATTTTAGAAAGTTCTGGAGTATGCAGTTTGAGTATAATAAAGTGCAAGTTTTAAGTTACTAAAGCTTGCATCGATTTTTGTGCCCAAAATTTTGGAAATAGTAAAACAATATTTTGTGAAGTAAAGTTTTGCAGAAAATCGAAAAGTATGTTGGAGGATTAAAATGTCCTAAAAAATTATTATTCAGCAAAATTTCACTAGCAGTCCGCTCAGACCATATCTTTATACAAAGAACGTACCCACAGATAGTACCAATATGCCACATTGAAATATTCAACATTTATTTACTTTCCTATTCATTAACCCAAACACTGTAAGTTAGCAGAGCTATTTTCTAACCCTAATAAAGTGTTTGGGAGAAGAAATATTTGAAGCATTTTAACCCGCCAGTTACTTTCCACATTTGTGTTTGCACTTTTAGATGTGAGCTAAGGAGTTGAAAGAAATATGCTAAGAAAATATTTACCGTGGAAATATTAACAAAGTCTTGGCTGGTTTGAGTTACTATAAAATTGTCACACAGTTTTTTTTAAACTCAAACTCTAGATGGGCGTTAAATCTCTCTACGATATTTGAATTACAGCACTCCATGTGATATTAACTTCCGAGAACCAGTTGTACCACTATCGTTGTACTGACTTCAAAAATTAAATACTTTTAATCTATTTTTGCATTGAAACTTAAATTCGGCAATATTTTACCAAATTTTTGTTTAGCTTTCATTGCCTTTTAACAGCTTGTTAAAATTTTAATTGAACTTTTGTTCTACACTCAAAAAACGCTTACTCAGCTAAAATGACATTTTTGCGTTTGCCATTCTTTTCGCGGTTTCATGCTTGAACAACTGCCAAGAATTTAAATATCCGTCATTAAAGCAAGCTTATTTAATGGGTATTCACGCACTGCTGACAATGTTAATTAGCATGTGACATTCACATATGGAAATGCGCGGTATGTGTATGTGCATTTTTATGTATTGAGACCCGACTGCTTTTTATAGATTTGAAGGCGTTCAATAGCTTTAGATGCTTGCAAGTAAAAGTTATTGAATACAATATATCGGCAATCGGGCTGAGAGCAACTAAACGTGACGTCATAAAAGTGAGGAAATGTCAGAGCTAAGAAGATATTCTAAATAAGAAGAGGAGAAAAGCTGCGGCTGAACGATTGAAAGTTTTGTCTATGTAAAGTGTGCGCATAAAAGAAAAATATTTGTAAGCCAATATCGAATGGGTGGATGCTGTCAAATCAGCTAAGATAGAGTTAGCGGTCCGCGGAAGGCGCTGTCTTTTTTTTAGTTCTATTACTGTACTTTAAGAACTTGTAGGCTTTTACCCGAACTTACAGGCAAAATGTTTTCCTACATCGGAATCCTGTAAATGAGAGCGATTTTTTGAGAGCTGTGTAGAGTATGAAATTTCCAGAATTTGCCCAAACTTTTTCTTCTGGTAAAATCATGTCAATCAAAAATGTCAACCAATTAAACGAAATAAACTAAAATTGCAAAAACAAAAAAGCTTATAAAACAATACTTCACTGAGAATGTATGACCAAATTTTAAACAGAAACAAGTTTGATTGGCTTACCATCTTTCGAAAAGATCCCAAAGAGCAAAAATTAATGTATGAAATAAAGGGCACACTCTGTAGTCATATTTGTCTTTGTAGTGCCTTTGTCACTCGCGTTTGTTCTTCTTTAGTTTCAATTCCAATGTTGATCGAGGAATTGCGACCACATTTGCTCGACGCAGAATCTCTGGATCCCTTTTCGAGGTTTTACGCTTAAATTTCCGTACCATTTTTAAATAAAGATGTGCGAAATCCATGCAAAATAATTTATTATCACTTTGAATCACAAATTTTCCTTCAAAAACAAGCTGTGACAAATTACCCGGCCAATAATTCGGGGTCGGTTTCGAACAACCACTACCATTTTTAATTAACTGCTCGCCATCATCTAATGACGCAAGGAGCGATGTAATTCATGAAAGTTAGGCTATGAACAATCAAAATAACTTACCGTCCAATTTTTATGCGAAGAAAAAACACTTTTAACGCAAGTTCCGTAAAGCTCGAAAATAAATATGATAGGTGTTGAAACAAAAAAACGTGAAAATCACAGCGAAAAAGAAGAAGTCAAATTGGCTACTTATGTACAAAATGTCTTTGTTAAAACCATTTTTCCCCGACATTACCGACAATTCGGCTCGCAACGCCATCGCTGAGAAACGTGGGGGAGTCGGTATGGTCGGAACGGTCGGTATGTTTCCACTCTCCCCTACGAAAAGAGTTTGAAAGAGATATAAAACATATTTTAAGTAAAGGTTGCCACATATCTAAAAAAAATAATAGAAAATGGTATTGCCAGATAACTGGGATATCAAAAAAATCAATTTAAATGCAGATTTGGATATGAAATATTAAAATATGGGTGTCAAAGGGTTAGGTGGAGGTTTACGTTTATATTTTTAATTGGGTTATGATCTGTGTGAAAACTCAAATTTATTTAAATTGCATACATATGTACATGTATGTAAAAACCGATATTTACATTCTAATTACAATATCGATAATTCTTATGTCAATGACGCCGATATCGATAAAAGTAAGAAATACGAATCGCCTCTGTATTCCGCGTATTCCACGTATTTTTACTTCAATATTTCTTCGCATTAATTTGTGAATACCCCTATTCGAAACGAGTTTACTTTTTTCTTTGCCTATGACGAACAAACATAAATTTAAAGTGTTATGAATGAATACAAACAATGGTCGCCACAAAACATTCCTCAGAACAAAAGCCTATTCGGAGTGTCTGCCTCGCGGCTATCATTAATGACACTATAAATGCTGAGAACTTTTAAGTTTCTAGTTCATTAGCATATTCAAATGTCATTACTGAATTTTTTATTACCTCTCCTCAACCTATCATTCGCCTATTCTTATTATACTCCAAATCAAGTTTGATTGACGGCTGACAAAGTGAATAGAAGAGAATTAAAAAATAAATACTTATTGGGTAGGGGCGAATTAAAAAAAAACTCACAGGTATTCATGAGCCGCTGAAATGCTAATTAAATTTTGTAGATGAAGTGTTGTGTTTTTTTTGTATTATTTTGCTAGGCTAGACCAGTAATTAAGTCTAATACGCGAATACAAAAATACTCAAAGGCGTCCAAATATAAAATGGGCACTGTGATTTTCTTGCTAAAGATTTTTGAAGTGTTGCTTGATAATAAAAAATAATACACAAAATGCTAGCATAGATACAAAAAAAAAATATTAGAAGTATTACTTCACACAATTACGCCGCAACCACGCTTACAAAATACACAAGTTTTTTAACAAAGTTTGAAAAAAAAAATCAATATTTAAATTTGCATTGATCACCAGCTACCACCACCCCACTCCTCAAACAACATCCCGTAACCAAATCCATTACCGGCTTCCCGCTGTTTGGGCCAGTGTACACTTTTTCGCAACAATAGCACACATCCCTCGGCCATCTCATAAAACTACATGCGGCATGTGGCATGTGGCAGCCAATTGATGCTGGCTGCAAATGTACTGATCGTGTTTACTCACCAGCGATCACTTGCTTCTGATCTTGGCGTGGCATTGCATGGCAATGGCATGGCGTGCGGAAATCTACCATCAGCTGCTTGTGATGATACTCCTAGTCGGTCGGTAGCAAAGTAGCACATCATCACCAGCAGCGCACAAAGTACAACAACACGCAGCTGCTGAGGTAGCTCACTCATTGATCGTGCACACGCTGTTTGCTGATCGATCGGCTGATCGCCGCCACGCCGGGCATCAAGCTGTGCGTAAACGAAAAGCATGCAACAGTGGTTCCTTTGTGTGCAACAACAACAACATATACAAGCGTCTTCATTTCGTGTGTTAACTTCTTATAAATGTTTATATATTTTTTGCATTGATCGTGTGGCACTGATCGCTACTAGCCCAGATCGCTTAAGCGGCGCATTAAATGCACATTCATTGTTAAAAGCTCCTTTTTTTTTTTTGTTTTGTTTTGTTTTGTTAAGCTTAAATCGTAGACGTTTTCATTTTCCAATTGGGAGTAATTACAGCCAACACATTTTTTCTGAGTTTTTGTTTTCTTGTTTTGCTATTCCTTACTGTATTAGTGGCATTTTCCCGGTTGTTGTGATGTGGTATGTGAGGCTTTGTGGCGCCACACAGTTGGTATGCGCTCACATGTTGTACATATATCAACGTTTCTCGGTTGTAATGTTTAAGCTAAATCAGCGGATAATCATTTGTCTCTCGCTGGCTTGATTGGCGGTTGCGGTGACGATCATTGATCGCTGGTCGTTGGTTTGTGGTATGTAATTTATGCCAGTAGCGGAAAGTAGGTGTTTAATAATCGCAGTGTCACGCGACGTGGGAAAATTGTGCGAGGTGGCGTAAGAGGGGTAGGGATTGCGATACATTTATATACACAATTAATATAAGCGTAATATTTATTTGTAATAGTATAATATGATTTCTTCGATCGAACGTAGAATAAAAATCTATTCGTTGTTCAAAATTATTTACATGTAGAAGGACAGTATATTCGTTATTCAAGATTTTTGGAGTGATGAATAAAAATGTATTCAGTTTTTTGATAACGCCCATCCCTGTTGCCAACTACTTACCAAACATAAATTAAGTGAAATGTCTTAAAAAGTACGGTGGACGGCAGGTTGTTGGGTATCTGGGAACGTTTTTGGGGCACCATACTTTTAATTAAAAAAAAATTAAAATATTGTTTCTAATTTAAACGTTAACATTATTGGCATCAAACGATGATATTCTTCGTTTTCTCTATTCTCTCCTTTCTATTTATTTAGACCGAGACACCACGAGGTGTTATGGTGTATATTAAATAACAAATTATAAATAAAAAATTATAATTAAAATCCAAGAGGAGGAATAGAATACTTAAAATCTCTAAAATAATAAAACAAAACTATTTTCCAGCAAAAAATTCAAACAAACAGCTACTAAAAGAGAACAAAAATCTAACAAACAAAATTCTATAAAATTTCTTATAGCGACATAAAGTGAAAGGAGTTAAAAGTCCGGTATGGCAAAATGTTGAAAACCAAAAACCCAATTTGTTAATTTTCCAACTCCGTAACATAAGAAATATTTGAACTTATGAAAAAAAAAGTTGCACCCAAAAAAATAATACTCACATAAAGTAAAATAAACATAATTGAATTAATATTTTAAATTAAAAAAGCAAATTAACTTCATGTGAAACACGAAACATAAAATCAAATTCAAATTGTTGATTAAATATCAGGGATCGAAAATAATCGTTATTTTGATTTTTCGGATAAAAAAATTTTTTTTGTAAACCAAATTACAATAGAACCGTTTCGGTGTCTGCTAAATATTGAAAATCTAAAAAATATTGAAATATCGTAAGGTAAAATGATTTAACCAAAAAAAACGCATATGAAATTTAAAAAAAGGACTATAGTAATTTTAATTAAAGCAACAACTTGATTGTAGGTAAAAGCCGAAGTATAAAATATCAATATTTGGCAAAAAATTTGAGAAATTTATTTCTATGAATGCTAAAAATAACTTGAATCCGCATTTTTAAAGCAAAATCAAGCTTAATTAATAAGGAAATAATTATTTTAAAAAAACAGTAAATATTTACGATAATTTGAACGAAAAAACAGAGTTGAAAAAGTCACCACAATATTAAATGACTGTTACTAAAAGTCGGACTATAATTACTTGGACCGAACGCTGGAAAAATCAAAAAATAAGAAAATGAAAATTCAAACAAACAAAAACAAAAAAATAACATTATACGACAAAATCAACTTCTTTTCTCGGGATTGGACTAAATAATTTTTTAAGGATGGAGTCCTAAGTAAAAAAGTTTTTTCTCCATCTTTCGAAGTCGAGATATAAATAGGTCTTCGAATTTCGAGATTTCACCTTTGCTAAATCAATATTTTTGATTACTCTTTGCAAAAGAAGTAAAAATGATAAAATTAAAGACGTTATATTTAAAAAAAATGTATTCTATGAAGATATCTCCGTATAATCTCCTATTAGATAATTTAACTCTAAACTTCACTTTCTCAATCCACATAAAATAGAGAAATAGTTATTCTCCCAAAAAAAAACGAAAGAAAAATGAAAGCTGCAAAAAAACATAGCGATTTCATCGCTAGAAAGTGAACGCTAAATTTGCGTAAAATTGGTATTTGTAGCACGCAATGCGGGGCACAATTTAATTTCAAATGCGTTTGCTTCAATTATTGCAGTAATATTTCGCTGACTTTGGCATAAGTTCAAAACAAAAATAAAACATATTCCCGCTTATCACAAAACCCATTGCCAACTGACCCAGATCTGTGATTGCAATTTAGACCACGAACAGCAGCAGCAGCAGCAGCAGCAGCAGCAGCGCAGCACAAATGCAGAAAAGCCAAATGTAAATTCGAAAATAAAACGGTACACGCAAACACGCTCCCAATACAAAAGCGCCGAACGTTTGCAAAAAGCGTTTTTTTTTTTGTTTTTATTATAAAATAATTACTGACTAGTTTCTGCACTATTACACACACATACACATACAAAACAATAATTATTTATTGCAGCAACGAAAATAGCAATAAAAAAAGCAAATAACTTTTGTCATTTCGAAACATCGAAAAATAGTAAATAAACGTTTAGCTAAGCTGCAACAGAAAAATTGGAACAAAACGCTAAATATGTACATACATTTGTATGTTTCCATGGATGTGTGTAGTTAGTAGTTCAAATACTTTGGACACGTATACGCCATGGCACACAGCTGTCTGATAAGGCAAACTCAAATGCGCTATTTAAATTTTAAACACAAACCATGAGTAACTTAAAACAATTATTTGACTTGGAATTTCCAGCGCTTGGTCAACAATTCCGCAAAAAAAAAATATGTCCATACGTATTTACATTTGTACTTACGTGTATGCAGTATGTGAGTATGTACGCAGGTAGAGTCAACAATTTTTGTAAAACTTTACACTGCTACCTTTTCTTTAGTTACCTACGTAGATACAGCCACACAACGCAAGATAAACGCCGATGGTACATAAATACAACTCTACTTACGTGCAATAAAACAATGCATGCAAACATAATGTACGTATGTACATAAGTTTGTACTCATTTACTTGATAATATCTGTTAATACTTATACAGAGTTAAAATAAAACCACAATTTCTCGCTTTCATTCCCAGCATTCAAAGTGAACGTTAAATTTGTCGTATTTTTCGTTGCGTGTCTGGAGTTTTTAATGAAATGTGGAATGTTTTCTCAATTTTAAATTGGGAGCTGTGAAAATATACATATCTGTCAAAACTTTGATGCCGCAAGACCAGTGTAAATTTTATATGGCAGTGTTTCAAATTGATGACTTCTTGACACTTTCCCTTTCTCAATATGACAGTGAACTAAAAATAAAAGACATTCAATATAATTTACAAACTTTTGTATAATAGATAGGTATATACGGATCGAAACTGTTGAGCTGTAGAATTTAGTTGAAGTAGAAATGAAAAATTAAACTTTAGTATTTATTTATTATTACTATTGAATTAAGTCATCGTGAATTTTCTTTTTAAGAGCGGCCAGAGCACGTAGTGAAAATTAATTAATGAAGAACTAACAAAAGTAATTTCCGGAACGTTTCCAAAATTGTGAGAAATAATAGAAGATATATTCGATACGTCGTTCAATTAAATTTATACAGCTAAAATTTTTAGGCGCTTGGGATTATGCTAAAGTTAACGCGACCACTTATCTTAGTATTAAGAATAATTGCGTTCTCGAAATGATGCCATATTGATACAGCATACATATTTGCTATACACATTTGCAATGAAGATTCACTTACCGTTTTTATTTAATTATTTATTCAGTCAAACAAATATACGAACAAATTTAACTTTATTCTAAATAACATTATTTCACACTACTTCTACATTTTTGTTTTTCTTATTTTTTCATTTAATAGTTTGATAAAATGTATCCTATGTTAGGCCCGAGATTACTGTTTACTCATCAGTTAAAGTCCCAAGAAAATCCTTGGCTTTTTAGATTAGCAAGTTGAAACATCAAAATAGACAGAGAAAAATGCTGTCCATTGCATTCGCTGTATCACAGTGTTATTCTGTGTTTTAATAATGATAGGAATGTATAAGTAGTTACTCAATCCACTTTAACGTATACCTTGGCCAATTGAATTTTCTTTTATGGACTATGGAAGCGTTCCCAAAATGATAAATTATTTTGGGAACGCTATTTAGGATTGAATAAAATTTAAAAAAATACGCACTTAACTAAAGCGCTTAAATTTATCTTTGCCTCCCAACTATATTAATCAGAAAATAAGATAAGACTTTCAATTTACCGCAATTCTAGCAAAAATGGACTGCTTTCCAACTGAAATTTTTCAGCTACATAATTCTGAACCATACATACATTAAAATAATATTAAAAATTGTGTAATTATTTTTATTTTCGCAATACTTTTAAGGTGTCATTTATTAATACACTACCTTATATCTGAGAAATTCACGCCACGTTTTTATACAAATATACAATAGAAATTTTAGTTCCCACTTTCCTCTATTTGTACGCTACCCCTACCTACCTTAAACACTTCCAGACAGATTTTGTTTGAAACTTCCACTTGTATGGGAAGAACCGCGCGCCCTTTTCCAATAAATCCGACTTCTTCATATCAAATTCCGGCACTCTTAGCGAGTAAAGTGACGAGACATTACGACGCTATTGAGCCGAAAGAGTCGTGTAATTATCAGCCCAGTACATAAAATAAGTTTAGAACGACTGTCTCGCTCGGCCGATGACTCGATCGCCTACTCGTGAACCTGTTTATGCGAAACGAGCACTCGGCCGAGTTAATGCTTCGCCACTCTACTCGTTAGGTGTGATCAAGGGATGTGGGTAGCAGTTAGACCTATTCTGCTCTACAGGGTGGCGGTCCGGCACCCAGTACTAGAAAAAACAAGCAATAGCTTCTGCCTTAAGTGAGGTACAAAGAACTAGTCAAGCCCTGCGCACAACGCAAATAGAAGCTATGAAAATGATGCAAATATCCAACTCATAGATATTATGTAACATGTCATAAAACTACGGATGCCACCCTGCTGGAGGGCAGCAATAAATAGATACACGATTATAATAGAAAAGTTAAGTCTTCCAGTTATCATTTTTTGTTTTATTTTAATTTTTCTTTTGACTACTGCGTAAAGACCTGTAGCTGTAACAGCAAGTATTTGGACAATCAATTCAAAAAGGCAATCGTAGGCAGGTGGGTTCCCGGACCAAATAATTATCTTCGGTTCTACATGAACGGTTGAAAACTTGAGAACAATTGGGGTGGTCGACGATTGATGTGCCTTCCAAGCCAAACTTCTTGCAATAAAAGAGGATATAGAATGCATACTATTGAAAGAATATAAGTACATATCTACAATATCTTCATCTACGCAGATAGCTAGACAGCTGTGAAGCACTTGATTTTGTCGCAACCACCACCAAGATTCTTCTTGACTGTCACATCTTCCTCAACGAGATAGCTGTGTAGGCAACCCAGGCGAGCTTGCAATGAAGGGCACTTTCGTCATCTTGGAAGAGTTTCGGCATGCCACTCGCTACATGTAGGCCGAATATATGTGTGACTTTCCTTAAGGAAGCGGGATGAAAACTTCTTGATACAATGATAAATAGAAGAGAGCTATCCTTGGCCATAAGCTGGGTTCAAATAGGAGGAGACGGGGATTCACGTGGTATTACAACAGACCCATTTACATACCTAGGTGTGCCGGGTAAGCAATCTGGCAACCACTTCAACCTACCCTAACCTAAGCTAACTAAAATATTCTTTGTATATTTTAATATCTCAAGAAACCCTGGAACCTATGTAAGAGTTATCAAACATTGTTCATATCCTTTTTTGTCGTTACACCAGTAGGATATTAAAAATTGCGGAATCTACTGCTAATGTGGGTAGAAACCCGTCTGTACCAAAGCTAAAATTATGATCCGACTGTATGTTCTTTTAGAGTGGCGACACGTTCTTTTCGTAGTAATTGGGAATGTATTTCATACCCTGTGATAACTGCTGTAAACCGGAGATAAAATGCCCCAGACCGGCGCAAGCTAAACGGAGAGCCAACCGCTTCGTAGTTTTTGGGGACGAGCTTGGCTATCTGAAGTCAATAGTGATTAAAAAACCCCTCAAAATAACTGCGGTGTACAAAAATTAATATTAAACGCTGTTTTGTAACGGCATTTAATCAAATCCGAAATAAATTAGATGTTTTTCTGTCATTTAATTTAAAAAAATGCTAAACGGTTTCTCCACCACCACTTCTTAAATAGGTATTCCATTAGCATCACTGCATCTGGAAATTTGAGGTTATTCTTTAAACAAAAAGAACATTGAATTCCTGTGGAATTTCTACTAAATATTCAAAGCAAAATGATGGAATGCCACCCAAATAATTTGCTAATTTTACTTTTGGCAAATAATAGTTTTATCAATGAGATTTATTTTTTACAAATTCCAACACTAGTACTTCAAAAATTCGTTATTGCAGATACGAGTATGCAGCGCCAAGTTTAGAAAATCCAAAATCATGCGTTTTTTGTGCGTCCAATGAAACTCAAGTTAGAGTATAATATGTACATAAATATCTACTAAATGCAGCGCATCTAGCGGGTGAAATTTTAGTTTTATGAACAATAAGATTTGTAATTTGAATGCGAAAGGTTTTCGTTTCCTAAAGATTATTGACCTTGTCTACGGATTGTTTAACTCGAAAACGGCATTCCGTAGTCAAAGTGCGTTTTATGCGAATCATAAATGTGGAGACTTTCAAAAAAGACATTCAAAATTAAACAAAAAAAAAACAAAGAAAAAGAAATGTGTGAGTTGAATGCTACAAAACTTACTATAATAGTATAAATATTTTTTACACAGTGCGAGTGTTTCTGCACTCACAGAATGGTCATGCAAATGAAATGAGAGCGGCATGCAGATCTGCAGATAAATGCAAACATATTGTATGCGTGTCGGTCATATCAATATATGTATAAATATTTGTGCGTTGGTAAATATCTACATACATACATACATACATATATAGTATATTTAAATACAAATACAAAGTAGTTAAAATCACATTTTCATCGCCACCGATTTCTCCCACTCTCTCAACGCAGTTTATTCACTCACTTGCTGTTATCGCGAATAAAATTTACTTTTTTTTTATTTTCTGTTTATATTTGCGTTTGTGACATGCTCGGTATTTTGTTTTTTTCTTTTGTAGTTACAGTTGTTATGCTCACTCTATTCGTGAGTTTCGTTTTATGCATTGCTCCGCTTTAAGTTGCAGCATACGACGTGGTGATCTTTCACGCATGCGCCCATGTCACTTTTGCTACGTTGCGTGTTGAAAATAGATAAGCAAAGAAAATAAATAGATAATAATAAAAACAAATAAAAATTTACGTACATAAATAAAAGAGAACACAAAATAGTAGTAGCATAGTAATGGCAGTAATTTTTATTGCATTGTTAACGCTATAAAATTACTGGTGGAATACTCGGAGTTACAAACACGCATTTCGATATAAGTACTTACATTAGGGTAGTCTAGAAAAAATTTGAGTCCGAATTTTAATCTGCCACACCCTAGTGCACCTAGTATTGTTCTATACCAACTTTTTTTGTTTGATTTTTTTTTTTTATCAAAAAATGTTTCAGGGTCACTCAGAGCTCAAAGAGCTCAAAGTTTTCCGTATATTTTATAAGGTGGAAAAACAATTTTTCTTAGAAATAGTATATACTCCTTGCAAATCAAATTTTTTTTAATCGACATAATTTATTTTTCTTCAGTGGCATTGAAAAATTATTGAAAGAAAAATTTAGTATTGTTCCTTGAAGCCTTTTGAATAAAAACAAATTCTGCCTATTGAAAATATATAAATTTTCAAAGATTCCAAATCATTTATACCCAAAAATGTTTTCCTCTATATAAAAACACGAGAAACTTTGAGCGACCTCTAAATATTTTTGATTTACAAAACAATATAGCGATTTTGTTTTTCAATATAAAACAATCATAGTGTAGAAGCATTAAAATCGCTATCCCACTTTATGCCCACGCATTTTGGAACCATCCAAAGTCATATTCAGTAAAGAGTTAAGACATATGATATAAAATTTCGCGGGAAATATTATTCTAGAACATTTTAATTCATTAGCTTTCACCTCAATGTGCCGTTTTTTACCCCTGCTTTAAGATACCACTCAAAAAACAAATCTCCAAGTCGATAGAGGGGAAAAATGTTCCAAAGAATTTTTCATCCGAAAATTTCACTACGAGCCTTCTCAAACAAAATCTGCGTGTGACCAATAATAATAATAATATAATCGTTATTCGTGGATTCGATCAAAATTAACCTTTTTTGATCGTAATTTCATGATTTTTTAGATCAAGTTTGATGATTATTCTAATAATTTTATCGCCTCAATCAAGTTGGATTATTACTTTATGATTTTTATTTTTTCGATCAGGTTTGATCGTTATTTTTTGATTATTTTGTTTCGATCGATAATAATCGTTGTTCTTGAATTTTTATTTTTTCAGACAAGTCTGAACGTTATTTTTGAATTCTTATTTTTTCGATCAAGTTGGATCGTTATTTGGTAGTTTTTATTGTTTCGATGGAGTTTTACCGTTATTTTGTGATTTTTATCTCTTCGATCAAAAATAATCGCTATTTTAAGATTTTTATATTTTCAATCAAGTTTGATCTTTATTTTGTGATTTTTATTTTTTCGATCAAGTTTGATCTTTATCTTGTGATTTTTATTTTTCCGATCAAGTTTGATCGTTATTTTGTTATTTTTATTTTTTTCGATAAAAAATAATCGTTATTTTTCTATTTACAATTTTTAAGTCATAATAAACGCCAAAATATTTGACGCCGATGCCAGTGATATGTTTTATGATTGAAAAGAATAGCAAAAAATATTAATCAAATATGATTGGAAAAATTTAAGGAGTAATGCATAAATAAATGTTGCATATTTTAAGGGGTCATATTGGTTTCTTTTGAATTTCTATTGACTTATGCGTTGTTTGTAGAAAGACATTGTCTGAGAAGAACCCTAATAAAATTTCCGGGGGAATAGTTTTCTAGAACACTTTACCCCTTTCACGACTCTCCAAATTTGTATTTTAAAATGTTCCACGTAAATATGGCCCAAAAAAAAATTGCTATGTTTTTATTTTGGCTTTGGAAATTTCATTATCCTTTCGCAGGTGGCATAAGGGCGCTATCACTGTCGAACTAGTACGACTACCTTCAATAAAAAACAGTTCATAAACTAAAATATTTATTTACTGGCATAACTTTTCGTCACATATTTGTATTTCTATATGTTTAGCAAGAAGTTCAAGCAATTAAAATTTCAATAATTGGAAGCACTTATGTAGATATACATACAGACTTATATAAATATTCATTGAAGTGTTTTACGTTGAAAACATGTGTTTTAAAAAGAAAAACAACTCTCGCAACAACTACGGCAAATTGAAAAACAATACAAGACTTGCCAACAATAAAAGAAAAATGTTTGTCTATACCCGCAACAAGTTCGAAAACTTAAAGCGATGCCAGTAATCACCGGCAATTAATGCTGACCACCTTAAAAAAAAAAATTACCGAACAATAAAGAAAACTACCTACAACCTACAAAGCCATAGCAACGTCAACAACGAAAAATAAACGAAAACAACTTATTTTAAACATGTTTTGTATTTCGGACATCAATAAGGGCGGATGTTGTACGCCGTTGACTGCGACATTTTGTTGAATATACCCACATAGGTTGGTATATAGTATTACATGTAGGACTCCAAATGATTTGTATACATACTGTTTTGCCCAACTGGCCTGCATAATTTGTGCAAATCGCCATTGGCCACAATGTAAACAAACTGGCATAATGTTGTGGCATGCAACACACAGGCAAGGCACAAGTGGCCACTTAACGCGTCTTATCGCGCGTACAAATCGCAACTGTAACAAACAGCAGGAAGAAAGGTGTAGCCAAAAAACAAAAAAGTAAAAACACATTTACATCTACATGTAGTACTAAGTAGGTATTGCCGTGAATTGCAGTGGTGAAAAACGAAGCGAAATGCCTTGCGCCCAGGCTGCATTAATTGCGGGGTGTTGCAATTTCGTTGAGTGCTGCGGGCTATTTTGGCCCATCTGCAAGTAGATATGTACAAACATACATACAGACGTATGTACATATATGATTATAATTAAATATTTAGCAATGTGCATTATTCCTTGCATTTGTTTTAAAGCTATGGTGATGTTTAAGCTTGTAGAACGATAAGAAATTGGAGCTTGCGCAAATTGTTATGGGCGTTTCAGACCTGCTACTTTTTTTTTTAATTTTTTTGTTGCTTGGCATCCGGCTAAATAAGGCAGTGAAAGTTTTAGAATTTTTTGACGCAATCCTGATTATTTTCTTCTTTTTTTTTTTTGAACGCGCACTTCAAATATTTATAATTTCTTATAAAATCTTGTACATATGTATGTATATAAAACTCTCGGCAACTCCAACAAAACGGTTCGACCGTTTTACGAACATTTGTATGTACATATATTTGGTAGGTATGATAATAGTTCGTATAGCATATTTTATGCTTGCAAGAGGGCTGCCACCTGTTTGAAAAGTCGATTATAATTTAAATACACACAAGTTAAATGAACTATTAAAATATGGCTGTCAAAACGGTTCGGCTCGGCGAGGAGAAGATGCATACCCATATTTTGTAGAGGGGTGCCACCTATTTGAAAAGTCGAATTAAATTAAAATATCTACAAGTTATATGTAATATTAAACTATGGGTATCAAATGGTTCGTCCCGTTAATAAGGTGGATAGCAAACTTTATGAGGGTTTCCACCTGCTTGAAAAGTCGTATTTAATTAAATTATAATTGCAATACACCAAATTATTTGATTCGCTAGGAGAAAGTTTACAGGTATATTTTGTAGAGGGTTGCCACCTTCTTTAAAAGTCAAATTCAATTAAATTGTGCAAAGACTATTAGTCTCGGCGAGGAAATGGTGTATATCTCTATTTTTTATACGGTTGCCACCTAATACAACATCTCCCAGGTTTTTCTAGTTTATTTGTAAAAATCTTATTTTAAAAAATCTATGAAACAATTGTTAGTATTCCAATACATTTTGTTATCTTACCAAACGCCATATTAAAAAATGTGCCATTTTGTTGCCCCCAAAAATCAATCATTCATTGTTTATTTATTTTTAAATAATTACCTTGCATTACTTAAAACCTTTATATGGCCATTACTTGTGGTCTAAAGATTATAAAATAAAAATTAATCAATGGATTTTAGAAAAACAAAAACACTTTAGAAAACTCCGAAACTACCTTGCCAAGCTGTACCATATTTGAGTCACACTTTGTATTCCAACTCTGTAAGCAAATTTCAAAAATCAAATAAAAACCTCATTTATGTAACGATAATTTCCAGAAAACCTACATTTATTATATTCTACTAAATCATGCAGCAAATTCGCTCCATTCGTGATGCAAAGAGTTCTACTAGGAAGCGATTTACATAAAAATCCAAATGAAAACATAGGTTCTTCTTTAATTGTTTTAATTTAATTTTTATTGTTACAAGATTCTTGATTAATTCAGAAAACCAATATTTTCCTTACTAGCAAAGATCAACCTTTGTGATTATTTTAAAAACCATTTGCTACATCTTTCTTTCTCTACGCATTCTAAGCAAAAAATATTTACTGTTTAATCAGTTAATTGAATCAGCAATCCTCAAATATAATCAAATAAATATTTGTGTACATATACTAAGTCTGAAACATGCCGCTTACGAAAGAAGAAACTATTCTTAATACTTGTTTGTGAATACTCACGCAATAAACCGAAATTACCGTAATTTCAATATATTAGCTCGGCAGTTGCCTAGTGCCAATAGAGCTCAAAATTACGCTTATCTACGAGTATATAAAAGTTGATGAAGAAAAGAAAATGTTAAGGAAAGAAATAAAAGAATTTCACAGAATTGAGCAACAGTATAGCATAGCTCGAAGAATTTTTTCAAAACTACCAGGCTTTTACATATTACATACTTTATTGCGCAACTCTGCAGCTCATGATACTAATCAGGCCTGTTCTGCATTCGGATTTCGATCAAATTTTTCGCAATCGATATGGGTTGGTGTTCTTGATTTCAATTCCGCCAAAATTTGATCGTTTTACCTTTGACTGGTCGGAATGAAAAGTAATTGACAAATTAAACCCAAATATATACATATATGTATTTATTGCTCTAGCCATTCAATATTCAATTAGTTTGATAAATCTGTATCAAAAAAAATTCTATTTAAAAAATACTAGGATAAACACTGTGAGAACGATCGAAATGAAACTGGCCTGCTCTTAATTCCGATTCTGCGCATGCGCAGTATTCACCAAAAAGTTCCATATTGGCATACATCACAAATAATAATCGAACTTAGACTTTTGTTATTATATATGTAAATATTATTTTCTGGCTTATATTTCTGAAATGTTGTGTAATTTTATTGAGTTCGAGTTCAGCTTTTATTGGGGAATAATATGAGAAAGTAAAGAGTGGTGTGGTAGAAATGAAAGCACCGCTATTTCGGAGATCACCACATCTGCTCATCAGACTTCTTTTTTACCAAGGTTTGAACCATGGTACACGGAGTTTCTAGGTTCTACGCCAGCATTCAAACACTGGGCATCTGAAAGTGTTCATTGCATTTATTTAATTTTCGTTTTATATTCTTTCGAACCTTAGTAAATGTTTGAAAAATATTTTTATATATGTATGTCCATTGGTGATGTTGAGTTAATGCGATTTTTCGGAAATATTTTATTTGAATCACAGTTTTTGTACAAAATGTGCGACGGGTGGCAACCCTCACTGAGACTAGCTGATTCTAGTTGTAAACAAACTTTATTAATTAATTCGAAGCAAAACCCAGAAAATTAAAAAGATTTTACAATATAAATTTCTTGATAGTGCAAACTTCCTTGGAGTTCAGTTTTTGTTATATAGCCACGTATAATCTCACCTAATGAGTTTTGTTATTTTGAGCGCGTAATAACATGATTTCTGGTCTCGAAGATAACCGCATTTGAAAGGACTAGGCTTACGCTTTAAGACGCTGGCAGTAGTTTTACAATAAAACTTAAAACCGTTATGCTACATAACCTCAAATATAGGCAAAATCCACGATTTTCGCACTTTTAGCTTAGGATATTAATTCTGAGACCAGATTCGTGTTTAGCGCACCGAAAACCTTCGGAAAGGTATGCGCTGATTTCTGATCTTGGAGTTTGTTAGAATTTAGTCGGTCTGTGCAATTTATAACAGTTTATCGACTCGGAATGAAAATGATTCGAAACTATCCTAAATGTATTCGAATTCACTTAGTATCAAGACCTCCACCAAAACGAGTCAGAATAGCATCAATTTTACTTTTCAAACCGACTCAAAATGCCGAACAGGTCTGCAAATACACTCAAAATAAACAAATATGGATGTTTGTATTTATGTATTTCATTATCGCAGCTGCAAGCTAAGTAGAATTTCGCTTGTGAACTTGTTGCTCTCGTGAGTATCAGTTTTTTTTTTTTTTGGTGCACAAGAACTGCACTTCCTCTTGTGTCTCCAGTCAATAGCTCCGTCGTTGACTGTTTTTCTATTGCCTAAAAAAAATTGTACGAAACATGCACACATATGTATACACATAAATAACATTTTCTGACAGTGAAATAATTTTATATACCTACACTGCGGCAATTTTTAATTACTTTAAGCCCCGTTCTATGCAATATACTTTGGTTTGTTTCGTAATTATGGCCACCATAATAAACTAATAACTTTTTGCTACTATATATAAGAAGATATCTGCCTACATAGATTTATACGATTATCTGTAAGTAAATCAGAAGTAACAAATAATGTCTAAGACGTGTACAACTGCAATGTTTTTGAATAAAAGAACTAAACGCGTTCCTTTTCGAAAGCTTATGAAAATTTAATTGTAAGCTCAACAGCATAAATTATATTTTTTAAAACTATATACACAGTTATATTAGACTTAACCAAGTCAAGTGAACGGAAAACAGCATTTACCCTCAGCTTAGTTCTTGTCTGGCATTCGCGCATTTTGTTTGGTTTGAATGCTTGACGAATTTGTTACTCAATTGCCCAGCAATTAAAATATTAGTAAATTGAATATTTTTCCACAAATATTTAAACTCTTTGTACTTTTAGTATGATTCTGTGGTAATTTTATTTGGTGTATTTGTAGAACTTGTATGCAAATTATTCGCAATTTTTTATAGATATTATTGCGGAAAGTAGAGTTGAAAGTACTAAAATAACGGTAGAATGGGGAAAAGTGAATGTCTCATCAAACGTTTATTATTATTAGAGAACAAGCGAACTTTGACTTCGGCCATCTTCGGCCACCAAAATTCGGTTCAGGCTCGGTTCGGCTTCGCCAAAGAAAATTCCAATTTTCGACGAACATTTGTCAATTGAAATTAAATAAAGTTTTACTTGTTATATGTTTCTCTTTGAAAAAATTTAAATAAGCCTTTCGGATTTACATGATAGCGATAAGATTTGCAGTAATAATACTGCAAGAAAATATTCATTATGTAAAGAATTTGACACTCTTCTCAATGAACATCTGTTGCCAAGAAATTGCAACATTTCATTGAATAATTTTTCATATATTTTTCTATTGGGAAAAATTACTTTACAATATCTCTCTGCTCCTCTATGGAGTGCGTCTAGTGAGCACTTATTCAGTGCTACAGGTCAGCTATATACCGATATACGGAAACAGTTCCAAGGTGAAAACTTCGATAAGCTATTATTTTTACAATACAATGTAAACTTAAAAATCTAGAATTTTCGAAAATGCATTTATTTATTATTTTAGATCTTGAAAATGTCCGAATCAACACCTAAAAATCGTTCATTCTATGAATAATTTTCATTTAATGCTTAGTTTTGCAATTATTTAGCTCCAAAAAACATGGACTTTAATTTAAACTTCATTTAAAATTTTTTAGCATTCGCCGAAATATTTTTTTAGCATAAATTCGAAAAAGTATGGGATCGTTGACAAAATCCTTATTCATGCTAGTAGCAAGTTAGAATAAAAATGACAGGCCGATCAATCTCAATCTATCTCTTCTTTCTCTCAATCATATATACCTGATTTTGATCGATAGTTTCTTTTAAGTAAAACTTCCTTAGCGGCATGCGAGAGTTGTTTCGACGTCTCGTCACGAAGTCGCGTCACGACACTTTTGTGATATAAAACAAACATATTTATGTGCTTATACATATATTTAAATGAGCTAGTTATTTTGGGATCATTTTGGAACTATTTCAAAACTATTTCGAGACTTTTTCAAATTTAATAGGGACTAATTATTTCGGCTCCACTTCGGAAATATTACGGGTCCATTTCAGGATAATTTCGGGACTAGTTCAGGACCACTTTCGTAACAATTTCGGGTTCATTTCAGGACAATTTTACGGCTTTCTCGGGATCAGTGGGTGACGGTTTCGGGACTAGCAATGGTAGTGTTCGGTAACTAAACACACTTCTAAAGCGAAAGCTACATCGCTATTCATTTTTTTTTTTGTGGATAATGTGACAGGATGCAGAAATAGTGAATTATCGGTCTCATACGAAATATCGCTAGCAAATTTTCATTTCAACCGTGGTATAGAGTCATTATAAGTTAAATGGGGTCGTTCTTCTTTATTGAGCGTTGGATTTTTTATGTTATTATTGTCAACAATTATGACAATATTTCCAAATAACCACTGTGAGTGTGAGTGCATTACTTTTAGTCGATCCAATTGTCGCTTGCATTTCGGAAAGTTTCTTACAATAAAAGCGACAAAGTTTGCAAATTTATGCGTATTCCTCTTTCTTTGCATTAATTAAAAATAGTTCTCTCAATTTTAGTAAAAGTATCTACACCAAATAGTTATCAGCTCCGAATGCAGAAATTTGAGCGACACTGAAAATAAAAAATTTTGTATAAATGAGCAAAACTGTTATAAGATCAATAAAACCTGATTATTAGTAAACATTTATTTATTATTGCTAGTGCTACTCCATGGAATACAAATATATGTAGGTGCATTCGATTCGCCACTTCTCTGCGCGCGTTCGAAGAAATGTGTGTGTACAAGCAACAACAAAAACGATGCCTAGCTAGATTCAGCGATCGCGAGTACGTTGATACCCCATTAAACTGGTCGAAATCGTTACATTTAATGCTGCAGATATTAGACCAGTTTTCAGCTGCGCATAAACGACGATCATGGGCACGGGCATACTTGCACTTATCTGATTTTATGCTTTTTAATTACTCAACTGTTCACAAGACTTCAAAATTTAGTAATAGTTTTGTACCAGTTCTGGCAAAATAATAATTGATCATTCAAATGACTTTGAAAGCGCACTGAAAGCACAGGGCTGCAATTTGAAATCGGTTCTCTATTAATTTTCTTAGTTAACATATTACATTACATTACTAAAATTTTTTTTTTTTTATTTATGCCAAAAAATATCCAATTTCTGCCAGTGTGTATGTGTTGAATTTGATTAGTCGTTGCATATACTTATAATACTGCAATTATAGTAAGAATATTTTCCGGCTAATAGTGGTCGAAGTGGATATAAAAATTTATAGCTCGTAGTATAAACAGAATTGGTAAGGGTTTCTTTCCAATTATTTTTTTGTATATACATAGATACTAGGAAACTAAATAATTAAAAAAATAAAAATTTGCTGCAAAATTAAAAAATATTTTTAAAAAAAGTTGAACGTGTATTCTATATCAAGATTCTTAATGGATTATTAAAAAAAGAATAGATTTTCATTCATCATTCAAAATCATAAACAAAAAATGATTAGAATGACTGATTGATAACACAATACGACTAGCATGAAGAAAGACTTATTGAATGTAGTTTTAGTAGGTACATCGAGAGGGGCTTTACTACGCAGTTGGCTACTCAGCCCAAAGTAGATTCTCCGTTGAATTTCAGGGCTGACGTTTTTGTTAGTTGTTAGTGTTAATGCTGGTTCCACGATAAAGAAGTCCTCGAGTTTTTCAAAATTGCAATTGTACTTCGTTTAACCCTCGTTTACATCTAATCCAATTCGCTTCGCTTCTTTGTCCAGTTCGAAAAGGGCAGAACTAGCGGTGATGTCATCAGCTTGTGCCAGCAGTTGTATGGGTTGAATTTTATTAGTCGTTGCATATATAATACTGCAATTATAGTAAGAATATTTTCCATCTAATAGTGGTCGAAGTGGATATAAAAATTTATAGCTCGTAGTATAAACAGAATTGATGTTCCTCGACACGTCGTTTTTAAAAGTCGACACAACAGTGTCGTCAATCGTGTCGTCAATGTCGCCTATGTCGCCAATGTCGCCTATGTCGACAATTGTGTCGCCAATGTCGTCAATAAGAATCAGCTGTTCTTTAATTCACGTTTTGCAGTAAGCTGTCATCACATTCTTACAAATTAAATTTATTAAATCAATTCTTAAGAAAAAAACTTAAAAAATAAACAAACAAAACAAAACAAATTTATTAAATAAAAGATAATTAAATAAAAGATATGGTTGGGCGCACGAAGAATAAAGCTTACTCAGAATTGAACTATGATTTAGTGAAAATAAATGGCAAACATGCCGCATTTTGCAATGTGTGCAAAAAACATTTATTAAACACAGCAGAAGCTCGTCTAAGACAACACAGGTAATGTGATCTAAAATTTGTTCATTTACACCATTTCTTACATTTTTTTTTCAAGAAATGTTTGCAAAATGATAAACGAACCAAAAGATGCAAATGCAAATAATCCAGAAAATGAGAGTGAGGTTTCTGTGATCTACATCGTGGAAGATAACTCAAATAATGAGGTTCAGCTTTTGGATGCCGCAGAAACATTTGATATAAGTGTAAGCTTTGAATTAAAATACATTAATTGAAACAATTTGCAACATTGACTGATTTTTCTCTAGATGGAAAACAGCTCCAATGTTCTAGAAAATGCTCGATCCCCAGTTTCTTCTAATTTCAAAAATAAACAAGCAATATCATGTTCATCAACATCGTTGAATTCAAACAATGAATTTGTTTCCAGACCAGCCTCTGCAGCATCGCTTTACTTCAGCAATAATAAACATAACCTAAATAGCAACGTTAATCATTTCAGTTCAGGCTCATTGTCTACTACAAGCTCCGTCACAGCATTGTCTTCCAACGACGACCAATCATTTTTCGCATCAAGTAAAAACAGGAAACGACCAGTTTCAAAAAAAATTCCTGCTCTATTACTGCATTTGCTGACAAATTGCCTGAAAAAGAAGAAGCTGAAATTCATCAATCTCTGGCTGAGTTTTTCTACGGATGTAATATTCCACTTTGTGTAGTAGAATCAATATATTTTAAAAACCTAATTAAAAAATTAAGACCAGCGTATGCTGACAAAATTCCCGGCCGGAAAGCGTTATCAACTTCATTATTGGACACTTCATATGAAAAGTGCTTAGCTTCTGCCAAAGAAACTATGGGTTCCGAAGCTGTTTTATTAATTGATGGATGGAAAAATTCTTCATCTAATTGTAAGACAGTGGTTTCGATGTTGCATAACGCAAATGGAGAGAAAGGATTCTTAGAAGCCTGGGATGTGACTTGTGAAAGTGAAACTGCAGAAAAACTTGCCGAGATTGTGTCGGAATCTGTTAAGTTGGCTGAAACAATGTATTCAACACATGTCTATGCGGTCGTCTCCGATAATGCAAGCGCAATGAAGAAGATGGGACAACTTACGAGTCATTTGGTTTGGAAAAGCAATTGTAGTAGTCATACAGGAAACCTTTTAGCTAAAGATATTGTGAACAAAGAGCTTAATCTTAAAGTCACATCGGTTTTAAAAGAATTTAAACATGCAGATTTAGAAAAGCTAATTGTTGAGAAAGGTGGAACGCGAATGAAACTTCCATGTGACACTCGATGGTGTTCATACCGTGACGCATACAAATGTTTACTTTTAAATTCTCAATTTATGAGGCAAGTTGCAGCTGATTCAAAAGTGAGTGCTAAATCTGTGGGACTTCTTTTCGATAAAGAATTTATGACCGAAATTAAAAAATATGTACAAATTCTGGATCCAATTTGCAAATTAATAAATGAATGCCAGTCACAAAAGTGTTCTGCAGCAGATGCAGTGGACACTTGGCTGAGTCTGCAGTTGCCCGCAGAATATTCAACAAAGCTTAAAAACAGACAGAATATGGCTTTAAACAAATACTCGTTAAGTGCATTTTACTTGCACCCTTTTAAGGATAAAGCAAAATTAAACAATGAATATGATGGCATTATTTTTGAATTCCTGTTCCAAAATTTGGATGGAACTGGAATTGAAGAGTGGGACCATTATCGAAACAAAACAGGTTTTTTTAAAACGCTATTTGAAAAAGATATTCAAAAGCCTCTTGTTTTTTGGAACATGGCGGAAATAAAATATCCAACATTAGCAAAGTTCGCAAAAAAATTATTGCAGATTCCGGCCTCTTCTGCTCAACTAGAGCGACTGTTTTCAAGCTGGGCTCATGTTCACTCTTTCAAAAGAAACCGTCTAACTTTTCAGCGGTCAAAAAAACTCCTACATGTTTATTATACCCTGAGAATCAAAGATGTTTCTGAAGAAAATGAAATAGATTGAAAGGTTCTGAAATAAAAATATATACAATAAAATATTGAATTTTTGCATTTTGTCGAATTATTATTATACTGTTTAAACAGTGGATTTTCTATTGTCGACGTGTCGTTTATTTGGTGTCGACAATTATGAATTGACGACATGGAATTAACGACACGTCGACAATAGTGTAGTCGACACCGTGTAGTCTACACGGCACATCACTGTACGCTCTTATAAAATATGCTGTCCGGTCGGTTCAATTCTGCAACTCGAAACTCTCCGAAACCTCGTTGGGCATCAAACGGCTCGTGGAAATCCTTCCGAATTCTGACAAAGCTGGTGATGTTGGTCAACGTCATTTTGCATAGTCGTATTTAAATTAGCTTATTTTATTTTTGCACAGTGTTATTTTAATACACAAAAAAATTAATATTCCAAGAAAGATTCCATTAAAAAATATTTTCCACCTTTACGTACTCCATTCATATTTCACCATCGAATTGCTTCCTTCAATTCTTTACAGGCATAATGGAGTCCATGCTAAATATAACAATTAGCTAAGAATGGAAATTTGAAAATGTTGCACATATGTACGTACAATTAACATAGGGGCTACATACTTGCACATTTACAAATATAGTACAGTAATATTGAATGAGTGTAATGCATAATTACAAAATACCAAAATTGCCAGCAGCCAAGTGGCGGCTAGTGGCGGCATGCAGCAATTGCAAAAGTACAAAAGTTAAAGTCTATTAATCTATAAATACATATAATTGTATGTCTGTATGTATGTATGTTCTGTAATTTACTATGCTTCATAAATCTAAACACTTAAAGCATTTGCCCAACAGCAACGGCTGTATGAGTGTAATAATACAAGACGAATTAGTATCAATGTAAATAATCGGTTAACGGCAAATGGGCTTTTATTGAATTCATGCACAATGACTGCTAGAATTTAATGATTTGAAAATGCCTAGAGTTAAAATATAATACATATGAATAGCACAGCCGCGGGCAATAAGAAAACGACTGATGTCAATTTAATGATTTTGTATTGCTTTCGAAACCATTCAAAATATTTTACTTTAACCACTGATTAATTTTGTATGTTAATGTGTTAATCAATTGAGCGTTTATTTCTTGGGTTTTTGTTGATTCTTCCGCTGATATTACAACGCCGAAACCGGTTTGTCTCCTAACCAAATTTTTCAGCGAACGACGAAAATTCGTTCCAATTAAATTGTTTTCTTTCCCTTTTCTGATTATTCGGAGTAAGTGCCTGATAAGAACCATTGATACTTCGCAACTAATAACAGTTTATTTTAAAATTACTAGAAAACACGGCAGACGTTTTCCCTTTTCATATCTACGCAGAAAACACATTTCGTTACATATAACAAGAGGCAACCCTTTCAAATATGTATGTATGCACCTTGTCCTCGCCGAGGGAAACAGTTTGGCATTCATATTTTAATGTTTTATATTTGTGTATAATTAAATGAAATTTGAATTTTACAAAAGGGGGCAGCCCTCTCGATACTATATCTACGATTTTTTTATTTTTTCAAAAACCTTTAACGCTAGAAACTACAATATTATTTATTTTATTTAGTTTTACAGGCTATCTCAAACCTCTTTACTTTGTCACCAAAATAGTGTCGTTTTAGTCAAATAACCAATTAAAATTAAACTTCTGGCAACCTCTTTCAAAAATATTTTCGTTCAACCTCTTTCGTGTGGCATTAAAATTGCTTTTTTCAGTTAACTTTTTAATTGAATTCTATTCAACTTTTTACACAAATGGCAAACCATAAACATTTTTGAAATAATGCTGCTTTATCTTTAATTATATTTAATATACTTGAATATATTTAATTATTAATTTAGTTTTGCATGCAACATTATTTTCGAAATTACGCTTTCTTATAAAGAAGTAAAATTGATTGAAAATTTCGAACAAATAACTTTTTTTTCATTAAACTTTGAATTTGTGTTTAACCTGATTACTTGAATGATAATCTCCGACATGTAAATGAAGTTCACTCATATCTATTAAAGAAAAATAATTGTTTTAGACTACTAACAAATACAACTGAAGTGAACAAAACAGTTTTACAAGATTCAGGAGTCTTTTAATTGAGCACTGCAAGACACTGCCTATTTGATAGATAGAAGAGAGAGGTTACTTATCTAACAGTGAGCGGCTCGAACACTTGATGTCGTCGCCTTGAGGGTGTAGGCGTGGAGACTCAAAGACAAAGCAATCGTGTGCACAACAAATTTAAGGCTTCGAGCATAACCCCTTCAACAGACAGTCGCTCGGAAGCCCGTACTATTCGACCGTCTAAAACGCGGCTTGGAATCTAGACCTTTCCAACCGCCTAGACAGTGGGGATCGGAAGCGCGTCATTTTATCGTCATACGCATTAGAAAACACAATGGCTCGGAATCTCGTTCATCCAGACCGTCTCGGCAATGCGTTAGAAAGAAAATCGATGTGTATCAAGTTATCCGACATCACAGCGCACATATCCAGTCTCGAAAAAGTATGAAAAATTCGGCTTTTGCACCCAGGTCATATAAATATTTGAACTCATTTTTTGAAAGAAAAAAAGCTTGAAAAAAGGCAGAGGCTAAATAACAAAAATAAATGTTGAATATAGTCTAGAAACTAATGGAAACTAATTATGTACTAATGGTTTTTAGAATTTTTTGTTACTAATCATTAGCCTAGTTGTAACAAATATAAAACAGAGTCAGGGCGTTAAAGGCAGCCGATTTTTTGCATTGAAAGTGAAACAAGTTAAGTAAAAAATACTCGCCTTTAAAAATAACGTAATTTCCCTACAGGGTTATACTTCAAAAATGCAGTTGGTGTTAAAAATACACACAGAACTTTGAAAAATGAATGAAGTCATAAATGAAAGGAAAGTTAAAGCTGAAGCTGAGTGCCTTGTAGGAGGCTAGCGGAAGCAAACAATCAATTAAAACAAAAAACAGACTAGGTTATAAATCAATCAACATTAAGAATGGGGAGCTGTGCAATCGAGTTGAGTGAATTGAAGCCGTTTACAGATTTACTTCTGTTTTTGAAATTATAAAGTATAATATTCGGCTGCGTGTGTGCGTGGGATTGCGCAAGTGTGCGTTTACTTATACACTGACATTGTTTTTACGTCACGCTGCATTTTATTGCGGTTAGTGCGATAGAAAACTCGCCGCTGCTCAGAAACGCAACACAAGTGCGCGTGGTGGCACATTCACCGGACGCAGTGAGTGCGCCGCGTCGATTTCCATATTGCTTGGCTGGAACTGACCATTGTTTCTTTGTTTTTTTGATTAGTTTTCGCTTCATGTTACTTTTCGTTTTTTCTTTTTTGCTGTTTCACTACAAAAACCTACCACACAACAAAGTAGCTATCTACTTTTCCACCAACCTGCCTGGCCTCCCTAACTATTACGCGTTGACAAAAAGCTATAGATTAACCTGTTATACTGGAGTTACTCAGACAGAGGTAGGTTTTTTATTTTTTATAATTTTTTTATTTCTGAGTTTTCACTTTTACTATCACCGAAAACCAGTAAGCAAACACTGGCCAGAAACACCAATTGAGCCACACGAAAACGCGCGCCAAAAGGCCAGCGACATGCTGCTACAACAAGAGACTTAGCCGCGTGCTGCAACTGATTCACCAGGGCAGATGAGCAACAGTTACTGGGAGATTGCAGCGCGTGCAAACCCAAAAAAAAGAGTAACAAAGAGGTGTAAAAAAGCAAACAAGTTCCGAAAAAAACAGTAGCCAAAAATCACTGAAAACTAGAGAAAAAAACAGGTACCAATTTTTTTTTTTGTTTACCGATTAGTTGCGTGGAAAAGTGACCAGTAAACCAGATTGGTGGTAGTGGTGATTCAAAGGCATGAGCCAACGACATGTGCTGGTCTTCATGTGGGTAATGCGGCAGGGTGACCAGGCGGTTGTTGTGGCGCCAGCCTGTCGTTACTGCGTGTCTAAATGGCGCGTAAATTGTGAATTTATAGGCAAAAATACGCCACTACATCCACTCAGAGCTTTTTTTTTAAAGGAGCAGGTGGTTTGAGGAATGGTTGGGGAATCGGCGGCGGCGAAAGCACTTGTGTTGCAATTCGTATGGTGCACAAGTGCAAGACTTGTTACCTGCAGTTTGTTGGTGTTCGTATAGCGCGAAAGAAATGCAAAACTGCAATTTACGACTTGACTATTTCCAATTCATATTTATTGCTATTGCCCCTTTTTTATTGTTTGTTTGTTTTTTCGCCCCGCTCTACCTAACTTTTTGCTACTTTGCAATTTTTTGAACTCAAACAAATGCCAATTGCGCAAAGTTTATGAATAACGCATGGCAGCCGGCAAAGCGGCAATAAAAATTGTAATGTACAAAAGCAATGTTGCATAATTCCTAATTTGCGCTGTTTTGATTGGAACGAATATTATTGATATATTGACTGATAAATGTGTGGAGGGAGATAGAGTGAAAGGATGTATGGAATGTGGTGTAATAAATTGCCTTCAGGCTCTCTGATTATTATTTTTTTACTATGGATATGTATAATTATTTCAAACGACATTTGATCAAGGTCTACCGGGCACACACGCGCATACAATATTTTAAAAGACTAATCGCATTATTAATGTGATATTGCATACTTCTAAATGACGTACCATGATGGTATCGATTTATTTTATTTTTGCCACACCAGAAATTAAAATTTTTTTTTTTTAAGTTGTCTTCCATATAAAATTACAATCAGTGGAGCGACAAAAATTCCAAAGAAAAATAAAATCAAGGCAATTTTGCGCAAATAAAACCCTTGCATGTATTTTGTTGTTGTTTGACGCCGTTGAAATGTAAAAAAAAGGCGCGCACAACCAATTAAAATCCATTACAATAAAATGTAAAATGTAAACAAAGTTTGACAGTTCAGCGGCTGCTTGAAATGAAGAAAAAAAATCGAGTTACCTCTTTGGTGATACTATCTGTCAATGTACTTTGATTAAAATATTAGAATACTAATTGAAAATATTCAAATTTGTCTTTCCCTGCGGTAAAAAATTATCAATTGCTAAAACTGGATGACTTTTTATTAACTATTTTGTTGTGATTTAAAATAAAACCCCATTTTTATCAAATACCCAGAAATAAAATTTTATTAACATCGTTGGCAAGTTAATTAATTAACTAATAATAATAAGTGTAATAATCAAAGGAAAATGAGTTTTTATGAAATATTTGAATAAATAAATACTGTCACTTACTTGATTATGTTAAATGCATTGTTTAGATCGTTAATTTACTTTTAAACAGGCAATACATATGTACTTAGGTAGTTGTGGTAAAAGGTAGCTAGCTTTATTTCGACCAATTTTGGTTAACTACTAATGGGTATAGAAATAGGTAATAATAAAAAAATAATTAGTTTGCCTTTAGTAAAAAGGTAGTTATCAAAAGCTAATTAGTGTCATATAATAGTTAGATTGTACTTTGCTGTCAACTAATGTAGAGGTAACCAGGGCTGACTTTTTTCAGTCATCGCCATACAAAAATAGTAAGCTTTTCTCAAAGAAAATATACGATTAATAATCAGCAGATGAGCTGGCTATAAAGGGGGTCGCAGTACCTTCGGGAAACGTGGCACGAAATACGTTCATTCCTATCTTCATGCAAGTATCGGCTAAGACCGGTTTTCATTAAAAATGCAAAGACCAGATGGCCCACAGAACTTTCCTCACGGATGGTGAAACAAATCTACTCTAAGATAGATGTTAGAAGATCTAGGGCACTAGTAAATATCGGCAGCTACTCCATCAGTTCTTTGATCGATATTATGACTGGGCACTGTCTGAGGGGGTTACACGATACGAGAATGGGTTTCCTATCCAATGATTTTGGTCTTAGATCCCGGCCACCACTTTCCCACGCATGCAAAAACGCGACACTATGTGTACTTCTTTGAAGGCTTAGCTTAGACTTTGGCTCAAATTTAGAAGAAAATAAGAAAGGAGTCTATAAGAGCTTCACTCCACGGTGCCATCACATTGGTCAAAATGTAATCAAATCGTTAAAAATTGTGGTTGGTTTTTTTTGTTTTTTGTTTTGTTTTCGTTGTTCATAATTTTTTTCCCATACAAAAATAAATTTTAGTCTTGCGTTATGTGGAAGAAAAGGTCAGCATCGTCCGCAAAACAGAATAATTAAAAATTCAGAAGAATTTTTAGCATCTTGAAAGTTGCACATTAATTTACTAAAATTAAAAATTGCGTTCTCCAAATAAGTTGAAATTTTTAAAGACCATTTTTTTTAAATTCATTGATTTTGTATAAGTTTTCCAGTAAGTTTGAAACTTCAACTTACATAGTTTTATTAAATATATTTAAAAAAAAATCAAACCCAAATAAGGAAAGAGCAAATGGTCAGTACATTTTGCTTCTATTTTCTTGAGCACAACTGTACATATGTGTGATCCCAAGAGACTCCGAAATCACAGAACCGCTTATGTTGAAATTTCGAAGATAGCTTTATCGAAATCAAGAGAGTGTTTTTATTTGGCTAATTTTCAATGGAAGATAATTAAAAACACTTTCACCAAAAACTATTTTAACAAGAGTGGTCACCTCTTCAAAATTTACAAGAATTCATATGAAATGAATTTTGACGATAGCTTTGTCGAAACTGGAAGAGTGTTCCTCTTTGGCTATTTTGCAAAGAGTTGTCACCCATCTGAAAAAATAATTATTTAAAGATGTAAGTAAAGTATTGTGATATAAATATAATATGGGCGATAATTAAAAACACTTTCATAAATAAATATTTTAAGAAGAGTTGGCACTAAGACTTGCCAACTCTTCAAAACTTAATTCATATCAAAATTTTGAGGATAGCTTTATCGAAACCAGTAAAGTGTTCCTATTTGGCTATTTTCAAAAGAGTTAAAAATTTGATATAATGTTACTCATATCAAATATTACAATATGGGTATCAAACGGAAGGTACTTAAGACAAATTTAGGCAAAACATGTTTTGGAAAAGTGTTGCCACCTACATATTTCAAAATATTATTTTATTTTTCACCAACCTCTGAAATCGTACATCCGATTATGGGAACAGGCATACCTACTAATTTGGATTTAAATTTATTGCTGTAATTTGAGCAGGATTTAGGCAATGAAACGTAGTTAGTAAAAACAGGAACAAAGAAAGAGATCAATGGTTTTTTTTTGTTTGGTTTTCGATAAAAATGTCAAGTAAGATGGAGAATGGTTGCTTTCCGCGCGCATTCACTACATTCGATCAATAATAGTCGAATATGCTAAGCACCAACAAGATATTTCCCCTTATCACGGTCGTTTATTTCACTCAATAAAAGGCCACCTCAATTTCCTTATAACCTGTTCATTACCTCGCATTGCGAGGCCTCACATCCAGCGCTTGCCTAACAATTATCCTTCTCACCTTACACAGCCGAATTCGTGCCATTTATTTAATTACATACTACTTACACTTTGCAATAAATTAAGGAAATACAGGGTAATTAGGTTTTGAATTAGGTGGACTAGGAAGCGGCGCTCAAGCAAATACTCAAAATGGAGTCTTACCAACAACAAAATATCAAACGCCATAGAAAAGTATTTGAATGGAACAACCTCGACAATGGCAACCACCTTTTTTGCATAGTTGTTGTTGCCGCTGCTTTTGTTGTGCAATCGATAGTGCACCATTTTGTTTTTTCTCACCCCATTTAATCGCAACAAAACCAACAACAATTCGTAGGCATACCGCATTGACACAACTATGCGCACCTAATAAGTCGAGCAAATTCTTTTATGGCATAATTATCAGCGCGAAGGCATTATATCAAATAAAAACTGAAATACTTAATTGTGAAAATAGTCTTGCAACAAATGTGTCTCAACAAATATGTACCGTGACAACATAGTGGGCATACTAACAGCAATAGCAACAGCAAAAGCAATAGCAACATTCAATAACCATAAGGCAAGCGCTCGCAGCGCAGGCGCAGGCGCAGTCTTTCCTAAGTCGACAAAGGTGTACGAGACTTTAGCCATTGAATACGAACATTATGCTCGATTTGCTTGTTATTGTTTTTGTAATTGGTAGCAAGTGTTGGAAATATTGTACATTACTCGACAGCAACAAGTCTGGGACGTCAACTCTTTGTCACATTAAGTTGTTACAATTGCTGTTAGCGAACTTTGTTGGAAATATTTTTGCTATCAATTCGCCGCTTACTGTGTGTTAGTTTTTGTTGTTTTTTTTTATCGTGTGTGAGGCAATTATGGACAAATGCCGTTCCAGTGAATTTGTGCTTTTTTTTCTCACGTAATTACATGGATAAAATGTTGCAGACTGAAAGCATCGGAAGCCATTAAGCTAAAAAAAAATGTCATTCAGGCTGAGAAAATTTCAAAGTACAAATAAGTGAAAAAAAAGCGTAACGAGTAATTTTTAGTTTTATTAGCGTAAAAAGACACGATTTCATAGAAGAAGAAATTAAAAAGTGCGAAGAAATACTGCATATAAGGTTAATTGCCTTTATATGTATTATCCAATAATGAGACATAGAAATCTGTAAAATAATATTATATCATTTTATTTTCGCATATTAAATGATTTACAAAAAATCCCGAAAATTTTGGGAACTGCATAATAAAGTATACGGGTGATTCCATATCAGATGTTGCAAATTTGTATAATATTCATCAAAAATATATTGAAAAAGTAAAGTAAGTAAATGTTAGATTTTTCATTCTACTTTGCAATGCTATATTATAAAAATTTGTTTAAACAATTTTTTTATCATCAAAAGTATAGATATTTTGTAATTATTCATTGATTTGATTTTTTCCAAATTTAAGCAGTTTTGCTTTTTCTTTTTTTCATCTCAAAGAATTCTCTCTATATTATCCCCCGTTGGTCGACGCATGCCCTGGGACTGAGTGCGCGGACCGTGCATGAGGTTCTTTTTTTAATTCTATAATTCGAAATCTTTGTACTTCTGATTCCATCATAACAATTTTAATTTTTTTCTAATCTATCGGTTTGAGATGATTAATTGTTGCTGTGAACATAGCATTAACTACCAAGCAAAGCATTTGCGGGAGAAGCAAAACTCACTCAGAGGTGGCGCTGTCGGCACCTATGGTGTTCTAATTTAAGGATCACTGAAAAATCCAACAATTTAAATGAAACCTATTGTTTCCAAAATTTGTTACTTACGTAATTACTGGTATTCCTCTCTGAATGTGTGCCGAGTGTGTGCCGGTGGTTCCAGATTCAAATCCTGACCAGCAATCTTCCAGCGTCAAATTACACTAGTTTACAGTACATTTGTTGCCGAAGAAATTTTAGCTGTTGCTGACTACATATAATATGCTATTTTCAAAAATATAATTAGAATATTTTTATCAGCTCTAGTTTCTGAGTTTCAGCTATGTAGGTATTAGACAGAAAAAACATGTATTTAATAAGAAAAACTTTATTTAAAGAAACAATTAATCATTGAGTTCTAAAAAACTTCGTTTTAAAGCTTTTCTCCGATGTGTCGACTTTGGAAAATGACGTATTAGAGACCAACAATAGTCAGACATCATATTTGTATCCCAAAAACCCTGATAGCGCTCTTCCATGACGCGTAAGTCTTGATGCATACGCTCTCCCTGCTCTTCGCTCATATCTCCTAAATTTTTCGGAAACCTGTCCAGGTGACTATGGAGAAAGTGGACTTTTATACTCATATTGCATCCCATATTTCTTAATTGTAGCAGAAGGTCTTCTACAAGTTCAACATAATTTTCAGATTTCCGATTTCCGAGAAAATTCTGCATCACAGATACGAAAGCTGTCCAAGCCTTTAGTTCTGACTCAGTCATAGAATTTCTAAATTGAGTATCATTCGTAAGTTGTCTAATTTGAGGGCCATCAAAGATACCGGCTTTAATCTTTTCCATAGTGAGCTGAGGAAATTTTTGGCAAATGTAAGAAAAGCAGATCCCATTTTTATCTAGTGATTTTACAAACTGTTTCATGATGCCCAGTTTTATGTGTAATGGTGGAAGGATAATTTTGTCACGAGATACTAATGAAATGTGGACTATATTGTGCTTTCCAGGCTCCATATTTGCTCTCAAGGGCCAGTTTTTTCTTACCCAATGTTCTTGTTTAGCTCTACTGTCCCAAAGACATATAAAACAGGGAAACTTGGTGTAACCACTTTGTTGACCGAGAAGAATGTTGACCATTTTTAAATCGACACAAATTAGCCACTTATGGTCATTGTATTTTATTTTGTTCAAGACTAGCGAAATGTTACAATATTCCTCCTTTAACTTTGTACTGTGGGCAATAGGTACCCCAGCATATTTATTTCCATTATGTAATAGAATACATTTTAGGCTACGTTTTGAGCTGTCAATGAATAAACGCCAGTCATTTGGTTCGTATTGCTTCAAGCCCATTTTTATCAACAATTTTTTGATATCTGAACAAAAGGTAATGCCATCTTCTTCGGAAAATTAACACCGTAATTCTGTATCTCTTTCACGATAAAAACTTATTTTAGTATCCGAAGATAGCAAATTTTTTTCTTTTAGTCTTGATGCTAACAATTCTGAAGCTTGTTTAGAAAGATTTAAATCTCTTACAAGATCATCTAACTCATTTTGGGAAAAGCATTTTGGCTCATTAGACATAGCTTCAAAATCAGGATCATTTTGTGATGAGCTTGGTCCTTCAATGTCTTGCTCTAATGGTTCAGATATATTTTTAAGCTTTGAAGAGTGAGGTGAACGCTGCACTGGACGTTGAACACAACTAGTACTTGGGTATTGCCATTTAGCTCGATTTTTAGTGTTTAAACCGTTTATGTTCACACTACAAAAATAACAGTCTATGAGATGATTTTGTGGTTCTCGCCAAATAGTCGGTGTTCCAAATTTAAAGGCACTTCTTTTACCACTTTTCCATAATCTTAAATATTCCACACACGATTTACAAACACAATTGGGAGCCCAAGCATCCCAAAATACTCAAAATAGGTATTTTTCACCAACTCTGATATAACTTTTCTACTATTGTTAAACACATATTCTCCGCATATATAGCAAAAATGATCTGGATTGTTTAAACAACGTCTCCTTGAACTACTCATGACGCAAAAACTAGAGAAACTAATTTTAACACAGTAAAATATGCCTGTTATCGATTAATATATATGATATAAATTAATATAAATGATGAAATCAAAAACAAAGTAACTCGAGCTGCTCAAAAAATTTGAGGGTAGATTTGACAAAAACAAGTGATGAGTGAACAATATCAACCACAGGATTCGCGGCAACAGACAAAAAGTTTAATATTGTAAACCAGTGTTATTATTACTATTATTATTATGTGAGGCTATTATTTTTTGCCCGACTTTGTTATAAACATTTTCGTCATTTCAATGCCTATCGGAAATCCGGCATTAGTTAATGACCACTCGCCGTTCACAGTTTTTTTTTAAAGCTATTCATAAAAACTATCAAAAACTTACTATAAAGATTTACTATCACTGTTATTATTATGTTTTTCTTATAAAAAACTGAAAATTAGCTACGACATATTTTACGCAACTTGGAATTATCTAACATAATATATCTCCAATGACATTAGCCGACAAAGAAATTTTTGTCAGTTATCTGCGTATGTTAATATTTTTAAAATAACTAATTTAATAACTAATTTAACACATCGCCTAAAATTAAGTTTTTGCCAAAAATATCTTTGCCAAAAGCCGACATAATGAAGGTGCAAAATAACAATGGCAAGGAAAGTAGTAATATAAAAAAAAAACAAGGAAGAAGAAGAAATGACAAAATACATAAAATCTAAAGAAAGTCAACAATAATCATGGCAACGAATCTCTTTTTAAAGCGCTGGTATGCAAATTCATTAAGATAGCTACATTGTAGTACAAACATAAATTTGAAGATTAGGCGGCATTACATCATTGAGCACATGAGGTGGAAGGCAGATTAGGCAGAGACAGAAAGAGGGATAATAATGAAAGAGCGTAGAAAAAGTGATAAATTGAATGAGATATTTTGTAAAAAAAAACTACTAAAACAAAATAAAAAACGTAAAGATAAATAAGACATTTGTATGGGAAAAAGATATTACAATAATATGCATGATAATTTTGAATTTGTTATTTAAAGAGAACTCTATTTAACCTTAGTAGAGAAGGAAAGTGAATCGAATTGTAACAGTTACATAAGCCACTGTAAGAAGTGAGAGGATTTATATGGAAGTTTTTAAGCAAACATTCAGCTCATGGGACGCTAACACCTTAAATGAACTCGCTTTGATTTTCATTGCAGTTTGGAAGAGAAATTAAGTGCTAACTAGGTCCAGATCTTCACGGTGGCGAGATTTTCAAGTAAAATTTTTGTATGGCGCATTCTTGCCAATTCAAGTGGATTAGTGACTTATTACGATAATTGCAAGATGAAATGTTGATCTGAACACATTTTAAGAAATAATCCATTTTAAGTGCATATTATGTTCGTTTTATCGCCAGTGGGATTTTTTGCTTTTTAAGAACTACTGTACAACAAAATTAGATCTCGTTTTTTTTCGTTAGAATAATTGTGGTATTTTTCTGAGAGGGGCATCAACAGATCATTTAAACTTACCTCTTCTTACTTCTTGTCCATCACGCCTGACTTTTTTTTTATTTTCACTTAACGGTTAAGGTGTGCACATTTGGTATTTGTACCACAAGTACGAAAATTTGAAGAGATGCAGCTTTGATGCTTAAGAAAATTGTGTTCCTTATAAAATTTTCAATATTTCATATCAGAACATTAACCCGCCGCATACCTTCTTCAGCGATTTTTTCTTTATTTTTTCCCAAAACAATAGAAAGGTATTACTATTATTTTACTTAGCGTTGCTATGTTTTGTGCAAATTCGACTAAACCTATGGAAAATGTTGGAGAAAGGAATGGTTTTGGTATCAAATATCTCACTGTAAGTGATCTGCAATCTGGTAAACGGTAACTGGCGTCCCAGACAGAAGCTTTAGTTTTGCTTTGGAATAATATTGGCAAACTCTTTATGCATTTTGGTATAAAATATATTTGCATATAACGTATCATTAAATAAAAAAAAAAAAATTAATTCACGAATATTCAACTCTTCGTGGGTTACATATATAAATCAGCACAACACCTTCTTCCACTGCAGCATATAACTGCCGGCACTTCGTCTTTGCAACTGACACTTGAGTATACATTTTTGTTTGCGCCATGAGAACCGTTCGCAAATTTAACAAATTTAAAGCCTTATTTATATAAATTCAAATAAAAATTAACCTGTCGGTTGCAAATTCTCAAGGTTGACTTTTACTTAATTATTCTTTGTCTCAAAATTCTTAAATACAAAATGTGCTTAGGTAGCCATTTGGTTGCTTGCTACGCAGTAGTTGTTGTTTCTGTTTGTTTCCTTTTTCAAATATATGTAGCTGGTTGGCTGACATGAAATCAAAATTTATGCTACTTTATTTGTTGAAGACGCAATAAAGATTTCCGTTTTTAATTAAAACGGAATGGAAACAATTAACATGGAGAAAGTTTAAAAAATTTTTGAGTTGAAACAGACATTTTAATTAGGGGTCATAAAATGTAAAATGCTGGCGAGAAATGTTAGAATGTAAAAAACGGATTTGCTCTAATCAAGGTGAAATAATGTGAAACAGCAAATTTAGTTCTACCTTTGTTCTTCTTTGTTTTGCTTAGAAAAATCTCAATGTGGTCATTGTAAAAAAAGGTTTTATTGAAAAGCAAATAATTTTACTTCATTTTTCTTTAAAAAAAAAAGTTATATAAATTCTTAACTCTACATATTCTTTACAAAAAACAAAGCTCGAAAACTAAACTTTTGCTAAAACAAATTCGAAAATAAAAACTAACTGAAATAAGTAAAAAGTCAAAGTTGAGGTGAAACCCAACTTTAAATACCCGGCGCATGTTTTTATTTTAAATAATCAGTATTTGTTGTATGCAATAAAACTCGTCATTTTGTAAACTTAAACGGCTTTTATTTATTTAAATGGAAAAAAATTAAGGATTATTAAATTTTATAGAATTTGATGAAGTAGTTTCAGAGATTCACCTACATATATTTCTAAACAATTTTTTAAGTGGCGTCCTTCTCTCCACACTCCCATCCTGTGTACAATTTGAGCAAACTGCCTTTTGCACTTAATAAAAAATCGCACTTTTTCAATTTTTGTAAATTTTTTTCCGGTTTTTGTGATTTTTAAAATTTGTGAAATTATGCTAATTTCAAATTTATGGTGTGTACCAAACTTGTAGGAGTTTGATGAAGCAGTTTCGGAGATATAACTATTTACAATAAAGTGGACGGCGCCACGCCCCCTTTTCACGTTTTTTTTAAACTCACAACTTTTATAGTTACTTAAATATCCAATTTTTTGGTTACCGTTATATGAGAGTTGGGTTTTGCGCCTATTGAGTTAAAATGTAAAGTATATACCAAATTTGGTAGAGTTTGGTGAGGTAGTTTTCGAGACATACTTATTTGCTCTAAGATGGATGGGATGCCACGCCCATTTTCCATAATTTGTTTAATCCACGTCGTTTTCTCCGCAACCTATTGCTGTGTTTAAAATTTGATCAAATTACTTTTTACAGTTACTGAAATATCGCGCTTTGTTAATTTTTGAAAAATACCGTTATATGAGTGTTTGTCGTGGTTTTTGTCCGAATTTAACAATTTTCAAAATTATCCTTACGAAGTTTACATTTATAGTGTGTGCCAAATTTGAAAGAGCACGAAAAGGGGCGGTGTCACGATCATTTTCAATCATTTTTTCAACACACGTCTTTCTCTCCCCAGCCCACTCCTGTATATCAAAATTGCGTAAATTAACTTTTATCGTTACTAAAATATCAATTTTTTTTGGGGTTTTGTAATTTACCGTTATATGAGAGATGGGCGTGGTTTTTGTGCCTACTTGCTATTATGTAGGCGGTTCCACGCCCTTTTTCCAAAAACAAAATCAAATCCAATATATCACAATTATTTCTTCAAATTATCTTTTATAGTTAATAAAATATCGCATAATTTTGATTTTCACAAAAGACCGTTACATGGGCGTGGTTAATATCTGATTTCCCTACTTTTCAATATCAACTTGCTTTGGCTGAAAAAACAGTTAACTAAGTTTTAAGTTTTTCTATTTTCAACGCAAAAGAAATAGAAATGCGACTGAAATCTACATCTTCAGGGAAATCCATCTGCGTGGGCAGTCTGAAATTGGGTCCTTACCGTCTACTCTCCAAATGCGCCAACAACGTACGCTTAGTAGTAGTACTCCCTCCTCCACTCCGCCTTTCCCCGCTAAATATATTGTATCTAACTAATACTTACTTGTCACGTTGTTCGCTGTTGTTGCTCAAATTATCATTGTCACCAGTGTTGTAAAATGTTGCTGCTAGTTTTACGCGATCCCTATCAGACGCTTGTGCGCAGTCGCAGTAGCAGTCGGATTGGCATTCGCTGTTGTTGTTGTCATTGTCATTGTTGTTGCTATAGCGCCGCGTTAGCAATAAGTGTGATTTTCTTCCATCTCACTGAGGACTCTGCACCAGCAGCTGTGCACACGTCGCAATTTTCGACTGTTTTTGTTTTTTTTTGTTTTTCGATTCAAAACAACTTCATTTGCACGAAATTTACATATGTACATTTACATGCACACATACATATGCAATGCACACATACATACATACGTGATTATCATGCACAAAGCTAAGACTTATTGCAAATTTGTTGCTGCTGCATTAGAAATGCAACATTTGCACAAAACTGAGTGGTCGTTGGATGTAGGTTGAGAGTAGGAAATACTTTGAGCTGCTTATCTGTCGGATGCCGTCGTTCAACGTCACAATTGTCCAAAAATATGCGCGTGGATTTTCTTGTAGTATTATTACATTTTCCTTGTTTGGGATTTTGCTTACATTGTGTGTCGCCAAGCGTATGCGCTAAGCGTGAATTTATGCAAAATTAGTTGGCATATTTACACGAAATGGCAAAAAAAATTATTTTAAGCAAACTAAGTTTGCAATTTATCAGGAATGTTCGCACGATTTGAAATGAAAATAAAAACCCAATATTTTATGTGAAACTTTAAAAGCCTCATCACGAATTCATTGCGTATACAAACCGATTACCAAAATATTTTGTGTCCTTCGACTAAGTCTTCGAAAATATTTTGTAATTCATACCGATTTCAAATCATGCGGAAATATATTTCCAAAGTTGTGCTAAAAAATCGAATACGTACAATCGCCAATCCCTGAAGAGGTCCATTAAAAATTCCACGCGATTTTCGAAACATAACTACTTTTGGATTTTTCGAATAATTTGCAGTAATACAATTTTTCGACTCCTCTTGACTACATTAAATTACCTAGGGGCTATTTCCTTTTTTTTTAGACTCCGATAGATTTTAAATAAATATAATAACTTTACAATTATAGTTAGAATTAGAGATGGATAAATATAAAAATACATTAATATATCGATATTTTTAAACATTATCGGTATATGCATATTAGAAAAAATATCGATATTTCATTTCGTCGATATTTTTACTTCAGGGCGCAACTAAGTATTGTTAAAATATTCGATAATTATGTTTAAGACTTACGTTAAACTATTTTGAAAAATACGAATATTTACGTAAGTTGGCTGAAAAAGAACTTAAAAAATATCGAATTTGATACAAAGTTGATATTCGGAAGTACATATCGAATATCGATATTTCGAGATTAACAATATCGACGTATTCATCGATTATTTTTTATATCGATGTAAAAAAATATCGATATTTCGATATATAGATATTTTTCTACCCACAACCTAGTTAGCATCCACTCATAATAAAGATTGTCTTAAAACTTATTTATTTTTTATATGTACAGTTGTGTTCACAAATATAATAACAAAATATATTGATGAGCTTTGAGCATTTTGGCATTCCTTATTATGTAAAGATATAGATAATTTTAAGACAGTAAGCCGGAGTTTCAAATTTTTTAGAAATTTATAAAAAAATGTATAAAGTAAAAAAAATACCAAAATTTCTAACTTTTTCATGCAAAGTTTTAGAAAAATATGCAATTTTGTAGCTCATTCAATTTTTATCTATATACAAGTTTCAATAATTGTTTTTCTGGAAAAATTGAATCGGCAATAAAACTGGATACTGGAAATCTTTTTAAAAATTCGGATTAAAAAATTAGAAATTTGGATGACATTTTTCTTTTAATTTGTTAAGTTTTTATAAATTTTCTTGAAAGTTTGAGATTTTGATTTATCTATACTTTTACACAAAAATAAAAACGCTAAATAAAGAAAGACAAAGTTGTCAACAATTTTTTTTGTTATTTTTATGAACATACTATGCAATAACCGATGCCAGCCCGGACTTGGTTAATAATACACACCCGGTAATAAAACAGCCGATGGATAGGCGTCATGAGGTCATACAAAAATTCGAAGAAACTTTTTTAAATCCATCGACTACTTTACAACAACCAGAAAATATTAAAAGCAGTGCTGTGAATTTTGCCAGCTCTATTCGAAAATATTTCTGAACTTGCGAACAATTTACTTCTTGATAGGGATAGACCTATTTGATAACATTTGTGAAAATTCTTTAAAGTATTTGATATGCTGATCTTATTGAATCGATTTAATGATTTGAGTAGCCGACAACAGTATATAGGTATGAATTTTTGGATTTTAATGTTTCAAAAAAGTTGTGTATAATATAATCAAATTCGAGTTTTCACACAAGTGGCACCCCTCATAAAAGTTAGCTGAACCTTTTTTGCTAGACGAACCACTCAGCTCACATATTTTATTACTTAATATAACGCTTGAACATTTTAATACAATTTTATTTTCAAACAGGTGACAACCGTTTCAAAAACATAAAATTTACTTACGACCTATTCCCATACCTACCAAATACAGTACTTACATACATACAAAGTTTCATAAATTCGATCTACCCATTTCGAAAGAGTTCGACCACAAATACTGTAACTCGAGACTTTTGAATATAAGATAAACAAAAAAATTACAATTTTCAGGTCTAATTCCATTTTACATTTCATCAAAGCAAATTCTAGATTGGTGCGATTTTATTGGTTGTTTTTTTTTTTTACTTTTTATTGACATCTTACAAAAGCAAACAAAAACATACCTACATATTTAATGTACGTTGGTTATAGCCAATTATTTTTCGATCATTATTTCCTCAAACTTTTGTCTATCTTTTTTGCATTTAAACAGCAACAAATCTGTTCGCGAAAAAACATTCACTAGCGATGCGAACGAAGAAGTTAAAACAAAAAAACCTAAAACTGAAATATAAACCGCCACAAGGCTACTGTGCCCGCATATTTGTGAGCTTTGATTCATTATGCGTATCCATGTCATTGTCTCATTCCCACACTTTAAGATTTGACACAATTTGTCAATTTGGCAATTCATTCACACACAACTATCGTTTAAATTATACTAAGTATGCGCACTGTTGTAGCGTTGCTAGTCGCGTATTTTGCAGACAGCTACCAGCTGGTCAATTGCGATGGATTTATTTTGCATTGAAAGTACATCCATAGTTTACAGTTTTCAAATCGTTAAATGAAGGTCAAACATACAAAGAAAATAACATCAACAGCTGTAACAACAATTTACAAATTGTAGTAATCAGATAAATTGAAATCGTATTAACAAAAAGATGTTGCGTGTTTAATGCGTCGAATTTCTTGCGGCAGCAATGCTAATATAAATTACAAGGCATTTTTTATAGGATATAGTGTCAGTGTTTATCAAAGCCATCTGGGCCATCGAAGCTCAAAGTTTTTATTGGGTTAGAAAACCTCCTTAATTTGTAGGGTTCTGTTTGTTACATCTTTGGGTGTGTCACTTAGCCGTAGTTGACTGTATTTCGTAAAAGACGCTAATCTAAACTTTTTAGTATAGGTGTATTGCGGCAAAAAGTTTCCGCTATATTTTTATGTATTACGTAACTTTTAACAATTTGTATCGTTTAGACCTCTAATGGGTTCAAAAAGAAAATGATATTAAAGAACATTCATCTAGCTGCCACTCTTTATGCAAATTACACTACCATTTCTATCAGATATGTAACTAATATGGCGGCAAAGAAGTGCAACTACCTTCTAAAAGTAATTTGTATCATGGGCTAGAACTCTATAGCCTGCGTTTGTGTGTGCGTGCTATGACACGAAATGTTCGAATATACCAAAAGTTGCCAATATTACAACTTCCATGTATTTGAAGAATGGCATATGTTACAAAAAAGAATATGGTCATGGTTGTGTTTAAATTTAATCACCGTAACGAATTTTTTAGTATTTACTTGAATTTTATATTGAAATAAAGATAATTTGATAACGAACTCGATAGTGCACAGTTGGCGAAACGTAGGGATGGCAATTCAAATTTATTTCTCGATTAATGTATCGATTGATTGATTGCAAGGCAAAAGTAATGATTGCAATTAATTATAAGACATTAATCGATTAATCGGCATATCGATAATTTTTTTCTTTTTATGTTAAAATGGAAAAAAAAACTTATTTCCAAATTTTTTAGGTTTATTGCTATATAATATATTGAGAAAATCCTTAAAAATGTTTCATTAAAGTTAGTTTATAAGAAATATTCATTTAATTAATTTCAAAGCTTTTTGGTTATTAATCTGCTTGGGTTTTCCAAAGTTTGTGGCGACGACTTTAAAAAAAAATTCTTCCACGGCTACTGATGTATATCAATTACTAAAAAAAATTAATTTTATACAACTGCAAATATTGTATTATACAATGCGGTAAATTTTAAATATGTGGTGAGCGCCAGCAATGCGGCCAAAATCAACCCATACAGATAAGCGCTTAAAATCTTGGGCGCATCAAGTTGTTTTCAGGTGATGTTTTAAATTTTAAACAGAGTTGCTTATGAAAACATAAGGCAAATTTAATTGTTTTCGAGATTATTATGATTGGTTCGTAATAAAAGTAGACAGATTTTGCAGGGCGAAATCAAGTACTTTCAACTTGTTTTCACAGAATATCACGAATGACTCGAATGACAACTGGTTTTCGTTGCCGTGTGGACTTGGTATTAGCATAGCATCCAATAGTCGCCAAAGAAAACACTTTCAGTTTCACTCTGTTGAAAGCAAATTAAGAAGAAGAAGAAGAAAAAAAGAAATGGGAAATGAAAGCAAAATATTTATTAAAATCTAAAACAAAAGCAAACAAACTAAGTAAACACGCTTTGCCGTGAGTGGCATATTTAATGTGTTAGTAGATCAAATATTATACACGTATTGCAATTTTTGTTTTACATATGCCATGTGATTGTTGTTGATGGTTAAGACTCGCGCTCTGCCAATGTTACTGATAGCATTTGCTTGCCGCAAATAAAGAAATGAATGAATGAATGTTGTTTGCTCGAATTTCATGTGGTTGTGGGTACTATGAAAATATTTGTAAATCTATATGCTACTTTTGTACACCGCCACATGCCACAAGCGTACGTAAATTTTGCGTGTGGCAAACGCGCGACGCATACAAAATAGGTCTGCGGCGGTGATTGTAACTACTCTATACTAAATACTAGTAGCGATTGGTGTTGGCGGCGCATGCGCAAATTGTATATGTAGTTCATTGTGCTATCGCCAAAGCTGTTTAACTGCATAGCGAAAATTTGTAAGGCTTTCTTTTGACGCAGCGACAGAGCACTCATACTTTCTTTGCCGCCAGCCAAGGCAATTGAACTTGACTTTCATACTAAGATGGCCAAGGTGTGGAGTAGTAGTGGCGCATAACGAGTAGGAGAGAGAGGAGGAGTAGGAGCCACAGTTACTGAGATGATATCGATATCGATTAAACAGCGTGTTGCACGCTGATTGCTTCGTTGCCACTGCGTTACGCACCAATGGCAATAAAAATAAGCAGCTGTTGTTGCCGCTCAGAGCTGTTTTATGACTCCATTGCACTCTTGCGTTGCTTTTAGTTAATAAATTGCAAATTTTTTATTTGAATTTTACATTTTCGATTTTCTACGCTGGCTACTACAATAAATGTGGCCAGAAAGAGAAATTCCACACAACAAATTGAATAATTTGCAACTTTTTGCCATCAATGCTTGCGTGTAAGAATTCTTAAGGTTTCGTCACGACCTTTCGAGCAGTGGGGAGAAATTCAATAACTTTTTCCGCTGCGTAAATGCATGCAAAATTATTTCCGTTCTCGCAATCCATGTGCTACGTATTTACTTTAACCACAGCAAGTGATATGTTGCACCATAGCCATTGGCCAAGGTCGTTCCCAGCATTGCATGCGATACCTCAGTACAGCTGACCGTGGTGAAACCCGCAGCTGTCACTGGACAATACAACAATACAATAAAAACAAACACCACAACCAATTGCAGATCGATAAGAATAAAAGTGGCAGTGGCGGAAATGCAAAATGTACGTGCTACAATGCTGGTGGCACTTTGGTTGGTATAGGTACTTGTCTTGAGTTACGCAGCCAAGATGGAGTGCAACGAAAGTTAGCAATAATCAAAGTATCAGCAACAAAGGACAATATGCAGGCTCCCCATCGAGTGGATGCAATTGTGGTATAGATAAAAATTTGCTGCTTCGTTTACAGGGTGGTACATATAGTGTTTTTGTATCATATATTATTTTGACAGTGACAGCTAGGGGTGACCACTTGAAAAATATATCGATGGTGTTATTCGATTTTAAATATCGGAAAATATATCGATGTTTTTTAACATTGAATTCTTTTATTTTACACTTATTTAGCAAATAATTTTGTAATGCAGAAAAATTACTGTTTTCATTTAAACGTTCGCGGTTCATCAATTTTGGTATTCTATGTTCCTGTGGTGAGATTAATTCATGTTAAATAGTATTCGGAGTTATTTTTTAACTAAATAAATTTTCTTTGGAATTCATATTCGTTACTTTTGGTTTTTTGTCTGTAAAAACATCCATATAACTTATCGTAAATACTTAGTCAACAAAAATAATCTAAACAATAACAATTTGTTGAAGGGAAGTGGCAGATCCCAAATTCAATAAACAAAGAATATTTGAAAAGAAGAATTAGTCGATGCTGTATAGCATATTGAAATGAATTTTGGCCGAAATGAGGCACCACCGGGCCTTCTGTACATCGCCATCGATTTCAATAACTCAAGATTTCACGCGCTATCCTGATGCAAATTTTTGACAAAGATCTCGTATTACTCGCTAACAAAGTTCAATGGACACAGCGATAGAAGGCACACCACCATCCGTTTTATTATCAATCTCTAGACTAAGACGATCTTTGGCTCAGCCCACTCGATCTTGGCGATGGCAATGGGCCACCGCGGATCTGGGGCTTATTTTGGGGCGTGCCGGGAAAGGCACTTCCAGGGAAATGTCGACCAAGCAAATCGTGAGGTATAGTGGAAAACCGTTACTAAAGTCCTGAAAACTGGATTAAAAGGATGTGCTACTCCAAAGCCAGTCAAGGTAGCCTCATGACTGAAATTGTGTTGCAAAATAATGGTAATGTTTACCCTTTCGAATTAACCAATATACCGAAAAAATGGTTGTAAGTCTTTTGAATTTTCACAAAGGAACCACTAAATGCACCACCCCTTTACAAGCATACAAATAAAAAAAAATAAAATAAAAAAAAATAAATCTGTGCAAACGTGGCAGCCTCAAGCAAGCTTTCAACATTTTATACCGAGCAGTCTCTCACACAAGTTTTTGCTCAATAGTTGCAATCAACATGCAACAAGAAAGTCAATGAATGCATCTCCAAATAGCAGCAATGAGTGTGGCAAGAACAGCGTAGCGCAATCGGCAGTTGAGTCAACTGGCAACAACTGAAAACAATAGCGTATAAAACCAATAACAATGGTAATAAAAGTAAAATACAAATATAAATTAAGTTGAGTGGAATTGAATTGAATCGCAGACAATGTTGCAAAATCTGCGATAGCTGCTACAGAAAGAATAGAAATAACGAAAAGGGTAAAATAATAAAAAACAAGAAAAGAAAAAATGTATACATTTTTTGGTTTATGGCAAAAGCCAATAGCTGTAAGTGGAAAACTGACACTTAGTTTGTAATGATGCGGTCTAAGAGGTTATGTTATTTATGCATAGAGCTTAGATTTTCATACAATCGATATTCCAGTTTTTGCATTTTCGTTTAGTTGGCGTCCAACAGCTGAGCGAAAGTGGATCATACACACAGGCGAACTTGGGTCATCATCACAGCTACTATATTTTATGATGTCACTAGGCATCGAATTTGGCTTCTATTAATTCCAGAGAGTTTCACCTTACCGAAACCCTAATAATTTTTGCAAAAGCTGGTTCTGTGAAACATAATGATAGACAGCCAGAAACTTGAGGATTTTGGTTACAAAATAAATTAATACGACGATGATATAGAAATAGTTATCTCAGACAAATACCCTGTCACATTGAATGATCTATTTCAAAGATCTCTCCTCAAACTATCCCTCTGGTGCAATAAGAGAGAACTGGGAGTAGATCCAGAAAATATATACCTGGTGATCTTCACTTGGAACATAAGAAACCTCATCTCCTGCACATAATTCTAGTAGGATACTCTCGTAATAAAAAAAGTTTTAAATATCTGGAACTTGTATCATTTTTAATTGGAAGCTAAACTGGGGTCCAATGTTGCAGATATGCACAAAGAAGGTCAATTGGAAAAAATTGGGGAAATGAAACCGGCAGTAGTTAAGCCGGTTCCCTACTGTGGTATAGTGTTATGGAGGAATGCGCTTGAGAAAGTAGTAAACTTTAACAGTTTGGATAAATTCGAAAACCTTGTGTTTATACTTAATACGGATGCGAGGAGAACAACAGCATTCAGCACTGTACGTCCTATAGAACTTCCTTCAGGTAGACCTGCGTACCAAATAGGTCGCAAGCGGGGGAACAATAACTATGGTTATAGCAGGATACTGACGGAGTTCTTCTAGCTTCCAACCCTGGCGGATCCTCCTACCACGACCTCTCTCCCCTCAAGGGAAAAGTGAGAACGGAGTGCTTTAGAAAAGGGCGAGTCTATCCATATATACAAAGATTTCTCGCCGCTCTATTGCAGAGTTGGTGGAAGTGTGTATTCCGAACAGCTAGCAATCTCTATCAGTTTTCATCTTTTTAACCACTGTAGCGTTTTTCAGGCGAACTGATGTAAATTGACAGAGCCGTAATACTGGCCAAGTCTGCTACGATCTATTGTCAAGGGGGCTGAGGCATTTCTCCCAAACGTGATAGGGATTCCAGGCCATTGAGGCATAGAGTGAAATTGTAATACCGATAAATTCGTGGGAATCTGCATTGAACTTACTGTTGAGGATATATGTTCAGAAAAATGTTTTTGAGCGAGCGGCCAGTGGGTAAGGGGTTGCTACAGGTCCGTGCATCGAAAAAGGTACAATTCGGCTCAAAAGATTATGCTTTTATTAGTTCATTTAGTTTCACAATCAGTGTTATCATCGCTGCTTCAGGTATGATACTTGCCCGGCCCGCATGAGTTCCTATCCGACAGAGTCCGCGTAAAACCCCGCCAAAATTGAAAATTGCGCTTTGTCATCCTCGGTTCTTTCAGCACTAGAGCAGTTTTGCGGTTGAATATACCCTGGTTTTCGTTCATCATCCGATGAGCTCATATGAGACCAATTTGCCCAAAACTAATTCGCAATCGAAAGCGAAGGCAGGCATTCCTCAACAAGTTTGCACTGTGAATGAGAGCAAGGCCCTTTTCTTTCAAAATAAATATTCTCCCTTATTGATATTTCATAAATAAATAGCCAATCGGTTGTTTCCTTAATGATAAATACTTACCTCAATAAGGAAAGTACCGCAGTGATCTAGAGAGCTAACGTTGAAATTGATAGAATAGAAGACATCTTCTCACCTCTCTAATGAGCTTCGCCTCGTCCGTGAAAAACTTCCAGCTCTTCTTTTTTTCAAAGGGATGCTTTAAAATTTCGAAAACTACAGGAAACTTTTGGTAACTGAAAAGGAAAAAGGGACTGAAATCTTGCCGGGATACTAGCTTTGGTACTGTCATTTATTTGATTAAAGTGAAATACCAAAAATACCTGATACCACAAATAACAGCTCGGTTCACTCTCCAAAAACTACTAAGAAGGTAAGCGGATTTTCAGATTATACTTCGCTGACGAAATTCAATGGGAGAAAAGCAATCCCCGGAAAGTCTCCGAACGACTTTCGACACTTAATGTGGAACTCTAAGTATTCTGAAAAGTTACCTTATACGACACTCTAAGCCATGATACCCCCTTGGTGGGATGAGTCTTGCCAAGAAGAAAGACTGTGGTTTTTGTGAGCTGGTGTTAGAAGCCCTGCGCCATTGTATGTAATTGTCTAGGTATTAGAACGTTACGTTATAAACCGTGGAAAGTGATTTTTACTATCATTATTATTATGAGGTCGTAGCGTAATGATGAGGTATATTGTGAAGGCTTTTGATGAGTTGTTCCATGGGGTTTTATTGCATATTTTAAATGGATTAACGATCTCACTAACTAGTTGGTTAAATTTGCATCTAACTCACAGAAGATATGCTCTGGCGGTTGTGAATAAATACAAGTGAAAAATCTTAGCCCATAGACGTCAAAATACGGCACAGCTGACATCGCCTGATGTAGCAATCCTCACCATTCTTGTATCATTCGCTGAACGAATTTCTATGTCAAGCAATTAATAATGGTCATTTGTGAGATTTAATATCAGCCGCCGCCATCGTTAATTTAGAAGACCTCTTATTTGTATTCGTTCACAATGGCTCTGGCTTCTTTCTTACTGCTGGCAAAAACAGCAGACACTAGTATTTGAAACCTGAGGTGTTTGCGATGAGAGAGGAGTGTCCCATAAAGTGCCTAGTGAGAGTTTGAAGAGGGCACGCTACTTACTTTAAGGAGTTTATTTGATACCTCTCTTGATGGAAGGATGAAACAATGAACACTGTATCCAGTGCCTATAAAACTCGTCCGCTGGGAATGATTATCAACTCGACGAAGAAGAAGAAGATTGGGAGGATTGGTGTGAAATTTGGGAGAGCAACTTGGCTGTTACCTCACCCTGCCTTACCGTTGCAGAGCACAGAGTGGAAATAAGTTGTTGTACATCTTGGAAAGAATGCACACTAGTATTGTTATAAGAGAGGATTAGAGGTACCTCAATCTGCGCCACCTTCTGTATCCTTTTCACAATGTCAACTCTATTGAAATTGGAACGTGACATCTTCCAACTTTCTCAACAGCCTAAGGTTTGAGTGCTTTCATTTAAAGCTTCGAATATCCCACCATATATTGTGTTAAATAAATTACGGCTCTCATTCCAGTGCACATCTGTTGCAAGTTGCTATTCATACTACTACTATTTACTACTACTACGAGTACTACACGCATTGACTGCTTCCACATAGCAAACAGATGTCTTTACAGCACGCGAAATTGAGGGCTTGTTGCACATTCGATGCAAACACTACTCCAAGCAGTGGTTTTGTGGTTGCCATGCTCATGACTGCGGTTACTTGTTGTCAGTCGAAATGAAGATGGCAAAACCGAGATGTGCCCGAAGATGAAGATGACTGCGGAAGCAAAAAAAAATCAAAACCGCAGCAATCGACCACCGTAAGCACAAAAAAACACAACAAAAACAAAGTGCAACCACAAAGGCAACGGCAATGATATCTCACAATAATTACAACAAAAAATGTAAGCAAAAAGCAATTTATATGTTAAAAGAATGAAATGAGAGAGAAGTAACAATAACAGCAACTGCAGCCACCACAACTGCCACAACATCAAAGTACAATAATAATAATAAAAACTTATGTGGTAATTTATTTTGTCAGCTACCGCATTTGTGATTGTCGCAACAACAAAGGTTTAGTGATATTTGTTATTAAATGTATTTTTTTTATTCCTGTCCGCTTTGGTTTGCGGTTTTATTGGATTTGCAGTAAGTTTGCCCGTATCCTACCTTTACTTTGGATAAAGTCGCGCATGCGCTTTGTCTGCTGTTTCGTGAAAATTTCAATAATTTTTTAAATAAGTGATACGAGAATATTGGTTATATGGTTTAAGGGTAAACCCTACACAAACGGATATTGTACTCTTCACAAGAGGTTTGATCATTGGTTGTACACGGTCGTGGTCAGACCTATACTCTGCTACGGAGTAGTGGAAAATAAATGAGCCATCATTATACTACAGAAAGTGTAGAGAACAGATATTACATGTATTATTAGTGGAGACCTGCGAACAGCCCCCACTGAGGCACTGAATGTGATGATAAATATACTACCCATAGACATGATAGACGGTAGGTTGCTGCTAACGCCGATCTAAGGGTGGACCTCTTGAAAGCTAGATGGTAAATTGGTAGTCATATGACTATTAAAACCCACCAACTGCCAACAATAACGGACTACTGTATGAGAAGGTTAACTTCCTCCAAAGAATATCGCGTACCAATACCAAGCAGGGAGTCATGGACCGATGAGTTCCCGGATCTAACGACTCCATACTGTTGTATCAAAGCTGGATATCAGAGTTGGTGGGGGCGTTTTCTCCGAACAACTAGGGATGAAAACGCCATTCCGCTAGCCGGATCCCTGTAGTGTATTTTAATCCGAACTTGCTGTAATACAAGAAGCGCGGTACAGATCTTAGAATCTGCTGTGACTACGGCAATCAAAGTCAGACAGTCAAGCTGTCCTAAAAGCCCTAGACTCGGTCACAATAAATTCGGAGACAGTAGCGAACTACCGCAAGTCATTTAACGTGTTGGCAGAGCAGTTTGAGTTTCATCTGGTGTGGATAGTGAGACACTGTAACATGCCAGAAAACTACCTATTTCACCGACCTGGAAGAGGCTAGACATGCTGCTCGTTTCCTGCAAGCTCAGGATTAAGAAGTTTTTTCTCAAGGTATCGAGTATGCTGTGGAAACGCAGCGGAACTTGCAACACTGCCAAACTTATGCGACCTAAATTGGGCATAAGAAAATCCCAAGAACTTCTCTCGTTAAGTAGGAGAGATTAATTCCTAGCTGTGGGATTACGCACAGGCCATATTTCTATAGGAAGATATAGGGAGATTTCTGGAGAAGCTGCTATTACGAGGAAGAGCCAAAAACTATTAGGCATCTAATAAGTGATTGCCCCACACTTTGTAGGAGGCAACAGAAGTTCATGGGTGCGTTGTTTTAAATAGCCTAGGCGCGGTTGCAGAAAAACTGATTCAACGCGACTTAGGAGTCAAAATTTTTGATCCAACTGCCACCTCAACCTAACCTAACCTAAGCTGTGCTATGTATGTATATAAAGAAGAAATACTTGCAAGGAATAAAAGTTCGTTATCCATAATTTTTTTTTAAATATTTCAGCCAACGTTTAGTTTTAAATCAAGCCGCAATATTTTTTCAATTAGCCGTGACCAGTGTAAACGTGTAAACTTTACTGAACAGTTAAATATAAAATTTCACTGCAGCTCTGTTGGTTGCACAAACATATCAATAAACTGCTATGAACATCACAAAGTAGCAAGCAACCCTTGCAGGCGCACATAAAGAATCATTAGCCTAATATGTTGCACGATTTCTATGATCACAAGCAGATCATGCACACTTTTATTTGAACACGCTCATGAGCATTCTTGTACAATATCTACTAAACATTATCGAATATGTTACATGCATAGTTCATGCAACTAAATTTGCCGCATGAAACTTTCTTTGTTTCTGCACTCTATACTTAAGACTAAACTTCCGTCCCTCCTAATATGTATACCATGCCGCAAGGGGTGGCTATTAGAGCATCAAAATAAAATTTGAACGTTTGCCAATCAGCGCCCGACTACCATATTAGTCGGTTGCACTTAAATAGCTGGCTGATAGTAGGAAACTGTCAGTTAGCCACCAACACAATTACCACCAGCTCTTGCAACACAATATCGCACCAAAGCGGGAGAGAAAGAGGACAGCTTTCGTCAGCGCCACTGGCAACAGAAACATTAATTAGTTCCGAAAATCACGACACATCAACTCGTAAAGGAGGTGGAATCAAATCAACGTCAACAATCGAAAAATCTCAATGCGCATCTATGAAATCAACGATGGGGGGGGTGCGCTTCATTGTTGTAATATTTGGCACGATCACACAGTTATTGCTGCTGTTGGCGTTACGTTGATGTTGCAACATCAAATATGTATGTACATATGTACATTTCCTCAGTCGCAATGCATTGCTGTTGCCACAATTTCGCGACGGTTCAGGAAGTCATGTCCACAATGTGTCATTAATGACAAGGAGCGGTTGCTATTGCAGCTAGCCGCAAGCAATCCACTCCCAACAATAGAAACCGCTACACAATAAAGAAAAGCGTACAACATTGGACGCTCCCTCCAATGTTTTGTACAGGGTGATTCAGTCCATATAGTGGTTATTTTTACTGTGTCAATTCTAATGAAAATTTCCAAATCAATGTTGTGTAGCTCACACCGTGTGTTTATTGAAAAGAAGCTTTGGTCGAAATAAAACACTCACCGCGACTGCTGTACGCAAGTCTATGCAAAAAGTTCTTGACATCGTGGCATTCTAGTGGGCAACACCCACCGTCCTTGTCGTCGTACGGTGCGCACTGAGTAAAATGTGGCTGTAGTGGCCTAGAAAATCGTCTCGTTGTCGATCTCAACAACTCAACATTTCACGCTCAAGTACGATGCAATTTTTGCACTAATACCTCGCTTTATTCGCCTACAAGATTCCAATTGAGTCAGCAATTAAAGTTACATGCCCATACCTTCGTTATTGCTTCTGGTGAAGGGCAATTTCATATCGGCGGCTTATTAAGCAAAACTGCCGCATCTGTGGAAAGGAGAACCCGCGTTGGATCGTCGAGAAGCTGGGTGCGGATTTTTCTCTTTTTTAAACAGGGAAACGCCATTTCGGTCAACGGTGAGCGCCACAGAGTCATGGTAAACGATTTTTGGTGATCGGAAATTGAAGATATGGACTTGCGCGCCATACCACACAGTCTATACCACAATCGATCTTTTCCGCGGCAATTGTGGTAATTTTGTTGTCAGCCGTCTTGACGATGTCTATTGTCCATCTTGAAACTGCGCTATTCGTGAGATAGGGTCAGTTTAAAAGGATGTTTTATTGCGAAGCCTGCCGCGACTGCCACATGAATGAAATATTGGATATGTTTGCCCTTTCGGATATTGTTGTTCACTTTTTTTAAATTGCCAAAAGAAATTCGCGTTATGGGCCACGCTTTATGTATTCTATGTACATGCCAAAATTTGTTGCGCTCAAATTTGCTGCACAAACATTGGCTACCGCCATAATCCAGCAACTGGCAGCAACATAAACACCTTATCAAACAAAAACACAAATACTATAACGCGCCTCAACTACACCCATACACACATACGCCTCTGCCGCCCTACCAACAGCCCATATTGCAACAATGACGAAACAAAAGCGTAACGAAAAATTTGCATAGTTTTGTGGCAGCACTATGCTAAACATCGGCGGCGACAACACTCCTGCCAATGACGCTGCAACGCCTGCTTGCGAAATCCGCTGCCAAAGCGAATCGTGATCGCTGACTATTGTTAATGGCGCCGTTGACCTGTTGTGTGACCTCAAATGTGACATTTCACTGGCACGATCCGTGGTTGGCTGCCTGGCAGGCAATAAGTATTATGACAAGCGCCGATCAAGTGGCGACATACATATCGGCGTTATAGCGCTGTGGGCTGCTCTGCAACACATTGACTGGCCTAAAATAATGCAAATAATGTTTGCACGTTTAAGCCCAACCAAAAATTTGGATCTAACACATGTTTATTTATACGCAGCGTGTGTGTAATGCGTGACAAAAACAAAAAATGTCAAAAATCGTGGCACGAAGTACAAAAGCACAGTACAAAATTTGCTTCCCAATTTCGACGCAATCGGTGGCATACCGGTTCATTTTGCGGCAGTCAATTTTATTGTTTCTTTTTATTGCTTTAATTTCTTTTTTTAGTTGTGTTTTCACTTTTTAGATGATCAACGCTTCCGCTATACGAACGCATACATATATACATACATACCGATTGCCGAGAGCAACTTATTGGCTAAACCACATTTTTCGCATATTTACCATGTGCGCCTATGTACCTCCTCATGCACCAACTGTACGCCTTCGCATCGTAAAATCGTAAAAGATAAAAAGAAAGAAAGAAACCACTATAAAACAAAAATTAATCAAGTAAAAAACGGTAATTTACCCAGCTGCATGACTGTGGGCCATCTGGTGTCAACGATCAATATTACAACTTGTACCTACATATCTACTCGTACTGTGCCAGCGCATCAATTTCCCTCATCAACTGATATAGTATTATCTTGTTGCGATGAGGCCAATTTGTTGTGAATTATTGCGCGATTTTAATTTAATTACTTGAGGTGGCAACAAAAGCAACCATGTATGACCATATGTTGTCTACTGTAAGTAAATAACAACTCGTTTCATGATGTTCCTTGATGACAGATTTTGATCTGCCATGGGGTATTCATTAAATTTTCTTACGAAATCAAAACAAAGAGTAATTTCACATTAATTGTATTGTGTCACTTTATCAAGCGGGTAATTGGAAGTAACCTGTTATAATAATTCCGGAATTGGAGTTATATTTGGAGCCAATTTTAACATACGTAGTTAGTAATACTTGAGATCACCTTGAGCTGTCAGGCTCCGCATCTATCAAGAACGGAGTAGTGACAGCTAATAGGTTATATGGTCTCCTCCTCTTCTATAGCCGGGCAACTTCTAAAAAAAAAAAAATGATTTCAGCATCATTGAGGTTGTTAATTAAGGATCACTGTGTGAGTTAGTACTTAGGTTGAGTCACTGTTTTCGAATTTGGGATAGAGTCGTGCTATGTCGAGCTACCTTATCCAAGCCGAATTCATAGAGGTGGTGGTAGAACACAAGACGTATGCTGTAAGGTGCTGGGAATATCAACAGCGAATTCGTTCACAAAACTTACATAGTACATGTATTTTGTTTTTGGTTTTTGGTGTGGCAATTGTCAAAGTCAGTCAGTTGTGCTAAATGAGAAAATAGAAAACCAAGGCGAATTCATATAAGGTGGTGTTGAGCACGCAGCTAAGTGAATTCGCTTACTGTACTGAATGTCAAAACTATTTGTTTGTTGTAATTCTCACCGATTCTCATTGTCATTGTGCGTATACATATGTAATTTGTTAGTGTACATTTCTGTTATTGTACGCTCAATACAACCTGATATAGATTCGCCTTGTAGAAAATAAACACTCATACACTAAGGAGTTTTTATTAGTGTTTCGAGTTTTATAGCTTATTTAATTTTAGTATAAAGTTCCCAAAGCCGAAATCAAACAAAAATATAAAAAAATCAATGGTACTTTCTATCCACTTCATACTTGATTACACTAAAATTAAATAGACTATAAAACTGCATATTCAAAAAATTTCGAAACCTCATTCTAAAATAATTCAAATATTTTAAAGAAGATTTGTTGAGTTTTCAGAGTTTATTTTCATAGTACATGGTCTATCGAATTCGAGCTTCTGTTTTAGTCAATGTAGATCCATAGAAGGTGATAGCAAGGTAAACAAGGCGAATCCGCTGTGCATTTTGTTTGTGTAAACCAAAAAAAAAACCCAGCGAATTTGGAAAAAAGAACAAGCAGTCAGCTCATAGGATGCTATCACTTTGTATGTATTCGCCTTGGTATTAGTAGTGTTTTTTTGACAGCAGTCTATGACTTCGTTATTGGCGGAAAATAAATGCAAAATCTGCAATTTACTGCAATAAGTAAAACAAAACAAATTTTGCCTGAGAAGACCCACAGTCAAAAAATTGTCTGTAACATTTTAACCTACAATCATCGATGGTCATAGTGCCCTTACAATTTGGCAAGTTTTCTTGTTGAAATTTGTTAGGATTGCATATATTAGGTGACAAATTTCTTGTTAGGATCCCAAATAGTAGGTGGCAAGTTGAACCCACTTGCAATATCGATCGACGAACGAAATCTCTCATCAACCTAAGGAGACAGGAACTGGACTGGACCAAGAGGCGACCCTAATTCACCTACTCTGCCGCTGTCCGGGACTCGCTAGAACGAGAATGGAAGCCTTGCTATTTAGCTATTTCCTTAATGAGATTGACGATCTCGGTTCAGTAGCAATTAGGGACCTGACGAGGTTTCTTAGGAATACGAAGAGGTTTGGAGGATGCTGTATCATAAGGAGCCATGAGGCCAAGTGAGTCCCACTAGGGACTGCCATCTAACCTAATCTATTGGCGACTTTCCAAAGTTGACTTTTGAGGAGTTACTTGAAGTAAATGGTAAACGGCACGTTTAGTTGGGAGCTAATGAGTTAAAATGTTCTACGAAAGTCAAGGCGAATTCATATCAGATACAAAACTAAAATTTACACTAGCAAATTATACGCACAATGACTGTATGAATTGCAACAAAAACATCATTTTGACATTGCGTTCACCAAGCGAATTCAATCAGCTGCTTGATCAACTTCACCTTATATGAATTCGCCTTGACAAAACTATTTGCAGTGAAATTTTGTTGTAAATGTCAAAACCTTTCATTTCGCTCAGACATATTTATATATTTATTTTTTATTTTTTTGGAAACACCTTACGAGCGGACAGCTATACTTTCTGAAAATATTAACAAAGTCTGAGATGCTTCCGTTTATATTTAAAAATAAATGCTTATTATTATTGCGGATATAAGTATTATATATTACTCCTTATGCAACCACCCTCTCAAGGCATATTCAACTTGCTTCCAAGGAACTTTCAGTTCCTTTGCCTTCTCCAGGTTTAGATGGGTAGATATTGTGGTAGAGGTTTGCTTTTCGAAATTAAAAATCATCTAGGAAGTCTAAGATGATGGTAAGTGATAGCAAGCGTACGTGTTTGTTCTCAGGGCTAGGTGAGCCTTGGTATCTCTATCGTCTTCTCGAGATGGTAGCACACACAAAAAGCAGGTTCAATGGTATATCTGGGCCGAGTCGCAAAAGCGAGGGTTTCGCGTTTCTAACCGCGTATTCCAATCTGCGTTTTCCCAATACAGTTATACAGTTAAATATACTCATTTATGTCCGCCCTCAACTTCTAGGAAACCCCCAAGGATATTACTTGTCATTTTAGGAGAATTCAGCTTTTGGCTATGATTTATATGTGTCAATTATTTATTTTTTGAAAGTTAAAATACATTCAGCCGCTACCTGACAAACATTTTCCGCTAATTGCACACAACTATAATTCTCAGCCACGAAATAGCTTTTTTAAATTAACAAAAAATATTTAGAAACCAACAAGCGATTGCAAGCTAGTTAATAATTAACTAAAATGTCAAAGAAGATGTCATTGTTTAATTTAATACAGGTGACTATAGTTGATTGTTCTACATACTACAATCATATTTAATTAAAATCCACTGTTAGTAACTTGGCCAAGTACGCCAAAAATATATACCAAACCAACAGTAGATGCTACATTTCACGAGTGCATGTCGCTGTCAACTGAAAATCACAAATTGATTGTCTAATGCGTTGTGATGCAGGGCTTCCGTGTAGTATATTTTGAGTATACGTACATATATCCCGAGTTGGAGACGTTTAACCAACTAACTAAACAACTGTAAGCCAAATACGGCCAACGGGTACTAGACACGCATCTCAAATGCCTACGCTTGGCCAACGGTTCGGGAGCGTGTGAATACAAGCAATTTATGAATGCCCGAAGACGAAGTTAGCTTACATAGTACGAGTACAAGTAAAGCAAAGTAATCAGCTAGCAAATGTTGGCTAGTTGCACGCTTAGTGGTGGCGTGTATGGTACGACCTTTTTTGGCGCGTTCCACTCATGCCAACCGACCGCGTAAGCAACCAAACCAAAAGCTAAGCCATTAACTATAGTAAACATCTTTTATACTCACTCCTACCGCCCACTGGCGGCGAGCAAAGCGCCATAAGAGAATTGAATAAATATAAATAAAAATGTCAGTTTGACATCAATATGGTTGGGGATTTGTTCAGGCTTCTTATCCTCATGCGCATAACTTACTAAGATGCATTACATGAATTACTACATAGCCAAATGCATAATTTAGAAGCATCTTTTTCTAAATCTGTTTGCCTTTTTCTTCTTTTCATTATAGATGCAACTCGAAGGCCTCGTATTTGCCCCGCCAAAGTCTCGAGAAACTCAACAACTTGGATCCGGATCATGGTAGTTACAAACTTACGCTTACCTCAAACGAGGATTTGGTGGCGAATACAAAACCCACTGCCTACGATATACTCAATACACACAATGGCAAAATGCCCAACAATTTGCCAGATGTTCTGCCATTGGGCGCAAAGTTGCAACCGCAACCTTCGTCTCCCACTTCCGCCAATGCTTCGCCGCTACGCTATGGTTCGAACAATAACTTGAATTCATCAACTGTCTCTGCACCGGCACAGCAGCAACAGCAACCACATCAGCAGCAGCAACAGCAACAGCCACAATCACAAACACCAGCGACACCGAATTGTTATCCCATATATCCTCCCACACAGCACCGTTACTCAACACCAACCATGAACACCTATAATAGCAATGCCACTAACAGTGGCGGAAAGTCACCCAATTACAGTCGATCTCAGTCGTATGACGTACACAATAACTCGCATAGTGGCAGCCTATATCATCCCAACCACGCTAATAATAGTCCTACAAAATTCATGTCTCAATCGACGATGGATTTGAAGCGCACGCAACAGCTGGAACCGACCCTTGAGGAAACCACTGCCGCACTACTCAGCGAAAGTGCCAGCACAGTGCTGTCACCCGCACAATCGGAGAGTAATCTTAGCAGTCCGCAGAAACATCCAGCGCAGCTAATTTCGATGAAACCACTCTCTAGTTTTGGCAGCTGTAGTGATAGCGCAAGTACCAGTGGCAGTGAAGGTCGCATTTTCCGCGCTGAGTTGGTCACGGCTACGCTTTCAACATCACCCATCGCGCCGGTGAAATCTGTTATACGCAAGGACTCGCTGCGTGAGAATATTGAGAAGATAACACAGCTGCAATCGAAACTAATGTCAGCGCATCTAACCGAAACCAGTTTACTTGGCATTTATGGCTCAAAAACGGCACTGAATTCAATGTCACCTGTACCGACAACACCCACAACAACCCCAGAGCACATACTCGAACCCTTGCATGAAGCGAACCCGTGTGACGATTGTAGTCGCGAAAAGATAACTGAACCGGCGCGTGCAGAGACTGCTGTGTGTACAGAAACTGTTGATATAAGCTGCACAGAAATTTCCTCAACGCCCAAAAATGTAGCTTCTTCGCCAAACTCGCCAACCTCGCCAACAATAAGCGCAACGCTACCTCAACTAGCCAGCACAAATACTACATGCGATGATCTGATCGGCACACAAATCACGCAGTTAAACTCCAACACCGATGTCCTCAAACTTATGCAGCGTAGTGAAATTGTATTACGCGTAAATCCCTCCACCACAGAGGCGGCCTCTCAAACGGATGATGATCTCACGTCTACAGCTAATGATGCTGATGAGCACACACGACTCACTGAGCAACCGCATACCAAGGAGGATGCACAACAGCAGCGCATCACATTGCAACCACGTCAACGTCATCCTATCGAAATTGATTGCGAAGAAATGTCGCAGGAATTGGCTACACTTTTAGCGTCGAATGAAAAATTGGTGCAAATCTTAGCGCCTCCCACAGTCAAGTCACCCACAGATTATGTAAGTAATCTGTATAATCCGAATGTGCCATTACGACCGGCTAAACGCGATGTAGGCACTTCAACACTACTTCGCATGAAGGGGCGCGACATTCAAGAAATAGTCACAGTAGAATTGCAATATGCTGAGGTTGAGGTATTACTGACCAATGGTGATAGCGAAGTAGAAACATGCGATTTGCTAAAGAAGAAAGTGGTAAGTGAATTATTGCAGGTAGTTGATAGAGTTTTATTAAAATAGTAATAATTCCCCTTTCTATAGGATGAACTCATCAAGCAACTTAATCATAAAATACGCGTACTTAACAAAGAGCAAAAAACGCTTAAAGAAGAAGCCGATCTCAACGATGAGTTAGGCAACAATTTGGTCAGCAAGTTGACGGACAAAGTGCGTCCCATAGAAGCGACCAAATGCCGGACGTACATTGATGATGTCGGTCAAATTACTAGCCTACTACTATCACTCTCTGAACGTTTAGCTCGCATAGAGAACAGTTTGAGTGCTGTTTCGGCAGAGAATAGTGCAGAAAAGGTAAGGAAACAATAAAATTAGAATTTAAAAAAATATATAAATTTTGAATTGTAGCTTAATTCGTGAGAATCTATAGCAAAGAAAAGTCTGACTGTTATGGTCTTACCAATTTTCCAACACAAACTACACATTGATTTGACAAGGAAGCATGGTTATATACTGTTGTATTGCGATCTTTAGCTCAACAGTAAATTTCCGCCGGCATCAAAAAAAAAAGCTGTAGACATACTCCTTTTCTGAGATTTCCATTTCTTCGTCGCTCGGGATGAGCTCGGACGACATCACTCCATCGATAACAAATGATCTTATGACTGATCTTATTCATACCCAAATAGTCATGCAGGATTCCGTTGTGCTATCGGGACACTCGCATAGTAGATGTTTTAGATTTTCCGACTCTTCCTCGGCTCTGCAACTTCTACAGGAATAGTTATGCAGGATGCCGAGTCTAGCCGCATACTTCCCGTTGTGAGTAGCCACATGTTAATGGATATGTTCCTTTCTACTTAGCACGTGGAGTCTTTGTAACCACTTCATGCCCCATTCGGCCACATGAGTTTTGTGTAGCTGCAGGTGTGAGGAACGAGCGTCATACCTACACTCTTCGTGGTTGGCGAAAGTGCCCTTCCTTGAAACCTTGTCTGAAAATATTACTAAATTTGCCTTTTTTCGATCATAGGCATTTAACGACTTGGAAGGCACTCCAATGTTAAGTTAGTTGGAATGTTTTATTGATTCCTAGTTTCTCGGAATAAACGTCCTCTTCAATTTTGTTCTCGTACTTTGAACCGTCTATGTAGAACTGAAGAGAATCATTTTGGGTTCGGGTAGACCTTCGGGAACGAGTCGAAATGATTACCTAATTAACATCGCTTCGGTTGCTGCTGTGCGCCCGTGCGCGTTCAGTGACCAGTTTGTTTCTCTATCAAGTATTTCTTCTAAATACCAGTGCTAAAGTCGTGTTTCCTAACATTGGGTGCTTTGGCGTTGGGATCTTGTACCAAGCCCAGTTTTGTTTGGGTTGACCGACCCCAAGTCCGTTTTCTGTGGCCCATTTTTCGATTACTTTTAGTTTTGCCTACATTATGTGGCGGAGTGTTTGCGGAAAGTTTCTGTTTATATTACGACTTTAGAGCCTCTTTTGTTCTCAACAACTCTCAGCAGCTTATCTACAGCCACGACCACGACGTTGAGGAATACGCCAGGAGTACGCCACCCTACGGTGTTCCTCTATTCACGAATTTTGTTAGTGACACACCCGCTACCTCTGGCTCTATGTTGCCTACCAAATGCTCCACTAATGTCACCATCCGCTATAGTCATGGACGCTCAAATAACTTTGTCGAAAGTTTCTTCAATGTCTGTTAATTTGGCCGAACTTCTCCTACAATGTATGATGTGCGTATTGATGTTGTAACACAAATTGAGGGGCCTACAGTTTTACGAGGACTCCGAACGGCGAATGTTTTTTTTTGGGAAGTTTCTTCATGGCAGAAATACTCTCGGAGGTTTCCCATTGCTTTTTTTTAACTGTGGATGTTATTTACTCCGGCCAGGATTTGAACCCGGGGCAAATTGAATGAAGCGCGCACACGCTACACATTCGGCTACGGCGGCCGCGGTCTGGGAAATCTATCAGTGTGTAATCGTTAAAACTTAAGAATATAAGCAAAACGACCTCATATAGCGCGAATCTCCCTTTCATTTTGTGCAGGTGCGAATATACATAAATACTTGAGACAAATACTATAAAATTATTGTCGATTTTCGGTAGAATTTCTTAGATCCGTTTGGTGGAAAATATTTGTCTGCTAGGCAAATTTTGAAATGTTTTTTTGTAACTTTTACTATTCGAACAACGAATTGATCAGTAAAATAATCAAAACTTTGTAAAAACGTAATTGATATTTCAAACTAACAGGTGGTGGATCAGATATCAACGAGTTAGAAACGATATTAGTCAGTCAATACCTAAACGACTACAAGTGTATCCAATCATTTTTTTAAGTAACTTTTGTTAACTGATTAACGAATTATTAGTTCAGTTGTTACTTATTAACTACATGCATACAAATCTAAAGCTTAATTTCACAAATTTTTCTTTATTTACCTTTTCTAGAAATCGCTCGAATCGAAACGCGATCGTCTGCTCGATCAACTAACCGAAGCAAAACGTCTTAAGGAAGATATAGATCGACGCGGCAGCAGTGTTGTTGGTATCATTGAGAAAAACCTCAGCGCGGATGAATTTGCCGATTTCGATTATTTCATCAATATGAAAGCGAAATTAATCGCAGATGCACGTGATATTGCGGATAAGATCAAATGTGGCGAGGAACAACTGAATGCGCTAAGCGAAGCGCTCATTCAAAGTGATTGCTAAATGAAAGAAAGAAATTTAAAAAAACAAGTGTATGTGGATGAAAAAAAATAAAAATAAAAATAAATGATCTATATACTACATATATTTGATGTATGTAACTGAAGTATAGCGGCTGAGTAAGCGGATTTTCCATGCCTTCAACAGGATCGAGTTGAAAGTTTAGTGTGAGAATCGAAAAAAAGAGGGCAATCAACGAGCGCAATTGAACTGAGCTGGCTTTCATTGAAGTCTCTTGATCATGAACGATTAACAATAGGAAATTTCCGCTCAAAAAAAAGTGAAGTTTCTTAAATTTTTGTTTATTTCATAGAGCCCATAAATCTTGCAAGATTTTAGTACACGCCACAAACAGGGTGCTACGCTTTAATTGAAATTGAAATACATAAGTAGAAGTTAAAAGCTAGTGATTAAAAATTTATTAACTGTGGCATTATAAGGCAATTGAAATACTTACATTATAGATACATATAAATATAAAGAGATAAGGAGAAAATAAAGGAGAAGATAAACTTAATTCAATCAAATTTAATTAGAAAGGCATTAGTAATCGTGCAATGCGTAAAATGTTGCCTCCTTGCAGTAACTAATTAAAAATCAACTATTAAAGTTTATATTGATAAAAAAAAAACACTATTTTGTTTTGTATATGTGATTTAAAAATATACTATATGTATACGTTTTATGTTTGCTACTAGCCTTAACGTTATGAAAAAAAAATGATAAGTAAATATTGACGGGATATGCGTTCGGAAATAGCAAAAACTTTTAATTTTAGCCTTAACCAATTGAAATGCACGCATTGATGATAACAACAAGCAGATTAAGAAGAATTCTCAAATTTTTCTCAAGTGACTTAATAATTATTGCACTTTAATTTTAGATTTTAGTTTAATTTAAGTCGGCAGCAGCATTGGAGCAAAACTGTACTATAAATAAATTTATAAGAAAACTCAAGCTGTAGCTCCACAGAAAAGAAATTGCAACGAAAATATTATAAATACTTGTTAAATGCAAATTTTATCAATTATATATATATATAAATAAATAATGACAAATATATTCGCATTAAAATTTTCAATCGCCGATATATTTGCAAATTACTATCGACATACGCATGTAACAATTTGTGTACTTATGCAGATTTGCATTTTTAACTGGCTTGTGAAATGATTTTTGCAAATAAAACCATTATAAATTCGTGGTGTGTCTATGATAAGAATTTGAAAATAAATAAAACATATAAACAATTACATAAAAGGCGTATTTTATTTACATATGTTTAACAACGATAATTTGTAAGCGCCAAGCGCCGAGTGCTTGATGTTTAACCGAACTTCTCTACAATTTATACTGTGCATTTTGTAAGAAGTTTTTTCATGGCAGGAATACACTCAGAAGTTTGTCATGGACTGTCGAGGGGCGACCGCTATTAGAAAAATCTTGTCAATAATTTTAGATGTTACTTGCCAAGGCCAGGATTTGAACCCGGGGCCTACCGAATGAAGCGCGCACAAGCAACTCATTCGGTTAGGGCGGCCGACCATGTTTATTTATGTTTTGTAGGTGAGTAACCAAATATGACCTGAAAGTTGCCAAAAAAATTGGAGAATCATTCTTTCGATCATTCCAAGGGCTATATCATCCGATTTTGACAGCATGGTGTTGACTATCGACCATCGATAGTGGGTTTTACTGCTCAATTATCTATTCAGCCCAGAGTAGCACTTGTTGGCATGATAAATTATCCGTTGTATTTCTAGACTGGCAGTATTGTTGGTGTTCCCAGACAAAGTTCTCTACTTTTTCAAAATTTTACCTGTCAAAAGTGACGTGGGGGCCAAACCCCAAATGCGCTGACTATTTATTTCATGAGAGCAGATCCTTCGTTTTACTGTCATTCACTTCCAGACCCAATAACTCTGCTCCTTTATCCAGCTTGGAAAAGGCAAAACTTATGGCGCGGCTGCTGAAGCCGATGATGTCGATGTCGTCAGAATATGATCACAGTTGCATGCTCTCATAAAATATGTTGGTTTGATTCTGCTCGCAAAACTTTCGGCATCCCGGTTTGCGGAGGAGTGCTCTTTGTGAGTGTGATAGTCGAATGACGAATACAGCATTCCAATTTTTATTATGTCTTCAGATGCACGTTCTTTGCTGCACAGAGGGGTATGTGCATTTTGGCAGCGAAAATGTAATGATCAAAGTCGATGTTCGATACTCAGAGTGCGCATACGCCTAATACACTGTATCGATCTTTGATCACTTTGTTCTTCTCTTCCGTCGAGGTGCGGGTACAAATCAGCGATATGCTGAATAATCTCACTTTGATTTGAATCGGGGCGAGAAGCTTGTCCACCGCAGTATAAAGTACTTGGCGATGATGTTACTCTCCCACCACAAATCCAACACCGAAATTGCGTTTCTTACTTTAGCACGTCCCCAGTGACATTTATTGAATGCAATCGCAGCGAACCTATTTTAAATGTTGTATTATATATTGTTGCATACGGCAATAGTCATTTTTCCGTGGCGGTTGAGGGAGCCTTCAGATGTAAAAGTTGAACAAAAGTGGAGAAAAATCGCCACCATGTAGGCCAAAGCATACCCTACATGCAACCAGGTTACAAGACTCCCGGTCCCGCTCCCACTCAACAAAGCTGAGTTGATGTGCAGTTTCGTTTTACAGATTGCAGCTATGTATCAATAAACTATGTCGACTCACGAAGTCTTCGATCTTGATCTGAAGGCCGTTGAAGTTGAATTTGAAAAGTTCGAGATTAATCGCTCTGTCAAGACTGAGAACAGAAAAAATAAGGCTAACCAAAATATTTCATTACATACAAAATAAAACTTAGATGAGCCAAAAGCATTGTAACTGAAAAATTTAAAGGGTATACATTTTTGATTATTTTCTAGACCACCCTCCAATTAATTATTTTTTTGTTCTAAATTTGCTTCCACTTTTATTTTTGTCGGTATATATGTATGTAAGAGAGAGAAAAGAGAAGTGGAGAACATCAGTTGGTTTTCTAAAGAAAGGTGACAGATATCAACTTATATTTTACGCTAAAAGGTGGAATGTATGTATGTAGTATGAGGTCCACCGTATTGCCTTTTTCGAGCGTAAGACTTTTCTAAGAGGGGGACAATGAAATCACTCTACTTGGACATTGGACGCACTGTGAAGCGACGGCGTTTTTGCTATGTTAATTTCAAAACTGTGTAACAGTAAGAATTTTATCATATCTGATCTCAGCGATACTTATATAATAAATCCATGAGAGTTGGAATGGGTTTCTGTATTGAGCGGCGCTGCCAAATTTGCGACAAATTTCAAAAACCTGCAATTGGGTAGCAAACATGTTTGCGGTTAATAACATACAGGCCTGTTCTACATTTCGATACGATGAAAAATAATCCCATCTATGCTGATGACCTGCCAAAACTCATCAACCTGACAATTGTCAGGTTTACTGCGCCTAAAACAACTATCTGGTTGGTAAATACTGTAAGATCATCAGCATAGGGCGATAAATTTGATGCAAGTCGGACTCATTTTGATGGTGGTGCTCTTGATTCCGACTGAGTTAGAATAGTTTTCGAATCACTTTCATTCCGATTCGATAATCAGTTTGAACAGCTGTTTGCAATTACTTATGTTTCTTGAAAAATTTAACAATGCTGTTTGGGTGTGCTGAGACAAGAAAGCATGTTGTTGCGCGTTCAAAACAACAACAATCATTAGCTGAGCTTGCGCGTAGGCATATAACTTAAGCTAGACTCCAAGCAAGTTTGCTCTATAAAGAAATTCACATCATAAAACCTTCTTCACCGTTTTCCTTTTGCTTCGAATTAATTAATGCAGTTTATTCGCAGAATCGGTACAAAACCCGTGATTCAAGTAAAAGACTTCCGCAAGACACATCAATTTAACAGCATCAATGTATTTTTATAACAGGCGCGAACGAATATAAAAAGAGTAATAAATGCTATGAACATAAAAGTTCAAGCTCGATTATTATTTATGAAGCAATATTGGGCATGCGCTGAATCGGAGTCGAAATCAGGTCAGTTTCATTTCAATCGTTTTCCCTGTGTTTATCCAAAGAGCGTAAAAGTCAAATTAGTTCTAGCTATTCTAACTATTCAAACCGAAAAATTTTTGTCGGAATCGAAACCAGGAACACATGGTCCGGCTTTATGACAATCTACAAGTTGTGCATACAAAAATAAAACAATTTTAAAAACTTTTTTACATAAGTATAAATATACTTCGCGAAGAAGTAAAGAAAATATGAATGTCGTCAGTGCTTAACCGTCTTATGCATTAGTAAAGAATAGGGTCCCTAGAAAAAAATAAAAAAGTGGGCGTGATTCGCCTTTTTCTACTAATTCTTATGGTGTCCAACTTTTTTCCGCAAAAGAATATGTGTTATGGAGGGGTTAAGGGGGTATTTTCAATATTTTTAATAGGTGAAATTTTAAAAAATATATAACCGATTTCAGAAATCCTTGTCATCGTTGGATAGGTAATTAATAGATCTCTCATCCAATGTGCATATTTGTATATATTACATATATGTATATATTTTAAGAAAATCAAAAAACAAAAAAAATAATGCCCTTTTTTTCAGAAAAACTATTTTTTTCTTTAAAAAATACGTAATTAACTACATGTAGAATATTTGTGAAATAGTCCATAAAAATACCTTTCATTTGATATAGAATTTTATATAGTTATGTTTAAATATTATACGATATTTTGAGTTATTTGCGTTGCTGTGGAAGGAAGAATTGGTCATATTGAGGATTGTGATCCTGAGCGACCGAAAGCTTCTTGAGTTGAGGCGGGCAGGGTTATTTGTTTGAATCGTGGCCGAAGGCCGCCTACGCAAAAATACTGTGGTCAGCGTAGCCGGTGTTGGATCGACCAGGGTTATTTTTTGATGCGCCTACGCAGAAAGTTGTTGCACGCAAAAATAATGTGAACTGCGTAAAGAGAGACAATTGGAAAAAGTGAAATATAAAAACTGTATTGTTATTATATTTTTTTCGTTAATTTCTAACAAATATATTTTTACTAATAGTTAATTACGTATTTAAAAAAAAAAACGGTATTATTACTTCTCGAAAAGTATATATAATATACATATGTATATACAAATATACACATCAAGTGAGAGATCTCTTAATTACCTGTCCAACCATATTAATATTTTGAACAAGTCAAACAGATGTTGATTTAACTCACGGATCGTAACCCTCAATATGACCTATTCTCCATTTCACAGCAACACAAATAAATCAAAAGACCTTATAATATTTAAACATAACTACATTAAATTACACTGCGTAACAAAAATTAAAAAAAAAACCTGCGGTTATGATTTTGTTAATAGTTTTTATTAACATTAGTAGCAGGGTTACGAACTGTGTTTTTACTTTTTTTTGGATTGGCTCTAGTTCTTGAGATAAAAGAAACTTAATAAATTAATGATAAAAAATTATATGACCCAGTTCCAGTTGTATTAATTTAATTATTCCTCAATAAGTTTTGCTATATAAATTATTAAAACAAGTAGTTCGTTGGTTTAAATATTTTATTTCCCTTGCAAGAGAGCAAGGGCAGCCGGTTAAGTCGGGTGAGTTAATACAACTAAACAAGATTTTGTATGCACAACATAAGTGGTCAGTATGCGTGGACTTGAAGATGGTGAATTTTTTATTGGGCCAGCAAAGTGGATATACTAAATACCCCTGTTTTATATGTTTATGGGACAGTCGTGCAAGAAATGAACATTGGATTAGAAAGGACTGGCCGGTGATAAGACAGGTGACTGTTTCGAATATGTGTGCAAAAAATGTCCAGTCCTTAGTATGGAAAAATTAAAAGCAGGAGTATTCGATGGTCCTCAAATTCGTACCCTTCTAAAAGACACTGAATTCTTAAATCATACATATGTCACAAATTGAATCTGAAGACTGGCTAAGCTTTGTTAATGTAGTCAAAAATTTTTTGGGAAATCATAAATCACCAGACTATACAAAACTAGTTGCTGATATGCTACTCAATTTTCGCAAACTAGGAGCTAAAATGAGCATTAAATTACATTATTTACATAGTCATTTGGACAAGTTCCCGGACAACCTAGGCGATTACAGGGAGGAACAAGGTGAACGGTTCCACAAGGACATAAAAATAATGGAAGAAAGATAGCAAGGTCGATGGGACGACCACATGATGGCAGACTACTGCTGGAACTTAATACGGGATTGTCCTGAGCAACGACATCATAGGAGGTCCTACAGAAAAAGTTTTTTGTAATTTTTTTTAAATTAATTAATGAAAATAATATATTTTTTTTATTTTTTTATTATTTTTATACAGGCGCGCAATAAAAATATAATTTAAATTCATATTGGTATTTTTAATTAGGTTTTTTTGTGAAATATTTAAAAGTCTTTATCTGAAAAACTAGAGCCAATTCGACAAAGCTGATATTATTTTCGTAATCAGCGCCCCCAAATTACCATAAATCGACTTAAAAATCTCCGACCGCAAAATTTTGTTCCGCAGTGTTATATGTACATACATATGTATATCAAATGAAAGGTATTTTTTTCACAAATATATTTTGACATGTAGTTAATTACGTATTTTTTAAAGAAAAAAATTGTTTTCCTGTAAAAAATTGGTTTATTTTTTTTCTCGAAATAACCATATGTATGTATATAATATATACAAATATCCACATCGGGTGAAATCTATTAATTATCTCTCCAACGATGTCAATATTTTTGAAATCGGTTATATATTTTTTTAAATATAAGCTATTAAAAATATTGAAAATAGTCCCTTTACCTCTCCATAACATCGTCCGCCCCCCTATTCATTTGCGGAAAGAAAGTTGTACCAGAGAACGTATATTTACAGAGAAGTAGCATCCCACTTCATTCCTGTTGTCGTTCCGCGTTTTTGGGAAAAGGTCTATTTCTCGTCCAGCACACCACTCAATAATTTTTCACCTACAAGGGGCAAAATTTAACATCGGTTGAGCGAAAACAACAATTTTAGAGAAAATTTATGTACGTTCTCTGTTATCAGCTACATTGTGTGGTTGCAGATGTTTTTTGGCGAAAATTTTCCTATTGTTTTGATAAGGAATTTTCGCAATTATATTTCCAACATTTAAAAAAAAATATTAAAAATATGTATTCTTCTGTAATTTCAATTTTAGTGTTTTATTTGATTCTACTAATATTTTCCATACATAACTTTCAATAAATATTTTAAGTAGTTAAACAAAATCTTCAAAAAACACTAAAGAAATTGCAGTTATTGTTTATCATATGTATGCACATGCATGCATTTATTTATCAATGCATATTTAATCGAATTACTTCCATGCAAAAGGGCGCGTATAAGCATATGTATGTGTAGATATGTAAATAGAATAGAAATAATTATGTATGTACATATGTTTGTTCACATGCGCGCACATTCAACCGAACTCTAAGTCTGCGCGCAAAGTTTGACAAAATATCTTATCTCCAGTTGGTCTTCAATTTTTACCATGTCAAAAATAACAACGTTCTAATGAAATATTTATACAAATAGTTAAACAAAGCAATAGTTCAACAGGCTATCGTGGTAAAAGTTTAATTTAAATATTAAATTTGTTCGTCAAAGATAGAAATTTATTGATTTGAAAATAAAAACTCGAAAGCCAAATAAGCTGTTTTGTCAAAACTCCACAGAAATAGTTGCTTCTGCCCGCAATTCACACGAAAAAGCTGCGTCGCAAAGCCGCCATCATTAATCAGGGTTTAATTGAGTTAATTTGTAGTTGAGATAGGCACAAGAAAAAAGTGGAGTATAATACAAATATGATTTGCTAGATCGAATAGAGGAAGATCTGAGAGAAAATACTTACATATAGATACATACATGAGATGGCGTTAAGTTATACACCACAGAATTCAATTTACAACGAAAATTCTGGTCCTTTATACCCTCTTAGAATAAAAATGGTACGGTAATGGTAATTTCGTGTTGAAAGTCTTTTGTATAGGTCATTGACCGAGATTGTTGGTTCAGGAAGAAGCAAAAGTAGTATAATTAATTAAAGGTCTCACAAAATACAATTAATTATAGCAATGTTTATGTTTAATTAGACAATTGTAGAAAAATATGTTAAAAGGTAGTAGACTTTCGACTCCTAAATATATTATTCTGCTACTTGTGCTACATTTGAGACAACACGTAAGCCCTGACATAAATGCGACCAATTATTAGACTACATATTGACATACATATATGTAATGTACATATGTATGCAAGTAGGCGTAGCGGTAAGGCGTTTGGTTGCGCCGATTTGGAATAATTAGGGCTTTAAATGATATATATAACAGGATTTCGTGCAAAACACGTTTATAATGATAAGGAGTAGTGCACATATTACGTAACGCAATTTTTGATCATTTCAGACCCCCACCATGTCACACTTTCAGAAAAATTGTTTTTATTAATCGTAAAATAAAATACAATGTTAATTGATATTATATGTTATATATTAGGCAATGGGAAATCACATGTCACACTTCGTCACAAATCGCAAACCACCGCCACAACCTATCGCGTTACGTTATATGTGCACGACCCCTAAGCAAACATAATAGATTAATAAGGGCCGGTATTACTAACTAATCTTAAGTTCAACTTAAGTTCTAGTTTAGACAAATCTTAGCTAAGAACAGTTTAAGATTTCACTCACGATTGCGTTTCACAACGGCTACTTAAGTATGGAAAATATTTAATTGATTAATATGGTAGCACCGCAACGAAATGCATTGTTTGCATATTTTGACAGTTGTCCAAATACAAAACAAAGAAAAGTGGTTTCGTGTGCGGTTTATGAAAATTGAATTTTGAGGATAAAATAAATAGACGTAATTATATTGTTGGTAAAATGGCGGAAAATAAACGCAGAACAAATTTTGCTCCTAGTGAAATTGATTTGCTAGTCTCTGTGGTAGCAAATTATAAAAACATTATTGAATGTAAGAGAACAGATGCAATATCGGTAGGAAAAAAAGAAGCAGCCTGGAAAAAGGTGGAAGAGGATTTCAATTCCCAGAACGAGTCCTCTTTATTCAGGGATGAAAAAGCGCTTCGAAAGAAGTACACCAATTTAAAAATGGACCTGAAGAAGAGAGCTGCCGCGGAAAAAAAGTCTTTGTATGCTACAGGTGGTGGACCGCCCGCAAACCATATTTCAGAAAATGACGATCGACTTTTATCCATTTTGCATGAGAAGCAAATACATGGAATGGATAGTCAATATGACTGCGACTATATTCCTCATACTAGTAAGTAAATATATACTGCATGTGTAGATAATTTAACTTACGATGGCACAATTCTTAGGGCCATTGACTACTTTGAAACCAGGCGATGTTGAAGAAAGTAAGTACAACCAACTCATTTGAATATGTAGTTACTTAGTACGGAGTCTTTACACAGATGCGGCACCAGTGGTTATAGAGGATCAAGAAGAAATAGAATGGCTAGAAGACGATATGGTCTCCTTTCCTGGTAATAGAACAATATAGAACTGTTTTTGTAATAAGTGAATTAAATTGTGCTTTGTTTTCTTTGCAGAACCAGTCAATGAAAATCGATGCGTTCTTCTAGAAGCAAAAGAAGAAATTCCCGAGCCGTGGAACAAATACGACTCTGGAATGCTCAGGCGAGCGAAAAATAGCAAACTAAAGCCAAACAACATGAGAATAAGAAAATCGAATGGCCAATCGAGTTGGTCACGATTAGCGGAAGTGAAAGCTAAATGGACAGAGGAGAAGTTGCATTTACAAATACAATTGTTAAAGGAAGAGCACCAAACAAAAATTAGCCTAATGGAAGAAAAAGCTAAACTGGAAAGAGATTTGATGAAAGAAAAGCACGAATTAGAGATGCAAATACTACGCAAAAAGCTTGAAACAATGGATGACCAAATATGATACGCTTTTTTATGTATGTTCAAAATGATGTAACTGAATGTGATCTTTTTATTTAGTCGTTTTGTTAAAATAAGTATAGAATAAGAGAATACTGAATTTTTGTTTTTTTGTTAGTTTGTGTATATAGTATGTTTTTTATTATAATAAGTATAATGAAGTTTTTTTTTTTGCTATTAGAATAAGAATAACTGAATTTTTGTTTTTGTGTTAGTATGTGTTTATAGTATGCTTTTTTAGAATATGAAATATTTTTTGTGTTCGTTAGAATAACGTTTATGACGCAGTTGTGATAATGACGAAGTTACTAGTATATTTAAACTTTGTAATGAAATTTTATTAGATTATGTAACATGAATTTTGTTTTGATAATTAGAAATGTGATAACTTTTTATGTGGTCTGTTATACATTTTTGCATTTTATTTAGATTTATTCGAACTGAACTGAACTGAAAAATAGAATATATCAAAATAAAATGTATGCAAATAAAACAATCTTTATTCTTACGGTGGTTGGGAAATTATAAAATTATATTTGTGTAAAAATCAGAACAGTTTGGAGTTCCATTTCAAAACTAAATTTCTATATATTTGCAAAATAATTATTTATCAAAGACCTTCTGGTAGAACTGCTAGAATCGTGGTCGTCTCCGGAACGATTGTGAGGCACAGAGAGTACATCGTTAACAACATTCTCAAAATCTCCTGAGAGTTGTGGAGCAACCTCATCACTATTATCACAGCAAATATTATGCAAAACAGCAGTCGCTACAATAATACTCTGTACCTTTTTTAAGTTCATGCGTAATCCCAAGGATAGCACTGGGAACCGACGCTTCCAGACGCCATATGATCGCTCTACACAATTTCGGGTTCGAATAAGGGACTCATTAAATAAATTTTCAGCGTGGGTATTAACTTGAGATAGTGGCGTGATAACCCTGTTGGTATTTTCATATCCGCTATCGGCGACAACAAGTCCGTTATCAAATTCGCCGGATTCAAGACGAAACTGAATTCTTGAATTGCGAAATATCATTGCATCATGAGTTGAACCTGGCCATCGAGCAACAATGTCTTGAATGCGAAGCCGACTGTCACATAGCGTTTGAACGTTAATGGAAAAGAATCCTTTCCGATTCCGAAATAGCTCAGCATCTTCTCCTCCTAAAACCGAATTCTTTGATATAAATATATTCGCATGATCTTATATATATTTTAATATACCAGGCGATAAAATCTTTATATGTGTACAATCGATAGCGGCAATTACCCGAGGAAATTTAGCCAGTTTGAAGAAATTCTTCTGGCACTCTCTTATTTCTTCTCGCTTTGGAAGTTTTATAAAATTTTCTCGTAGCAGTGCTATATGGTGCGAAGTACATGTTATGACTCGAGAGGCAGTAGCTTTTGAGACTCCAAACAAGTCGCCAATAGTTTGCAGCATCCCTCCTGTTGCAAAAAATCGCAACGTAAGTAAAAGCATCTTCTCCGGGCGCAAGGCATGGTTTCTGTGAAGAGTCAATGTAATTTAGATTACTTTATAAATTAGTTAGTAAAGCATTCACTTACCTAGCAGTTTTATGCTTTATTTCATCTTTTATCAAATTAAGGACACTCCAAGCTGTTTGTTTATTGACTCGAAACCGGTCGCGAAAATCTTTCTCGTCGTACAATTGAAAAAATTGTGGACGATCTCGTATTACTTTACTTCTCCTCAGTACAATGATATTTATTACTTCCTCGTATTCTAAGTCACTGTCTTCATCACTACTCCAATCAAAATCCATATTAAAACAAATATCCTTTAGATTTTCTCAGTTATCAATACTAAGGCCTTTGAAATTTTACTTTGCAACAATTGATCAGCTGTTCACAAAGTTAAGAACAACTTAAGACGTCGAAATTGGCGACTTAAGTTCAACTTAAGTTGAACTTAAGATTTGCTCCAAAAATGGTTGGTGAAACGCAAAATCTTAGACTAGACTTAAGTTCAACTTAAAAATGCATTGTAATACCGGCCCTAATAGATGAATTTCTTCATGAAATATTTTAGGGGCACAAGCGGGCCAAAATAATACCTACATTCCCATTTGAAGTTGTGAGCATTTGGACCAAAATTACAAAAATCTTCAATTTATGATTTTTAGATTTTTGTCTTCGTCGCGAAAAATGTGATGGATGAGGGGCGCATGTGTTTGTGGGGAGATGAAATGTTCGCATTTGTGAATGAACGGAAATTTGCTTTCAATAATATGCGAGTGCGTTTATGAATGAATTTTTTGTTGTTGTATGTAGCACTTGTTGCGCGGTTGTATATACATATGTATGTATGTATGTATGTGCATACGTATGCAGTATAAATGTACATACATATGTACATCCATATGCAAATGTTTATCAATAAAAATAGATATACATACATATGTAAATACATTTGAATTACATATGAATGTACTTGCACTCAAATATGATAACGATTTTTATGTTTATAAAATATGTATGTAAGTCCACAGGTACCTTGTCTATATGCATATGCGTCTACATACATATGTACTTGCATAGTTATGTATGTAAGTGCGTACTTTCATACATATTTATTTGGATATTATAATCTCCTCACACTCACTCATTAATAAGCTTTATAAATCATAAATTTGTATGAAAATACCAATCTATAAAGCTTTTGAAATCTATATCACTTATTATAAATAATTAATATTATTTTTTATGAATTTGTGTAATGTATGCACATATGAAATGCTCTCATCAAAACAGCCAGTCAGGTTACTTTTCCGATAATTATACTTATCCATCGTGATAAAAATGAAATTTGTCTAACTCTTTTCATTTTCTACCTAATAGATAAAATTTCTAGTTTTTTCATCATTTCATAAACTTCATACAATTTTACATCCAAAATATAAAAATACTGTGCATATTACATATGAAATGCCGTCGGCAAAACAGCAAGTGAAGTAAGCTATTTATGGCATACATATGTATGTATACAATGCATGCATATAACCAAAAAGGCTCACTCTTATCATGCACATATTTAAGTAAAGCCAAATTTCACGTCTAATTATATATTTAGACATTTACTATATCAATTTGTTAATATATTGGCAAAATCTAAAATTCGAGCCAAACAATTAAAATGATCAGAAATCATAGTCTGTTAAACAAATTTTGCCTACGCTCAGCTCTGTTAACTCGCCACTCTCACGATTTCCCCTGTCGGCCATTAGAATGGTGAGCTGGACGAGAATTATTGATGCATTTTGACAATTCACACCGGCATCCTAACTTAATGCTTCTCTGTCTAATATACGTTCTCTGCAATTGAAATGCACGCATTGATGATAACAACAAGCAGATTAAGAAGAATTCTCAAATTTTTCTCAAGTGACTTAATAATTATTGCACTTTAATTTTAGATTTTAGTTTAATTTAAGTCGGCAGCAGCATTGGAGCAAAACTGTACTATAAATAAATTTATAAGAAAATTCAAGCTGTAGCTCCACAGAAAAGAAAATTGCAAAGAAAATATTATAAATACTTTTTAAATGCAAATTTTATCAATTATATATATATATAAATAAATAATGACAAATATATTCGCATTAAAATTTTCAATCACCGATATATTTGCAAATTATTATCGACATACGCATGTAACAATTTGTGTACTTATGCAGATTTGCATTTTTAACTGGCTTGTGAAATGATTTTTGCAAATAAAACCATTATAAATTCGTGGTGTGTCTATGATAAGAATTTGAAAATAAATAAAACATTTAAACAATTACATAAAAGGCGTATTTTATTTACATATGTTTAACAACGATAATTTGTAAGCGCCAAAGCGCCGAGTGCTTGATGTTTAACCGAACTTCTCTACAATTTATACTGTGCATTTTGTAAGAAGTTTTTTCATGGCAGGAATACACTCAGAAGTTTGTCATGGACTGTCGAGGGGCGACCGCTATTAGAAAAATCTTGTCAATAATTTTAGATGTTACTTGCCAAGGCCAGGATTTAAACCTGGGGCCTACCGAATGAAGCGCGCACAAGCAACTCATTCGGTTAGGGCGGCCGACCATGTTTATTTATGTTTTGTAGGTGAGTAACCGAATATGACCTGAAAGTTGCCAAAAAAATTGGAGAATCATTCTTTCGATCACTCCAAGGGCTATATCATCCGATTTTGACAGCATGGTGTTGACTATCGACCATCGATAGTGGGTTTTACTGCTCAATTATCTATTCAGCCCAGAGTAGCACTTGTTGGCATGATAAATTATCCGTTGTATTTCTAGACTGGCATTATTTTTGGTGTTCCCAGACAAAGTTCTCTACTTTTTCAAAATTTTAACTGTCAAAAGTGACGTGGGGGCCAAACCCCAAATGCGCTGACTATTTATTTCATGAGAGCAGATCCTTCGTTTTACTATCACTCGCTTCCAGACCCAATAACTCTGCTCCTTTATCCAGCTTGGAAAAGGCAAAACTTATGGCGCGGCTGCTGAAGCCGATGATGTCGATGTCGTCAGAATATGATCACAGTTGCATGCTCTCATAAAATATGTTGGTTTGATTCTGCTCGCAAAACTTTCGAAATCCCGGTTTGCGGAGGAGTGCTCTTTGTGAGTGTGATAGTCGAATGACGAATACAGCATTCCAATTTTTATTGTGTCTTCAGATGCACGCTCTTTGCTGCACAGAGGGGTATGTGCATTTTGGCAGCGAAAATGTAATGATCAAAGTCGATGTTCGATACTCAGAGTGCGCATACGCCTAATACACTGTATCGATCTTTGATCACTGTGTTCTTCTCTTCCGTCGAGGTGCGGGTACAAATCAGCGATATGCTGAAGAATCTCACTTTGATTTGAATCGTGGCGAGAAGCTTGTCCACCGCAGTATAAAGTACTTGGCGATGATGTTACTCTCCCACCACAAATCCAACACCGAAATTGCGTTCCTTTACATGGCAACTATAGTACACTCCTCAAAGTTTTATGGTTTCTTACTTTAGCACGTCCCCAGTGACATTTATTGAATGCAATCGCAGCGAGCCTATTTTAAATGTTGTATTATATATTGTTGCATACGGCAATAGTCATTTTTCCGTGGCGGTTGAGGGAGCCTTCAGATGTAAAAGTTGAACAAAAGTGGAGAAAAATCGCCACCATGTAGGCCAAAGCATACCCTACGTGCAGCCAGGTTACAAGACTCCCGGCCCCGCTCCCACTCAACAAAGCTGAGTTGATGTGCAGTTTCGTTTCTTAGATTGCAGCTATCAATAAACTATGTATGTCGACTCACGAAGTCTTCGATCTCGATCTGAAGGCCGTTTAAGTTGAATTTTAAAAGTTCGAGATTAACCGCTCTGTCAAGACTGAGAACAGAAAAAATAAGGCTGACGAAAATATTTAATTACATACAAAACAAAACTTAGATGAGCCAAAAGCATTGTAACTGAAAAATTTAAAGGGTATACATTTTTGATTATTTTCTAGACCACCCTCCAATTAATTATTTTTTTGTTCTAAATTTGCTTCCACTTTTATTTTTGTCGGTATATATGTATGTAAGAGAGAGAAAAGAGAAGTGGAGAACATCAGTTGGTTTTCTAAAGAAAGGTGACAGATATCAACTTATATATTACGCTAAAAGGTGGAATGTATGTATGTAGTATGAGGTCCACCGTATTGCCTTTTTCGAGCGTAAGACTTTTCTAAAAGGGGGACAATGAAATCACTCTACTTGGACATTGGACGCACTGTGAAGCGACGGCGTTTTTGCTATGTTAATTCCAAAACTGTGTAACAGTAAGAATTTTATCATATCTGATCTCAGCGATACTTATATAATAAATCCATGAGAGTTGGAATGGGTTTCTGTATTGAGCGGCGCTGCCAAATTTGCGACAAATTTCAAAAATCTGCAATTGGGTTGCAAACATGTTTGCGGTTAATAAAATACAGGCCTGTTCTACATTTCGCTTCGATGAAAAATAATCCCATCTATGCTGATGACCTGCCAAAACTCATCAACCTGACAGTTGTCAGGTTTACTGCGCCTAAAACAACTATCTGGTTGGTAAATACTATAAGATCATCAGCATAGGGCGATAAATTTGATGCAAGTCGGACTCATTTTGATGGTGGTGTTCTTGATTCCGACTGAGTTAGAATAGTTTTCGAATCACTTTCATTCCGATTCGATAATCAGTTTGAACAGCTGTTTGCAATTACTTATGTTTCTTGAAAAATTTAACAATGCTGTTTGGGTGTGCTGAGACAAGAAAGCATGTTGTTGCGCGTTCAAAACAACAACAATCATTAGCTGAGCTTGCGCGTAGGCATATAACTTAAGCTAGACTCCAAGCAAGTTTGCTCTATAAAGAAATTCACATCATAAAACCTTCTTCACCGTTTTCCTTTTGCTTCGAATTAATTAATGCAGTTTATTCGCAGAACCTGTACAAAACCCGTGATTCAAGTAAAAGATTTCCGCAAGACACATCAATTTAACAGCATCAATGTATTTTTATAACAGGCGCGAACGAATATAAAAAGAGTAATAAATGCTATGAACCTAAAAGTTCAAGCTCGATTATTATTTATGAAGCAATATTGGGCATGCGCTGAATCGGAGTCGAAATCAGGTCAGTTTCATTTCAATCGTTTTCCCTGTGTTTATCCAAAGAGCGTAAAAGTCAAATTAGTTCTAGCTATTCTAACTATTCAAACCGAAAAATTTTTGTCGGAATCGAAACCAGGAACACATGGTCCGGCTTTATGACAATCTACAAGTTGTGCATACGAAAATAAAATACAACAGAATAAATTGTAAAACAATTTTAAAAACTTTTTTACATAAGTATAAATATACTTCGCTAAGAAGTAAAGAAAATATGAATGTCGTCAGTGCTCAACCGTCGTATGCATTAGTAAAGAATAGGGTTCACTGAGCTAGAAAAAAATAAAAAAGTGGGCGTGATTCGCCTTTTTCTACTAATTCTTATGGTGTCCAACTTTTTTCCGCAAAAGAATAAGTGTTATGGAGGGGTAAAGGGGGTATTTTCAATATTTTTAATAGGTTAAATTTTAAAAAATATATAACCGATTTCGGAAATCGTTGTCATCGTTGGATAGGTAATTAATAGATCTCTCATCCAATGTGCATATTTGTATATATTACATATATGTATATATTTTAAGAAAATCAAAAAACAAAAAAAATAATGCCCATTTTTTTCAGAAAAACTATTTTTTTCTTTAAAAAATACGTAATTAACTACATGTAGAATATTTGTGAAATAGTCCATAGAAATACCTTTCATTTGATATAGAATTTTTTATAGTTATGTTTAAATATTATACGATATTTTGAGTTATTTGCGTTGCTATGGAAGGAAGAATTGGTCATATTGAGGATTGTGATCCTGAGCGACCGAAAGCTTCTTGAGTTGAGGCGGACAGGGTTATTTGTTTGAATCGTGGCCGAAGGCCGCCTACGCATAAATACTGTGGTCAGCGTAGCCGGTGTTGGCTCGACTCAGGTTATTTTTTGATGCGTGGCCAAAAGCCGCCTACGCAGAAAGGTGTTGCACGCAAAAATAATGTGAACTGCGTAAAGAGAGACAATTGGAAAAAGTGAAATATAAAAACTGTATTGTTATTATATTTTATTCGTTAATTTCTAACAAATATATTTTTACTAATAGTTAATTACGTATTTAAAAAAAAACGGTATTATTACTTCTCGAAAAGTATATATAATATACATATGTATATACAAATATACACATCAAGTGAGAGATCTCTTAATTACCTGTCCAACCATATTAATATTTTGAACAAGTCAAACAGATGTTGATTTAACTCACGGATCGTAACCCTCAATATGACCTATTCTCCCTTTCACAGCAACACAAATAAATCAAAAGACCTTATAATATTTAAACATAACTACATTAAATTACACTGCGTAACAAAAATTAAAAAAAAAACCTGCGGTTATGATTTTGTTAATAGTTTTTATTAACATTAGTAGCAGGGTTACGAACTGTGTTTTTACTTTTTTTTTGGATTGGCTATAGTTCTTGAGATAAAAGAAACTTAATAAATTAATGAAAAAAAATTATATGACCCAGTTCCAGTTGTATTAATTTAATTATTCCTCAATAAGTTTTGCTATATAAATTATTAAAACAAGTAGTTCGTTGGTTTAAATATTTTATTTCCCTTGCAAGAGAGCAAGGGCAGCCGGTTAAGTCGGGTGAGTTAATACAACTAAACAAGATTTTGTATGCACAACATAAGTGGTCAGTATGCGTGGACTTGAAGATGGTGAATTTTTTATTGGGCCAGCAAAGTGGATATACTAAATACCCCTGTTTTATATGTTTATGGGACAGTCGTGCAAGAAATGAACATTGGATTAGAAAGGACTGGCCGGTGATAAGACAGGTGACTGTTTCGAATATGTGTGCAAAAAATGTCCAGTCCTTAGTATGGAAAAATTAAAAGCAGGAGTATTCGATGGTCCTCAAATTCGTACCCTTCTAAAAGACACTGAATTCTTAAATCATACATATGTCACAAATTGAATCTGAAGACTGGCTAAGCTTTGTTAATGTAGTCAAAAATTTTTTGGGAAATCATAAATCACCAGACTATACAAAACTAGTTGCTGATATGCTACTCAATTTTCGCAAACTAGGAGCTAAAATGAGCATTAAATTACATTATTTACATAGTCATTTGGACAAGTTCCCGGACAACCTAGGCGATTACAGGGAGGAACAAGGTGAACGGTTCCACAAGGACATAAAAATAATGGAAGAAAGATAGCAAGGTCGATGGGACGACCACATGATGGCAGACTACTGCTGGAACTTAATACGGGATTGTCCTGAGCAACGACATCATAGGAGGTCCTACAGAAAAAGTTTTTTGTAATTTTTTTTAAATTAATTAATGAAAATAATATATTTTTTTTATTTTTTTATTATTCTTATACAGGCGCGCAATAAAAATATAATTTAAATTCATATTGGTATTTTTAATTAGGTTTTTTTGTGAAATATTTAAAAGTCTTTATCTGAAAAACTAGAGCCAATTCGACAAAACTGATATTATTTTCGTAATCAGCGCCCCCAAATTACCCTAAATCGACTTAAAAATCTCCGACCGCAAAATTTTGTTCCGCCGTGTTATACATATATCAAATGAAAGGTATTTTTTTCACAAATATATTTTGACATGTAGTTAATTACGTATTTTTTAAAGAAAAAAATTGTTTTCCTGTAAAAAATGGGGATATTTTTTTTCTCGAAATAACCATATGTATATAATATATACAAATATACACATCGGGTGAAATCTATTAATTACCTCTCCAACGATGTCAATATTTTTGAAATCGGTTATATATTTTTTTAAATATAAGCTATTAAAAATAGTCCCTTTACCTCCCCATAACATCTTCCGCCCCCCTATTCATTTGCGGAAAGAAAGTTGTACACCATAAGAATCAGTAGAAAAAGGCGGACCACGCTCACTTTTTTTTCTAGCTCAGTGGACCCTATTCTTTACTTGTTCCCCGTCCTCAAATAAACAAAACCAGCTTGCACTGCACTGCGGAAAATTCAGAACAGTTTGAATGCCAACAAATGCGTAATTGTCAAAAATGCAACCCTAGTTTATGTCATTCATTTTTGCAAATTATCAATTTACATACGATATGGCACCGTCGTTGGTTTTTGTAAATAAAATACGCGATGTAAACCAATAAAATAAGGGAATTCGAATTTTTTTACGACGAAATGAAAGCAATAGTTAAAATTAATTGCACAAATTAAGTGGCTTTGTTTCAGTGATCTTTCGCTGAGAACAATTTTAAAACTTTCCGAAGAAGTTTGCCAAAATTAAACATTTGAAACGCGCAAATATCTGATAGCAATAAAATGCAAAATAAAGTAGTAGATGACAACAAAAGCTGCAAGTATACCAACAACAATGTGTGTGTTTAAATATGCTTTGCTCACTCATTCCATATGCCATTCGCCGTCCTATCTTTGTTTCTTATCAAGTTGTCCGCAAAGTAAAAACCGCATTTATCATTTGCAAAGAAGCTGCGCAAAAATCATTGCACAAAAAATATCCGATATTCGTTTGGCGTGTTTTCTGCGCTGTCGAAAAATTAATTTGTAGTTGACAACTTTTTGCGTAATTCTGTTGCTGCTATGTTGAATAGCATTCTTCATCTAAGCTGGATACGTAAGGTCATTACTAAATCGATTACAAGGACGTCTGCAGCAGCAGCAAGTAAGCAAGTTATATCTATTTCACCTATAACAACAGCGGTATCAGGGCGAACCAGCTGTTCAGTTTCAGGGAAAGGTCGTATTTTAGGAATTGGGAGAGATAAGTAAGTCGTTTATTAAAAGTCATTATGAAATTAACACTAACCTCATGTTATGTGTACTTGAAATCCTATTAGACGTAGAATTATAGTATACGGTATTCCACGTGCACCAGTGCGTAGAATGGCTGATAGTAAAGTACCTCAAATCGCTTCGAAAGCAACAACAACAACCGGTGCACAACCAGAAAGTGACGCAGTTGGTGGAGCGGCAGCTTCACCCAAGCACACCAACCGTTTGGCGGATGAAAAGTCGCCATATTTGTTGCAACATGCGCACAATCCTGTCGATTGGTATCCCTGGTGTGAAGAGGCTATCGAACGTGCGCGCCAAGAAAATAAATTGATCTTCCTTTCCGTGGGCTACTCGACATGCCATTGGTGTCATGTTATGGAACACGAATCATTCGAAAATGAAACCGTCGCTGCGGTAATGAACGAGCATTTCATTAACATAAAAGTAGATCGCGAAGAGCGTCCAGATATTGATAAAATTTATATGCAATTTGTGCTAATGTTGAACGGTAGCGGCGGTTGGCCAATGTCTGTTTGGCTAACACCTGACCTGGCACCAATAACGGCGGGCACCTACTTTCCGCCCCATGATCGGTGAGTACAAATTGTGTTTGCATTTTCTTTTTTTAGCTAATAATATTTTAAACGTTTCCAGTTGGGGCATGCCTTCATTTACGACAGTGCTAAAAACGATTGCTTCCAAATGGCAGTCTAACCAAGAAGAGCTGAAGGTGACGGGCCGACATGTTATAACAGCGATACAAAAATCACTGAGTGAAAAATCTACGACGGCTGTATTTGAAACAGGCAGCGCAGATGCCAAATTGCAAGAGGCACTGCGTATCTTCAAGCGTCGCTTTGATCAGAGTCACGGCGGTTTTGGCACACAACCAAAATTCCCAGAAGTTTCGCGCATAAACTTCCTGTTCCATGCCTACATTGTCACCAAGGATACAGATGTGCTGGATATGGCGTTGCAAACCTTGCAACATATCGGATACGGTGGCATTCACGACCATGTTTTCGGTGGATTTGCACGCTACTCTGTGGATAGTGTATGGCATGTGCCACACTTTGAGAAGATGCTCTACGATCAAGGCCAGCTAATGGTGGCCTATGCGAGCGCTTTCAAATTAACCAACGATGAGTTATACTTGCGATACGCAGATGGTATATTTCGTTATTTGATGAAAGATTTGCGGCACCCAAAGGGTGCTTTCTACGCCGGAGAAGACGCAGATTCCTTGCCTACAGCTGATGCAAGCGCTAAAGTAGAAGGTGCTTTCTACGCTTGGACTTGGGCTGAAGTGAAGGAGGCGATAGAGTCAAATGCAGCGCTTTATGTGGAACTAAAGTTGGAATTGGCAAGCATATTTGATATCTATGCTTTTCACTACGATTTGCGACAAACGGGTAATGTAGAACCCAACAGTGACCCTCATGGTCATCTCCTAGCGAAAAATATACACATTGTGCGTGGCTCGAATGCAGAGACCTGTGATAAGTTTGGTATAACCGAGGAGCAATTGCAGTCTGTGTTGGACATAACTAATGAAGTGTTGCACAAAATACGCGATGAACGGCCACGGCCACATCTAGATACGAAAATCATATGCGCGTGGAATGGTTTGGTGCTATCCGGATTATCGAAATTGGCTAGTTGTGGTGGCAAAAAACGCGACGAATATATTAAAGCCGCTGAAGAGTTGTATAAATTTATGCACAAATATTTATATGATGCCGAACGGAAAGTACTGCTGCGTTCCTGTTATGGTCTAGGCACAGACGATGCAACGTTGGAGAGCGTAACGTAAGTTGCACGAAAGCGGGTGTTGAGATTTGTTCATTTTAAGAATTTTATCAATTTTTGCAGCACGCGACACATCGATGGCTTTCTAGACGATTACGCTTTTCTCATTAGAGGTTTATTGGACTACTATAAGGCTTCCTTAGATGGCGGTGTATTAAAGTGGGCCAGAGAGTTGCAAGATATACAGGATACGCGATTCTGGGATGATACGCATGGCGCATATTTCTACTCCGAGGCCAATTCGCCAAATGTTATTGTGCGGCTAAAGGAGGGTAGGCAAATATACAGCAGACGCATGTACATAAATAGTTTTACATAAATTTGTTTGTTTGCCACTTTCAGATCACGACGGCGCTGAGCCATGCGGTAATAGCATCGCTGCACGCAATCTCATACTACTCGCGCATTATTTGGATGAGGAGAGTCATCAGCAGCGCGCCAATAAACTACTCGAATTTTTTGCTGATGTCAATCCCTTCGGTTATACGCTGCCGGCGATGATGTCAGCGCTGTTGCTACATGAAAACGGCCTTGATTTAGTCGCTGTAGTGGGGCCAGATTCAGCGACTACGCAACGCTTTGTGGAAGTATGCCGTAAATATTACATACCCGGTGTCATTATATTGCATGTAGACCCACAGTATCCCGATGAAACATACAATGAGCGCGTACAGAAGAAATTTAAAATGATAAATGGCAAGACGACAGTTTATATGTGTCACGATCGTGTCTGTCGCCTACCGGTAACCGATCCCGATCAACTCGAACAAAATCTAAAGGAGAAGTTCTTTAAGAACGAATAGGAAACGCTTTTGTTAAAATTTAAGAGTTTAGGGGAGTAAATTAAATAAAGCAAAAATCTCGTGTTGTTGTTGGCGTAACAGTATAAAACATTCCCCATAAACTTTTGAGGAATGCTGCTGAAGTGACGACAGTCCTTGGCCGGATATAAATACCTGGCGTTTGCGACTGTCATGGCAACGAGTAAAAATCTCTATTCACCTTTGGGTTTCAAATAAAATTTGAATTTTTATTGTTGTTATTAGTTTAGTGTTAGTGTTTGCGCACTCAACGTAGCCCTAACGATAAGTGATTGTAATTTTAGCAGCATAACAAATTTGTGACTTGTGTTTTATGATAAATTATCAAAACGCTACAAACATGTAGTTTAATTTAAGCAGCAATAAAAAATAAATAAACAAAAAAATACCAATCCAGAGTTATAGTTTCTTTAAATGTCGACAACAACCAAATGTACACAACGGCGACGAATTGCAAATACGATTTGTTGGGCTACTTTTAATATTGCTGTGACCTTTCTTTTGCGCTTTTTTTATTGAAACTTAATTTTCTTTTATTTTTATGTATGTATTTATTTATTTGTTTTACGGAATACAGCACTCCTCGTGTTTTCGCTACTCACACATTTACAACGAAAAATAATAAGAGAAAGAAGTAAACAAACAATTCACACACAGAGTATTGCGATGCATATTTTTATCTATAGCCGCTAATGCCCAGTACGCCAGTGCGTCTGCGCCTTAGAACAACTAATAACACAAGCACATGCTCAAAACCCCGGCTTGCGTTAATTAGCCGGCGGCGAGATACACCCGGACGCACTGGGCGCCTCTTCTACAATAGTTTACAATACAATTTATATTCAGTTTTTTTTTTGTATAATTTTATATTAAGTTTAGCTTCTTTCTTTAGATTTTCCGTTTTCATCTTTTTGTTAAAACAAAATTAAAAAAAAGGAGAAAGAATCTATTTGTAACGTTTAAAGATAAATTTACGCAAATAGTTCAATGAACAAATTAATTTGCAGTTCATTAATTAATAATAATTTAGCAGAAGAAATTCATATTCATCACATTGAGACCCATTTGAAAGGCCGACGTCTGCATTGTCGTCGCCATCGTCGTTTTCGCAAATATTCTAATTTTTTTTGTAGTAATCATCCTTAGCTCTGTTGCCTCCAATTTCACTATTGAATGCCGCTTTACTTTTAATATCGGCAATGCTCAGTCATGAAAGCGGCTAAACGTTTAAACGTCGTCATTCATTCGCATAGCGGCATCAAAATTATCCATCAATGCGTCCATACGTTCTTGATGCTCAAAACGTAATAAACGTCGATGACTTTTGGTTTTTTGTATATGATTTCTCATAAAGGAAGATCGGATGCGCCTCAGTCGTCGAAAGCTGACCTTCTCTCTCTCGACGTTATCGTACTCGGGCGCAGACACAGAGTCCTCCTCCTCTTCGCTTACGCCCACCGGTTCCCGAAAAAATTCTTTCGGATTTCGATGAATCTTAAATATTTTCGTATTGGCGTAATATTTTTGTATCACGCGGGAATTGCTACTGACGCCACGTTCCGGCGGCAACTTAGAGGGCATTCCATTATTAATCGGTCCGCCATTGTTCACATTTCCATTACCAATGCCGCAGCCACCGCCACCACTGCCCACTCCACTGCTAGTTATCGTAACGACATTGAAGAGCTCTGCTAGCTCGGCATCGGTGCGTTGCTGTTCCTTGAGTTTCTTTTTGTACTTAGGTGCGTAATCGAGAATGTAGAGGAGACTGTTGAGTGGATCATCGTCGGCGCTACCATTGACGTTGACGTTGCTAGAGGCGGTGGGCGAGGGTGTAGGCGTGTTATTGGCCGTCAGTGATGTTGGCGTGGACGGCGGCGCTGGTGGAGCACCATGCGACACAGTATAGCGTCGATGCGGCCGCTGACGACGCTTCACAACCTTCCAAGAAAAAATGCTGGGCTCTTGCGGCACCAACTCCAGGTCGTACATTTCGCCCGCTTGCGGTGGTGGCGTTGAACAAAGTTCGACGTCATATTCTTCATCCGATTTGGCCATTTCGATTGTCTGCTGATGGCGTTGGCATATCAAACGGCAGTAATAGAGCCCACAAACACACAAATATATCAATTCCGGCAGAATCGGTAAGGGCGTGAAAAGAAAATGGATGAAAAACAGAAACATAAGGTTGAAATTGAAATCCAATTGTGGCTGGATGAATTTTTGAACAAGTTGACCAAATGGCCATCGTAACACCTACCTGGAAAAGATACTCAGCTTCGGTATATTTTTGGTCAGGCAGTCGATGGAACTCCGCCATCATTGAGTCGGGTCGATTTAAATAGCGTGTGTGTCGTCAAGAAAATAAACAAAAACAAAGTGAAAAGACGAGGAAAACTGCAAATACGAGGAGAACGGATTTTTTCCCGAAAATTTTCACGATTTCGGTTTCTTCTTTGTTTTCGTTCTGCTTTCGTGTTTCTGTGTTCTCGATGTTTTTTGTTTTGCTGGTTTTTGTTATTGTTTCCCATGTGTTTTCATCATCGCGCGTTGCCACTTAACGGGATTTTTTCAGTGTTTGTGACGGAAGTGAACAGAAATCTAATTTGAACACGAAGCCCTGGTATTTAGAAAAACAAGCCCACCGAGTGTGTTCGCAAAGATAATTTTGGTGAAATTATTAAGCGGTTTGAAAATCGGGGCTTCGCAACGATATATTCACCATTAAGACGTAGGAGAGACGAAATCCAACATTTTTTATTAGAATTTATTCTACTTTCTAAAGCAAACTAAAAAAAACTACCACAACATTCTTCTTGAGCGAGTCTTGTTTGTACGATGTATGGCGAAATGAAAAAATTGGTTTTAAGTTGGTTGGTCAAAAGCTTACGTGGTTTATATACCTCTTTAATGTGGATATTAACAAAAAATTAGGAGGGCCATTGTCGATCTGTTGTTGGTTTTTATGTTAAACTTCTGAGAATGATTTTTACATCGCGTAACGAAGGTTGCGGCAATATCGCCCCACGCAGTCAACGACGTTGCGCTTATATGAGAAAAAACAAAAGACGAAGCTTTTTCACTATTTTGTAGATTTATTTTTTAAATCTCTTCTTATAAATAAACGGTTTACATTTCAGCATAATAAAAACACGTTTCGCATGAAATATTGGAAGTAATTAATTCTTCTTTTCTTGTATTATTGTTTACAAATGCGAGATCTGTCACTTCGCCATGGGAAGGCGCAAATTTGGATTCCATCATTATTGATGATTTAGTATAGGCCCGTTTGTTAGAAACCGAATTGCAAAAGAACAGAAGGTGACTCGGAAAAACATGGGAGGTGAACCAACTCGGTAAAACCTGATATGTAGTGTTGGGAAGTAAAAAAACTGCGCTATTGTGAATGATCCCTAGCAATTGCAGTTTACCGCCTAATCCGTGTTTATTTGCATATAATTTTTAAATATAAAACGAAGTCAATCAAAAAGTTGCTAGTACAAATATTTTAAATGACCCTAAACAAATTTACATTTCTTAAAAAATCAGTTAAATACTTCTACCGATTGCAACTTTGCTGACGGTGATTGTTGCCACATGCAAAACAAAATAAGAGTGACATTCACAAAATTTTGACGTTTGTGCAGCCGGCGCATTCGTGAAGTCTTGTGAGAATTTTTCGCCAAGTTTTCGTGCATTATTTTTACCTGTGACCGGAAAGTGTGTGAAAAAAATCCGCTTGAATCCTAAAAACTAGAGGCGGATCAACTAAAGCAAAATGTCAGCCTTTCCAGGGACAGTTGCCTTCGACGAATATGGTCGTCCTTTTATAATTTTGCGAGAACAGGAACGCGAAAAGCGCATCACTGGCACCGATGCTATCAAGGTTGGAAATTACAAAGTTTTTCTCTAAGAAAATTGGTGAATGATGTGAAATATGTGTATTTAAAATAGGCTGTGCATGAAGTGTGTTAAAAAACTTGTTTTGATGACTAATATTGAACGGAGTGTCGCCATTATGGTCGCCGAAGCTTCCAGACGAGCGCAGCTGCTTTTATTAATAAGTTTTTCTCCATAAACTCATTCGAAATTATGGCAACAATTTGTTTACAATGCTTACAAGCCACTAAATTTTATATAATAAACTTAAAATTTATTTATTTTTCTTGTACATCCTTTAAAAATTCTATAAAACCTTTCGGGGTGCGCAGATATGACGTCACTGTCCATTAAGGCAAATGTGAGGTTAAAAACGCACAGTGTTTAGTATTTTAAATACACATGTATGTACATATGTTGGTTACGGTTCAAAAAAACTTAATTTGCTCAAGATTTTTTAATTTATTATAATGAATGTAATGACTATGCACAATTACAGAGTCACATCTTGGCGGCGCGTCAAATCGCTTCCACTCTAAAAACCTCGCTTGGCCCAAAAGGTTTGGACAAAATTATGGTCAGTTCTGATGGTGATGTGACCGTAACAAACGATGGCGCGACTATTATGAAATTAATGGAAGTCGATCATGAAATTGGCAAGCTAATGGTTCAACTGTCAGAATCACAGGATGCCGAAATTGGTGATGGCACAACAGGCGTTGTTGTTTTAGCAGGAGCTTTGCTCGAGCAAGCTGAGAGTCTCATCGATCGTGGTATTCATCCCATTCGTATTGCTGACGGTTTCGAATTGGCTGCTCAATGCGCTGTAAAGCAATTAGAGGCTATTGCCGAACCCTTCCCCATTGACCCTAAGAACAAAGAACCACTGGTGAAAATTGCTATGACAACGCTAGGCAGCAAAATCGTCAATAAGTGCCACCTACAAATGGCAACCATGGCCGTTGATGCTGTGTTGAATGTAGCCGATATTGAGAAGAAAGATGTCAATTTTGAATTGATTAAAATTGAGACCAAGGTTGGTGGTCGCATGGAAGATTCGATGTTGGTGAAAGGTGTGGTGGTCGACAAAACTATGAGCCATGCACAAATGCCGAAAGTATTGAAAGATGTAAAGCTAGCTATACTCACCTGCCCATTTGAACCACCAAAGCCAAAAACTAAGCATAAGTTGGATGTCACTTCTGCTGAGGACTATCGGGCATTGCGTGAATACGAACAGGAGAAATTCGTGCAGATGGTAAAACAAGTAAAGGATGCCGGTGCTACTTTGGCTATTTGCCAGTGGGGATTCGATGATGAAGCTAACCATTTGCTGTTGCAACACGAACTGCCTGCTGTACGTTGGGTGGGTGGACCCGAGATTGAGCTGATTGCTATTGCCACAGGGGGCAGAATTGTGCCACGCTTTGAGGAGCTTACAGCCGACAAATTGGGCACCGCTGGTTTGGTGCGTGAACTTTGTGAGTAAAACTGGTTGGGCTATTGTAAACATAAATACTAAAAAAAAATTATTTATTTTCCCAGCCTTTGGTACCTCTAAGGATAAAATGTTGGTCATTGAAGAGTGCAAGAATTCCAAAGCTGTGACTATTTTCCTGCGCGGTGGTAATGCTATGATTATTGCTGAAGCTAAGCGTTCAATTCACGATGCGTTGTGTGTAGTCAGATCGTTGATTAAGGTAATAAAAAAGAAAAAAACTAAGAAGCCATCTAATTAAATGTTTAAAATTATTTTACTCTTGCAGGATAATCGTATTGTCTATGGTGGTGGTGCTGCTGAAATCAGCTGTTCGCTAGCTGTAGCCAAGGAAGCCGATCAGTTGTCCACTTTAGAACAATACGCTTTCCGTGCTTTCTCAGTGGCTCTGGAGAATATACCACTCGCGTTAGCGGAAAATAGTGGTTTGCACCCAATCGAAACGCTGTCTGAGTTGAAGGCACGCCAAGTGTCTGAGAAATGTCCCAGCTTGGGTGTTGATTGCATGCTATCCGGTGATTCTGATATGAAGACACACAATGTAGTCGAATCGCTGACATCCAAGAAGCAACAGCTTCTTTTGGCCACCCAACTGGTGAAGATGATACTTAAGATAGACGATGTACGCTCCAAGGATTCACAATAAATATGCTAATAAATACGAACAGCATTAATACATAAATAAGTATTCATCGTCTCATCTTTTATTTTGTCATTGACTCACTTTTCCGAAATAGATTAACACTCGCTACAATTCCTGATTTTTAAGGCCAGTGTGTGGCGCTTATTCATTATAATATTTTTGCTTAATTAATAAACTACTAAAACAAAGAACACATTCAAAATTTTACTTATTTTTAATTTTCTAATTTTTATATAACTAAAAATATAATCAAATTGCTACCTACACAAAGGAACATTTAAAACTTAATACGCTATTAGTGTGAATAATTTTAGTTCGCGTATTTCAGCTATAAATTCTCAATTGCACTTTCCCTGACCTATCCTAGTCCAGCATTTTATTACACTTTCTTGCCGTTGATGCGCTTCAGTTGCTTTCGGTTAATTTGATCGAAAAATAATAACCCCGCTGCACGTTCAACAGTCTCTGGCGGCACTTGGAACACCTGCAGTGGTGTATCATCGCTGATTACTTGATTGGGCATTACGTATGCTTCCATATCTAATTGCTGATCGGCAGTTTGACTCACAATGACTTTGTAAAAGTGCGTCGGCACCGCCACCGTATTTGCGCCGATTACCTGATATTTTACGTACATCTTACTGTCGTCCTCTTTGTGTGGTAGAAACAACGGCCCAGTGCACACGTACACATTTGGATATGTCTGCGTTAGTTTGCGCACATACATCTCGAGGCGATTCCATGAATCACGATTAAAGCCCTGACCCACTTGGGGTGCCATATTCGTCAAGTAGAAGGTATCTTCGCAATGTTTCTGATGACGTCGATGATTGCCTGCTGCCGCCATATGACCGCGATCGTAGCCAGAGCGACGATAATCTGTATTTTGCGCACGGAAGAAGGGATGTATGCTCTCATCAGCACGGAAATCACATTTCGAGCGATCGACAGCATCGTTTCGTGCCACCGACTCGGGTGTAAGATGTTCAAAAACCCAATGTGGTACGCGGTTGCGACGATCGTAGGATAACACAAAATCCGAGTAAGAGCGTACTTGATCCAAACCGGGGAAACCGAATTTCATGATTTGTGAAGTGCGTGTTGGTGTAGCAGTGAGATTCACATCATGCGCGGGTACTGGAACAGCAGCGGAGACGGTGCCGAAAATTGGCAGTGCTGGGCGCCGCTTTAACTAATAAAGAGTGTACGAGAGGAGATATTTAATATTGGAAAAATAACGATTTGTTGTAACGAAAGAACTTTTGCACACACCTTTTCTAATGAGCATTCCGCAGGTGTTATCTTTTCGCCTTCTGAGTTTGTCAATTGTTGACGTTCCACATATTTGCCAGTGTAAAAGGCACAAGTAGCGGCGGTGGCACATATGATTACATTTTTAATTAGCCTTTTATTCATTTCGGTGTGTGTTTTTTTATTCGTATTAATTTAATTTTCAACTAACTTGCTGAAGATCAGCAAATTTTGTTGCCCCACGTGAATTAGACCAATTGTAATTTAACCAGCTGATTTGTGTTATTCAATCACAAACAGCTGTGAGTGCACAGTGCAACATTGTAGCTTCTTTTAATTGTGTGGATATTTTGCATACATCATGTTATTTTTTATAGCATATATTCAAAAATAAAATTGTGTGCACTTAATAACCTACATATAATTAAAATATTGTACTGGTATAATTGAAAATTTAGGTTCTTCATCTACAAATTATCGCCTTTTATCGCTACTGCAAGATTACCCAGTGGCTTTCAAACTGCTACCCAAAAGAGGTGGCTTTGACAGTTCATAGTTTCCGCTATGCGTTTTACTTCATTTTCGGTTTGCTTCCGCTGATTTATTAAACAAACGCAATTTAAAATCTTTACAAAATATGTGAATATAAAATGATTAAACGTACAGGCTGTTGTGCCTGTTGATGCTAAGTGCCTTCCTTGACATATAAGGATAATAAGCAGTGTTTTAAAAAGACGTATGTATATCAAAGGTGAATTCATATAAGGTGGTCTTACCGTATCAGCCAATTTAATTTTTTTTTATTCCCCTTACAAAAAGTGGATCCATAGAAGGTGATATCAAGATAACCAAGGCGAATCCATTGTCAAATCAAAAGCTGAATTCGCCCAGTATTGCTATTGTATTTTATGTGTGTAAACAAAGCAACTCAGTGAATTGCGAAAGAAGAACAAGCATCCAGCTCAAGGGATGCTATCACATTATGTGAATACGCCTTGACTTACATGCATTTTGTTTTAGCATTTGGATATAAGCTTCCAAAAGCCGTAAAAGCAAAAATAAAATGTATTTAAATTTGGAGAACTCTTACGAAAAAGTAAAAACAAAATACATGGGAATTTTGCTTATATCCATGTTTCCAAAAAAAGACAGATAAAACAATAAAAACCGCGATGCAGAGGAAACAAGGTGACGACAAAAGCACTTCCGTTACTTCGTACTTGCCTCGTTTGACGGATCGACGTCACAGATGGCTCGTAAAAAGTTGATTTTTCAGAGTTTTGAGTGATTTTTACAAAAAGTTAAACACAGAATAATAAATGTGAGCTTTGTAATTTAACAGTTGCAGTGCAAATAAAACGCCCAATTGCAGTTATCACCTTCCTTTTCGTCTCGCTATTCCTGTGGTATGAACATCTGTGACGTGCACGCTGCCGGTGTTGTCGTAATCTTGTTTTCTATCATTCTTGAATAAAAACGAATCAAATGAAAATAAAAGGAAATATAAAAAAAAAACAAACAAAAAATTAAAAAACAGAAAAAAGCATATAGAAAAGAAAGTAAGGAAAAGAAGATGAAACAAAATAAAAGAAAAAACAAAAAATAAAATATATAAAATTACATGAAATATATTAAACAAAAATAAAATAAATTGTATTAAGTTGCTTAGACAAGAAGATGGAAAGGAATTACAAGGAAAAAAGGAAATAACAGAAAATGACAGAAAAAAATTATAGAGAGTAAAATAAAAGAGCAGGAAAAAATAAATTCGATTAAAATAAAATGAAATGTAATGAAATAAAATAAAATACAGAAAAATAAACTAATATTATAAACCGATTCCCACGGTAGTTTGAATACAGAAAGTGACGTTATCAGTGGTACCAATAGTTTACTTACACGTCCATTCTGCACGTTACCGGAAATTTTGTAACCGGCAAATTTTATTACCGAAAAATGTTACCACTTCTTGTAACCGGCATTCTTGCACACTGGTAACGCTGTCAACAGTGTAAAACTCACCATACGGTGTTTGCTTTGGTGTGGTGTGAATTTGAACACAAATTTTACAAGCGAATCACAATGGAGATGAATAAGTGAGTGATTTACTAAAGTAAATTTAATAAATTATTATAATATCATTAATTTTTAATTGCAGAAAATACGCAAGGACAACCCAGCAGCAATTACGCTGGTATGTAGCCTTCGTAAAGGACCGTCCGGAGCTGCTCCAAGGCAAGAACACCCCGAAGGCACCGAAATTGCATGCTTCTTTCGGCATTTGAAAATTCTGTTTAAAAATTTCGTTTGGTAAACTAAATGGATCGCTGTTGTTCCGAAGACTTTTCAGTTGCTGTCTACGTAGGGATATTTCATCATCCTCCTCATCAATCAGCAGTAACATTACCAAAGAAGTCGCCATTATGTTTTTAATATTGAAAACTCGTATTGCAATTAGTTTAATAAATAAATCAACGTTTAATACTTCACTACTCTTTAATTTATTACAAAAATGTAAATAAACGTCAGATGTTGGTAATAAAATTTTCCGGTAATAAGAACGTGCAGAATACCAAAAGGGTTTAAAAGTTGCCGGACGTTTTTATTACCGGTAATAAAAATGTTGTTACCGGTGCAGAATAGACCCGTTAGTGTTGCCTATTGAGGAATAGTTCACAAGTGCAAGCTTTTTTAATATTTTGTAAATTTATTTATTAAATCTCTAAAATCATATTTTTTCACCTTAGCAAAATTAAAATGCGTTTGTCACTGAGAAATTGGAAGTTACTCTTTCTTCTTTTCTTCACATTCTGTGCTTACTTGTTTGGGATCTTGTATTCTATTATTCTTGACCGTTAACAATACGAGTACCTCATTTCTTTCCTAAAAGGTATAGTCTGCAAAAGTTTAGTTACCGGTAACAAAAGACTCTGACAACTTTTACTCCTTTTTGTCATATTGGGTGGTAACAAGGTGGTAATAGCGACAAAACAGATGTTTATTTTCTTTTTGGAGTTGGGCGCGCGGAACAAAAAATAATAAAAAGATTTAGTATTATAAATTAAAATTTTAAATTTAAAAGTGGCAACAGTGACCCGCGAAGTCGGCAATATTTGGTATTTTTATACGACCGTTACCATTTGCGGCAGAATTGCGGTTATTAGAAGCTGTTACAACTTTCGGTAATAAAGACCCGTTAGTGAGGAACTAAGTAAAATAACATACATATATAAATATGTAATCTTATAGATAAAATAAAATGAAATAAAATAAACTAAACTAAGGAGTAAACTTAGATCAATTAGTACTCGCCCGGCTTTTACCCACACAGGAGCTGTTATTTCGGTCCTATAACCCTATTTAGGTCAGTCAACCACACAAGTAGTTTGACACCTCTGGATCAACTCCTAACATCTGGGTTGCTCCATATGCTCAGGGCATCGATTCCAACCCTGAGCCAGAAACTTATTTCTGATGTGTATGCCAGAGAAGGTGTCATCCGAATTCCACTACGGTGAGATGTATTTCGCGCTCAGGTCTTAAAATCGGCAGAGAGTGGAGCTCTACTACCACCCAAACTACGCTCACGGTCCAAAAGAGCACATGGCAACATGGACATGGTGGCCACCCCCATCTATCAATAACATCGTATTGCAATTAGTTTAATAAATAAATCAACGTTTAATACTTCACTACTCTTTAATTTATTACAAAAATGTAAATAAACGTCAGATGTTGGTAATAAAATTTTCCGGTAATAAGAACGTGCAGAATACCAAAAGGGTTTAAAAGTTGCCGGACGTTTTTATTACCGGTAATAAAAATGTTGTTACCGGTGCAGAATAGACCCGTTAGTGTTGCCTATTGAGGAATAGTTCACAAGTGCAAGCTTTTTTAATATTTTGTAAATTTATTTATTAAATCTCTAAAATCATATTTTTTCACCTTAGCAAAATTAAAATGCGTTTGTCACTGAGAAATTGGAAGTTACTCTTTCTTCTTTTCTTCACATTCTGTGCTTACTTGTTTGGGATCTTGTATTCTATTATTCTTGACCGTTAACAATACGAGTACCTCATTTCTTTCCTAAAAGGTATAGTCTGCAAAAGTTTAGTTACCGGTAACAAAAGACTCTGACAACTTTTACTCCTTTTTGTCATATTGGGTGGTAACAAGGTGGTAATAGCGACAAAACAGATGTTTATTTTCTTTTTGGAGTTGGGCGCGCGGAACAAAAAATAATAAAAAGATTTAGTATTATAAATTAAAATTTTAAATTTAAAAGTGGCAACAGTGACCCGCGAAGTCGGCAATATTTGGTATTTTTATACGACCGTTACCATTTGCGGCAGAATTGCGGTTATTAGAAGCTGTTACAACTTTCGGTAATAAAGACCCGTTAGTGAGGAACTAAGTAAAATAACATACATATATAAATATGTAATCTTATAGATAAAATAAAATGAAATAAAATAAACTAAACTAAGGAGTAAACTTAGATCAATTAGTACTCGCCCGGCTTTTACCCACACAGGAGCTGTTATTTCGGTCCTATAACCCTATTTAGGTCAGTCAACCACACAAGTAGTTTGACACCTCTGGATCAACTCCTAACATCTGGGTTGCTCCATATGCTCAGGGCATCGATTCCAACCCTGAGCCAGAAACTTATTTCTGATGTGTATGCCAGAGAAGGTGTCATCCGAATTCCACTACGGTGAGATGTATTTCGCGCTCAGGTCTTAAAATCGGCAGAGAGTGGAGCTCTACTACCACCCAAACTACGCTCACGGTCCAAAAGAGCACATGGCAACATGGACATGGTGGCCACCCCCATCTATCAATAACATCGCCCTCCACGACGACTTTTTTGAGACAGACAAAACTCCTCCAACTGAACTGCAACGGGCTCGAGGCAAGATCGAGGAGATAACTGACTTTATGAGTCGGTATGGTCTGTTGGTAATCCAAGAAGCGAAACTGCAGAGTAACTCAATTTGCCTTATCAAATCCGGTAGAGCGTGATGATCGAGTGAAGATTTCATTCGCAACATCGAAACTAAGGGGAGTTGAACAGAGGGTCACACAAGGTGACGTTCTTTCTCCGTTCTTATTCAACTTTTATATTTCCAAGCTCCTCAACCGCCACAGGGAGGAACTACATAGACACTTGCATGAAGCCGAACCGCCTCCGAACTACGACAGAAAGCATATCGTTGAACAGGTCATCGATAGATAATAACCACCTTCACTAACTTTCGTCCGGTGAATGCTGTTTTTGGAATCAACCCATCACCTATTGCAGACGAAATATTTTAACTGCCTCTTGAGATCCACGAGACAATGGCCCAATTACGATCTGGATACTTTAGTATACTTAACGCCTACTTCTCCAGAATTAGCTCATTCAGTTTTTGCAATACTTTTGTTTAAGTTTTGGTGCCCTCATATTCTGTTCCCGGAGTCGCCAATCGGGTCATCGACAGTGAGGTCCTTAGCAAGGATTACAACAGTTTAAAGAAAAAGTATAAATCTTATTTATAAAAGGATCGTAAAACAGAAATTTTTAAAAAGTGTTGAATTCAAATGATCGTGTAAAAATTCAATTGATAATAGCAAAAAAATTGAATACAAATAAATGCACTTGCTAAACAGAATCATGCCATACGAATAAAGTTCACTCAAAAGAAGATGAAATGGGAATTGAATAAAACATAATAGAAGCTTGAAACATAGAACAAAAAAATAGAGTCGCACTTAGAAGGGAATAATCTAGCATTTAAATCAATCCAAAAAGATAATATATGTATAATATATTATATGTAAGAGTGTGGTGTAATTTTTAAACATTTTTCTATATATAATTTGCGCCTTACTTTACACAAAATTCATTCAGCAAATTTTTAAATTAATTATTTTTTATTCCAAGTTAAATAAATATACAACTAAATTGGAAGCGACACATTAATAGACACTTTAAGCATATTTTTTTTTATTAATATTACATTTTAGTTCTAGCAGGTTTCCTAGAGTTAGATCTACTTGGGGCAGTAAATATTAATTATATCTGGAATTTCCAATTTACTTTTTTTGGGAACTGCCATAATTTGCATTTCAAAATTTCCAAATCTCTTAGAAAATCACACTTTTTATTAATTCATGCACATTTTTCATTTCTTTTAATTAATTAAGTAAATAAAATATCAACTACCTCAACTAAAAGTAAATTTTTTTTTGTGGGCTACAAAATGTTGTTTACCATGTTCATAGTTGATACTAGCATGACTCCTTGTTGCAGTCGACAAAATTGCTAAACTCCGTTGAATTAGGGGGACCCTCGCTGTAAAGATAAGTGACAGGCCAGAGACGCGCGGCAGTAAAATCACTCAAACTTTGCAAACCACCGGGACGTGGCGGTCGTTGATATTCCTTATTCGAATTACTGCTATCGCTTGAATGCTTCTTCTTGTCACTTTTGAGCGAAGAAAATTTGATGCTGGAGTTTGGGTGTGAAATTGGTGTCGTCGTTTTATTGCCAGGAAAATAGCGATCGCTACATTTACGCCATTGGTCCGCCTCGTCGCCCACAAAACACCTGATCGGGAGTAAGAATAATGAAATTGTGATTTTCGAAAAGTGATTATTTATTGCTACAAAAGAATACTGGCAGGCACAATGTGTGTATGTGTGTAGATTTTTCTGCGACTTACCACGGATAATCGAACCCCTGCGAATAGCCGCAGGGGTGCTCGGCTTTGCAACAATAATCCCACGAGCCAATCTCGCCACCTTCGATCTCACACGAATAGAAACCAGTCAAGAGATTTTTTTCGCACGGACTCGTTGTGTGACAGGCTTTACCGGTGACTGTGTAATGGCGCCAAGCGACGTCTCCTAAAGTGAACGTATTTTTTTTTGTTTGTTTGTTTTGAGATATGTATGTGATTTCAATGTATGCTATGTGCTTGTTTGTTAGACGGATACCAATACCAGGTAATATCAAAGTTATTTATTTTATTTGGAGTCTGGCACTAAATGGTTATGCTATCATACAAATACAACAAAAAGTTAAAGAGGTATGCACAGTTAGGGTAGCAAGTAAGGGGATATTTTTTTTAAATTATTTACAAAACATGTTAATTGCTTGGGATATGGTATATTTTTTGATACATATTTTACAAGGAATACTATTTGGTATTAAAGCATAGATAGTAATTACAGTTACTTGCTAGACTTATGTTGTTAAATTTTTTTCTTTTGTGTTATCTTTACACCACCAACATTAAACCAATTCGCACATAGAAATTTGCTAGGCTTTGCGCATTTCACTCTACTCATTTTTTTATTGTTGGTTTTAGTCATGCGGTACGGTTTTGGTTTTATTATCCATTCCATCCAAATGTAGCTAGTTGTTATTTATACTAGTACTGAGGTGCAACAGGTTAGAAGTTTTATTTTACCCGGTTCACGGAATATATCCATACGTCGATCGTTATTAACACGTGATCCACCAATTGTATTGACTTTATCGCGGCAGGTCCAATCGAAGGGATTCCAAGCGAAAAGCCAATAATCACGATCATCTGTATGCGTATAATGGACATTCAATTTCAATTCAGTCTGATCGAGATCGGAAAGCTCACAGTTGTAAGAGTTGGCGCGGGAACTGTGTGTTATAAATTAAATATCATATATGAAAAACTTGAAAAATTGATTGTAAAAATTCTAGGCTGACGCTGCAAACAATCTTATACACAAATGTTTTTAAAACTTGTCAGTTGACATTTTGGAATAATAATTTATGACTAACTCTGTACTGCGGGAAAAATTTTATCAAATCTTTGGGTTATCAACTTTGATTCTAGAAAAAAGGGTGCCGTGAAGGCCCTAGAGAACGGCGCATAGTCATAGTCACAATAAAGTCGGCCTTAAAGTTGCTTATATAAAATGGTCCACCGATTCCGAATATGAAGACAGAATATAAAAAAGTATAACAGTAAACTACACTTAATTTTAATACTTCCTGAACATAGTTGACCGATTTCGAATTTGTTTGTATTTGTTTTTATTTGTGTAAGGCTAATTTGGCAAAACCTACTTTTCAAAATTGAAGCATAATTGAAGAAGTTATAAGCAGTCCAGAAAAAACACCTAAAATCAATAGTATAAAATTTTACGATTTAAAATCTTCGGGTTTTGCCCCCCTGGCATTCAGTTTTAGTAAGCGCGGAAAATTTACTGAACTGCGCATAACTTCTACAATGATGCTTCAATTTAAAAAAGCAGAGTTATTCTTTGTGTACAAAGAAACTGGAAGATAGCACAAAATTACCGATGAACTCCTGAAACCAATAATCTATTTAGAAAATATGGTTCATAAAAATTATAAGATATTTTTCTATTATACAAAAAAGAAGCTGAGATTTGTCCACTATGTGCAGATATAAATGCAATTAATTGATTTATATGTTTTCATATCTCAAAAATCTAAATAAATAGCTATACTTCAAAAACCTTAGTACTTTTCTTATTCTGACTTCATATTCAGATGCAGCAGAAAATAATACATACAAAATGGTTCTAAGATGTCATGCCGACTTGTCGGCTAGTATGATTTGCCGCTGAGAGGACAACAACACGCTTAGCTCCGCCCTGTTAGATTAGCTATCCCATGGTCGTTATCATCCAACTCAGCTAAAGGGAGACCGAGCAAATGAGCCATTTCGACGGGGTCGACCTTAGGGTAAGAGGAGGTAAGAGAGTGGGTTTAAGTGAGCATATGAATAATTGGTTGGTATCATGCGGGGTGTGTCCAAATGTCAGAGATGTATTGGGGATGTCGGTCGACATAGAGTTGGGTCTACTACAGTAACCAACCCGAAATTGGGTCCACAGTAACTACTTGACTCACGAGGCAGCTGGGGCCCCTCGTCTGCGATAGATGGTGGTTTGACTCCAATTGCAATATTCGCTTGGCGAGAGTGAATGCTGTTTGTGGCCTGTCTGTATGCTAACGAATCCAATGGTTGTCTATTGAAGGTCCGGATTTTAGCCGTAAGTTTGAGGAGATGTCTTCCAAGGTGTCTAATAGGAGGTTCTGCATTCTGCAAGTACTTCATTTGATGCCCCATGCAGTGGCAACCAATTAGCAACTGCTTGCTGATAATAATGCTCGGATCCCTAGTTAGGGGCATGCAGACTTCTTAGTGTACATGGGACTCAGGGGACATCAGAAAACATCCTGTCACATTCTGAAGTGTAATGATTTGGGGAGTCTACTGAGTTCTGCTGGTTCCTGGCGCCAAAATTGGTGCTGCATAGCTTACAACCGCCCGACCAATCGACTTGGATATTGAAGATAACGTTTCTTTACCTTTGCCTCAAGTGTTGGCGGCGAGCGATTTGAGGACTTTGTTGTGGCTCTGTACTTTGGTGACGATGGTGGTTTTGTACGCTGATCAGGAAATCAGGTTGTCGAGGGTGACCCCCAGAATTCTCGGGTGATTAGCCGTTGGGATAGGGGTTTATCGACATTAATATTAAGTCGCAATCTGTGAAATCTTGATTGCCGATTGTTTTCTGCCCCATTTGAATGCAAGTTGGTGCCACAATCCCACCATTATCGATACACTGCCCCATCGCTTGAAAAAGTGGCACAAAATTATCTTTATAATTCATATTCAGTTTTAAATTGCGTTTTCACATTATTTTATTTCAATTTAAATTCTACTGCGCTAAACAAAACACAAATGAGCCTCTATGGTAGGGTCGATGGAGACATTCCAAAATAGTATTTGGATTTTTGGGTAAAAATATTAGCGATAGTCAAGATTACTTCTATATTAGACTATCTTGGGTATCAGGCCGCGCCTACTAAGTAGTCCGCCGAGAGAAGAAGAGTACTTTAGAAACGGGGCCAACAAGAACCATTGGGCGGGTTGACAGAATAGACAAGACAGAAATTCAAATACCACATCCGAACCATGTTATCCCAAAGTTGTCCCATGTCATGATAATAAACTGAATAAGTTTCTCAAGGCTTTATCTTGCAATAAGATTAAGTGTAATCCACTCCATTTTCGTTTGAGATAAAATTAAGAATTTCAAATTTATATATTTAATAAAAAGGTCCTTAACGAGAAAAAAACATTATAGAATTCTTTGTTTTTTTACTTTAACTAACTTACTTGTAAAGTTTATGAAAATAGTCGGTCATTAAAATGGCCTATCTATAGTTGGGAACTGCTAAAATTTTAGTTTGGGAACTTATCCAATGCATTGAATAGTTTACGAAGCAAGTGCTTTCAATTTTAATACTTTGTTTTTGTTCAAGGGTTTATTCGATACCGAAACATCAAAAATCGGAATGTTGTTAATACTTTCGAAGGTTTGAAGTGAAATAGTTTTATTATGTAACTTTGAAAATACAAGAGATACGGATTTAAATTTTTCCATTTTCCAATACAGATTCTTCGTTGCAATCGATATATTTATTGTTTCGTAATCACCATTTTTATCGCTATCGGTATACTTGTTCCAATTCTAATGATTATCTACACATTTATTTAAATATTTTTGCATTCGTATTCCACTTTGTATTTGGATTGGTCTTCTTGTTTTCTTATGTAGAGACTGTAAAGCCTTTCTAGGCAAAAGTCAACGGTAGGCCAATGAAAAATTCTAGAATTAACGAAGTCGATTATTCATTCTTATTATAAATCGTCGCCTGAATAAATGATTGTCGTATGTGAAAATCGAGCTGTTTTGGGGTAATAATGCAGTTATACCAAATCAAAACAGATCTTTCGAGCGGCGTTATCAGTTTTTTTATATCTCCTTTGTATTCCGAGATATTTTGTCTAATTTTGTCGTATGTGTAAGGTCACAAGCGGATTAGTCGCATTTTGTTGTATAATTTAAAAGTTTTGCACATACGACATTTTTTCATACAAATTAAGTATTTCTAAGTGTCAGTAAAAAAATGTTGTATGTAACAGATCAGCTAACACATACGACAAAAATTGAATTTCGCTCTGTAAAAATATGTCGTATGTATTATTGAAAAAGCATTGAACATAACAATGTCAGTGTCATTCGCGATGTCGAAGCGTGCGGACGAGTCTCCTGCGTCTGATGTGCCGCAAGAAATTTACGAGTGAGTATTTGATTTGAAATCAAATGTGCCAACTAACCGCAAATTTTCTATGAATTAGCATGCAAAATGAGATTCTTGGAACTTGCAGCGAAACTGATTTCTCTTCAGATGATCTAGGAAATGATCCCAGTTATGTTCCAAAAGAGAAATCCGCGTTACGAAACTACTACGAAACTGCTAGCAACGTTTTAATTTCCTCGCCAGAAATAAGTGGAAGTGTACTGCGTGAATTGCCGTCGGACATTAGCAGTTCCTGTAAGTAATTTCACGTTTTATTTCAGCTCTTGTTCTTAAATTATATCAAGCTTTAATTTTCCAATTTATATTAATGTGTTCAGCGTATTCCGAATCCTCTCTGTCTCGAAAAAGAAAGCGAAATACTGAATTGTGGAAACAAAATATACGAAAGAGCCTTCATGACCGTGGGTTGCCATTTGTTAATGGTAAAGGCATGAAAAGGCCAGGAAGAACTCTTGGTCCGGTCTGCTCCCAATCATGTTTTTATACATGTACAACTAAAGTGTCTGAAGACGAAAGACAGGATATTCATTCCCATTTTTGGAGCTTAAGCTCGTCAGAAAAACAAATATTTTACGGTAATTTCGTAAAGAAGGCCACGGTTAAGCGCAGAAGAGCAAACTGCAAAGAACAGGATCAGCCAAGAAAAAAAAGTAGCTTCCATTTTTATTTTAAATCAAACAATAAAACCGTGCAAGTGTGCAAGAAATACTTCTTGAATACTCTATCAATTTCTGAACGAGTTATATATTACTTTTTTGCGAAGCATTACGAAGTTGATACCGTAGAGGCTAAGTCTAAACTTAAAGATTGTGGAAAAAAACCTACAGAAGAAAGTCGAATTATAGAGGTGAAAGCCCACATTTCAAGTTTCCCCACAATCGACTCACATTACTGCAGATCAACTACTTCGAGAAAATATTTAGAGGCCCACTTGAGCGTACAAAAAATGTTTGATCTATATAAAATTTCCAGTAATAATCCAGTTAGTATAAATATATACAGAAAAGTGTTTAACACAAGCTTTAATTTGTCTTTCTACGCTCCAAGAAAGGATATTTGCGATAAATGTCACATTTTTAAAGTCAATGCAAGTAAACAATCTGAAGCTGAGATCCAACTGCATCAAAAACATTTGGAAGAAAAAAGATTTACAAAGGCGGAGCGCGATGCCGATCTTCAGAATATTGATAATAATTCCGCAGTTTTTATATATGATTTAGAAAATGTGTTTACTCTTCCAAAAATGTTTGCCTCTAGTTTTTATTATAAACGTAAACTGTCCGTCTACAATCTTACTGGTACTCTTATAATACCAAACCAAGAAAAAGTAACGTACTGTTCATTATGGAACGAAACTTTAAGTGGACGCAGTGGAAATGATATTGCCAGTGCCTTAATTAAAATATTGAGTAAAGTTGCCACTGATCACCCTAATTTGAATAGTATTACACTCTGGAGTGATTCATGGGTTCCACAAAATAGAAACCGCGTAACTGCAACTGCTTTACTTCAGTTCATCCATGATAATCCAAAGATGGAAGAAATTAAGCAAAAATTTAGTGAACCAGGACATTCCAGTCTACAGCAAGTTGACTGCGTCCACAGTGCAATTGAGAAGTATTTGCGGAATTTGGAAATTCCTAGCCAACTTTCTTTCATTCGACTGCTTAAGAATATGAAGTTCCCAAATGTAAAATTAAGCATATTACAAATGACTGAACAAGACTTTAAATGTTATTCTATCAAATCAGACAGCTTGAATTTCAAAGATATTCAGTTTTTTAAATGCAAATCTTTGATGTATTCCAAATCTGACTTGTTTAAAGTAGGTGTTAAGTTATCATTTAAATATGCCACCTACAGTATTTTAGACTTAAGAAAATATAAAAGCAGATATTCAAATATTTTGAATATGTGGAAACAGGAATTTCGACTTGTTCCAAAAAAGCAACTAGACTTAAATAAGAAGAAGGACCTAAAAAGTTGCATTCCATTTTTGGAGAAAGAGGAAGACAAATGCTTTTATAAAGCCATATTAAAAATGTAATTTAAATGTGATCTCATATACTCATATATTTTTAACCCTACGTTTTTTGTTAAGTTTTTTCTGAAGCTGAATTGAATTATTTTATTTACTGGACTTTTCAGAGCCATTTTCTAATATTTATTTTAATTTTGTTGTTTTTAATATATATATTTTGAAGTTCAAATAAAACTGAAATTAAAGTTCTTCATATAATTTGTGTTCTATTTTGGTAGTGATTTGTCGCATGTGTATAAGTTGACCGCAACTATGTTGTCAAATGTAACATGCGACAAAATGCGATTAAATAAAATTTGCAATAAATGTTACATAGTTTGGATAAAAATGTTTTGTATAGTAAATTCCAATATTTCCTTAAGCTAGAAACAACACATAAAATTTTGAAAAAAATCTACCGTGGCGTTTTCAAGAAAACAAGTTCTAAACTTCAATCGCGATTTCCCAAAAGTCGTCAAATGTAACATACGACAATCATTTAATCAGGCGACAAAATGTCACTTAAAAAATTAAGATTTGATTCCTCGGGTATATTGTCGTTTAAATAACTTTAGAAGGTAATTAATGGATGGAAGACCTAAATGGCGGATTCTATTTCTCTACTGGAAGTTTGCGATCTTAACTAAAAAATCTAGCAGAGTTTCCGTACTTCATCCAATACTAGGATTGATATAAATCTTACCCATAACTAAAGGAGTAGCACTTGAATGATGTAGTTTCTCGAAACCGTATACATTCCTTCTTGCATGCCAGCTCTGAAGGCACTGATATCACTTTCTTAATAGCCGTCGAGAGTAGTTTCGCTGGTGAGCCATAACCCAAATAACACACTGCTGCAATTACAGAAACAAATCCAAACAAAACAAAGTTAAAATGTGTTCCTTTCAAAATCATAAATACATATTGAATTTCACAAACATTTTTTATGTTTCTCATCTACGATCGGTTGTATTTCACAACCATGTCCATAACTCGCACGCTCAAATACATCAAATGCCGGATCTTGTATGAGATGACGCTCCTTGTCCATATCTCTCACTGGCCAATCGCTCAATTGACAGTTATCAATAACACTCGCATGACGTTGTTGACCATATCGAAAAGCGAAGGCACGACAGGTGAATTTTACCGATTTGATACATTCCATTTCGCATTCACCAACCGAGCGAACTGTCAACGAGTCACGTACAATAGACTTGTAGAATCGGGTTGCGTCAATGGCACGGAAGAAGCACTCTGCAATAAGAGCATAGTGTGAAGTAAAATAATAATAAATAGTTGGATTACTGTGGGGTCTAAAAACTCACGTGCATTACGTGGATCTGCAAGTGCAGTGCTAGACCCGGTTCCATAATGACTGGGTCCATCGCTGCGTGACGGCTTTCGACATACATCCAAGTCGTCGGACATCGAATAAATATCGTAGTCCCGATCAGGTTCAATATCTACATAGTAATCCAAAGAGTTGATTGGACGATCGCACAGCATACAATTATCACGTCCTGCTTGATTGTAACGATAGCTGTAGGTTTGACAGGTGAAACCATTCTGACCGGAACACAAACTTTCGCACTCAATAACCGTGGGCACAGAAGTGGAATGTTTTATGGCGGTTTTGTGTAGACGAAACCCTTCTCCTATTTTTGCCGAACATTCTATAAAAATGAAGACAACAATTAACTGACACATGGATACTTTCTTGTTTTAAATTTAACCCACCATCCGCACCCGGTCGTCTTGTCCACGAGTGTCTGTAGTCGTTTCGATCTCTAAAACCCTCCGAGCCATATCCGCCATAACTTGACCCAGGATAACTTAGCACTGAGTTCGGCTCACGCGGTGGCGCTCCTCGCCTCGAACCCCCCAATTCAAAGTAATTAAAGTCGAGCGCATCTCCCCGCCGATTGTGTTCATTCAAACCCCAGTAGGATGATTGTTTATTATAGCTGCCACCGTAACTACCGCCATAGCGGCCCCAGTCTTTTTCCTGTCCAATTAGATAGGGCACAAATTTTGCTGATCCCTTGTAACTACTTGTTGGTGGTCCATCACGATCTAAATAGTTGTGAGTAGACGGTGGAGGAGCTGGTCCGGGCCGATAAGTGTCTGGTGGTCCCGATGGGCCGCTCATTTCGTGTGAACCCGGTCGATATGGAGAGTAATCGGGGCCTGGTCTGTAAGGTGGGCGAAATCGATCACTTTCTGGTCTAGGACGATAATGCGCGCTATCGTATCCAGGACTGCTTGGTATCGACTCCCAACGATCCGGTCTACTGGGTCTATATCGATGATGATCATCCGGACGTATGTAGTCATAGCGATCAATTGGCCCTGAACCCGTACCGCTGCTGCCATAACCGCTCGGTGGCGTGTGCTCATAATAAGATGAGCCATGTGAAGAGAACTCAAAAGCGCTAGAGTGCTGATACTCTGAAGACGACGGCGGTAGTGGCAAAGGTGGACGATGATCATAAGAAATAGACGAAGCGGGTGGTGGCGGCCCAGACGCATGGTAGTGATCGATGGCAGTGCTGCTTGGTGGACGATAACGATGTTCATCGCTACCATAGCCGCTGGCGCTAGGCGGCGATGGCAGGTAGTGATGCTCCTCACGATATGGTGGCTTCTCACCCCAACCACTCGGCTTAAAATACAATGGTGGACTACTTAATGTGCCACCTTTTGAGCATTCTTTACACGCTGAACGACGACAACTAGGCGGCGCATTGCGATCGCGTTCATAATAATCGTAGTCGGGATGTCTCAACATATTCGAGTCACGCTGACTGGAACTCGAGTACAGGTCAATCTGAGCCAATGGGATTTCAATTAGTTCACAATCACCCTGACCATGACCGGATGGATCGAGGCGGTAGTTGAAACCTTCACACATAAAACGTTTCTCAATGCCACACTGACGCATGCAATCCTCAATGCGTTCGCAAGCGAATGTGCGTCGTACCCAACGAGGAGATATGCGTTTGCCAGCTAACACGCGTCGGAAACAGGCTGCAAAATGACGAGGTAGAGAAATAGAAAATAAGGTGAGAGATAAAGGTAAATGTGTGTATAAATTTATAGCATAAATGGAATAAAGCCGATTGTAGAGAAGAGCTCTTTGGCGCTGATGCTGCTGCAATCGTAACATGACATTTGCATGTAGTACAAGTCCACTCAATGGAATCACAAGCGTAACGGGAAGGTCATGTAGCTCACAGCACACCAGAAGAATTGAAATAAAAATGTAAGCACTGACAGCAACAACAACAATAGCAACAATAGAGGCGTTGCTAAGCCCAAATAATTGTAAATTTTACGATTAAATGCGTGGAATTGTTTAACATTGGATTTTGGATACCAAGTACTCCGTGGCGCCCAACGAAGTAGCAGGCATAGATGTCTGAATAAGTGTACATTAGGGTTGGTTGAAAATGTGTTTTTTTGATTTTTTTCAAATAGCTCTAAAAAAAATTGTGCGAAGGATGAAAACTTTGGTCAATATCTTAGTTTACCCAAGTCAATCAAAGTACAATGTGTAAACAAAATATATATATTTTTTGTGCACAATTGGACTATTAATGTAACTAATAATGTGTTAATTATTTGTCAACCATAAATAATTCGTTTATGGATAGAAATACCTCCTTTTTTTTAATAAAAATTGCAATTATCTCAGAAACCATTATTTGCAAATAATTTCACCTTTTTGTACGAAATTACATAATTTTTCTGCAAAATGAGCAACCTACCGATAGTTTTTCACACATATATGTTGCATTAATATCCAAACCTAATATTTTTTAAAGTATTATTTCAATTATCTCCGACAACGTTCGTCCTATATATTTTGGTATAAGGACCTTTTTGTAGAGAATTAAATTTGCGATCGAAGTTAGCTAAGAAAAAATTAGTGGAACTCTGAACTTGATTAACTTAGGCGAGTTTTAGAGATTGAGCGAACATTTTCATATTTCTCACAAAATTTTTTAGAGATTATTTTTGCTATGCGCAATGCAAATTCTAAAAAAAAAACGAATTTCAGCCCACCCTACTTAAATTGTGCGAGTAATAAGCAAGAATTGAAATACCATTTCAACAATCGTTGAAAAAATTTTTTCAAAAAAAAAAAAAAAAAAAAATTAAGCACTAAGACGAAAATGACACCACAGATGTACCATGTAAAACTCTCGCTGGCCGGAAAAAAGCAAAACATTGTATAAATGTATTTCCCATTTTTCTTTTTCTGTTATGAACATCCGTTACGAATACTTATTAAAACCACAGCTTCAGTTCTGTACTTTTCTATAGTAGAATTAGCGCATGGAATTAACAAAATTATAAAAAATTGCTCGCATCTTAACACGAATTTGTAAGGTCACTCTTTTGCACTTGTTCTTTGCTCCCATTATAAAGCAATTCTTAGTACAATGACCTTAAGGTCAATTCAGTTTGACCTCTATAAATAGCGTAAATAATTTTAGAAAATTTTGTTTAATCGCTAAAGAAAAAGGAAATTTGTCATCATTGAAATTATTTCCTGCAATTATTGCCATATTAGTTTTGCACGCGGATTTCACTCCACTTTTTTGTACAAAAGAAATTACTTTAGATTAAAATGATATTAAAAATATATTTTTCAATCGTAATAGTTATATTTTCATTATAGTCGATACACAATTATCAGACTGAAATCAGTTTTAGCTTAAATTTATAAACTTTGTTCACAGTGACGACCGATTAGAGCTATTTCACCACATTGGTGGTGTTCACAATTATCGCCCAAAGTTCAGAGCAGAAATACAAATTCTAGATATTTATGTAATTTCTCAATACGTTTACATACGCATACAAAAGTTTTTTAAAACTAAAATGCAGCTCCGATGAATATAAAAATAATATCGGTAGCCACAGTAAAGATGAAGTCAGCTCTAAAATTAGTAGCAACTTTTTTATATAACTTTCAATGGTATATTTGCCAAAAATAGCTGAAACTAACTTAAGGGCAACTGTAACTCGACTATCACTAAAGGGCATTGTTTTTAACTGCTGTACAACTACAATTTTTGTTTTGCAAATATAGTATACGTATGTAGAATAGATAAGTACTTAAATATGTTTTTAATTTCATCTCAGCCGCATTATAAAAGCCTTTCTAATCATACCTGGTGCATATTTTACTAATAACATCAATATCGAACCATTTCGCATTTTTTTTAAAAGCGGATAAAAAACAGAGGTTTGCTGAATAGCTCGCATCCATTTTTCATAAAAGTATTTTTTATTACACGAGCAATATACCATTTTTAATATTATAAATATCGGACCAAGCGCCATTTGTCGGAAATATTTCTCGCAAACGTACTTCTCGTCACATCCCTATTTTACGTTTTCCTTTGCATCAAAACCGGATCATAAATACAGATTTTCTTAAAAGTACGCCTCTAACTCCACCTAGCGCATTTAGTTTTCATAAAAGTATTTTTTATTCCAATATATCGACTAATACGCCACCTAACGGATTCAAATATAGCCTATGGAATATGTTGCCTAAATTTCGTTGAAATTTGTTTATCGGTTTTTGTGCCGAGCTGTAACAAAGAAAACGGCTATAACTTTATATTATATATATAGAAAAAACTTGCCTGAATGAATATAGAAAAAACTTGCCTGAATGATGACAAATACAAAGACGCCTAAGGTTCAGTTTCTACATAAATGCAACTATAGTGAGTTTTTTAAATTGAGTTGCAAGAGGGCGTTTAAACTTAGTTTCAAATTAAACTTAAATCGTTTCCAGCAATACGCTGCGCCACGTGAACGTAGTTCTTTCCAAATGAGATGTTAAGCTCATTTTTTTTTTCAAAATCCAACTAAGACTCAGGATTAAAAAAAAAATACCACACTTAAATATTCTAGTTTATATGCTTCCCTAAGTACGAAATATATTATAATTACTTTAGTTTGTATGACAGGTGTCACCCTTCCTCTGTACTTTGAAAGTTAGGAATATGGGGGTGGTCAATCCCACATATATAGAAATATGAAATATATAGAAATATAATTTAAACTTAGCAAACAGAAATTAATTAAGGGCAAAATAGGCTTGACTTAACACCGATATATATATAATACAAATTTATATAAGATTAGCATTTATTGTTTTAAATAGGAGAACGGACATAAATATATAACACGATTGACATTGGAAATGTATTTGGCAAACTTTAGAGTGTGAGGTAGTAATTAAACCAATTTTTTATCGCGAACAAAAGTTGCACTATAATCAATAAATTATGACTGATTGACTGGCAATCAATCACAGGTTATGCAATACGCATATTTTCGAGTTTTGACCTTTTCTAAATATTGTTATATTTTTTATATCACCAATAACAGTTATTTTCCACGGGTTAATTTTCCACTTGCGATTAACTCAACTAACTCATTGTTAGAACCGAAAGTTTTTAGGTATCGTTGAAAATGCTGTAGAAAGCCTTTCGGAGGCTATTTGCAAGAACGGACCGGAAATATGTCAATCGAGATACTTGGACTTTCCACTATGATAATCCGCCATTTCAAAAATCGTCCTGATCGACCAAGCACCATTATAATACAAATAGCTTGATGGATCGCCGGTCTAGAGTTTTCGGCCGAATCCGAATGGAAAATGAGAACAAGTAAGATTTGAAGTTTTGCCACAACAGAAATCCACTCGGTGGATTTCCACGGTGTTACTCAGCCCGGCCAAGATTCGAATCCAGGGAATTGCTTTTAGTTAAAATACATTTTTCATTAAAAATAGTTTTCTTAGTTTTTCACAAATGTTTTTTTTTGATTCTTTTGAAAGAGTACTTAAATTAGTACTATTTCCCCCAAACGCCCTTTTTTCTGCCTCATAGCAATGATTTAAAAATCATTTAGTTAGTTTAGTAGTTTAAAGATTTAATAACGGGAAAGGAGTAGAAAATGTGCAGATTTGAAATTTTTGTTGTTGTATAATATGCCTTATTTTTGCCGAAATTAAAAACCAATTCAAATATTGATACACTTATAGCCTATTCTATCTATAAATGAATTTTACATTTTTAGGTCCATTTACAGGAAACCAAGCTATCTATTTAACTCGGATTTTACCGGTTAAATTGATAAATTTGCTGCATGTCAAGCCTTAACACAGAGGTAAAAAAATGAATATTTAACCTAAGAATTATTTAGGGTTCAACTGTTAAGTTTATGAAAAACTGGCACGAGTAGAGTAAAATTCAATTTTTTAAACAGATTTTGAAGTAAAACTTTTTTAGCGGCAGTGTTTTTACATCGCGTCACGGAAGTCGCGTTCGAATCGCCTCACGAAGTCACGACATGAAACATTACTGAGAAAAAACAAACATACATACTGAGGTAGCATCATATCAATGTGTATGTAAGTATATACATCTATATGCACCTCAGTAGCTAGATATATAGGTATGTATATTGGAACTGTTTTGGTATTAGTTCAGGACCATTTGAGGACAAGTTTGTGACTATTTCAGTAGTTCGGGATTGGTTTACCACTACAACTACTAGTATTACTACTACTACTACTACAACTGCAACTGCAATTACTATTAGTTACTACTACTACAACTCCTAATTACTAGTACTACCACTACTCCTACAACTTCTACTACTATTGCTAACTGCCACTACTAATAATTTTTACTACTACTAATTACTACTACGACTATTTATAGTAATGCCACTAACAACTACCATTATTTGTAATAATGCTACTATTAATTACTACTGCTTTTTCTACTCATTTCTACTACTATTTTTATTAGTTTCTACTACTATTTTTACTTATGCTAATACTAATTACTACTATTATTTTTACTAATTTCCACTACTATTTTTATTCATGCCACTCCTAATTACCACTACTATTTTTACTAATTTCTAGGACTAATTCTACTACTATTTTTACTAATTTCTATCAAGATTTTTACTACTGCCACTACTAATTGCTATTACTATTTTTACAAATTTTACTAATACTACTACTAGTTAACACTACTATTTGGAACTAATTTTTATGCCCCTTTTTACTAATTTCTGCTAATATTTTTACTAAAGCTACAACTTTTTACTACTACTATTTTTACTAGTTTCCACCAATGTCTTCATTGCTTTCTACCACTATTTTTCCTCAGGCTAAAATTAAAAAAATAAAATAAAAAGGTGTCTTATAAAACTTTCTCCCAAATATAACTCTATATCTCTTTGTAGAACCTGCGCAGAGGTTTTAAGTTTTTTATAGAATATGTTGAATCACTTCCACGATATGATAGAACAAATTCAACATTCCGCCGAGCATTTGTATGGTTTGCAAGAATCAGCAAAAAATTTTTCGATTTGAGACTTTATAAAAGTTTTAATATTCAAAAAAAAAATTTTTAAATTTTTGCCGTAAGACAATGTCAGCGTTAACATGTTACACATGTAACTCTGAGTTACTTATCGCTTTATTTAAATATAAAATCAACTCTGGATATTTTGATAAGCTTGTAGCCCAAATTCTAGGCAAATTAATTGTATCGAATCAAACTAACGACCACCAGCTAAGCTTACTGTACTATTGCATTTTCGTTATAAATATTATTTTTTGCTTCATTACACAAATGATTAACTTTTTATGAATGCAATTTTAAATTTACCTATTATTACTCCTAACTTAAGTTAGCATCTGTTTGTCCCAAATTTATATGAACAACTGACACAAATTAGAATCAGACAAGAGTATAGCGCAATTGAGTATCCAATGACCTTAATTTCTAAGTATGATTTTCCTAATGCATATGCACTAAATTTCACTTTACCATTACTAATAAATATCAATGAAACCCAACTATGATTTTCGAAAGCAAATATTGCACTAAAGTTCAAGATTCCAGGAGTCACTTTTTTCGGTCGCAGTATTTTAGTATTATGTGTTTTTTTTTCAAATAATTCCTTAAATCTATACCTTTTGCATCCTCGACAATGATGATTGTGCTGCCGATGCTGCCACTGCCGCTCGAGCTAAAACCGCGTCCTGACACTCGCACCACGCCTGTCCCACAACAGCAGACCAATAACAGCATTGCCGTAGCCCATCCATTGCGCAGCCGCATTTTAATAATAAAATTTTTGCACTAAATCGCAGCAAATGAAAATGAAAATTGATGTGCGTGTTTGATGTTCAAAAGCGACTAATTCCACTAAGTGACAAATAGCAAAAAAAAAAAAAAACAACGCGCATACAAAGGAGAACAACAAGCATCTACTTAATGTGATCGAAAATCGGATGTAACACGACGAACAACAACAATGCGATACTGGGAAGTTACGCTAACCCAAGTTGACAATATTTTTGTTTTCTGTATTTTATTTAATTTTTGTTTTTAGTTGCGCTTTTCGTTGTTGTTTTGTTTTTTATTATTTATTGTTATGTTGAATTAAATTTTTCACAATTACGTAAGCGCGTGCGTTATTCACTCCAGTCAACACAACACAAATCGTTGTAGATAGAATTTTACATTAAAAAAGTACAAAAAAAAATAAATTGAATGTCAAATACATTAGGCACAGCGATGTCACAGCGTTTGCCGGTGCGGTCAACGCCGCCGTGCTGCGTGTGAATCTGCATTTGTTCCAGCAGCAGCCAAAGGCATAATTGGCTTATAAAATACTTTTTTACTTTTTTACTTTTTTACTTTTTTGTTCTTCTTTTTCGCTTTGTTTTATAGTAAATTTTATTATTTATTGTTCATCATTCGCTGCATTTGCGGTTGCGTGCGACGTTATCCTTGTGCCGGTCACCTCACCAATCGATTGTCATGCTAATGGCAAATTTTTCAATTTTTTTAATACATTTGCTGCGCACCCAAAAACACTTGGGTTTCTGTCGTTCACTAAGCGTAACGTTTATAATTTTTGACTTTTGACAGTCGGTCGCACTGATTCACACTTTTGAAAATATTACACGCACCGTTTTAGGTTCAACACCAAGCGTATTTCCTGTCACAACACAGTTTATGAACTCTACGCTAAATTTTCCATGTTCGAATTTTTCTAACACAAATCTAATTATGCTAAATAAGCCAGATGTGTACAGGCGGTCGGTCACTCAAAATATAATTTTTCAACCATATGCTTGCGCTGATTTCCTTCTTTCGAATGAAAATATTCTCCCTTCTTGGTTGCTTTCACAGTGCTACCATTTTTTTTTAGTTTTAGAATTTTTTGCTAATTTTACGGATGCGCAAATGTTAATGGCATGCCGTAAAGTGAACGCTTAAAGCGTTGCGCATCTTGGTTTTATATTACACGGATTTGTGTTGAGTTGTTGAAATGAATTACTATGTGTGGCGCCGCCACAAAGCTTTTTATAACTCCCCTCTCCCGACAGTTGGAATGTGAAGTTTCACGCGTAGATGGGTGTGTGTATGTGTGGGCGTGTTGGGAGTGTGTGTGCATGTTCGGGGTGGGAAAATTCTGTAAAGCTTTCAAGAGTTCTGCGAGCTTAGCACGTTGAGTTATATTTGTATTAAATTATGAATGAATAAAGTTAAGTTAGATGAAACATAAAATATTTCACAAAATTTGCATTTTCCGATTGCAAAGTGTTCGGAATTTCGCACATGTTTCTCGTTGGTTTTTGTTGGTAACTAACTGGCTACTACTGGTGAGTTTTAATTGCAAATTGTGTATTAATTACAATGCGAAGCCGGATAAAATCTATGTTTCTCCAGTTTTTTGTGCATAGAATATAATACAATTTTTTCGACAGCAGAGTGTGTAGCTTAAGTAGGCTATCGCCCGGTATGCTCCGGGCATAAATTTCGGTCGAATATGTAAAAAGGATTTTGCAAATAGCGGTTGTCTTCGGCAGGCAATGAAAAATCTTCGAGTGTATTTCTGTCAAGAAAAAGTTTCTTAAAAACTCATTTGCAGTAGGCACAAAACTAAAAACTCCGAAATTTGTGCTACTCCAGCTCATTTCCAGATGATGGTGATGGTCGGATGAATGCATGCCCGCCGATCGGAATTTAAGTTTGGTCTGCCCACTCCCCAAGAAGGGTGATCCTGCAATATACGTCAACTACATCGGGTGGTTTACCTTAACATAAGATTCCATCGAATGTATTTTGTGGAAGACTGAAGTCAATCATCAACGAACTGATTGGACCTTAAGAGTGTGACTATAGACCTGGTAAATCTACCATCGAACGATATTCATGTTGTGAGAATCGACACACCCCATCTATTCGTCGAGTTTGAATCAGCTTTCGACAGAACGAGATGAAGTTTCCTATATGTCGCAATGGCTGAATTTGGCATCCCTGCAAAACTAATACGACTATGTAAAATGACGGTAAGCAACAAAACCAACTCAGTCAGAATTAGGAGGACCTCACCAAACGAGGTTTCACACTCCCATTTTATTGGAAAATATAATTCGAGCTGCAGATTTGAACCGTTCAGGCACCATATTTTATAAGAGTATGCAACTGCTGGCGTATACCGATGACAACAACATCATTGGGGCAAAACGAAGTACCACCAGTCATCAAATAAAAATCCAGCGCATACGAGTCTTGGCTCCCGCGCCACTGCTGACAGTTATTTTTGGATCTTTACGCTTTTGCGATGGCGAATGCCGCAGACTATGATGAGCGATGAGCTGTACAAGCTTTACCATGACATAAACACAGTACAGCGAATTAAGACTCTGCGGCTACACTGGCTAGGTAATGTTGTACGTAGGGGAAGGCCTGAAAGGGGAAGGCAATCCTACGTTGGAAATATCACTTGGAGAAGGGCTTGGTTCGCTTGGTGTCTACAGTTGACGCCAGTTAGCAAAAGAAAGGAACGACTGGCGTTCATTAGAATCGGCCAAATCACCTAGGCGGTTGAAGTGCCAGTTATTGGCTGACTGATTCAAAAGCTGGTGCCGGTATTCGTAGACCCGACGGTCATGAGCATTTCTCCTTAATTAATTTCAAATTGAAATAATTCGACGAGAGAAATGTAGAACAATAAAGTTGGCGGCGAACTTTTGACTCCACATTTCACTCTTTATACATTTTCAAAATATATAAAGAGATCTTCAGGCAACTGCTAGTAACTGCAGTTACAAAGTTAATTTAGTAAGTGAAAAAACGGCATTTCAAACAGTTGCTCCCAAATTCCATTGAAGGTTCTCTTTTAAAATATATCGAAACTGTTGTTATACGTATAACTATAATGCCAATTTGAAAATTATACTAGCTGCCAAATTACTTCTAAATTAGCAACATCGAGTGTGGAATTCTTTGAAATTAAATTATTTTTCATTTCAGAGTTACTCCTTAAAAATACTAACCACGTTAAGCTGTTAGTTCCTGTCGTCTCAGAGCGTTTATTTGATTATCGTTTTCAAAACTATACATCTTGGATATTGAGAGGAATTTATGCTTTTTATGTCTATGGTATTTTTTCAATCCTTTATTGGCTTCTGGTTTACTGATTTCCAGCCCATTCATAGAACGAAAAATGCCAGCGGTTTTCTGTGGATGTGATAATTGCGAGGCTAATTATAAGAGATGAGACTTTTTGACGGGTTACTCATGGACGATGTGCTGAAAAAAATTATTGGGTCTAAGAGATGTCGTAACTTGTATGTATTCCATCGTTGCAATATATTCCGAGCATACGTTGGAAAGCTACTGTCATTGTACGTCTTTTTAGTATATGCTATTCATTTGAAGCGGAAACAACAATACAATAATTTTTTCCCCCAAATATGTCGAGCCTTGTGCCTGAAAAAGTGTTTTTGCGGGGAGTTCTTTTTCATCACTTTAATATGAAGAAAACTGCTGCCGAAAGTCATGGTATTTTGGTGAAAGTTTATGGTGAACATGCTCTAGCTGAGCGAACGTGCCAAAAGTGGTTTTCACGGTTTAAAAGTGGTGATTTTGGCTTGGAAGACGATGAACGTCCTGGGCAGCCAAAAAAGTTTGAAGATGAAGAACTGGAAGCATTACTCGATGAAGATTGTTGCCAAATGCAGGAAGAGCTCGCAGAATCTTTGGGTGTCACTCAAGCAATCATTTCAAAACGTTTAAAAGCAGCTGCATATATTTAAAAGCAAGGGAATTGGGTTCCACATTAACTCAAGCCGAGAGATGTCGAAAGGCGGTTTTGCTTGTCCGAAATGCTGCTGGCACGCCACAAAAGGAAGTCATTTTTGCATCGGATTGTTACTGGAAATGAAAAATAGATCCATTACGATAGCCCCAAGTGCAAAAAATCATAAGTGAAATTCGGCCAACCAGCCAAATCAACGGCTAAGCTGAATATCCATGGCGCGAAGATAATGCTCTGTATTTGGTGGAATCAGAAGGGTGTGCTGTATTATGAGCTGGCGAAACCGGGTGAAACCATCAATAAAGAACACTACCGAACACAATTAATCCGTTTGAAGAGAGCAGTAGGCGAAAAACGATCGGAATATGCGACCAGATACGAGGCAAAAATTGTCCACCATGACAACGCTCGGCCCCACGTTGCTATTCCGGTTAAGAACTATTTGGAAAACAGTGGATGGGAAGTTTTACTCCACCCGCCTTATAGCCCAGACCTTGCCCCTTCATTTGTTCCGTTGGCTCCCAAGCCGGCGCAGTTCTTTTGGGATGGGATCCATAAATTGCCAGAAAGATGAGAAAAAGCCATAGCTTCATATGGGCAATACTTTGAATAATACTATTGTACATGTTTTTCTTAAATAAACGTTCAAATTTTGGAAACCCCCGCACGAATTAAGTTATACACCCAAATTCGTGAAAAAGTTTTATGGTTTTATAATAACAAGTGAAATGTAAACATTTTTTAATTGTATTTTATTTAGTTTAAATTGTATGTTATAGAAACCAAATGTATTGTAAGTTCTCACAAAAAAGCTTCTGCACTTACGAATCTACATACTTATGTCGAAGCTTTTAAATCCAATAGCGGTTTTGTAAGACAGCGAAGGTGAATTGGATACAATACGCAGCTAAACAGGAAGCCTCAACCAAAGTTAATGAGGCACAGCATGGCAGCCTACCACAAAAAGAAGCAGAATAGTAGAAACAAAACCGTAGAAGAAGAATAAGAAACGCAATAAACACGACATAGCAAAGAAGTGTGCAAACAATTAAAGTAACAAAATAAAATAAAATAGCTTTATATGAAAAAAAAATATGGGCACTGAGCGCCAAGAAAAACAAAAGTGTGATAGTGAAGAATGAAAAGAATGATAAAATGCGTATGGCACTTCAAAAGCCGCGCATAAGTAAATTTATTGCTTGAATGGGGGAAATTCAACTATTTAAAACAAAATGTAATCTTAAGCAGCAGCAAATAATTAATTAAATTTACACAATAATGCAGTTGAAGTGGCTAAAGAATTAGGGTATACAAATTTGTTGAGAGAATTGTTTAATTTTTTAATTTATTTTTTATTTTTTCTATGAAAGCAAAAACTTGAAAGAAGCAATTAAAGTTTAAACAAATTACATGAAAATGCTATAAATAAAGACATCTGTTTCATTTTTGGACAGCTGACGCGGAGTACCTTTTAGCCGTTTCACTTCCGCAACGTGTGGAAAACAAAAGACTTAAGCAACGAACTTGCTTTGATATGCAATGGAAAATTTTGAGTGCGGAAAAATGCTTCAACTGAATTCTGCCAGAAAATGATGAAATGCACAAATTGAATTGCCAAAAAGATAAATTTATCAAAAGTGCAATGTAACTGTCATAACGGATTAGAAGGCAAAATAAAAAACAAACAAAAAATACTATATAGCTGGAGGAAGAAGAAGACGTTTGGAGCATAATTGTAAGCAACTGGAAACAGCTTGTTACATATGAAAAAATGCATGCACGCCAACAACAATAGTAAAACCAAAGCCGAAGTACTAAAAGAAGCGCAACAACCTAGACATAAACAAACATTGGCAACCGACAAAGTAACAAAAAAAACTGAAAAACAAGACAGCAGCAATGGCAAAGAGTGTCACTTCCGGTAGCTGATTAATACAGAAAAGAAAAAAAAATAAGCAACTACAATAACTGCAAAATCATCGGCAGCTATTTACATTGACGTACAACATTACAGTTGGCAACAATGACTAGCAGCCACTTGACGGTGGGCGGATTTTCAGTTGTACTAAGTACATAGATGTAAACAAAAAATGTGAATTTTTTCCCCGACGACTTTTCTCGGCATTTGGCAGTGGCAGTGATGGTCAGCAAACGTTCTTGCCTTCTATTGCCGCTAATTTGCATACAATGTTGCGCTTGCGCAAATGCAACATACACTTACCAGATGTCTTACATACATAAATAAGGTGGTCAATTTTTTCGTTGCAAGAATCAGCACATTCCTTCTCACACACATACCTCGTTTTAAGAGTACGGTGATTGAATGGTTTTGTTTTTTGTTTGGTATACACTTTAGTGTGCTTTTATTTTTGATTACTCAAATACTTCTGCCATCATTTTAGAATCTTCGTTTTTTGAATTATGCATACTCGTATTTCGTCATCAACAAAGTCATCAGCGCAGTACATGTACGTAGACGCACTCATCCATGTGATTACTTTTATTACATTGATTTACCTTGGCGGGCCACCTGTGCGTATACGCATCCAGTTCGTTAATAAATAAGCGACTTTGCTTGCTAGAATTTGTGATTTGTTGTTGTTATGTTGTTATTATTTTCTGCCATTGCTTGAGTTAATTACAGGAATTTGTGGAATACACAAATGATTTGTCGCGTGGTTGTATTTTTGAATGTTGTGGGTTGCGAAATCAGTGTTTCTTAATTGGTTGATTGGTTGAAGGCAGAGCTCCCTCATCAATTGCACCTTGTAGGCTTATCTTTTTTAATAAACAATACGTAGGTTTTTAATCGTAATTGGTATAGCTAAATTGGTAAAAAATCGTGTTAAAAAATTCGAAGCGTGGATATAGTGTGCAGTGTTTGATTGAAAACCAAAGTGCCACGAAAAATTTCAACAAAAGCCTCGGATGAGACCTAACTATTCTGATGACGACCACGGGAAATGTTTAAAGGACTATGACTTAAGAGCATGTACCAGGAATATCCGGACTTTAATTGGGAAGGTGCCTCTGCTCGGCTGGTAGATGCCCTTGTAATGGCAAAGGCTGACATCACCGCCATTCCAGAGATGGGATGGACGGGGCAAGGAATGAATAGGATCGTACCTTGCGACGTCTACTATAGATTTGATGTTAAGGAGCGCGAAAGAAAGAGATTTTTCAACATTTCGCTGATTTGCGAATACGTCCCTATGGATGAGAAGGACGATGTGACCAAAGATCACATCTACGAGCGCCTTGTACGGGCGCATGGACGCTGGCCCCGTCACGATATAAAACTCCTGCTAGGCGATTTTAATGCCAAGGTGGGAAGGGAAGAGATCGTTGGTTCCACAGTCGGTAAATTCAGCCTACACGACGAAACATCCGCTAACGGACTGAGGCTGGTCGACTTCGCCTGAACCCGAAACATGGTATTATGTAATACCCGGTTCAAGCATAAAAAGATGCATCAAGCTATATGGCTAACTCCTGACAGGAAGTCAAATTGATCAAATTGCGGTAGACGGAAGGCACACTTCCAGTGTCTTAGAGGCGCATATTATTCGAGGAGCTACATCGACTAGGCCCATCATTTTGTCGCAGCCACGATTCGCGCGCGAGCCTCTGTGCAGCAAAAAGCGCGCGATCAGTCACACAAAGAAAGCTCGATGTCCAAAAGCTGCAATCACAATAGATGACCGACCGTTTCGTCACTAGACTTGCACTCCAGTTTTTTGAGAGCAATGGAGATCATTGGTTTTCAGCGAGCGCGAAAAACGGCACGCTGCGATTAGGCGCGAAGCGAACTATGCGGGAGAGATATATGGAGTTGAAGAAGGAAACGAGTCGCGTCTTCCGAGAAAAGAAGAGAGATACCAAGATTCGCTAACGCGATGAGCTTGAGATGCTTTTCGATAAGAAAAACGCTCGAAAATTTTCTCAGAAGGTACGGAGGTTTACAGAAGGTTTCAAGACCGGGCCAATTTCCTATAAGAATGAAAACGGCAAGCTGATTACCGACATCCAGAGTACACTCAAACTGTATAGGGAGCACTACTTCACTTTGCTTAATGGTAGTGGCGTGGAAAGCATCGAAGACGATGAACACGGACCTCCAATCTATGCAGACAGAATCGAATTACCTTGCCCGAGCTAGACGAAACTCGAATGGCAATAGCGCGGCTAAAAAATAATAAGGCCGCTGGTGCTGACGGAATCCCAGCAGAGCTACACAAGTGCGGCGGCGAGGGGCTGGTAAAGTGCATGCACCAGCTTATTTACAAAATATGGTCGGACAAACGCATGCCTGCTGATTGAAATTTAAGTGTACTCTGTGCAATCCTCAATAAGGGCGATTCTGCAATATGCGCCAACTACCGTGGGATCAGTCTTCTTAGCATAGCATATAAGGTTCTGTCGAGTGTATTGTGTGAACGACTGAATCTCATCGGCAACGAACTAATTGGGTCTTATCAGTGTGGCTTTAGACCTAGCAAATCTACCATCGACCAAATATTCACAACACGCCAAACCTTGGTAAATATCCGAGAAACAAGAATAGACACGCACCATCTTTTTGTCGACTTCAAATCCGCTTTCGATAGTACGAGAAGGGTTGCCTATATGCCGCAATGGCTGGTATCCCAACAAAACTAATACGGCTATGTAAAATGACGTTGAGAAACACCACCAGCTCAGTCAGAATTGGGAAGGACCTTTTCCAGCCGTTTGATAGCAAACGAGGCTTCCTACAGGGTGACTCCCTGTCGTGTAACTTCATTGACATTAGGTTGGAAAACATAATTCGAGCTGCAGAATTCAACAGCTCAGTCAGCACACTCGCGTCTTGGCTCCCGCGTCACTGTTGACAATTATAATTTCGAAAAAGTGGAGGACTTGATGAGCTGTATGAGCTTTACCGCGACATAGACATAGTCCAACGAATTAAAATACAGTAAGTAAGTAAGTTGTTTTTATGGTAAATCCACCCCTGTCACTAAAGCATTGCATCTTCGGCAAATTTTGTCGGTATGTATAGACTTGTATGTAAATAGTTTCATTATCTTTATAAGTTTCCCATAGAAGGCTTCTATTTTGTTCACTTCCTTTATCCAAAAAACCAAAAAACCAAAATTTTGATTCTACTATCTTTTGCATGCTTGACAAGTTTAGATTTTAATTATGTCATTAAAAATTTGCTAAATATATTAACAGCACACAAATTTTTATTTAAACCTCATTAAAAAAAGTACTAAAATTAAAATACATTTTAATTAGAGCTATTCGAACGCAAGTGGAGACAGATCACAACACTCATGCGTTGCGGTTTGTTGGTTTTCAGTTGCTTTGAATTATTTTCATCTATATTTACATATTTCAGTATATTAGATTTAATATGTAGCCATACAAATATGTCTGTATTTTATTATGGCTATAATGTGGAATGTTTGTATTGTTTTTTTTTTGTTAAATGTCTTTTAACTCAGATTATGTCATACGCTTGCAATCAGTGGCGATTGACATATGTACAGTCAGATTTTCCCTCTGAATTGTCGTATAACTTCCATTCACTTGCTTTGATTTGCTTTAATAGGTTCTGAGATGACTTTTAACTTTGCTTAGATAATAAGTTAAATTATATGTATGTTATGTCTGTATATATATATCCACAAACGACTGTATGCATAAAATGTCTCAACATTTTCATTATCGTTCCTTTGAGGTTATGGCGATCGTCACACTCGAGATATCACAATCAAAAAAAGAACCCACAGGCAGAACAAAAGGGAAGTTGGCACTTGGTGTAGAACAAAATTTTATATTAATAAAAAAAAAAATCATAAATATTACTCACTATTGCCAGATATGTACATGCGTATGGGAGTTTTATTTATATAACGTACTATATGTATATGTAAATATTTTGAAGTAATTTAACAAACTTTTCGTCAGCTCAAAAAAACAAATGTATGTTTTGTTTAAAATTGAAAAAGGCACTGTTGTCAAATGATACCAACAAAAAGTGTAAAAAAATGGGTTTGTTCTCAAACAAATAGAAAAAAACTGACTTTGATTAATTGTTGAAAACTTCATCATTACAATTTATGAACTTTTTGCTGCATGACGTAAAAAAGTAAGTTCATAAAATAATTGGCTAAAGAATCAGCTAGTTTTTTAACCTTTGATTTTGATATATAAAAAGCTTATAATTTATTAAAGCTTTGGCGCTTTGTTTTGGCATGGTTTTTGTCTTTGAATGAGTCACTCAACTTGAATAGTCTGAATTGAATTTAAGGGTTGGAACTATTTCAGTTTAGTTAAGAAACTTATTTTTTTTTATAGTTTTTGCTTTGTGATCGCAAAGATAAAAGTTCAAGTTTAATTTTACAAGCATTTTGCGTGCTTTTGTTTTTGCTGAATAACTTCTTCTTGGAAAATTAATATTTTTCAAGCTATTATAGTTGAATAGTTGGGAAAAAACCAAAAGAGAATATTACTTAGCTCTTATATATACGTACAGTGTGTTTCAAAAAACAGATTTGCCAAAGATAGCAGGTACATTTAAATTCTAATTACGGCAGTGAGTGCTTCATTTTTGTGCAGTGTTTCGAAGTTTTGAAGCTTTGAAGCTGTGTTTCTCGTAAGCCATCCCGAGGGCTCTAAAATGCCAGCAACTGATGCCTAAAAGTCAAGCCACTTTGCTAGGAACTGAAATCAATCAATTCAAGGTTGCTGGCAATGTCGATGGAAAGTCTGGCAGAGCTCGGAATAAAACTATCTCAAAAACCGGAGATCGAGCAATTAAAAACTTATCTTAAAAAAGCCCAAGGTACTCTTAACCTAAAACAAATGAAACAAAAGCTTTCGTCAAAAAATATAGGCGTTTCCATTTGTACAATCAGACGAAAATAGAAAAAATCTGAAAAAATCTCAAACCCACTCATCTAAAAGAAAAAATCTGATATCCAAAATCGGCGCATACTTCAAAAACCGCTTTTGACTGAAACACATTTTCAAAAACGATTAGCACGAACAAGGCAAAATTTGGACCGTGATTGGAGAAATGTTAGATTTACAGATGATTTGGTTCCTTGAAACTACAGGAAGAATGCTGGGGTTGGTAAGACACTAAATTTGCTCGGTGATATATTAAAGACCCAATCAAAGTCCTTGATTCTCTCAAAAATGATTTGGAACTTTGACTGACGCAAATTTTATGATCAAACTGTATGAAAAAAATTTCTTAAAGTCTGTGGCAAAACCTTTTGAAGCGAATACAAATGATTGGATCCTTCAAGAAGACAATGGCCTAAAACTCCGCAGGCGACTATGCTTGTCTTGGAAAGCAGAAAAATGCATACAATAGTTTGATTTGTCTTTACAAAGTCCGAAAGCAAGCCCAATTGAAAATTTATAGGCTCTAATGAAAGCGGAGAATCGGCGAATCCTAGCACCCGGACGCTAAACAAGCTTTGGAGGGATCCATCTCCAGATTATGCTTGAAAATTAAGCAAAACAGCAATAGAGTAACAATAGGGAGTAGCGACATACCAACCTCCGTTAACATATACGGTATATTTTAAACGGAGCTGCCACCTATTTAAAAAAATTAAATTCAATTAAAACAATGTGTGAAATCAAACCCCCGTAGCAGAGTGCGTAGCGTGTGTGCGCTTCATTTGCGGGGTCCCGTTTTCGAATCCAGCCTGGGGCAAGTAACATAAAAAATTATAAAAAAGGTTTTGTCTAATAGCGGCCACCCCTCGGCAGGCAATGGTAAACTTCCGAGAGAATTTCTGCCATGAAAAAACTTCTCACAAAACACATTCGCCGTTCGGAGTCGGCGTAAAACTGTAGGTCCCATCAACAGGTCAACATCAAGACGCAGACCACAAATTGTGGGAGAAGTTCGGCCAAAATCGCTTAAGTAAGTAAGGAATCAAATACTGTCATATGGGTATCAAACACAAGACGGTTAATAAAGCTTAATTTCCGAAATGTTTTGAAAGAAGGTTGCCAACTATCTAAAAGTAAATACCGTTAAATTAATAAATGTAATTAAACTTTAAAATATAAATGTAGAATTGAAGGTTTTAAGAAATCTTGTTTTTAAAAAACTGTTTTCATAAAAATTTAATTCTATTATACTTTACTTAACTTAAACAAAAATTTCTTTAATTTAGGAAGAGTGATTACTCTCTTATGAACTGCTTTCAAAAAACTGGTTTTGTAAATATATATATATATATAAGGCAGTGGCGTACACATACAAATATTTTAGGGGGGTTTGACACTAATTTAATTTACAAAATTGTAAAAAAAATTCCAAGATAGTACTACAATTTTAAGATTTTGGGAGAGATTTATACCCAAAAACCCCCTCTTCGGTGCGCCAGTGTATGCATGAGATACCCTCAAATAGTTGTGAAGCTCTCGAAATTTTTAAGAGACTAAGTGTTCCTAGCCCTCTGTCAGTTCAAGCCATTGCTTTATTTATCAAATAAATTAAGTTTGATTTTGAAATTTTTTAAACAGATGGCAGCCCGTTCCAAATATGGATCTCGAATGAAGTTTTCTTAAAACTTTTTCGCTTGATGCCAGTATAGTAGAATTTCAGTACCTTACCAATGAAGCTGAATCAACGTTCTTTAAAAGGTGGCAACCCTCTTCAAAAATGTTTTCGTAAAGCGCTTTCTCTTTTACACCAATACTTTTATATTACAGCTCATAAATTTAGTTAAATTAATTAATATTTTGAAAGAGGTGCCAACCATATATAAACATATTGTTATGATAAAGCTTTCTGAAGCCTACTGCCTTAGAATACCATGTAATAATTTTTGCTTGAACTTAATAATTTAATTTAGTTTAAGCAGGGGGCAACCCTCTCCTAAAAGTAGTTTCAAAATAAAGCCTTGCTAAATCTTCTTCTCGTTTAATACCCATATTTTAATGATTGATTTAACTTGTTGCGTGTTTAATTTTTGTTAAACAAGCAGTAACCCTCTCCAACATATAAGGTTCAGAACTAATCCTGAACCGCACTAACCCCATACGACTTAATAAACTACTCTCGATTGAGTAACAAACCAGTTACATACTATTTCCAAACAAGTCAGGAACCAATCTCGAACGAGATGCAAGTGAGCCCTGAATTAATCCTTAACTGTGCCCGAAGTCATCTCAAACTCATCCTGCAATAATCTTGAAATGATCTCCAAATTATCCTAAAATGAACGCGAAATAGTCCCGAATTAACCAGTCCCGAAGAGGTCCAAAACTTGTCCCGAAATGTTTCTGATAAAGGCCCTGAAACAGTCCTGAAATAAACCCGAAATTACTGGTCCCAAAATTGCCGAGGAGCGAATGTCACAAGAAAAAAGTTTTTCTATGATTTCTGATGCTACCTGCGCCGACCAGGATTCGAACCGGGGCCCACCGAATGAAGCGGGTAAAAAGCTTGTCAAATAGGCAGACAGACAAACGATCGTGGGCAAGGCAAATTCATATAAGGTGATGACATAACGCACACACACGCATTTTTCAATTTTATTATGTCACGATAAAAGAAAATAGAAGAATCGGCGCCATTAGTTTTCGTTTTTAGGATGTCATGGGTAGACATCAGCTGCTTTAGTAGCTTCACCTTATATGAATTAGCTTTGAGTATGGCTAAATCGAGTCTATGGGGGAAAAATGGAAAGCGGATAAATATTATGAAACCTCAAAAGTTTATAATAACCTCGCCCACTATTAAGTGTTTAGTTATTTATGCCACCCAGCTTAACTTTTGAGGAATGCAAATTACATTACTCTTACGAAAAAATTATATTCAACTGTTGGAAATTAGAATTTATTTAGTTACTCTCGTTGCACATTGCAGAATTTTAATTGTTTCATTAACAATTTAAAAACCGCAAAACCCCAAATTTGCGCTCTAATTGCCTATGATACTCCAATTCTTTACACCAAAACAAACGATCAGAAAAAAGGCATGTATGTACATAAATAGTAAACATTACGACAAAAATTGTATTGTCTACAACCGTGTTATTTAAGCGATCAATCAGTCAATGCCGGTAATTTGAATATTTTTTATTTTATATTCGTAATCCACATCTACCTATTCGTCGCCACTACTGCAGCTGTCGCGCTCAAACTTTTTTTGTAAATACCTGTTCTGTAATTATAAAACCAAACTGCTACTCATTTTGAACACACAAAAAAAGTTCTAATTTCTGGCCAATCGTGTTAGTGAGTCCCAGCGTTCTGTTGGTATTGAAATTGGCATCGAAATTGACAAATATATATGTAAATATTTACATACATATCTACATACGTCTGTGGCTAAGTAAACACAAACTGTTGTTATTGCCTCCGTTAGGTAATGCAAATAAATAATACTCTTACAAATCAAATGCGAATATTCTAAGTTTTGAAGTTGAAATGAATTGGGCGAAACAAAACAAAACAAAAAAAAAAAACAAAAAATATGGGTCAGTTCAGTGACCATTTTTGTATTTTACTCTTATTTGAACTTTGAAATTGCATTCGTAATGATCAAAGGTTGTGTTGGTTGGTGGGAGCCAAAAACACCCACTGTTATAAAAGTTTGCAGTTTGCAATAATGGTGCGCGAATTTGCATTTAATGCGATTAAATTTATTCTTTTTATGCAAATGACACAGTGACTTTGCAAGCTACGCAAAATTTGCGATTAGAAGAGATTATAGAATTACGTTAGCTAATTATTTACTGGTAGTATTTTGAAAGTAAATATTTAATTTGTTAATAATAGTATCAAATTTGGCAAACTTCCAATTATATAAATTGCCACTTTATTAGGCATACCAAATTATCGGGTTTAAATAGCAAATTATGGTATTCATTTGCGGGTGTTGATTTTATTTAATTAAGTTTTTTGTTGTTGAAAAATTGAAATTTAGCTTATTTTGTCAGAGAAAGTAAAAATTTCAATGAACAGAGGTTGATTGGATACGTGGGTTTTAGGTAATTAAATAATTCATTACATTATATAAAATTTGAAAATATGGATAATGCTTGTAACGATTTGGCTTTTCCAGTGCTGAACTGATTTTAATTATTATTTATTATTTTTTTAAATGAATAATTTGCGAAAAACAATAGCGTGTCATAGATACTATTTTTCCATCGGAACTATAAAGCTCATTATATTCAAAGACATCAACCAAAGCATTTCGCAATTACATTAAGATTTAGGTGAGCTATACCGAATTGAAATTATCTCCATTTTTGGGGATTTAATGTATTAAAATAATTTTTTAAAATATTTAAAAAAAATCACCTCATATCATAAAGTAGTTTAAGCTTAAAAGTTCTGCATACAGATATTTCAAAATTTGTTGAACGGAATCGTTTTAATGCAATTTTTGATGCCATCTTTGACCTGGTTTGGAAGATCGATTTAAGAAAAACCAAACCTTGATTGATTTAGACCAAAATATATAATTGGAAACTTACTCAAGCTTTTGATTACTTTGCAAATAACAGTATTTGTGCTCCAATTTTTTTTTTCTGAACTCATTATTATAATTCCGTTGTACATATTTTGAAAAAATTTTAAGTAGATATATTAACCTTGCACTGTTTTATCCGCTCAAGAGGGTATTTTTAATACATATTTAGAAACATTTATTTTTATTTATATTAAAAGTTTATTTCAAATCGATCAAGTTTTCGTAAATTTTAATATTTTCGAAATATTTTGGCAGAAGTCTTAAAATAATTTATAATTCCGGTGAAAAAACCGCAACTTCTTGTTGGTAAGAAACCGTAATAATTATACTTTTTTTGATTGAATCAAAGTTTGTTTTAAATAAATTCCTTCAGTACACAAATACAGTAAGCCTGGTAATAGTAATTCGTAAAAAACTGAAAATCAATTAAATAATTTTTATGGATAACAACAAAAGTGGCTCACTTGCTGTATTAAAGTTCACTTGAGTCGAGCTTCAATTTTATTCTGATAAAGTTATTAGGGGTATTCGTTTAATTGCTTAAATGGCCCGTAATATGTAATTATGTCAAAATATGGCATACAATCTACGTTGGAATAAACCTATTATTGAACCATAGAATAAAATGGAATTTCACAGTCCGAATAGTTATACCGACGAAGAGCTACTCGCTCTGATTCGATGAAATGAAGCAAGTAAAAAAGAATGATAAATATTATTGGAGAAAACCCGAATCCCAATTTTTAGAGCAGCACAACACTTCGGCCAATTTCGGCCGAAGCTGAACCGTTGCCGAGCCAAACATTTTCAAGGTATAAAACAATGAACAATCAATGAATTTTTAAAATTCCACATTTTTATTATTGATATTAAACTACATACACTAATTTAAATCACATCCATTTCAGTTCCACACATAAACAAACATATACAAAACAAATATTTTTAATCCTCGAAATTTAATATTGAAATGTAAAAATAAAAGCCTTGTCACATATCTACTTTGTAACGGATTCCAGACTAAATAATTGCTTACCAGATACACTCGATGGAGGAGCATACGGACATTTTAAAGCAATTATTTCCAACAAAAAATATGGCCTTAAATAAGAATTCTGGACTCTCACAACTTCTTTGCAGCATATGCTCGTTTTGGCTGAACCGTAACCGAACCGATATTTAGAGCTGTTCTCTAGTTATTACATTAATGAATTGAAGATACCAATTAAAAAAGTCACATTTTAAGTAACTAAACACTTAAAAAGGATGTCTCCTATCAATCCCTCTGCACTGTGTTAGATCAAATACTGCTTTAGTCCTGCTAAAACGCAACTAATCTTCTTTACAAAACGTTATAAAATATAAAGCTTTGGAACTCCATCAATTAGTGGCAATAGTCTTAAACTCCCAAAGAAGGCTGAATTTCTGGGGGTCGTACCTGACTTTAAACGATATTGAAAAAAAAAATGTCGAAGAGTGTAAAAGATAGAGGTTTAACGCGTTCTAGTCCTGCAAGAGTACAATTAGAAAATACTGTGGTCTCTGACCACACATTATAAATATATTGAATATATATTAGCTCAGTGGTCTGGTCCACTCCAACCTAGGCTGTGCTGGTCTGGTAAAAGGCGATTAATGTCAATCGTACCCGCTTAGCTTAAAAAAGATATAACTCCTGGAGTTACCACCAATAGACATATTTAAAATGCTCGGCCGCCCAGAGTGCTCTAAGGCCTATGGCGTCTAACAGGCTATGGACAACGGAATAAAGGTCATACCTCTATCTTAAACCGAGTCGGGGTGGGAAGGGAAAGATGTGCCTACCGCATAGCGAAGATCGAATTCAGCCACAACTTCAAGGTTCACTTCTGCGACAAAAGTGACTGAGAATCTGGCATAGTTTTAAACTCTGACAAGATTTCAATCCTTATGGGTGAACATTGAGAAAGGATCTGCAGTTTTCTCCCAGGGACGCTTATTGAGGAAAGTATATAGACTTCCAGATAGTCAAGCACTGATGAATGATCTAAAGTCGACACTGACTAGCTCCATTTGAGTTCGAAACTGCTGAAGATCTCTTCTTCCACACAATCTCAACCTTTACTTGGTCCTGGGGCAAAGTAGTGTTTCTGGAAACGAGGAGGTGGACGAGTGGTCTAGAAGAGGAGCTGAGACAAGGCTTGGGGAAGACCTAGATAAGATGCTGGACTGTTTTAATTCGCCAAAAGATCGGGACTTGGTTTCATTGATATAACATGTATGTTAGATTTTCACGTAGTATTCATTTTCCCTCTAAATGTTACAACATCTGGTGGCTGGTGTTTCACTAGACTCCGAACGGCAAACGATTTTTAAGAAAAGGGGTTTCACAGCAAAAATACACTCAGAAGTTCCCAATGTCATGAAATTGTTTCGTGAAATTATCATAAACGAAATATATGATCACTGATATGAGGGATATGAGTCGACATATCCGAAAATTAAATCTTTCCCTTGAAAAAAAACCAAAAGAAGGAAAAGTTGCTTGATATTCTAGCGCAAGGTTTCATTAACCCAAAATATAGTCCGAAAAAATCTTTTAAAGTTACTTCGATATTCAAGGCAGTCAAAATTATCTAAAACATTCTTGCTACAGTAGTTTGACCAATAAACTAACCACAAATAGAATATTTAAAGAGCAGGAATGATCTTCCGAGTATTTTAATTAATCAGGAGAAGGAGACCAACATAAATGATCAGACCAACTTTATTTTAGAATATTAATGTTATATCTGAAATGAAAAAATTATCTGCGGTTATCTCTTATACAACCATATCTATCTTTAAAGCACCTTATACCCTTCAACGCCTGATTCGTGATCATTATTTAAAAAAAAAGTAATTATTATATACGAAGAAATAATAATTCTTCCTTATAATTAAATTGTAATTGTCTACAGAACAACTTCATTCTGTGTATTCCTATTAAATAAACTCTCACCATTTTTGAATTAAAGCAATTTACAGCATTTTATTTACACCATAATAAAGTTATCTCCAAAGTTCTCAGAAAAAGTAAAATCCCATTCAGCGAATTTCTATCTGTTGTATTAACACAACTTCCTACCCCGCGGTATTGCAACCAAACCAAATTGGTATCATAAAATATTCTAAACTTACCATGCATCTTATCCATATTGAAGTCGCCTTCATTCCGATTGTCATACCCATTGCCTGGAGGTCCTAAAAAAACAGAATTTCTTGATTAAACATCTAAATGAGTGCTTTTTATTTGCAGTTTCCATACTTTTGCTGCCGTTTAAGTAGTCCTCCGGATTGAAGAAAGTCGCTATGGTCTTATCGTCATCAAAATTGTCACCTGGACGTGCGGCTGTACCATTTCGTCGTACATAACCATAATCACCACCATTAGGTCCATCACCATATCCAACTGGCCTTGTACTATCGGACATGCCAGGCTCACGCATTGGTGGACGCATTGATGTGCCCACACCATTTGGTGGATCTGGCCGGTTTGTGTAGTCCACTAAGTCACCTGGTGGGCGTGAGGCAGAAGATGAAGGCCGGTGTTCATAGGACGGACGTCTATTAACACCATCATATTCGGGACGTGTGTGTGCGAAGTAAGTTGATGGCGTGGTAGGGCCATAATCTGGGCGCGCTGGATGCTGAGAGTTTGATGGACCAATAGGCCGATCGCTGGGGTAAGAACCATATGAATTTGGACGTTCACTGGGATAAGAATTTGGTCGGTCGGGCCTATCGCTGGGGAAAGTTCCTGGTCGTTCATTAGGATAAGAACTTGGTCTAGCGGAGTGGTCGCTGGGGTAGGAGCTAGGTCTATCAGGGCGATCGCTGGGATAAGAAGACGGCCTTTCGCTAGGGTAAGAACTAGGACGCTCTGGACGGTCACTTGAGTAAGAACCAGGACGAGTTGTATACGCATCTGGTCGGTATCGATCTAGATCTTGATCGGCCTGCGAACTTTGATCGTATGGACGTATTGTTGTCGGATCATATGATTCGGGGCGTCCATAACTGAAACCATTGCCATAACCTAAACCGAATACTGGACGCGATGGACCATGCGGTGAAGTAGGCGTATCATCGTTGGGATAATGTCCTGGTGGTCGATAACGATCGTCAACTTCTGGCACATTCGAAGCGTAACCGCCCGGTATGTAGACGTCGTCATTCGGTGCAGGATAATTATGTTCATACAGCATGGGGTACTTGTAGAGTGGATAAATATCCTGAGAGAAATATAGACGATCGCCATTTGGCGTCGTTGCACCCAGCGTGGGATTTATACTGTCCGTATACAGTCCTGGCGTAGTGCCATAAGTTGCTGACGACGGAGGTGGGCTATAACCTACTGAAGGACGGTCATCTGCAAATGTTGTGCTCGTTGTGGGTGTAGGATTAACGACCAGTAACGTGGTGCCGGGATCTGCTGGCCGATTAGGTAACTGAACTGTGGATGTAGGTGACAAACCACCATAGCCTCCGCCATCACCATCACCATCACCACCAACTGTAGTGTCTGTGATTGTGTTGTCGCTGAGATCGAAGCAATTTGACTTGCGCGCATACAAATCGAAATCGGGATCGAATATTACGCCACTCGGTCGACCGCCTGATGTACTGTATTTTTGTGTTGACAGCTGACAGGTGCCATTTCCGCGTCGATGCACTCTAGTAAAGCAAAAATAAAAATAATGATTAACTCGATGAAGTAATCGATTGGCCGAAAACAAAGAGACACTCAAAAATGCAGCACGCATCACGAATGTATGTATGTACATATATAGGTATTTTAAATGTTGCAATTGTTGCAAGTAAATATGCGACACGATTACACAATGCACGACTGCAATGCAACTGACCCAAATGAGATGGATTGACATTTATCGCCGGCCTGTATACATTTTTCCTTGCACATCTTCAACGAGTTGGTGTCTTCGGTGCGAAATGTCTTCTCGAATGGCAACATTGCCTCCAACGCGATGCGCTCAAAGCAGTCTAAAGGAGAATGAAAAGTAAATAGAAGTGATGAAAGTACAGTTTTTGGAAATGTGTATGTAAGTGAAGTTTGGTTTGAAAGGGAAATTATTTCAAGTTAAGATTCGATGTTCGTTAATTTTTGTCCGCTGGATAGGCGTCAACAGAAATTAGTTATTGGTTCTAAGGGCTAAGGAATTTTGAGATTTATTTAAAGTTGATGCTTTTGAAGCCGAACTGCAACAGAAACCTTATACTCAATACACAAATTTGGATCTGCACAAGGAGCTTAGAGAGGAGTCTATCCTCTCTAAGAGCTAACAGTCACTAAACCAGGAAGAGACTATTACTAGAAGTAGGGTCGATTACCTTAGCTTAAAATCAGCCAAACAAACGAAGAGCGACCAGGGAAGGCCTTCACCGCTCTGCACGCCTGTAAGATGAATATTCAAAAAAATGTTATAAGGCTCCTTCTCTACGAAAACTAGTTTACCTATACTACTATTATTGGAAAGCAAATTCTCCATAAGAATGCCCGAGAAAAATGAATGAAAAAGCAGCACACACCTAGACCAAGATCCACGACGGATCTATGCTATACAACCTCAACTTTAACTTGCCGGATCACTGCGTTTATCAAATAGAGCAAAATGCCATAATGGAGACGACCGCTTCGGAACGATCTATGCGTTTATACTCTGGGAGCCATGCTGCTACTAAATCTGAAAAATCTAACGGCAAAGCAGCTATAGAAGGGTTCTCAATCTCCCCATCTCCAAATACTCCGTGGAGATTGTATGGGCTCCTAGCCATATAGACATTCTCGGAAATTCATGACCGACGAGCGGGCAAGGCAAATAATACAAATATGGCCTGAACATTTTTTCAAGACGTGATGATACCTTTAGCCTCATGGAAATATAGTTTAAAGACTGAACTCATCGAGGATGTAAGTACCAGGTGGACCATGGAACCCACCTACCAGAGTACCAGACAAGTTTGGTAAAAGGTTGATGTAAAGCAATCCAAAGCTCTCATTCGCTTTTTGTTCTTCTCTCAGACAAGTAGTCGAAGTAATAACAGGAAAGAAAATCAAACCAACGATTTTGGTCACAGTTGCAGGAGCGAGGAAGATGTAAAGGCTACTGTATTCGCCACTGTGGCTCCCGGTCAGGACGCGAAAAAATTCTTCAACTTGAACTCAGCAAACTTTCTTAACTTTCTGTGCTATATAAGAAGCACTCAATGGTTCACATTCTAAAAATCTTCCTGCAGCGGCATCACAACGGCCTGTTTTTTTTTTACTTTTTTTAGCCAGCATGTTTCTCCGTGACCTAACTAACTTAACCTAAGTAGGGGCTATCATTTTAAGCAAAATTCTTATAAGAAGGTAATTTTCACATCAAGTTCTATCTCCTAGTAAGGCAAAATCACATTGACTTTTGAGAATTTTTACTGAAGTTTCGCGATGCGTTTTAAACTATCAATAAAACATCTGTTCGACATGTAAAAACTAGAAGATGTTTAGAAATGGATCGATGTATGGGTTCACCTTCGCGAAATTTGGTGCTGGGAATGTAGTGTAGTGTTCCGAGTGGACAGGGGGGTAATATGAATGTAGTCGCAGAATGAATTCATCGTATTAAGGAGAACAAAACGCTCAGGGCAATATTGGATAAGAGCAATAAAGCCGCAATGTATTCAGGTCTTGCTCATGCTCGAACTACTCCTAATCTGTTGCACATAGGCGCTCAATATCGCTCTAAAAGAATTGAGTACCCATAAATATCGAACTGAAAGGACTAGTTACCCAAAATATTGGCACTAATGGCAGATAATTTCATTTTGTGCAGGTTTTTATTCATTTTGACGAAACCTTTTCTCAATCGCTAGAAATCCAAATAATTTGAAGAAAAAATGAAATCAATTGGTGTCCGTTCCGGCCCATCGTTTTATTTTTTAAATTTACTAATTTTGGCTCTAGATAACATCAAATGAGATGAGATGGCCATTGGAGTATTCGGGAGAAAGATTCTCCGTCTTTGAGACGGCAGATGATGGAACATTGGCCTTTTGAGGTTTACCGCGACGTAGAAATAGTTCAACGAATGATACAACCCTGAAAGTATTCAACGCGGTACCCGCTGGTGGTGGCAGAGGAAATACCAGGTTGAGAAGGGCTTGACCACATTGGGCAAAGCAGTGGAGTGACTGGCGTGCTATGTTGAAATCGGCCAAAACCGCCTAGGCAGTTAGAGGCAATCTCGGCCCCAATATGACACTTCAGACCTTACCACACAGGACATATCTCACACCTGTTTTCAAATTCATGTTCTTCTGTAAAAAATTATTCTTCACAAATTTGATATGATATCTACTGGAGTTTAAGCACTCGATTCCAAAAAATATCGTTTTAAAAGTATCGAATAAAAAATATCGATATAGTATGGTAAAATTATCAATATGGTATCGTATCGAAATTCATGTCCATAGTTACATCACGATCGACTTACCATTAACATACGGTACGCCATTTATCGGTTTGCCATATGGCGTTAAAAAGATAAAATTTCGTACAAAAAAAACTTCTCAGACAGTTTTGTGATTGATTGGCTCAGTATAGTTTGAGCACGCGTCAAAAATGAACATCAGCATACAGAAAATACGCCATATTTTGCAGTTTTTCTTCGATAATGGTGAAAATGCAAGCCAGGCGACTGAAAATGTGAATGATGTTTATGGTTCTGATACTGTAACCGCCAACCAATTGTCGAAAATATCGAAAAAATTATGGAAATCGTCAAGTTCGACTGCTCTTGTTTTGGCCAATAAGAGAGGAATTCTGCTCCATCGGAACAACGCCAGGCCACACACATCGATAGTACCTCACAAGAAGCTCGGGGATCGGAAGCTCTTATGTGCCCACCTTATAGGCCGGATCTGGCACCAAGTGATTACCACCTTCCTGTCTATGGCGAATAATTGTTCTGATGAAAAGTTCGCCTCAAGAGACGCTTATTCGATCGATTGCCCCAGTTGTTTGCCAATGGGGACGAGGGTTTCTATGAGGGTGGCATTATGAAATTATCTTCAAAATAGCAGCAAGTTATCGGTGCATATCTGACCTAAATCAGATCATTCTTTACTATGCTAAATAAAACCTTCAATTTAATGCAAAAATAATGGATTTCTTTTTATTTGATCTAGTATTTGAGGGGTACAGAATTTGGAAAAATTGTCTAGTCACCTATTATGCCAAAAATAAGTCAAATATTCACAAAGCTACGTTGCAAAAACTGTCCGAAATATGCGAAAAGAACATTCCGTATATTCCATGCCTAAGCTCATCGGCTGAATAAATTTGTAGAGACGTGATTTCCTTGATTCGAGAATTGTTGGGTACCATAGAAACTGCGGTTTTTTTCCGTTTTTAGTTGTTATATTAATAATAATAATAGTAACAGTTTGGCGCTTACATTATAGCTTGTCTTCTATTACAATTTGTGGGGTGCATCTTATTGTTGTAATACAAGTTTCACACAAAAGAAAATCTTCTTAATATTGCTGTGAATTTTTTCTCAAATATTGGTTTGAAAATCTTCTCAAATTATTGAAAAGGGAAACGTAAATTATTGAAAAGGGGAACGGCTGGAAATAAGGAGATAACTTCTTGTTTATTAATTTTTATGGGATCTTGTTCAAAAATATGCAAATGTAAGAAGTAATCTCCTCGTTTTTATGTTAGAAATCATGCAAAGGGGATTAATCAGAATATCCTCTAATTTTTACTAGAATTTTATTGAATAATAATGAAAACTTTTTATTTTTAAAAGAGCCCTTTATAATTCACACCTAGCTTTTTACGTCTCAACATACATACGTACTTTGTGAATAATCTACTTCGTTTAATACTATGGAAATTACAGGGAGATTCTGATGAAAACCAAGAATATGCCTTTTTAATTTTATTGAAAAGGGTTTCATCTTAATTTTATAGATTATTTTTTGGTTTTATTGAAAAGACATACCCAGTCGTAATAAGAATGGCTTCTTTTTGGAAAAAATCATAGGGAAATCCGCTAAATTTTGTTTTGATTTATAGATTATTTTAGGTGGCCTTTTCGCTCTGTGTACACCCACACTAACCGTATTGTCCTTGCCAACCGAGAGGCTAACGGTCGCCTTAGAAAAATATTTTCTATAATTTTTGATCCGACTAGGATTAGAACCCGCGACACACCAAATGAAGCGCACACGCGCTACACACTCCGCCACGGCGCCCGCCAAAAATCATGTCGCGTTTTAAATTACCAGAAGCCAAATATGAAAAGTTCCAAGTTTATTCTGCAAAGTACTTTTTAATGAGCGATTATTAAGTGAAATTCTCAAATTGAACTATTAACTTCACAACAATTCTAAAAAGAAGTATTGCAAGTCGCAATGAATAAGCGTCAACTATGTGCACTAAAAATTTGTATTAATTATTTTTTCTTTTGAACTATTTACATACATACATACCATTGCAAGTAAGTACTTTTATTCATTTCTTTTGTCTTCACCATGAGTGTTAAAATTATCACACATTTCACCCTGAAATCGTTAATGTGCTGCAAAATGTCTTGCGGGTTTGAGCTTTTGGTCCCAATTTACCTCCAGCAAGGGCAATTAACTTTTTGGAGCAACCTGCAGCGCGACCGAGGGTTACATACAAAGTGAGAATAAACGGTAATAGCCGTAGCAACGCTCGCCCATTCTATAACATTTAAATATGTACGTATGTATGCACTTATACTTTGTTGTTAAATTATTTTATTACTTCGGCTACTGTGATTATGTAGCTTTAAAGTTGCTGTTGTTTTTGTTATTGCTATGCTTACTTTCTGGTGCATGACGAGCAAATTAAACACACATTCAATCCGCTGCATGCGAATTCTCGTGCGTTGTCCCACACCGTAGCAGTTAAAAACGCAGCCGGCGTTGCAAATGACATAAAAACGTGTGGCGAATGTGTGCAACGTGAAAGAGCAACAACAATAATCGAAATATTTAAATATACCAACAAGTGTGCGTGGGCACGTTAAGAAATATTCTAAAAAATATGTTAATGTTTTTTTAAAGTACCTGCGGTGGTTGCGTTTTTTGTTTGTTTTATTTATATTTATTTTTGGTTGAAACAACAATTTCAATGTCACAAAACTGGCTTCATTGCTTCTCAGGCGGAGTGTGATAAAAATTGACATTCATTATCGTTTATGTTCAATTCAATCACAACATAAATCTAACTTACAATATAATATAACAACAATGGATTTTACGCATTTTAACGCTGTTTATTTATACTCGTTTTTGTTGTAACTAAGGGGTTGACCATAGCTGACTTAAATAAATGACTGGAACCTATCGTCGTGGGTGTTTACGGAAACCAGAAGTACTTGGCATGGGTTCACTGGATGCATAAAAGGCCTCTACGAATTATATGTTTATTTTTTTTACCAGAGTCATTCTTGAAACTCGGTAAATAAATCAAGAGATCAGTAAATTGTGTGGGACAGTGATTGGGGAGAAGTCAAAGTTGTCGAAGTTCGCGCAAACACTGTGCGAGCTGATGCAATGAACGCTTCGGGGTGTATCAAAGTGGTCAACCCGCTGTGGGCTTGGGTCAGTTCAAGCAAAGTGGAACTCGTCCTCTTTACGAGGCAGTACAAAATGCTTTGGTAACTCCATCGAAAATAGAGGGCGCCCTCTATGCTATAAACAAGATATGGGGACTTAATCTCCGGATTTGTCGGTGGATCCTAACATCAGTCGTTAGACCAATTCTCCTATATAAGCTGATCGTATGGTGGCCTAATTTAGAAAAAGATGTTAACCTCAGGCTACTCACCAAGGTGCAGAGATCAAGTATGATCTGTATAAGCGGGGCGCTCAGAACCACGACAAATGAGGCCTTAAACACTATTTCAGATCTCCTCTAACTGGATTTGGTAGGACAACAGATGGCACAGATGACAGCTCTGCGACCCTCATACAAATTTCGTTAAGGTTACCAGGCCACGGCAACGTTTTCCAGGCTGAAGTCTCAGCAATCATGGAAGCAGTAGAGAAGCTTGAAACCGCAATTTTAGGAAGAGACATTTTCATTTCTAGTGATAGCCAGGCTGCAATCAAATCTCAGCGTTCTTTTACGTTTAACTCAAACATCACGCTGGACTACCGCTTACCTCTACAGGAGATGGTCAAGCAAAACAGACTGTATCTCATTTGGGTCCTTGGCCCAAGGACATAGAGGAAAACTGCATGACAGATGAACTTGAAAGACAAGGGACCACCAAGCAGATTCTTCAGACTAAAGAACTCATTGGTATGTCGTTTGCCACTTGCAAACTGTTACTGAGAAAATATATATGTAAACAAGCTGACAGTAGGTGGAGTCAAATTACAACTTGTCGAACCTCAAGGCAGACGTGGTTTAAATGGGACCGTACATGGCCGCGTTGCCGGGCACTGTCTGATAGAAAAACTTGCTGAATGGCTGGGCTTACCTTTCCGAAGGTATTGAAGGAGCTGTAAGAACAATGAAGAGGAGGAAACGGTCTTGCATCTACTATGTAAGTGTCCAGGACTGTGTAGAAACAGGCTGCGGCATCTGGGATCACCGCTTCTGGATGACCTTAGTGAGGTTTCAAACACCGAGGTTGCCTGATATGATTCATCAACGAGGCAAAATGGTTTAGTGATAGGTAATCTTCGGATGATATTAATTCGTGTGGTAAACCAAATGGACCTTGTATTTATGGTCTAAGCGACCCGACATAGGCGGTTGCCACTCCTACCTAACCTACCTAAAATGTGTGGAAATTCGTTCACGGTTTCAGTACTGCCATAATAAATTGTCAATGTTAGGATAAATATTAATTCAAGTTGTCTTTATCCATGCTCAAAATGGGAGCACATTAATATCGCGTGATGGCTTGTCGCCTGTTCTTCTAAAAAGGAAAAGATTTTGTCGCTTTAGTTAATTTAAAAAAATTCATTTATGTCCAGTGAATTCAATTGTGATAGACAACAGAGACGAACAATACAATAACTGAGAATTTTAATGTAGACCAACCTTCTCTTGCGAAGGGAATGACATTGTCCTGATGAAAAGGGCTTAGTCGAATCACTCAACAGACCTTATCCACGGACGGAAGTATGAGTGCGAAAGTACTAGTACTCCATTTTGTGAGTTCGCGTCGCTTTTTAAACGCTGGCCAAATAGTACCAGGCTGCCAGGCACCCCACATGGCATTTAGTGCGTTTCGAGAAGAAGGAGTGTGATGGGCAGAATACCCTAAAAGGCACTCAATTCTTACATTACATTCAATCTCTACACCTTTAACAGAAACGGGAAATCGTGACAGATCTGTTCTGGCGGGCAGGCGGGCATGCATGTAGTTAACAGTCGCAAGGCAAAGAAAAGACTTTGAGTATAAATTCGACCTGCCCGCAAGTTCGAGTCAACATCTCGTATGCCAGCTTTTGTTCTGCAAAGAAGGCTAACGAAGTATGCCGAACGTCGGCAGAAGCTCAACCATCCAACCAACCATAAAAAGATTATTAGCTAAAAGGCAGAGAGGCTTTCACGCTAGTTTTCTATGGTAGGCTATTGGCGAGTCGAAAGATAAACCACAGTTCGCGGGAATGCGCGTGGAGGGGGGTTCCAGTAAGATACAATGCTCCTATGAGCATGCCAGAGAATGGCTGACCAAAATGGTAGCGGATAAGTATCCAATTTAGTCCAAACCACGATCCATTTTTCTACATATATCGATCGGCTCACTTACCACATTTTGTTATGTTCTTTTGACTCAACTTTGATAGTGTCTGACGGAAAATTGTTCCAAGATATGTTAAGCGTCGATAACTCAAACTCAGTTACATGAAAGGCAAGAACATTATATCATCGTTAATCATTTATTGAGAAGGAACAGTAGAGCTTATTTTATGCTTAAAAGCGAGGCCGAAATTCAAAAGTGGTGGAAAGGCAGTAGAAATCTTGACATAACCATCGGAATGGTTCATTTAATTCTAAAGTGGTCTTACACTGTTTTAAATAAAGTGGTTTTAAGAGTCTTGAGACTCAAGGAAGAATATTAAGTTTAACTTCGGCAATAAGAAGTGTACTTGCAATCGAACCTGTGAACGATTAGTATAACGAGGAAGATTAAAACGAGAATCCCCGCGAAAATCTTTTCGGGAAGGAGGTAATTTCAGCCGATCAAAGTGAACTTGATAATGCGGATTCCAAACTATCGCACTGTATTCTAGTATCGATCGTAATAAAATTATAAAAATGACTTTAGTTACATATGGATGCTTGAATTCTTTTGACCATTGCTTTATGTACATTAACTTTTCGCCTTATCGGATCTCTCTGGTTATTGAAAGTACCAATTTTTCGATATATAATGAGCCTGGTTTTGAAATGTTAAATATAATATAATATTTTAATTTGCCACTCAAGCATTTCTTGAAGAAATTAGACTCTGTAATGAAAACAATCAGCATCGGTATATTAGAAAAAAGGTATTTGAGAACCCACCTTAATTGATGAAACTTCGCAAGTGACACCACAACGTTCTTTTAACAGCTCATAAATTATTCATTAAGGTCACATAAAATCCATAAGCACGCAACCAACAATTGGTCGGTGATAAAAGACAACTCCAACAATAAAAGACCTCCGGGAAAAAAATCCAATAGGGGTCATTACCCCACCTACGAACATAGCAAACAAAAAACACTACCAGTAGTCATCAAAACTCTACAACTTCCTATCGCAGTAACTCTGCCCATCAGCTCTTCGCTCTCCAGTTTTAATTATTTTTTTAAATTTTCGTATTTAGGCTTTTGATTACATATTGTTCGTTTGATTTGCATGATATATTCATTCATATATCGTATATATTTTGTATGCTTTGCTATTTTATTGGTTTATGATTCCCACATGCCTCGTCTCCTCTTATGTTATGCTTGTCGTTGTTGGTTTTTAATTGTCTGTTGTTGTTGACCTCTATGCATTGCTAAACACAAGTTGTTAAAGTTAAATTAAATTCTGTGTATAGATACATAGTAGCTATGTACGTAAATGAGTATTTAACAAACATATTTTTTTGTTTCAAAATGGACAGACAATAAGTTTTCAAGGACATATTCGCTGATGCGCACTTTTTGTTTTTGTTCGTTTTTTTGTTTATATAACATAAAAATTCACTACGTTAAAAACTCCAACGACATTTTACCACTAATAACTACATACAAATCGGAATTTTGTCCTGATTCCGAAAATCCTAATGGGTTTTATGAATCAGCTCAAAAAAGCGAGATCACTTTAAAAAGAAAATATTCACAGTTAGGGGGCGCTAGAATACATTCAATATGTATGTATGAGTCGATAAAAATGTTTTCAAAATATTTATAAAGGTGCTCTTGAAGGTATTGCTCCAGACACAGAGAGCGTGGGAGCTCCTCTGGCCGCCTATGGACTTATATTTTACAGATAGGCTCTATGTCGGTTCAGCGAGCGCAGAATTGCAAAGACCATCCGGCCAGTGATGGACCGTAGGTGTTCAAAGGAGATCCGGTCTAAGCTAACTAAATAAGCGACAACTCTCGGTTTTCGTTGGAGTTCTGCCTGAATATTGTTCAATAGGTGTTCATACGTTAAGGCGGAATAAGCTTCTGACGTATTTTGCCGCAGGTGTCTGGAGGATGACGAGGTTGAATCATCTGCTAATTTTCTACTCAGTTGACTTTTAACCGATTTTGGTTAAAGTGTACGTTATCGTTCAAACAATTAGTGGTATCACAATGGACTTTTTTATATGTATAAGTCAGTTCCCCCTGAGAGGAATATCACATCAACCTAACCCATTTATTCTCTGATAAAAATTTCTTGGTATCATATGAATAAAGCGATAAATGATTTTCTATCTTCAACTGACCTTTTAAAGAGGCATTTTTGGCTAATGCAGATAGATTTAAAAATATGGGTACCAAAACGCTCATAGTAGTTGTTTTAACTTATTACATATATGTATTAGGATGGGTCAAATTGCTCGTATATTAGTTTTTTAAACTTTTTAAAACTTTTAGTTAAGTTTTTATTTTTTTAAATGAGGTGAAACTACAGCGTAAGTGGGCATCCTACTTTAGACGATAAAAAATCGTTTTTTTGGCTAAGATTTTTAGGTAATATAGCCAAGGTAAGTAACGCACACAGAAAAATATTTTGGGTGGGGGTTTTGCGGTAATTTAATTTAAAAAAAAGTAAATTAATTTCAAGATTGTACTAGAGTTTTAAGATTTTGCTAGGGCTTTGAACCCCAAACCTACTTTACTTCAAATTTCTAAGGGTTGTTTGGAAAACAATTTTGAATATTTTTCGGAAATAGTTAAAATAAATATTAAAAATTATTTGTTTATTTACATCCCTTAAAATTCGAATTTCGCCATTTCTTTGTTTAATTCAAATATAAACTAAATAAGTTTACTTTAATCTTTTTTTTTCCAATGTATTTCGAAATCTTTATTTCCCGCCCTTTTGGAAGTCAAGTTGTACAGCGCCGTTAATAATAAATCAAAACTCACTTACATTTTTTTATTTTTTGTTCATGTTTTTTAACGAACACTTCAAATATATGCAAAAATTCCCCAATAGCTTTCCGTTAAAAAAAAAATCTTAAAACGCGCTATTCGGCCTCCTAAAGTAGGGGCTAACAATAATTTTGAGGTGGTAATCCCATTTCATCGAGTTGTACATATGCTATCTCCCAAATGCATAAACTAATTAAAAATAAAAAACTCGATTCTTAATTTAAACTGAAGTAGAGTAACTTTTATAATTTGTTGTTGCGTACACCACCGCTAACAAACCCAACATAGACAAAATATAACAGTTTTTGTTTTATTCTTTAATGTATGTAGGTTAAGGTAGGCCAAAATTTAATTGGAAATAAGTAAAGTCAGAATTTTAAGGATTGATTGGATTGTTGATTGGAAAAAATACTCTTGTGTTTTTTTTGAATAAAAAATAGTTTTTTCTAGGATCAATAAACTTCGAAAAGGAATTTTTGAAAAAAATTGAAGAAGCAAAAACTTGCAAACAATTTATATTTGCAAAACAATTTGGCATACTTCAAATACTCCCAAAGTACATACAAACAAATTGGCAGGTAGAATCAAAATCTAATATTAAAAAATTTACGAATGGATGTAATGCGAATTCGAATGTTTGAGAATAATATTAAAAAAGCTATAATTATCTAATTATAAGCGGTGTTAAACAATGTTTTAATCTAATAATCAAAGTTCATATGAGCACATTTCAGAAAACCATTAGGTGATTTCCTAGAGGGTCGAATATAAGACCGGCTGTAGTCAATAATTACTCACTCGGAACGCTGGTGCTGGAAATCAAGTTACCAGCTACAATTAATTACACTACATTACAAATATTTGATAAATCACTGGTGCCTCGTGGAAAAAGGTGTATAATTTTGGGTCGCTAAATACGAAAATGAATTTCATTTATTTTTACAAAAGTCATGTTTTCGAGGTCCTTTTGCAGTTATTGCCAAAAAACTTCAGAATAGCAAATAAACCTAACTTTTTATGCGTATCATTTTAAAGGTACATTCAACCTCGTCACACCAATATATCTTTTGTGTAAATCGGAATATGACTTTTTGAGTTACTTTTTCGAAAATGATTCAAAGCCTTTTGATATAGTTAGTTATCAGCGAGATAAGCTTTTTTAAGTCTTTAAAGCCTTTTATTTGGAGATTTATACTCTCATAATAATTATGAGTCAGAAACAAATTTTTTAGTCTAGAAGGACGAAACTTTTCTAGGAACATTTCGGGGGTATTTCGAGACTACTTCTAAATAGTTTCGGGGCCAGTTCGGGATAACTTCTGGACTATTATGCGTCCCGAAATTGTTCCGTCTCTCCAGACTTAATAGAAGTTGCCTTACTCTTAACTATTATGCAAAGACTTTTATAACATAAATCGAAAAATAAGAAAGGCCACCCACATTAATCCATCACGTCTAGATTTTGAGATACAGAGTGCTGAAGGTTTCTCATACGTTTGCCCCAATATAGGTTGTCTTTATCTTAACATTGCTTCACGAGTCTGAAAAATAATCTGAGTTTAGCATAAAACTATGCAATTTTCAATATCCAATGCTTATCGATTTTCCAACTGTTGGAGATAGATTTATGCCTAAAAATGGGCAAACACTTGAACAAATTTCATACACTTTCGAGTTATTTTTATGTATAACTTCTGAACTAACTTCTGCTGTTCTGGAGTTTTGTTTTTGGCAATATTTGCAAAAGGACCTCGAAAGCAGTGTTATTTTTCAACTGGTTTGTAAAAAATTCCGTACAAAAGTTAGAAGCGATTTTAGGGGAACGTTTTTTAAGTACAAATAATTCGGAGTTTGCGTAAAACTGTAGATCCCGAAATGCACACCACAAATTGTAGGAGGAGTTCGGCCAAACATGGAAGTTTTACAAATTCAAAATTTCCAATGTCCAGCAATATTTCATATAAGCGTAGTGCCCCATTACGTTTTAAAATTACAGACTATTCGTGTTTTCTAGAATATGCGAAAATTATTAAAACTAATTAAAAAATAAGTGAGATTCTAATGTGAGTTTTCTGCCAAATGGTTTTGATGATAAAAACAAAGCTATGTCAGAATTTGGCCATTCTCTAAACATGCGAGGGCTTGTAGAAGAATTTGAAGTGTTCAGAAATCCATACCGTTTCAATAGGTTCAAGTTTAAGGTGACTTTGAAAAAGAGTTCTGTCCAATGAAACAAGTGAACAATTTAGATGTTAAAAGCCTACTGTACAAAGGAATCAAAGAGCAAGTAAATCGGTTTGTTCAATGTCAATAATATCTTACTTAAATTTACTTACCATTTCTCGCAGATACCAATTGATTATCCACTGTGAGCGTCGCCGAGAGTTCAGCAAGAATTATTTGCATTAGCAAAATTAAATTTCTATGTGTATACATTATTGAAATCAAAACACTGTGTCGATACATTTTAAATTTATAGATTTTATATTTTTGCGAATATTTTATGGATTTCACAAATATTTTTTTTTTGCTTTGTTTTTTCGTTATTTAAACTTTCACTTTGAATTGATTTACTTCGTTTAATAAATTTTTAATGCAGCATGGCTTACGTTGCCGTTTAATGCGCCATTATTTATAATCACATCAATCAATTTTTTTTTTAATTAATGCAAATAATCTGTCTACTTTTATTTATACTTTATTATTTTTTTTTATATTGTCATGCTGCTTTTGTGAACACATTTTCATTACTATATTATTTTACTTAGCTCATCGCATAACAACAAATTTTTGTGGAGTCATTCCTCATTACTGGTATTAATTTTTTTTTTCTTGGAGAGAGAATAAGCGGCTGCTTTTACCGAAATTCGTGGCACAACTGAAGCATCAAGTCAAGCGAGCGGAAGACACAAAAGAATCACTGGCATTTCTTTCTTAGCTGCAGCCGTTGTTGCTGCTGCTGCTGCTGCTGCTGCTGATGATGATGATGATGATGATGATGTTGCTGATGCTTTAGTGCATAATTATTTTCATAGTTACTCTTCCTATTGGTTTTGCTGCTTTTGCCCATTTAGCAATTCAACAATCGGCTACAGCGGCTAAAGCTCTAATATTTGCTTTACTAGTAGGGTTGCGCCTTTGCGCTTGCGCCTTCGCTCGCTAGTTGATGATGAAGTTTATTTGCTTAGTGGCCAGCTTTCTTTAACACTTAAAATCAAATGGTCTTCATGGTTTCATTCTGCACGCTATGCTCATTTAGTTATTCTTCTTTTCCTCCAATTGCTTGCGCTGGCGTTTACTGCCTGGCGTTGGACCCTAACGAAATTTCTCTAATTGCCGCATAAGAGGAAGATAAACAAAAGTAATGCCAAGTTTGTGAATATGAAATTAAGCGAACGAAATGTTGTATATTGTATAGACATAGTTAATGAGCTAGAAGCAGCAAAAGTTAACGTAATGTAAAAATTAAAGGAATAAACATAGAACGATTGATGATTGTAGAATTGCTGAGGATTTGCACTTCGCGGTTCTTTGCACTACCTAACACCTTACATGAGCGACGACGCGTAACGCAGTGGCTAACTGCAGGTGGAACGAGCGTGTTTACCGTTACTTGCTACAGACTAAATTGAAAATTTAGAAAAAAATAAGACGATATTTAAATATCTGAATGCTTTTCTGCTAAGTTATATATTTGGCGATGATATTTATTGCTATTAAACCATTTTTTAATCCCTGCATACATATGTCAATAACCTAGCGCGCAACGAAGCGATGAGTGGTGAGTAAGCGTGAATGTCAAGAGGCATACATATGTACATAACAATTGGACGAAAGCGTCTTCAAATTAAAAGACTTATGACAGTATTCTATAAGCAGTCTCTGTTCACTAATTGAGACTTTTCGGTGTTGAGATTGATTTTGAGAACACTCGATTTTCAGGAAGCCACCTCAAGTCTCTAGTCTCGAAATAAAATTACTAATTTGTCAGATGATCACAAAAAAAAAAAGAAATTGAGGAACTTATTGAATAAACGCGAAAATGAAGTAGGACCTTGGTCGTTCGCTATGTTTTACTCAAATCTCATCATAATAAAAAAATACTATTTGTTTACATTTACTTCTAGTATGTGTCTTTTTTGCCATTTGGATCGAATGTACATATAGATGGGTGGGTAGCTGTATGTATCGGCTGTTGATAGCTTTAATTTTTAAACACATTTTACTTAAACATGGTTGACTTAAAATTCAGTAATAAGAATGCTATTTGGCAACAAATTTCCATAGTTTGTTATCGATAGTTTATTATCGATTAATACACATTCATTATGGATCTCCAGCTGGAGCATACCATCAGCTGATTGGATCTACTGCTTTTCACCACAGTCTTTGGTGAAATTTGTTGAGTTTGTTACCGAAATACAAAAATGTCTCTAACTGAAAGTTTCAAACACAGTATTACTGAATACCTGCATTAAGCAAATAAGTACAAATTCACGTAGGATGAAAATATTCCCTTGAATCAGAATATGACTATGATTTGTGCTTCACCGACCAGTTTAAAATGCATGAGGCGTCGAAACAAAAAATTATTTTACCTAACCATATGTAAAAAGTATGGATATTATGCTATTAAATTGTTAATAAATAATTAAATCCCGTTAAAAAAATACATTGTTATCATGAATGAATACTGTGTTTATGGATTCCGTGCCAAGTCCTTCATTGTTGTTGCTAGCTGCTCAGAGTATATTATTTTTACTATTTTTTATTTCATTTTTTAAATTTTAAATATGAGAAGGCAATTTAAGTATGCAATTTTTAATAATAAATTTAGAACAATTAGTTTTGCATGGGGACTGGATGCTGACGGGTGATTTTAATGGGTATTTTCAATTTTTCGGAGAAAAAAAACCATTGGGAAGAATTCTTTCAAAACAAAACTCAAAAATTTTGTTTTAAATCACTGCCTTATTGTTATTTCGTGATTTTAATTTATACATACATACATACATATAGTTCGAAACCATTTGAGGATAGAGATAAAATTCCAACTGGACTGGTTCACCAATATAATAATTACTAACTACTATTACAACAACTACTAAGTACTTCTTTTACTACTATGGGCAATATACATTTTCATCAAAATGTGGTCATGGTCATTACTATTTTCTAAAATTTATAATATGTTATATTTTTAATAATTCAATACAAAAATTGGTCACTAACGCATCATGCATAAATTACATAAGTTAACACGAAAAAAGTACTTAATTAAAAAACAAAATGAGTTTCATATATCTCGAAAAAGAATGCAATTTTTTCAGATTTTTTATCATTTTTGGCATAAAAAAGACTCTAACAAAATTTGCATAATTTTATGCTACACCCAGATCAATTTCTAGAAGTGCGCTTCGTAAAACAGTGTTGGGAGAACTTTGAGAAAAATCAACCTATGCTGTGACAAACCTGTATAAAAAAATTTCAGTAGCCCATATCTCAAACCCTAGACGTAAGAGAAACAGCGGACCAAAATCTCTATGTATTACAAATATTACATCAAACGAGCATTCTGGCTATTGTCACCATGAAATGAAAAGTTTTTAGCAGATTTTTAACTGAAATAGGACAGTACTACAAATTGGAATTTTTTACATTTCCTATCCATCTAATGCGCTCTTCTGATCTAAATTTTTTTTAATGATATTCACTTTCAATAAAACATTTAATTATTTTTTAGAGAGTTTATTCACTAAACAGAGTGAATAAAAATTAACAATTTTCGAAAATATTAGAAAATGTCACTATATACTTAGATGCCAGTGACTCAAAAAGTACGATTTACACAAAAGATATATCGACGTAAAGAGGCTGCGAGTACCTTTAAAACGATACCCATAAAAAGTTAGATTTATTTGCTATTCTGGAGCTTTTTTGACAGTAGATGCTAAAGAACCTCGAAAGCATGCTTTTTGCCTATATCTTGAAAACGCTGCTTTGGAAAAATAAAAGAAACTAATTTTTTTTCCAACGACGCAAAATTTGTATAAACAACTTTTTTTTAACGAGGTACCACACATTTATCAAATACTTGTAGACTAGTGTATTGCAGAAAAATTACCATTTGCCCGAAAAAATCACCAATGAGTTCCACATAAAAGGTAGAATGGGTAATTTTCGACTTATCCTTGGCCCATCCTTTGTTTCATGATGTTGACATTTAGGTGACTTTAGCCACTGGGCTGCAAACATACAACACGATACAATTTACATACATATGCACGTATATATGTACATATGTACATACAATGAAATTATTATGTTCGTTTGTATGGCTGCTAATTTTTAATAGAATTACCTAGCAGATAGAGAAGGCGTGAACGAGTACATATGCACAATGTATGTGTATTTTTGGAAAAACAAAAAAAATTCAATCAAAAAATGCCCCCATTTGCATAAAATATACGCTGGGCGTTTATGACCCAGGCAAAGGTTATATGATCTTTTGTTTTGCAGATCTTTTTTTGCAATAGCGCTCGGTTTATTGTTAATAGAAAATTTCTGGCTTTGTTGTGGTTAGAGTTTTTGGCTTTTCAGAATTATTCTATTGTTTGAACGAAAAGTGTATTAATCTTATTTTATTATTCAAAAAAAAAAAAACATTACATTCAATGCTGTTGTTAGTGTTTATTCTTCCTCTGTACCATATGTACTAGGTATTCTAAATTTTTTTACTATGTTATTGGCAGTACCATTTGCAGACAAAGCGTTCAACATTGCGTTACACAAATGAACAAATGAATGACCGGCCGAACGTCAACTGAATTAGATAGAAGCTACAAAATAAACCCGTACGAGCGACTAATTAAAATTCACCAATTCAACACTGGTACAAGCACTTACATACATATTTACAAATACGGATACATACATATGTACACCGTATCATAGTTATATGATTTTTTGATTTTTTTTAAGTTTTATTTATTTAAATTTTTTCGGATCGGTGATGACCTTACATGGCCATTATTACATTAGATTTGAAAACAAATATTGAATATGAAAGACGTAATTAAACAATTAGTATTTATTCTTAGCCTTGTCGTAATATTAAGCTTTTTAATTATTCGGCTGTTCAGCTTTTTAGTAGAAAATTTTAATTAAACGCTTCTACAGTCGGTATGAACTTTTTTTCTATCATAAAAATGTAGAGAAGCTTCTTCACTGATTTTTTGAATGGGAAGAGCAAAAACTCATAACTAATTAAAAGATGGTTTCAAAACTAAAGGAGAAATGTTTCCGTTAGATCCACTAAAATGTTTGGTAATTACAAAATATTTGTAGTTTTTCAGCTCCAGCTCACAACCAGAAAATATACACACTATTCGTATATTTCGTATAGTAGGAATTCCATTGCAATTAATTTTTTTTTAAATAAAATTAAGTATATTGTAGAAATGTCCTTAAGATATGTTTTTTTTTTGCTAAAGCTTTACAACTTCCATTTCATTTCACATCATAGATCGGTAAATATAGCTTGTTTCAAAGATATTAATTAATATTTTTGTATTTACAAAGGGTGAAAGAGTTTTAAAATCTGTTTTTTTGAAAATTTTATTATGAATCTCCCACTCTTTATTAAACAAGGCGAAGAGCACACTGAACTCCATGAAAGCTTAGCTGATGTACCACAAGGTGGTGTCATGGGTCCCATACTATATCTACTCTACACATAAAATCTGCCTATAATACAAGGATTCACCATTGATACTTTTATTGATGATACTGCTATTTTAGCAGGGAATATTTCCCCGCATTTGGTTTCGCTCAAACTTCAACTAAGTCTTGACAAGTTCACTGACTGGCTAAAAAAATGGCGAATAAAGTTCAATGAAACTAATTCCATTCATGTGACTTTCACCCTCAATCGAAACACCTGGCCACCCGTTAAACTGAACGATATTAAATAACCAAAGCAATCAGACCAAATACCTCGATATGTACCTCGACAGGAGATTAACTTGGAGAGCTCGCATATTCACACAGCGCAAGACGCTCGGTCTAAAACTCAGAAACCTTTATTGCTGTATTAAATCGAAATTATCGACTATAAATTTGCAATAAATGAGTCCTGTACTCATCTGCCATAAAACCAATCCGGTATAAAGTTGTGAGGCACTGCTTCAAATTCTCATATTGAAACTTTGCAATGATTCCAATCAAAAACCCTGAGAATGATTACAAAATCACTTTACTATGTCAGAAATGATCAATTACATCGAGATCTTAAGGTCCGCACTGCCCGCAAAGAGATTAGAAAACATGCTAACATCGCATAACTTGGGAAGACTATAAAGTCATGCCAATCCACTCTCAACAGAGATGATATCGCACCGACGCAAGAGAAAGTCAACAAAACATCTTTTTCGCTGATTATGAAAGGTAATCGTGCATAAGAAATGGTTAATCTAACGGGTGTACTCCATAAATGCCTAACAATTTTAAGAATATTTATATTTATATATACAGATTGCAATAAAAATGGATTAAAAAAAACTTTTTGTCCAGAAAAGTTACTAATTGACTTTTTTCGCTTCGTCACCCAATAAAGCAAAAGGAAGCTCTTTTGAGCCATTTGCGACCCAGAATACTTTGTCTCTACTTTTACTAGAGAACGACCGCCCATCGTCTTCGGCCATGTTCGGCCAATAAAGTTCGATTCAACTTCGGCCAAAAAGAATACGAACGTTGGCCGAACATTTCTAAATTTTTATGAGTATAAACATTGTATAAAATTGAACTTTTAATATGTTTCTCTTTGGTAAATAGTCAAATAAGCCTTTCAGATTTATAGTATGATTACGATATGATTTGGTGTAAAAATACTCAAAGAAATCATACATTCCGATTTGAATACTTTTCTCAATGAATACCTGCGGCTAAGAAAACGTGGAATTTTTTTGGTTCAAAATATCTGTCTGTTCGTCCATCGAGTGTGTCTAGTGATGGAAATGTCAATGAGCTATTATTTTTACATTAAAAATATATATAAGTATTATACTTCTGTTATTTGTTATATTTACAAAAATATGTTTGTAGGTTTATGTGATGAACTGAAATGGATGTGATTGAAACTAATTTATACACTTTTTTTTTAATATCCATAAAAAATCTAGAATTTTTAAAAACGCTTGAAAATGTTCGGTTCCTCCTTAAAAATCGGTGTTCGGTCGTTCTCTACTTATTGCTATGGAGCAGTTAAGTGAGATTTTAAACCAAGTAGATACAATTGCGGTATCTGTCCAAATGTAAAATTGGAACATTAAAATATGGGACGACCCGAGTTGAATACCTTGTACTAATTTCATGTCAAGTGAAAACACTTCTTCGATAGCTATTGCCATTATTTTTAAATTCTTTTGAATTAGATCTTCTGTTATTTTCTTAATTCTTCTTAAATGAATAAAAAAAAACAAACCGCACAAATTTCAATATATGAATTTGCAATGGCATCTTTTGTGCATTGGACGAAAACATTTCCGATAGGTAGCGGTGCTGCAGAGAGATTTCTGTAAATCGTATTTTCGATTCAATTTGTTTCAAATTCAGAACATTTAGCGACATAAATATATATATATTTTATTTGAAAATTATTTAATAGTGTTGTTGCTGTTACTATTGAATTATTGAAAATTAAAAATCTGAAAATTTTGATCAAATATGATTTTTTAAATCCAAAAATAACGACTATTTTTAATCGAATAATTAAAAATCACTCAACATCGATCAAATTTGATAGAAAAATAAATAAAAAATATAAAAATAAAATAGAAAATAGAAAAGCTAAATATAACGATCCATAAAAGATCTTCATACTTGATCGATATTTTGTGGCTTTTATCTTTTCAGTCATAAACCAAATTCGTAAGATTGGTGTTTTTGCTATTACTCTAATCGACGATACATTTTTTTGCGTTTACTTTGAACGAAAATTGAAACCTAAAATTAACAAATATTTTTAACCGAAAAAATAAAAATCACTCAACATCGATCAAATTTGATAGAAAAAACAAAAATGTAAAAATAAAATAGAAAATAGAAAAATCTCAAAATAACGATCAACAAAAGATGTTCAAACTTGATCGATATTTTGTGATATTTATCTATTCTCTTGTTTTAAACAAAATTCGTAACATTGGTGTTTTTACTATTACTGTAATCGCCGATACATTTTTTTGCGTTTATTATAATCGAAAAATTATTTTTGAATGAAAAAATAAAAATCACAAAATTTCGATCAAAAGTGATCGGATAAATTTAAATCCGAAATTGACGACTATTTTAACCGAAAAAATAAAAATTACCTCGATCAAATTTGATAGAAAAATATGTAAAAATATCGATTAAACTTGATAGAAAAAATAAAAATCACAAAATATCGGTTAACAAAATTGCAAAATTTTGTCCAAATAGGATCTGGAAAATTCAAATGCAAAAACAACGACAATTTTTAACCGAAAAATAAAAGTCACTCAACATCGATAAAATTTGGTAAAAGCCAAAAATGTAAAAATATCGATTTAACTTGATATAAAAAAAATAAAGATCACAAATAAAATAATGCCATAATGCCATAATTGAAAACAAACGATTTTCCAAATGAAAACAAGATTATATTTGCTTATGAAGAGCCAAAATGAGTAGATCGGTATAGTTGTGTTTGGCTTTGAACGATTATTATTTATGCGGAAAAAATCAAAATAACGAATATTTTAGGCCCTGACTAAAAAACAAAGTTAGCTTGTGCTTTAAAATTCTTCGTTCCATTTAAAGTATTTTGGATTATTATTAGTATAATATTTTAATTTTACATAAAAATTAGAACAAAAAGTTGGTTACCCAATTTGATGCGCATTGAGGAAATAAATAAATTGATTAACTTTACCTAGTTTTATACCATTTCCTTTGCGCGAGCTTTTTAAAAGAATTTCTAATAAATAATTGTAATTTCCGGTCTCTCTAATAAAATTTCTTTCTAAATTCCAAATCTCAGCAACTTTCGCAGATTAACACACTTCTCACAACTATCAAAATTCGCTAATAAATTGGAGACTGCTTAAAGAAAAAAGCTCACAGATCATCGCCAAATTTTATGCTAGCGGAAATCAGGTCAACTCCGTCTGTTCGACTTTCAACCTTTGCTTTTTTCGTAATTAACTTCATTTCGAGAGTGGCAAAAGAATGCTGCGCACAGATTTTATTGGTTGGTGGCGAAGAGTATTTGCCGTGTTTTTCACTTCTTTTCGCCCACTTATGCTTCGAAAGCAATTTACTTGCCGTTTTGTGCGCTGGTCACTTCCGGTTTTGTTTCGATGCAATGGACAACACGCGCTTGCTTGTGCAAAATTTTCTAATTAGCTCTGGGCAATAAATTATATCTATGTATAATTTATTTTCATTTTAATTTGGTTTTCATTCGTTTTCGAATGTCACTTCACTTTCGTTTCACTATCGCAATTTCACTGGCGAATTATTTGTGAGCTTTGTCTGGGTTTGTATTCTAAAACGAAATATATATAATATATGTATATTTTTTGCGATAGCGACCAAATGCAATACACTTATTGTGCACGATATCAAGAAATTACTCTCGAAAATGTTCAATTTCAAATGTAAACATCAATATAACATACACCAATTTGTTGCATGCAACATTTAAGTAGTACACTCTATACTAAACACATATATGTATATAATATTTGAAATTGTCGTAATTGTTGGCATTTCTGATGGTGGTGCTGTTGTGTCACCGTTCCAATGCGCGTCCGCACTCTCTAAACAATCGTAACTAAATAAATTCTAATTCCGATTTATATTCCAATGAGTTTTTAGATAAAATTATTTTATACGTTTTGTTTTTGCTTTTGTTGTTGTTTAATTGTTTTTTTTGTTTGCTTGTTGCGGATCACACACACACTTTGCAAAGTTTTTTTTTTTTTGTTTTAGTTGACGCTTCCACTGTTATGGCGATATTGTTGTTGTTTTCATTCCCACCACCATTTAGTTCTTTTTGCCTATACATATACATCGTTGTTTTTGTTGTTGAAATTAGACAAACTGCTGTGTACAATTTAAGGTTCAAAACTGATGCCCGTGCTGTGACTCCAATTGCTGTTGGTGCCTTCCTTTGTTGTTGCTGTTAGCGTTTTTTTTCACCATGGAAGCACCAAGTTCGCTTTTGAGCTTTTTGTTTTTCGTTGCGATGCTTTATATTATGTTTGTTGTTGGTGGCAAAATTTTTTTTTACGCTGTCTAATGACACTGCCCTCGCACAGTGGGTAAAGGGGTTCACGTAAGTGCTAGAAAATTTGTATATGTTCAACACTTTTTGGTGAGCAATGGTTTCTGATTGGATTTTTACGAAAAAAGGAGTAGAACTTTATTTTCAAGCATGCCAGCGATGTCGGGATGTTTCTAAGAGATCACATATACCCTCTGTGAACCATTGTGATACCACAGTAAAAGCAAAAACAGAACGGCTGTAATCCTGTAATGAGAATAGGAAGCTTCAACTCCATATGTATCTGCCAAAGAGTGACTAAATCTTAGTCTCATATGATGTGGTAAGTGAGGCCGTTGATTGTCCCTGCTACATAAAACTCAATGCCCCGACGAAATCCCTACGCTACCATGACGTTGTACTGAATACAGAAGGTGACGCCTTCAGAGGTACCGCTACTTTGGTTATGCCGATTTCGACAATTCTCAATCCCAACTAGGCAAAGCTTTTTTCACAAATGGGAGCAAAGAGCCGCTGTTTTTAGTATTCTGCAGATTTATTTATCAAACCTCTGCCAATAAATCATATTTTTACACTTCAGCATAATTAAAATACGTTTCTCACTGAAATATTGGAAGTTTTCTGGAGATCTGTCACTTCCTCGCGGGAAGCCGCAATCTTGCGTCACCATCACTTATTTCCTGTATAATTCGGCTCAGAATAAACCAATATATAAAGTTTATTGAAGGAAGTTAATTTATTAAGTAAAGTTAAGCCTGTAGAGGTTTTCGCTACTCGTTTAGAATTTCAAAATACATTAGTTTCACATTATTCGTAATCCAACTATTAGTTATCTAGTTTGTGAGGTATTGTAAAACCAAAGACTTTAATGAAATGCAATGAAAATGAAATTGAAAAAAAAAACAATATTATAATTGTCAATCCTATTTTAATCACCATCCACCCACGGTGCATGGCATGTTGTATGAGTAATTTTTGTATATTTCATTTTTTATTATCTAGGGCTCTTTTATGTTTGTTTTTAACAAACAGTTTTGATTCTTTTTTTGTTTGTTATTGTTGTAAATTTTCCAGCTCATCTTCTCTATAAATATCGTATTTGTATTGCCACTGAGCGAATTACTCATCTTCGCTGAGCTTGAACGAAAAGCGCAGCCCAACTGCCATGAGCGAACAGACAATTACAATTTCTATGCACAAACAAACATTCATATATTTTTCTCATTTGTTTAAACAAACAAACCCGGCTCATTTTTATATAAACATTAAAGGCGGATATGGTTGAGGTGGAAGCGAATGTCCATGCAAATACAGACGTATCCAATGTACATATGTATGTGTGTAATGTACTCTTAGTATTTTTCATCGATGCGCGCAATTTAAATAAAATCCGTTTAGGTGATTTGCGATTTGTTTTAATTGGTTTATTTTTACTTCTTTTGTTTTAAAATTCGTTATAATTGCTGCCTTTGCTGCTTTACTGCACACACCTTTAAGTTGTGCTTAATTGTTTTTTTTTTTTTTTGATTTTAAAGTATTTTGAATTTTGTGTGGTGTAGCTAAAGTTGTGTTGGATATATATGGTACATTCCATGCCAACTCAGTCACCCCTGATGTTTTTTTTTTGTATAGAAAAAAATATTTATAGCATTTATGTCGAGCTTTATTGGCATATCACTTTTGGTTTCTGAGATATTGGTTACACAAAAGTCAGCAAATTAAATAGTTGGAGGGAGAGATGAATGCGTTCAAGTTTTCGCAGAAATCTAAAATTTTCCGTGGACTGCTCATTTCTTCTATGAAGAGATTTTCTTCCTCATCTTAGATAGATATATAGATATTGGTATTGAGGTCTGCTTGTGATCCATTGTGCTCTCCATTCTTTATAGTACCTCGCCTATCCCCAACGCTCTTAGGAATTCTAAGATAATGGTTGGTGGTAGCGAGCATGCGAGTTCCTGCTCGGAGATGTATGAGCCTACATACCTGTGCCGTCTTCCCGAGTCGGCTTCACACTCAAAGAGCAGGTGTATCGGGGTCCCCGGGGCCGAGTCCCAGAAGCGACACAACTTTTTGACCATATTCCGGGCCTGTGCAAATGGCTTCGCAGTCTGCAATGACCTGTAAGAAAACCTGTAAATACACTCAAGTTGTGTTTTGAGAGGACGATAAACTGTTTAGATCGATTACTTTTATACCCACCCAATAGACATTTCGCCTGACATAACTCCGTAATCTGGTGCCAATGTCTTTCGTTTAAAGTATTTTCCTCTCCTGTAGACCTATCGTCAGGAAGCGCTCGGGTTCTATGGGTATGGATGTGATATGATCTTACCTTTCCCATGACCTTCTCTAGAATTCTTCTATGTGTATGAGAGAGGAATGGAGAAAGCACTTTATGCCAACTTTTGACCAAACTTGTCTAGTACTCTAGCACGCTTGTTCCATAACCCACCTGCTATTTACCACCTCGATGAGTTCAGTCTTAAATTTGCATTTGTAGGAGCTAATTGGAATACCCATGTTTTGAGCAGAATTGAAATGGAAATGTCTGCCTCTTCCTTGCCAACTCATCTGCGTTGGAGTTGACGGAAATGCCTCTGACCACAGAGATACATACAAACGTCTCGGAACATTTGGATGTGAGTAGGTTGTGAGTCATTCTCCATTATTACTGGCTGCTTTGGAGGATACTCCGTTGGTTTTAAAGATTAAGATTTAATAACAGTTTGGCTGTCAAAGTCTATACTGTCAGTATATTCTAGAAGGGTGGACAATGTGAGCCACCGAGCAGCCTCCATTATGACATTTATTGAATTAATTTATCTGCCTGCTTCTCGCCGTCGACTCTAGGTCGAGGTTTTCGCTACCGTTTCTTTCCTATGAAGAATTTGTTGACCAAGCATAGTAATGAAGTAGTTTTCGTAGATTATTCGGCAGAGCTTTCAGGACTCTTGCGTGCCCGACTCATACTTTTTTCTGCGGCTAGATCATGTTTAGCTGGTAAGCCAGATATGCGTTCTAGAGATCCATTGTGAAAAGGTGAAATCTTTTGAGCTTCCTGTTGGGAATAACTCCAGGTACTTCCGCTCGGTTGAGAGAGTGAGTTCCACACCATCTAGTGAGGATGGTTTGAAGTAATTAAGTTTAGTGAAAGATGAAGTTTACTATAAGACGATGAACATTTGAAAGTAGAAAAGGTCTTCACGTATCGGGTCAATCGTCACTGTTTACAGATATAACTTTGAAGTAGTGAAAAACTTTGTATACTTAGCTTCCATCACAAATATCACCAATAATGTTAGCTTGTGGTTAATTTGTTGACAATGATGTCGAACAAAGATGAGATCGCTTTTAGAGCCTTCGAGAAAATACGCATGCCCCTGTCGGCGAGAGCGAAAAGTTCCGAACAAGAACGATTGACTTCGTACTTCATTGAAGATAGAGGCGATTAGCGAAGGTTTTTGGTTTCGGAGCAGGCGGATAAGCTGTTGTAGTGGCAAATGAACCGTCTTAATTTTTAGTCACTTCTCCAAATTAATTATTTTTCAATTTACTTATAACACATACTTACTAATAGAAATTAGGCGCTTCAGTCATATATCCAAATTTCTTCTATAATTTGTGGTGTGCGTCTTGATGCTGTACCACCAAAGCGAGCGAGCTATAATTTTACGCTAACTCTGAACGACAGATTACTCTTGTGAGAAGGTTTTTCATGGGGCGTCCGCTATTAGAAAAAACTTTTCTATAATTTGTTAAAGTTACGTACTCCTATTGTTAATCAGATAAGGGTAAATAATAACTCGATATTTTATTCAAGTACTGAACACATTTTGCACTCGAATCCTTCAAGCAAGTACTTAGGTGGGTAACGGGTAACCCAGATAGTACAGCATTTACTTGCTTTTTAACCTTTAAGTTTTGGCAATAAGTAAATCGTGCTGTAGTGCTTTTAGAAATACGTCAGCATTTAAGTTTGCAGCAGGAAAAGAAGGGATAACTTTTTATAATTTGTAACGTGTGAGTCCAGATCGGTCGCTAAGGTTATCCTTCTCTGTTACACAAATTTCGTATTGATTGACTGAAAAAAAGGGAAAAACTCATAAGACTATTCTGGAGTCACTCACTACAAATTGCAAAATAGCGTGACCTTTTTAATTCATTTCCGTTTTTTTCAGTACTGAAATTGAAGCACCGTGAGTCGACGGCTTAATAATAATAATAATAGATATTAATAATCTTTAAATCTATTTCGTGGTAAAAATTATTGAATATTTGTATACGTATAAATTGAATAGATAACAAATTCTCAAAGTTCTAAATAAGTTTTACTGAATTTTCCAATGTGTACGATACAAGTAAGAATCGAGTACTTCTCCGCGAATCTTTTGTAATATCGACATTTGTACGCTTGACTAGGGCCACATATTCTACTAATATTATAAATGTGAAAATTTGTGAGTGATTGAGTATGTTTGGTACCTTCAAATAATCCGGTTAACTATAAGCTATTTTCAGAGGGAGTTTCCACACGATTAAAAAGTTAAATTAATTTAAAGTAATGAGTGAAATCGAGTATTGAAATAAGTTAATTAAATGTAAAAGATTCAATAAAGCTTAAGTTTCAAAATCTTTTAAAAGGAGGTTGCCACCTGTTTAAAGTTAACTCAAATTTTATTAATAAGTAACATGAAATTTGATAATGTGGGCTTAAAGCTAAAGGTTTAAGAAAACTTAATATCGAAATTATTTTTGGAGTGGGTTGCCTCACCTTTTTAAATAAATACAAGTACAGTATTAACTTTAATAAAATATTGCCGCGAAAGGGGGCTAAGAAAACTTTATTTCAAAAAAATATTTAACAATGCTTAATATTATTTTTTTTTTAAATAGGGTTGTCATTTATTTAAAGAAATAAATTCAATTATCTAAATAAATTTTGAGAGAAGATAATTTATTTTTACAACATTCTGAAATATTTTTGAACAAAGCTGTCATTTGTTCAATAAGTTAAGCTAAATTTATATGTTCAATGAGATATTAAAGCAAAGTGGTTCAAAACTGTTTTTGGATAATCGAAATATAGCAGTATTAGTGGGAAATGAAAGTATTTATATGAAAACAGTTTTGCAGAGAATTGTCATGTTTATAAAAAAAAACAGAAAAATGGTTGCCACCTGTTCGAAAAAAACTAATTGTTAGAAATTAATTATTTTGAAAGCAGTTGTCAAAAAGGTGCCAACTTTCCAAAATTGTAGAATTTTTCTCCTGTTTAAGTTAGATAAAGTTTATCTATAATAAGTTGGCATGAAAGCCAGTTTTAGTATAAGCTTTTATTAAGAAATATTTTTTTGTGTAGAGTTGAAATAATAAAAATAAAAGATTTTTTTAAAAATCTGAAGAAAAGACTAGCTACGAAAGGCAAATTAATTAGAGTTTTAAATGACGCTGACATTTCTAGCAATAAGTTCGAATCCATTGTGATACGGTAGACCGGACTCTTGCCATTAACAAAAAAGTTCCTACAACGAGGTATAATGGGCAATTATGATTTTATTTAACAAATAAAATAAAAATAGAAAGAAAAAATAAAATTGAAATATAATTTCGTTACATTTGGTGAAATTATTTACTACCTCTTCTGTTGTAATCGAAAGATTAATGTTGAACCGAACACAACATTTCATATTCAGTCAAATAAAACAGATGGCAACCATCTCAAAATAATAGGCATCACCCTTCTCCTTGCCGAGATGAACAGTTTTACACTCATATTTTAATATTTTACATCATTGAGTATAATTTAATAAAATTTGGCTTTAAAAAAAGCGGGAAACCCTCTTCAAAAGATACCTATAAAACCTTTTCCTTTGCAAACGAAACCGTTTGACGCCCATGTTTTATAATTTTATTGAATTTGAATTTTCAGGCTGGTGGCAACCCTCTATATGCTATAAGGCTTCTCCTCAGCGAATCTTACATTTTGACATCCTATTTTCATATATAATTCAACTTGTTATAGTAACTAAATTAGACTTTATAAACAGGTGGCAACCCTCTTAAAATTAGCTATGAACCTTCTGATCGAGACGAACCGTTTGACACCATTATTTTAATATTTCATATACATAACCGGCATATAATTTGATTAAATCCGACCTTTCAAACAAGTGGCAACCCTCTACAATATATAGTTACGAATATTTTTCTAGCCGATACGAACTGTTTGAAGACCATATTTTAGTATTCCATATAACTTGTCCATAACAAATAATTTTGACTTATGCAGCAGGTGGCAACTCTCTTCAAAATATAGCTAGCTATAACGAACCTTTTGATACTCATTTTTTAATGTTTTATATAACTTGCATACAATTTAATTAAATTGAACTTCTCAAACAGGTGGCAAACCTCATACAAGTTAGGTCACTCAAGCCGTTAAAGTTGAGAGAATTAGGCTAATTGGTCCACTGTTCTTACCGTCTACGCTCCAAATAATGTAAACTTAACACATAAAATTTAGTATAAAAAACAAATGGCGCCAAAATCAAATAACCTTTACTTTAACTTAAACAACTATGCACAATTGGAATTCACATTTAAAGTCAAACACACTTAACAACTGCTGATGATTTCAGTCAAACGCTGCTTGGCGGAAGAACTATCGTTTTTCCCCATTTTTTCCCCATAAATTAAACAAAGTACGAACACCGAAAAGATAAAAAACTTTAAACAGAATTCTAGCTGTGTTTGAATTCATTGACCAGCGCTAAGTGATGAACTCAACTCCACATCAATGCGCACTACACTTCAATCATTTGCTCTAGAAATATAACTTATTTCCCCACTTAGTATAAACCGTGAGCCAGAGTACTCGAAAGGCACACAAATTACATACTTGGATTAAGTTCAACGATTTAGAGTTTGGCCAAACGTAATCGCTTAAGTTTAAAAATAAATAATGGTCTCCAATTGTAGAATTAATCAAATTCAGATACAGCGGTTGTAAACAAATTGACGTATAAATAAATACTTTAATGAAGTAGAAAAGATCGCCAAGAATGTACGAATAAAAAAATTATTTTATTTAATCTTACAAAATTAAAAGTTTCAACAATTAGTGATTCTTAGACAAATAGTCGCCACAGTGTGTGGATTTTAGTTTCCTTGTTTTATTATAGTAAATTCATTTGGGTCATTACTTTAATTGCTTTTGAAGAATGTTAAGATTTATATACTTATACTTCACCTTGATGTAAAAATACCTTTTTTTTAGTTTACCCTAACTTATATATAATAAAACAACAAATCACGTATTTCCATAACTTACGGTTAACTAATGGTTGATTTATAGAGTAATAAAACATTCGATAGATTTGCAAATGTTAGCTAAATTTTTTTATGACCCACTAAAGTTTTCATGGTTCGACCTAAGTTGTTTTTGAAAAGCAGAAAAAAGGTTTGAAATATTCAATTACATAAAAGTAAATTATTTAAAATAAAATCTCACAGAAAATATTTTTGTAGAATATTTTAACCCATTAGCTACCAACTAAAAGTGTCATTTGGACTCTTAATTCAAGAAACCTCCCAACTAAAAAATAAAAAAAAGGAAATCGTATTTTTGAAAAAATTGTATTAGTGGTCCTCACAAAGAACGTAAAAGTCCACAAAAATATAAAAACAAAAATAATATCAATGCGAATTAACAGAGCTGTAATCTAATGTTTGCATGAAACTATTTGCTTTTTTTGTAGAATTCGGCTTTAATCACAGACAGATTTTGTCTGAGCAGTTCTCTGGTGAAATTTTCCTGCGAATAATTCTCTAGGGTAAATGGCCAAAGAAAATATTTGCTAGAAAATTTTACTGGAAATGTTTCACGATTCATTTCGCTCAGATATATATTTGAACAATTTTATCTAAAGTTTTTTAGACGAGTGGTTTACAATGAGACAATACTTTTTTCGGAGTCGGGGTTTTTTTATTTAGCTGCTACTTTATTTATATTCAGTTTGGTTTGCCGGGTTGTAATAAACAGACTTACTCCGGAACACCATTTGCAATCGTGCAAATATATTCCCAAAATAATGGTTCGGTTCGCGTGACGCATTGCGTGGTGTTTGGTGTGCTCTGTGGGCAGAGCGAATAATTGGTCCATATTTCTTCAAAAATCAAGCCGGCTATAATAATGCAGTCAATCCTATAGAGCAATGATTAATGACCTTTCGTGCCTGAAGTAGGGTATGTTGATGTGGACAACCTTTGGTTCCAATAAGACGGCACTGCATGCCATACAGCTAACGAAAAAATAAATTTATTGAAAAAAACTTTTGGTGAGGGCATTATCTCGCGTCGTGTAGCTGTGGCGTGGCGTCCTAGATCATACGATTTATTTTTAGAGACCGGTCGCGCCTCTTCAAAAACTGTCGAAGAAACTAAGCTGAGGCTGAACTCTGTTGCAAATTGGACGAAGCTTGAATTCATGTCGGTGCCGGAGGGATACGGTGTTCAATGTATCTCAACTACCTGACGAATTGGCTAACTGCGAGTCCTTGGAATATACCATTGGACTGCAACCAATCATAGGGTCAACCAATCCTCAGGTAGATCAGGGATGTTATGATTAAGATGCCTGGCAACCTGCAAAACAACCAAGTGCTTCTTGAAAAGACCGGGCAAGATGGTGACGAAACTCCTTCTTAAATAGAGAAGAAAGGAGTTATCCAATCCGTTAACGAGTTCATTACCTTGAATACCACAGAGTCCCGACACCCACATTAGTTCAATCTTATTCTATTTTCCCCCAGAGTTCAGCCTCAACTTAGTTTCTTGAATGATTATCGAAGAGGTACGAATGTTTTCCAAGAAGTCATTACCGACTCTGATTCGGTATTGGGGCCACCTTGATCTAATTACCCTTAGTAATAGAAAATGTCTGCCCTATTTAGAGTTAGACACAGATATTTCACTTCCTCGCAAATACCTAAGTTTACGCCTCTAAGCTTCGGAAGGTTGATATTTTCCAATATTTTTTTTCGCGTAAGTAATACCAGAACGTCACAGTGACTGGGAGCATTTTCCACCTTTTCTAGTGTTTTATCATATTTCCTCGAAATATAAATAACCCACTAGATGTTCATCTTTGCGGAGTGTCTAATCAATAATCATGTCCAGAACAGCTACTAAAATTAAGTGAAATAATATGTAGAGCATAGCGTTAATCTTACCATTGCTCAATGAGCTGAGACTACAAAGTTTATTTTGGCTTTATAAAAGAAAAGTCGAATTCAATTTAGCAACCTTCGAACTTATAGCCAGTGTACTGCGGTCAAGCAATGCGACCATGATAGATTCAATTAAACGGAATGGTTGAAGTTGTCACAAAGCGACTATCCCAGAATTGAACAAACAGAAAAATTCATACTCAAAAAAATAGTTAGAGAAGTATGTACAAATGGTTATAAAATCGTGGTGAATTTATCACGTCCAATAAATTATTTGGTAAAGGTAGCTAAATTTGCATAAGTTACAGTTTTTTTGAGTGCTAATTAGCAAAACCGTTCACAGTCATTGAAATGAGTCAGATAGAATTTTTGGAAAATGACGGCATGCACAACATTCGTTGCTGAAAAATTCATAAATTATTTACATTAGCATTTAAGTGCATATAAATTTGTAGAATTCTAACTTTGTTTTTTTCGTACAGTACATTTGATGATTGTTCGCTGAAATACAAATTCCATTAATTTTTTTCCCACACATATTTCAACCTTGTACTCGCTTTTCCGTTATTAATTGGCGCTTTGACAATTTTATAAGTTTCATTAAAAAATAATGCTGTTTTGACATTCAATGCTCTATAAAACTAACTAATGCTAGTATTAACATATTGAACTTAAATACTTAACTATTCGCAAAGTGAATAAAAAACAAATAAAACTACTATCATTTTTATCTAAAATATGTGCTTTGTGCGACACTATGCAACACTTGATATACATATTTACATAAATACTTGTTTATATTTATAGGCATATTAGTGTGTGTGTGTATTGTGTTAAAAACATTGCAGGTAATAGTTGCAACAGCCCGTTATTAGCCATTGATTTGCCAAAGCAGCAATTACATTTACATAGGCTCATTTATCAAAGCTCTACTATAAACTCTAATGTCTGATGAATAAAAATTGTCGTATGGCTTACGAAAACCTGCAGAAAATAAATATTAATTTTTATACTATGCGCAATAACTGGATGCAATTGGTCGTCAATATTCAATTGGTATTATCATGTTGATCGGCATACTGAACTCCTTGGCAACTATCCACTGCTTTGTATAGAGAATTATATAATTTTTGTTACAAAGGTGTAAAGTAGATCAAAACACAAAAAAAAAAAAATTAGCACGTATTTGTATTGGCACATTTCGTTTTGATATGAATCATTGGACACTAGGTATGTATATTTATTTATTTATTTATTTATGTCATCAATTAGTTGTACACATAAAGATTACTAGAACTATGTTAGAATTTTAAATCCTCCCTTTTCAATCCTCCGAGAAAAAGTCCAACACACCACCTATCTCATTCGAGTGCCTAAGACAGCGATTGAGCTATTGATTTAAAGAGTAGTTGGTCCTACGATGATGTTGGAATATATAAGAGGACCTTAAATCACGCGTGGGGCAATTAAAAATAATTAACTCCAGTAAGAATTTGCAGTTAATATGGTCTGGCACTAAGGCTCACTTGCGAGAAGTCCAGAGTTAAATTTATAAATAAAGAGCTAAATTTTGTAATTTCATAACCCAGATATTGTCTTGCATAAAATAGTATCCAGTAACTCGGGCAACGCACTGTTTTTTGACATTTTCTCTGAATTTTTTCAATTTTTTTAGAATAATTTTTTGTATTTTTCTTAGGACCAAAGTTTAATTTCCAATTCGGATGCTTTAGGAGCTTTTCGGTCGGTAATATCTTAAAAGCAAACAAAAGCTTTCTTTTTTCTCCTACGCGTTTCGGCGTCTTCCGCAGGGAGTCTGCATTTTATTGTACATAAAACATAAAAACAAGTGTTAACAAAATTAGAATATGTTTGCTTACAACAATTATTGCACTTACATTTTTAATCACATTAAAACAGTAACAACATCAAAATAAACAAAAGTATAACAATAAAACTCCACATATGTATTAAAATTACACCCTAATAATTTTTGGTGGTACTAGTACAACAACGAAATACTTGGCATGCTTGGTCTCTAATCTCGTGGAAGTGATCGCTTCCCTTTGCCAAAGCTCTGTTAGAGGAGTTGGAGCCCACGCATTCGATGGCATCCCTTTATTGTCGCAAAAAGCGATTCGATTCAAGTTTTTTCGTGTATTTCAAAAAAAAAAATTGTTTGACTAATTAATTTTTTATTTATTTATGACAGAATCTCACAAACTTAAAAATTTAACCCTAAATAATAGCTAGGCTAAATATTTATATTTTTAACTTTGAGTTGATGCCTAACATTCGGCTGTGCAAGCAAATTTTCCACTTAGCCGGTTAATGCTGAGTTAAATAAGTAGATAACCTACTTTCTCTTTCTGTTTAGTGAAGGTTGGATCAAACAGCAACACATATTGTTATTGAATATGATACCCAAATCCAGAACAGAGTTACCAATAGTATATTGATAATTAATTATGTCTCTGCATTTACTGAATGCCAACAAGTCTGCAACATTTATAAACTCTAGGGGAGTTTAACGCAGTGTGATAACAATTTTATGCTTCGAAAGATTTTCAAATCGTCTTCATACATTAGACTTGACGATTCTTTAATGAATTCAGGGATATCATAGGATAAATAGGAGAAATAGAAATAGAAAAAATAGAAGAGCGCCTTGAGGCACTCATAAGGTATCATCAGACTTCGAACTTAGTTCTATCGGTTAGATAAGAGATGAACCATTGGAGAAAGTTCGAATGGATTCCCTTCTGATCTAGCTTACCAAGGAAAACACTGTGATTAACCCTATCAAACGCTTTCACAAAATCTGTAAATACAACATCGCATTGGTTTCCACTTTCAAGATGTTATAAAATGTCAAGTTTGTAGATGTGGATTTACCTTTTAAAAAGCCATGCTTATATGGAGATTACATATCTTGCGGGTGTTTTTTTTAGACTGATAGAGCTTTCGATAGGGATGGCAAATCATCATGGAAAGAATGACGCCGCAATAAGGTTTACAAATTGTGGAAATTTACTTTAAAAATCAGTGTTCTGTTTGCCAAACTCAAAATCGAAAAATTAAAGCGTCGACGCGAATAACGTTGTAGCCCACAAATTTCAAATTGTTCAGGAAGTGAGAAAAACGTTTAAAAACTTGCAAATTGAATTTTGAAGTTTTGTTTTTTTATTTATAGTAAAAGGACTTCATATAAAATATTTTAATTTAAAAAAGATATTATAAATGTATCTAATAATATGAATAAAAACTATTTCAGTATTCTTTCAGTGGAAAAACTTTATATATACACAAATGAATTTTTGATAACACGTTTTTCCACTAAGCAAAGCAATGATGCGAGCAGCGATTGCAACATTATTTGATTATTAATATGTAAGCAGTTGTTATTAGAAGCCTAAGCGTGGCAGTGTAATAAATAAAAATACATTATTAAAGTTTTCAACAAAACGAAATTATAATTTTTCAAAAATCATAAAACAATAATAAATTCATATGAAACGAAATTCTAGTTTCTCAATAATAAGAATAACTAATTTGATTAACATATTTGAAAATTTTAGTACAAACATCTTTTTAAAAAGCGGCGTATTCTTCTGGCAAATAAGATGCCATTGCAAGAAGATCTTTTATTTTTTCTGCACTTAATGTTATCGGTGTATCTCTAAGTACCGGAAGCGAATAATTTGCCATGTTTTTTTGTTTTTGTTTTTTGATTTCAAATTAAAGCATGTCCAGGTTTCTTCTTTGGTATGATTTTCTCTCAATCCCAATATATTTGGGTCATCATTAACTATTTGGATCCACCGTGCATGCGTTATTTTGCACTTAACATCTTTGTTCAAATAAGTTTTTAAAGTATCAAAATTTTTGAAATCGTTTGGAGGCATTTGATATACATTAAATGGATTTAATGTTCTTGCTGATGTAATTAAACGACATACATCTTCCGGAGTTGTGATGTTTTTTTTCTGTTTCTCGATGAGCGCAAAATCGCGATCGCATGGAAGGAAGGAAACTGTGTCCAGAGGTTAAAAACTTTTGGTTAACTTCAGAAAAGTATTTATTTAATACACTATGAAACAATGCAATCATCGTTCAATTATTATTCTGACCTACACATCTGTCGGACCATATTATTAGTTTCCTTATTTCCCCTTGTTGAAGAATATTATAGTGAGTTGTTATATATTTCAATATGCATGAAGCTATTTCGTTAACTCCTCTTTTTGCCACGGTTTCGTGCCATGTATACATATCCACTATATTCTGTAGAAGATTATGAACCGCGAAGTTAAAGTTGGACTATTGACGCTGATAAAAAACATCAGAGGGAGTCAAATTTGGCGTAAAAATTACTTGTGGCATATCCACACAAATAACAACGATACCATGGTTAATTCTGCCAGCATTCGTATCATCTCAAAGTTGCGAATATGCTTTTTCCGCTTTTTCATGATGAACTCTTGCGGATTCTTCAATTTGGTCCAACTTTTCGGGATCCCCAGCTGGTACCATTTCATTAAAAAATCGATCCCAAAATTTGCAGGTATCACTTCTTGGAAACCCAAAGCGCAATTTATGTTCTGTATTAAAAATATGTCTATATGTGTTATAAGCTAGCAAAGTATCTGGGTATTTGTTTTTGTTTAAACCATAGATTTTCTTAATTCTCAAATCAGGATTCAAGCAAATATTTTTCGATGTTGAACGAACACAGTGACTTTCTTGGCTAGGAAAGCTTACTATGTGTTCATTAAAGCTTTTTTTCTCATCGTCTATTATTTTGTGAGGACGATTCTCATGCTTGCCACGCTGATCATCAACATATTTTCCATTCTTTAGTTTTTCAGTCAAAATTTGAATTCTGCGTTGTGAAGTATTAAAAGAAAAAAAAAGAACACAAGTTATTTATAAAATATTTACCTGATATGTGTGACAAATCATTTTTTTGCACACTCTCTTTCTTTCACCGTTTTGGCACAAAAAAATAATGTACGGTGATCATTGTTCGTGAAATGCGCCCTTTCACAGTACTTCTCTCCGGCTCATCCAATTGAAGGAGCGACGATAAAAGTGCCGTTTGTTTGGAATAAAAATTATCAAAATGCTTTTTAATTTGTTCGACACTGATATTTCTACAAAAAAAATTACAACGGCAGTCACAAAGCTATATAAAATAAATTAATTAATAATACAACATATTTTGCACATATAACTTTCTTCCACTCTACCTCTTCAGGGGCTTTTTTGGAATGTATTTTTTTATTTTTTCTATTAAAATATTCTTTGCCACTATTTCGCAACTTTTTATTATTTAAATCCTTCCGATTTTCCACATTAATTGTTCTTTTTTTGCCTCTATTGCACTTAGAAATAACTTTCGACGCTTCTTGTTCAAACATTTTCATTTGAATGTATAACGTTGTTCCACTGACTGCTAAATTAAACTCGATTTTAATAGATAACGCATACAAAATTTTGCCTCATTTTTCTTTTGGCAATAGAAGAGAGTAATTTTAACTGGAATCTGCAAAAATCAGGTTTTGAAAAAATTGTGGGTTACAACGTTTTTCGCGTCGACGCTTCAATTGTGTTTAGTGATGAAGCTCATTTTTGGCTAAGCGGATATGTGAACAAACAAAATTGTCGTATATGGAGTGAGAATAATCCTCGTGAAACTCTCGAGACATCATTGCATCCTGAAAAATGCACCGTATGGTGTGGTTTACATGTTGGAGGCATCATCGGTCTTTATTTCTTTAAAAATGAGGCCGGAGCGAATGTTACTGTAATTGGTGATCGTTGTAGATCAATGATCACCGATTTCTTGTTTCCAAATTTGCATAACATCGACCTGCAAGAATTTTGGTTCCAATAAGACGGTGCCACGCCTCATACTGCCACTCGAATTATTGATTTGTTGAAAGAGCAATTTGGCGTTAACATTATGTCAAAAAATGGTACAGTGAATTGGGCTCCAAGATCATGGGACTTAACCCCATTGGATTATTTTCTTTGGAGTTATGTAAGTATGTTATTAACGAAATATGCCCACAGTTGCTTCAAAAAGTGGTTCAAAATTGGACTAATCGCATCCAATTCACCAAAGCTAGTAGTGGCGGGCATTTGCCAGAAATCGTTTTTAAATATTACATGTCATGAAAATATCTTTCAAATAAAAAAAAATTTGACATCATACTTCATTTTTTATGTGTTTTACTTCAATTTAAAGTTCTATCGGTCTAAAAAAACACCCTATACTTTTTTACAAGCTTATTGCATACGAGTTTTTCGAACAATTTGGGTATGCATGATGGCTTACAGATGTGGTGGTAATTTTGAAAGATATGTTGCCGGCTTTGGATAGTAATTAATATTTTCCATTCTTGAAATTCTCCTTTGGTCAGCGGTTTGTTAAAAAAATATTGGCAGTGGAAGAGAAAGCGTTTCGAGTACAATCCTTGAAGTTAATAAATAATTAAAATAGTGAAGCGCTTTGCCTTGCTTAGGATGAACTAAAATATAGTAGAGTATTAATAAATTTAGCGGTTAATATTCAAAAACCTCAACAGCTGGTGAAATTATCAGCTTTTTGCTTTTTAATTTAAAAACAATGGTGAATTTCAGTTTTTCAGTGGCTCGTAGAGTGATAAAATAATGCTTTGGGATTACAATTTGGCGAGGTTCTACTGGACGTAGATTTTTTTGGTCGATGGATCATAACGAGCATTGTAACTATCCTTTTGTAGCTGCCAAAGATGTAGGTAGAATATTAGAAATAATGCTATTCTAAAATTCCGAAAACTAAAGTAGATACAAAAAATAAAATGCAGATATCTAGCAAAGTTCGTATCTTAAGTCTTTTGTTGGATCTATCAAAGGATGCACATTTCTTATTTAAACCGATGCACTTTAGAATCTATTAAAAGTAATCAATTAGAAAAGTATTAAGCAAAATTAATTTTATTAGTTGACTAGCTATTACCTGCTTGTTTGGCCGCGCTTATTTAGTATGCTTAAAAACTGAAATTAATATCTAAGATCAACATAGGACTATATCGATATATTTTGGAGAGTTTCTAGCCTGTAGAACTAAATTTGTATCCGTTTACATAAAAGCAGATTGATTGATTTTTCATTGGCTCAAGTATTTTTCTTATAAGTAGTGGTATATCTCGATATTTTGCTGCTGCTTCTTTCAGCAGGGTATAGAAATGTGTTTTGTTGGAGAAAATCCGGTTTCGGTATTAGGATATCTTGAATGCCATTTTTTGTTTGAATAAATCCCATAGGTGGCGCAATAATAGAACTACTGTTAAGTTCTATATTTATAAACAAAAATTACTCAGCTTCACAAAAAAGGTAGTTTTGGCCAGAAACCCCCATACTTACATGCCTATTCTGGCAAAGATAGTTCATAGTCTTTCGAAAAACAATTGTAGAGACACCAGCAGAGACAAAATACGCCATATTTTACGAGATTTTCTTCGATAGAGGCAAAAAATAGGAATACTAATATGATCCTGATACTGCAATAGCAAATCACGCGCAATTTTGATTTCGCTTATTCCGCTACAGTAATTTTTATATCAAAGATGCACCACGCTCTGGAAGACCAATTGCCGAAAACATCGATACAATAATGGAAATCATCGAGTCCGACCATCATGTAAGCACTATTTCGATTAAATAAGGCTGGATGCCGGTCATATTTGGGCAATAGAAGAAGAATTGTGTTCCATAAGGACAACACCAGGCCACACTCTTCGATAGTGACTCGCCAGAAGCTCCGGCAGCTTGGATGGGAGGTTCTTATGCATCCATTTTATAGTTCGGATCTGGCACCAAGTGATTACTACCTGCTCCTGTCTATGGCAAATGATTTTCCTTGTGGAAAATTCGCCTCCAAAGAAGCTTGTGAAAACACCTTAATGTAAATCGAACCATTCTAACTATACAAAATAAAACCTTCAACTTAATGCAAAAATAATGGATTTATTAGATCTTGATTAAGTTATATCAGAAGGGATATAATTAATTATGTAGAAAAAAGATATCATAATTAAAGTTTCACAAAATGGATGACAAGAGGGATGTTATCTTACATTTATAGCGAACATAAGTAAGAATAACATTAAGTAGCCGATTTACATTGAAAATTATGTAGTACATCATTTGCTGATTTCTCTGATATCCAGTATTTTTAATTTTCTTCCATAGCTCTGGCTTAGAAATTATCTTGCTAGTCGATTTGGGTGCTGAATCTTTAATCGCGATGAGTAATTGATACTTTTCTAACGAGACTTACCCTGTTTCTTTTTTATCTTCTGTTTTTACGACAGGGTGGAAAGTTCTGTGAACGAAAAGTGAGACTGAAGATGGCATAATGCAATATACAAAAACCACCGTATTTATTGTACATACATTAAATTCTTTGTGGATATTTGTGTTTTGTATGCACCTAATACTCCGCATATGTTTCGAAATACTTTTTATTGCATTCTTTGTATTTAATCTATATAGAAACTCGAAGTTGTACTCCGAAATCCGAATAATGAAATATTTGAATTTTGTAATTCCGATGGAAAAACAATACCCTAATGTATACAAATTACTTTTTATCCCAACGCAATTGGATAAACAAAATTTTTAATTTTCCCATTTGGAGCATAAATGAAAATTGTGGTGAAAGCAAAATATAGTTAGCCATTGGGGAAAACATGGATTTGCCAAGCTCAATCTAGCCACATTTAGAAACTGGTATTGAGATTTATTTATGGTAATCGCTTGAAAGTGAATGGAAATACGCGGAAACAGCACATTTTCTCCATTCTATTTGCCGCCGATTATACTTGTCTCAATGACATTTGGCATTCGTTTTTTAACTGTAAATTTTGTTTCATCGTAGCTAGATTTTCGAAGATTTTACGAAAATGGCATCTAAAAGTTTGAAGCCAATACATTCAAGGTAAAAGCTATGCTCGAATTACGATGTACCCGGGGATAGTTTTTATCGAAGATGTGCGGTGGGCTTCTAGAAAATACCAAAGAACTTTAAAAAATATAAACTGGATAATTGGAAATTTGTTTATATGATACGTTCAACAGATTTGTATTTCGATGTCTGACGCGTCATTTTAAGTTTAATTCGGTCATTACCCATAACGGTTGCGAACGGTTGGGTTACAGGCTTCGGAATGCATATGGGCGTCGTCTCCGATTTGGGACGTCTATTTGAGAGCGCCATCTATAGAAAGAACGACCCGCAGTCAAATGGCATTATAGACAAATGACACCGAACCTTGAAGTCAGGTACACTCTGCCACCAAATCGACCGTTGGACAACACATAAACCGCGGCTGGCTATGAAAAAATTAGGATAGTCCACACCATCTGCCCCACTACCTTCCACCGATTGTACAGATGACCCCTTTCAATTAAGTGCAAATTAAAGTTAGATTTTTTTTATAAATTGTGCGGGGAATGCTATACTCTAGTGTACGTCCGTCTCTTTTGCCACCCTGCAATGAGCTAATAAGTTCACCTTTTATTAAAGAGATCGACACTTAAAAAAGCCTTATGACCAAGGAGTGTGAGAGGGGACAAAATCGAAAAAATTTTTTCTAGACAATCTCTTAATATTGGTTTGAATCTCTTCTCAAATTTATTGAAAAGAAAACCGGCAGAAAATAAGGAGGAATTTTGCTCAAAAGTATGTAAGTAAAAGAAGAAATATTCTCGTTTTTATGTCAAAAAATCATATGAAGGAAATTAATAATGAGATACTCCCATTTTGACTATAATCTTATTGAATGTCGAATTTATTAATAAAGAAATTTTTTATTTTTAAAAGAGCTTTTTTTAATTAATTTTTTTTTAACTTGTTAGCATACAGATGTACTTTGTGAATAAACTACTATATATTATTTTTAGTGTAATATTATGAATATGGTTTTTAGGATTTATATAACCTCACTTTTTCTGCATGCCGATTGCTTGCGGTCATGCATTTGAAGGTAGAAAAAAAGACGAAGAATTAGTGTTGCTTTTACTTTTACAGCACTATTTCCAGTGCTTTGAAAATTTATTCAAATATTTTGCCTTTTGCATGTGGGAACCTTTTAAGTCGTTAAGCATTTCTTGTGTACATGGTTTTGGCCGAAATAAATTTAAAAAAATTACTTCCAGAAATAATAAGTAACTCCTTCACAAAAGCGCAACTTGGCTTTGTTAATCCGCCTTTTGATAATTCATCAACCCACGTTAAAGTATTGACTGGGGACTTCATACCAGCTAACTGAAGTTTGCACATAATATACCCAGCGATGTACTCCAACGCGTCCTCGTGGAACTGGTTTGCATCGCTCTCTATGCTATAATCATCCGCAGCGATGGGGAAGCATGCCAGAAAGTTGGGATACGAAATGTTGAGATGTCAATGAATTCCACGCCATAGCCAGGAAAAAGGCGCACTCTTTTGCGATGCCAAAATGAATGAGTGCTGTTCAGCATGTATTAATACCAGCTAACTGTTAAATAATTATTATTAATTGTAATGATTACCAATAAATTTAGTTATTTTTTAAGTTCTCATTTATTGATTAATTACCATTATTTCTACTTTTGCAAAATAAATCCTAAATAAAAATAATCAAAAAACAAGTGCAGGAGAGTCCAGATTCTGGTGCAAGCGAGCTTTAAATATTCGGAGCATGGTTTTTTTTGTCTACAATAATACCAGCCAATGTTATATATAACAAACAGTGTATATAGCGATTTGTGTCATTCGTTTTGCATTGAGGGCATTCTTGTGCTGCTTCGACGTCCTGTACAACTGCAGCCGCTTCATTATCGTCCGATGGAGTTAATTCTGTTTGCTCGGCTTCAGTCTTTTTGTGCTCATGATAATGATCTGTATTTTCAACACGTTTTCATCTAAATCTTGTTCTCCTACGACCGGAATTGTTGAAATCTATGTTGGAATCATCACTGGATGTTGAACGCATACGGCGAGCAACATAATTGAGATCTCTTTGTGATTCACTTTGCGATGGAAAATCTTCAATAATATAGCATTAAGTGAACATTTTTCCATTTTCGGATAAATTTTGTGATCGAAAATTCGCAAAATATGAAACTATCACGATTTTGATTTCCAATACATTTTTAACGAAAAGTGAAAGAAAAATAAAATCCAAGAAACAATGATACCTACAAAAACTGTTAATGGTAATAGTCTGCTTAATTTTTCTTTCTATTTTGTTCAGAAATAAATAGAGTTGGCATCACCCTAAGGCTGACATGCGTAAATTTTCGAAATTACAAAAACCACCCCTTAAGTGACTTCATCTTGTTTTTTATTATACCATGGGATTTAAAAAATGGCAGTTGTACAATAAAGTTAAAAAAACAAAGTGATATTTATTTTCAGAAAATAATCTACGTAAAAAAATTTAGGTGCCAATACATAGTTTTAAATTGATAAAATCTTCGGATTAAGTGGAGATTCTAATGAACGCAAGATTCCCTTCTTAATTATATTGCTAAGGTTTCCATCCTAATTTTACAGATTATCTTCTTGATTTTATTGAAAAGACATACCCAGTCATAATAAAATAAAAAGAATCACAGAAAAATCCGCTAAATTTTGTTCTGATTTATAGGGCATTTGAGGTGGTATTTTCGCTCTGTAGGAAAGAAAGTCAATGTATCGATCGACCGCATGAAGCCATCCTTTCGACCACCCGGCAACACCACACTGGTTAAAGTTTTAACTTTGACAATGCAACCGTGTAGCATGACTGTTGCGCTATTTTACTTTGGCGGTCCAGTGGAATTTTTAACATTTCGTCGACCTTTGTTGGAGTAAAATGTAAAACTAGTTCACTAGTTTACGGCCTGACTTAGAGACAGTTTTTTTTTAGCTGCTATGAAACACCTTACTAAACTTAAACTACATCCAAGAAAACGAATTCCTAACGCTTTATGTCGACACACAACCAACAAAAACTGATCAAAATTCCACACAATTTGCCAAAAACCACAACATTTCGATATTCGAAATGAAACACTTAAGTTAGTCTCTAACTGAATTTAACTAAATAAATCACACAAGTAAAAATAAAAGGTGCAAACCTAACAAAGCATTCAAACATCGTCACATGCTGCGCCATCGCTTTTGTGCGGCGGCGGTGGGGGCGGCGGCAACTAAGTAAATCACGTTTTCACTGATAACTGCCGGTTATGGTGCGCATGCGCAATGCAGGTTAGTAAACAAACTAACCAAAGTAAACTTAATTTAGTCAAACTCCGACATGGCTTTGATAAATGGTGATACAGAGACGCCGCCCGCGTTCTCTTACTTTAAAATGCTGACAATTGATTTTTACATATCAGGCCACAAAACAAAAAAAACCGAACAAAAAAATACTAGTGCTAGGTTTTTTGGCAACTAGTTTAACTTTTACATACCTACGCATACACACATATATATATATATATATAATATATTTTTTTATTTTTACTTATACCTAGGTAGTTACGTATTCAGGCAAATCATGCACCTAGCGGCACCAATACTGCCCACGACTTTTTCGTATAAATTTGTCCAGTTTACATATATCGATCTAAATGGCAACATGGATAATTGCAATGCACAAACGTACCTACATATATAAATTTACAATCGCATGCAGATCACTTATCCAAACAAGTTTAAATTGAATCGAAACAAAAATTAATTGAATAACTCGTAAATAAACAAAACGCTATTGCAAACGTCGAGCAGGAATTCAACTGAGCACCAGGAAATTTCGCATATCGCATGCCACTTCTTGCTGTTTTTGCTTCATTGTTTTTTGTTTTGTTTTTGTTTAAATCTCAGTTTGCTAAATTTCTCTTCAAACCAAATTCTTTGCTTCAACACCAGCATTGTAATGAAGTCACAAAATAATATGAAAATGTTATAATAATTGAAATTCAGCAACTGTCTTGCCGTAACTCAAAAGAAATTGGTCGTTTAACATATGTTATGGGTAATATCTTTTTCGGCGATAGGTATCGTTTGTTTGCGAAAATATTGGTGGTGTAAAAATTTTAATGGGTTTGTTGGTTAAATAATTTTTGTTTACATGACAAAGATATCGTAATTTTTGTACTCAAAACACATTTCTTGCTAGCATTTGGGTAATTTTTTAACAGAAGAATTCAAAGATTGAACTTTTTTAATTTTAAACCATTGTATGTAGGTGCCAAATGAGAAACAGGACCATGCCAAGCTCATAAGCAAGATAATAATTGAGCAATAAATTACAACCAAAGGAAGAGAAAAGTGGACGACCTAACCCTGTTTAGGTTAGGTTAGCAAAACCCATAAGTCGTTTGGCATTCCTGGAGCAACTCTTGCAGCAGGGTTGCCCCATATCTTTCTACTCAAGACTAGCGTCAAACCCAATCCCGAGCCAGATACTTTTTTTGCTGCGTATGCCCGAGAAGGCTTTATCCGAACCACCTCGGTAAGGTATAATTCGTGCGACGGATGGAGCCATCTTAAGGTCTACTCAGGCATATTGCGTCAGTGCCAACTAGCACCCAAATAACCCATTCGGTACATAGGAGCTCAGCACAGTTAAACGGGTACTTCCCAACCCCCTGCAACACTCCCACCTTGCTGTTTTCTCGTGTAAGGGCAAATCAGCAGCTCTTGGTACGTCACCCAGCCGGTTCCGAGTGTCATACCAGAATACGCCGGATTATGACATCAGTCAGATGCAACTCGTGCCAGGGCTGCTGCCATTTATAGGCACGTGGACGGGTGACTACTGTGCTTCATACTGCAGAGCTCTGCGACCGCCTAGGCCATCAATGGCGCTACCGATCACCGCCAGTAGCTGAGACACATTGGACAATCTCTTCCTTGTCTCACACCCACATCCGCAACGATTCTACCTAGACAGACGAAATTCTACAACTTAATTGCAACGTACTTTAAAGTAAGATCGAAGACATAACGAACTTTATGAGCTGGTACTGGCCGTAAACAGATGCGATCCAGGAAACGAAACTGCACAGCAACTCTCCCAATGACTACAATGTGCAACATGGGAATCGCGAGCGAGATAATGGTGGATACCAAGCGTTAATTACACACAACACAGTGCAGTGTCGCTTTAACTATCCTTGGATGTCAGGGCATAGCTATACGGCCAGGTGATGTCGAGCTCAAAATATTACGGTTTACCTGCCATCTGCTGCCCGACAAGATATCACCCTGACGCCTGTCAGCGGATCCTAGGGGAAATGAATTGACAGATCAGATAGACGATTCGGAATTCTGCATAATGAACGACGACGGCCCAATCAGGATTATGGGTAGTTGCTGCAGCTCGCCTGATCTAACAATAGCTAGCACAGGTCTGATAAATAGCATGACGTGGCGACCTATGCTATCGCTTGTATCAGACCACCTGCCCGTAGTCATCTCAATTGATAGACCTGCCAAATTTATCTCTGCGAGCCGGCGTACCTTCATCAACTTCAAAAAGACTTAAAGGGCAGGTGTGGAAAAGCTCTGGCCGTTTGGAGATTTCATTCCGTGACCACGTTTTATCGGTCCCGAAGAGATGGGCGAGCAAATTCAGCCGGCAATTCATTTTGCATTCTCCTGTGGACAGGGCCAAATGTGGAGAGACCAGGAGGCAGCGCAAATCGCAAAAAACAAGCGCAGCTATATACATATATTTTAATGGCCTATGGAGCCATTCCCATATGTACCAGCTGAGAAAACAGTAAATAAAAATTCGTTAATGAGGCTATACCTATACTACATATAAAGAGCAATACCAATTTTTAATTGATGTAGAAGCCGAGTGAGACTTTCCAATAAAAAGAAAAACTACAACGAACTATCAGCATCTATCTTATTATTTCGTGGGGTCAAGCCGGGTTTGGTTTATTAACGAATAGTTGATGAATGGAATTTTTCTGTAAAATTGGAAATAATTCAGAAGCCAGAATATCTTCGACCAATAAACACATTGCTAATAAAAAAAAATAGCAAAAAAGATTCATTTTGTAACACCAACTACAGCGCCGCTTGATACTTTGACATGAATGCCTGCAAATCAACGTTTTGTTTTGAAAGTATTATGATTGATGTTTAAAATTAAAAATTATATTATACCAGGATATCTAACTTCTGCGAGATGCTAGCCGATGTACAGCCATATCCACTAGGAAATAATTATGATTTTATAAGACTGCCTTCAATGAAATATGCGGCACAGAATATTTTTGTATTAAGGAACTGAAAAATTTGGTAAAGTATGGATAGATTTAAAAGAAAACTAATTAAATTTGCGAAAGAAAAATAGAATTAAGACAAAATATTAATTGTTGTTGTAAAAATAGCAAAATCACATATTGCTAAATGGCGACTGGACATGTCCGGGTTAGATTTGATACATATGTAGGTATATAAACGGTTGTATGGGTTTCCATATAAACAGTTTTAAAAGGGAGTTGATTTTTTTTTTAAAACTTAAATTTAATTGAAGTAAACAGTAAACTTTAGATATTGTAATATGGGTATCAAACGAAAGCTTCATTTTCATAATATTTTGAAAGAAAGTTGCCACCTGTTTCAAGGTAATTGAAGTTCAATTAAAGACAATATGTAGGAAGTAAACTTAAAGTATGAATTAAATTTATAACTTAGTGGAAATATGAAAAGGGTGTTTGTATGTTTATATGAAAACATGTTTTAAGAGGGTTGCCACCTTTTGTCGAATGTTGATTTAATTGAATTAGTAACAGAAATTCTTCAATACTGAACTCAAAAGAAAAAGTCATAAAAAAGTTTTGCTTAGACGATATATTTTTGGACAGGGTTGCCACATATAAAAAAAATTAATTCAGCTAAAAATGTAATATGAATGAAGCATAATAACATTTTTTGGAAGCAGTATATAAAAAAGATGCCAACATGGCACAAATATTATCCATGTACCACAATACAATTTTCTAGAAATCCTTAACACTGAATGCTGTCCTGCCACCTGAATCACCAAACAGCTGTAGCATTATTAGATAATGGTATAACTTTTCACCACTAGATGGTGATAGTGATACTCCGAAATTTTGATATCGTTTGATTATGTCGAACATTGCTAACAATAAATTGGATTTAGCAATGGCTGACCGCGCCATTGCCGATGGCAAACAAATTTCAGCTACTAGTTAAAATCAGAAGTAAAAAGAAATAGTAAATTTTTCTTATTATAAAAAAACAGTAAATTTTTATTTTTGAAAAGTAAAGAATTGAAATTAAAAAAATAAAATGAAATAAAAGTGGTTACAAATAATTTATTTCCTTTCCTGTTAAAATGGGCAGATAACAAAAAACTATAAGAAGAGACAACACGTTACTGCTGCTTTACTAGTTGATCTACAGGGTAGCCACTTCCCTTTTCATTCAATCATTTACGCAGTTGGTCGAAAGGGTAGGCGTAGCGCGTGCGTGCGTGACCGGGGAAGTAACATAAAAAAACATCAAGCAAGAGCTGCGGACATGACCAAATTAAAGAACATTTTTATGATCAAGTTAAATACATTTTTGAATATAATTGTTAATTATGTTAAACATTGCTAACAATAGAATATTTCACCTACCCAGAATGGCAGACTGCGCTTTTTCTTTGTAGCAAATAAATGATTAAAATTGAAAAACTAAAATGAATAAAGTTTTTTCATTTTCAAATTATTCACCTTCTTTTTCTCATTTATAATGTCAAACCGAGTAAGTAAGTGTTTTTAGGATTGATGTAAAGAAATTTTGAGTTGTGATTATTTTGTATTAATTATGATTTACACAATTTCCCACGCAAATACTTGCGTTTTCATTCGGACAAACCTCATCAATAGTTATTAGGAAGCGACTGCTTGATATTTTTGGAATTTTTCTTAGTTACTCTTACCTAATTTTTAAACATTACTACTTAGTGCATAAATATATATGCAAGTATGTGCTTTCTTTTCAAAATAAATTAGGCTAAGACAAGTTGTGATGATGATTGATATGTGGTAGGTATATGAGTAGAAGGATTCAGAAATATTTGAATAGAAGTAAAAATGTGATAACTTGGTGTAGTACATAAAATAAATGTCGCTACAAAAAGTAATGCTGCTATGAAGAGATTTATGTGTCACAGTCATACACATACCTGAACACTCTTTCCACCTACGCCAATATAACAATGTGACTCGAACAAAAAACCACAAAGCCTTACGCTTACTTTGCTAATCATATTTTTTTCATGCAACTCAAGCTAATTTATGGGTTTGCAGTAATTCATGTTGTACTCACTGCTGAGAGAGAGAATGAAAAAATTAACTCAACTAAAAAAAGCTTAATTTTTGCATGTGTACATATGTATGTTTTTACAGCTTTTAAATACACTACATACATACTTTTGTTTATATGTAAATATTTACAGTGTTGTGTATATCATAAGCAACAAAAATTTAATATAATACAGTTGACCACTTATTTTTATTAATTTACAAGAAAAATCCAGCAGATATATACGCAGAACAATATATATATATGTGTAACAATTACATATAAGTAACCAGAAAACGCATTTCGGTTACCGTCGCAGATCCACCGATGGCTGTTAAGAATATTCATCGCGCGCTTCTTCCATTTATGGTCAGTTTAATCGACCTACTGATGCGGCTATTCGGACTATAGGGACTTAATTTCTCACTAAATTTACATTGGGCCCGTTTCTTTGTAACCTAGTTGCAAAAAAACACTAGGTAGGATAGCCAGTTGTATGTAAAGCAACAGCACTAACTCGGAAAAATATGCGGGTTGAGCCAACTCGGTTAACTGATATCCGACCTGAGATGTACGGTTGGGGAGTGAAAAAGCTGCGCTATTGTGAATTAGCCCTAAGAAAATACATGGAAAATTTAGAGTTAAGACGTAATTTGTTTTTATTTTAATAGTATTTGTAAATATATAACTGCATAAGCCTAAAAATTACCGGCACAACTCTTTTCCATTCCCAAAGAGGCTAACAGGGTTGCTTTTGCAAATAAAGGAAAATTTATCCGAGTTGGCCAGTGTCAGTGATGACCGTGAATTATCGATTCGGCGCCATTCACAGTAATTGGGTTTCTGTTACTTCCCTACGTGGAAAACTTTGCGGAAGGATTTAGATGTGGTGCAATAATTGAAATCGAACCACCTGCCACCACCCCAAATTTTTGGTAAATGAGCTCTTGAAAAGTTGGCCGACGATCAACTTTTTTTTTATTGAAAAATTATGTTCAGCGGCGAAGGTCATTTTCGGTTGAATGGTTACGTGAACAAGCAAAACTGACATTTTTGGAATAAAGAGCAGCCAGAAGCATTGCAAGAGCTGCCAATGGATCCAGCAAAAGTCAACGTATTTTTTCAAAGGTGATGTGAATCGCAACGTTACTGTGAATGGTGAGCGCAACCATGCGATGATAACAAATCTTTTTTTTTCTGCGGCCAACATTTACATGATATAATATTCAAACATTAAATAATATCGACCGTACAATCGAATCAAACAAAGGTTTTATGCATTTTTTTGAATGTTATGTGCGTTTTTCTGTTTTGTTTAAAATTTCAGATAGCGCTTAAAAAGTCAATAGTTATACAATTTTAAATTATATTTTATAAAAACTTTAGCTGATTCGATAACATAAACCATATAAACAAAAGTTTCAAATTTATAAAAGTTCGGCAAAGTTAAAAAAAAAAATGCACATCAAAATCTTAAATTTTTTAATCTGGATTTACACATTATTATATTGAAATTGCATTGGCTACATAACAGCATACCGGAGAGTTTGGAAAAATTCTGATTAAATTGTTTCAAAATGTTTGAATTTCGATAATTAGAAATTTGATGAATTTTTGTGAATTTCTTTGTTTAGTTTGAGCTCAAGGCCATTGGTTAATAAACTTTTATAAATAAAACAAAATTAAGTTTTTATTTTCTTAATTTTATTTTCATTGATTTATTTATAAAAGTTCATTAACTACTATATGGTGGTGTTATAAATACAAGTATAAAATTCCTATGTATTTTGGTTTCACTTCTGCGTAAGAGTTGCCAAAATTTTCATACATTTTGTCAAGGCGAATTCATATAAGGTAAAGTTGATCAAGCATATGTTTGAATTCGCTTGGTGAACGTTAAATCAAAATGGTGTATTTGTTGTAAATCATACTGTCAATGTGCGTATATTTTGTTAGTGTAAATTTTTGTTTTGGTACTAATAACACCACCTGATATGAATTCGCCTTGCATTTTGTTTTTGCTTTTATGGCTTTTGAAAGCTCATACGCGAAAGCAAAAACAAAATACATATAGCTGAATATAAAAAATCAAATCGGCTACTATAGTAACTACACCTTATATGAATTCGCCTTGATTCATATTTAATTCTATTGCTTATGATATGACCAACACTGTATATGCTAAATTAGTAACGGTAGCAACAATAATTGGGCCGGAAATATGAAAATTTCTTCCAGCGGCATTATAAGCAAAAATTTTTGTTTAAATGTTCAAATGAATTACATGTGCTATTTATCTGCTTATGTCTGTGCAAACAAACTTATAAATCTGCTCAAGTCGCGTGCTAGAAAGTGCGCGTGCACCTACCAAGTTTCCAACTGACCAACAATCGTACGGTAACTGGCCCATCTGTGCTGGTAGTCACTACCGTAAAACAAAAGTAGAGGGTAAGTATTTCGATTTAAAGGTATTCGTGATTGTTGCTAACCATTCGACCTTTTTATGAAATGAATTTCATTTCATCAAATTCCAAGCCAATCTCTACAGTAAGTTTTTATAGGATAAGTAGACATGCTCAGGACCAGTTTTTCAGTGCAAGTTTAAGCTCAGTTTAAACTCTAGTTAATTAAACTCGGTTTAAATTTAAACTTAGTTTAAACTACAGCGCTGTGGTTTAGTGGGAGTTCAAGGACAGCTTAAATTTTGTAGGGCAATTTTTTTGTTTTCTATATTTAGATCAGTTCCATGCAAAACCGAACGCACCCACACACATACAAATATTTTATGCTCGGCTAGGTTGCGAAGGATCGTTGCCGCTGTTACATCGTACGTTTCGTGTTGCTTTCGGTGAAATCAAGTGGAGAATGAGTTCTGCTGCCAAACGTCGTTTTCATGTACATAAGTGTATAAATGGCCGGTCGTGGCTGTGTGAAAAATACGTTTATGGTCGGCTCCGTGAACTGGTTAGTTAAACGCAGTTTAATCGCTCCAAATTGGTAGTTTAAGCTAAGTTTAAACAACGTTTAAAGATTACTGAAAAACGGCATAACCTGTTTAAACTTAGTTTAAACGGCAAACAGAGTTGAGCTCGCACTGCAAAATTGGCTTTTAGGGACTAATAAATGATCAAGGGGAAAAAATAAAAAATAAAGTATAACTAAGCTATTTATAAAAGCAATTCAAAGAATTTAAAAAGCGATTTTTCAATACAAAAAATCAATCTCGATCAGAGTTTTCGCAAAACGAGCATTTCGGGCATAAAGAGAGTTGAGAACTCCAATAAAGCAAAGCTGATAACACCGAAGGGCTCTGATCGGAATATTACTGGAAATGCTCTCAAGGAGAATGAAAGACAAAGTTAAGATTATTCTCCTGTTTTGTAATGTTTTTAAGTTAATCAGTAGGCACCGCGATTCATAAGAAGGTGTAGAATCCGAGAAGCATATTTCGCGCAACGCAAAGCGTATAAATACCTTTGGGTCCATTCAATAGTTTCAGGGGTCCGTAAAATCCGAGCTATTATGCCTAACAAACGCAGGCCCCTAAGTATTTAATGTCAATAATTTTTAAATGCTTAGAAAAGGTAATTTGAAAACATTTTTTTACATTTAGCGATACTAACATTATCTAAATTAACTTGATTATTCAGAATCAAGAGAGGTACTGATCAATGAATAGATCTTAAAGTCATCTGCATAAAGCAGAAATCTTGCTGACGAGAAGCAATACCTGATATCATTGATAAACAGGACAAAAAAACAGTGGACCCTTGCGGAATCCCAGAGCAATTTAGGACGACGAAGCACTAACATTATCGACAATAACTACGCAACAACGATTATGCAATTAAGACGCAATCATCTAAAAAAAATGAAATCAAAATTATATGTTAGACCCGATCAAACGCTTTAGAAAATTCAGTGTAAACGGTATCAGGCTGAAACCCAGATTTAAATGCAGATATACAATCGTCTGAGAATTCAGCTAGATTAGACATTGTAGGGCAGCAAATATTAACTTTTCTTTAATAATGCCTTCGGAAAGTTTTGCCGTTGCGGAAAGCTTTGAAATAGGCCTAAAATTATATTTTTTCTCCCGCTTTTGAAAACTGGGGTGATGAGAGCCAATTACTGGGCATCAATAAAAGTACGCGAAGACAGAGATTTATTAAATATTAACATCGGTAGGAATACTAGACAGTCACACTACAAAACCGTAGAGAAACCATTAACATCAGTGTGCCACGGGGTTTTCAGTCGGGCAAAGGCACTGCAGATACCTTCAGTAGACAATACTAACATGCGGAAATCGAGAGATGTTTGAATTTGACTTAAAAACTCTACAAAGAGATTGGCGGTAGTGTAGGGTCCGTTTTTTTTTAACCTAGTTGCAGGTAGGATAAAGAATTGCATGTAAAGCAACAACACTAACTCGGAAAAATATGCGAATTGAGCCAACTGGGTAAAATGATATCCGGCCTGAGGAGATGTAGTGTTGGGAAGTGAAAAAACTGCGCTATTGTGAATAAGCCGGAAGAAACTACATGAGAAAATTTAGTTTAAGACCTAGTTCAATTTTAAAAACTTGTCTGCACAACTATTTTCCAATTTTTAATAGTACTAACAAATCTCATGTTTAATCAAAGATGCTAACAGGGTTGCTTTAGCAACTAAAGAAAATTTTATCCGAGTTGGAGCGTTCTTTTGCAAGTTGGGTACAATAAAACGTAGATTTTATTATAACGACAATCAATTGTATGGAAGCTAGTAAGACCGATAGATGTAAGGTCGTGGCTAAATCGACTCAGCTTATCGCCCTGACCATTTTGGTATACATTAGCATTTAACCTTGTACTTACAAACATTGAGTGAAAGTTAGATTACCATTAAATTATAATAGCATATAGTAAGAAGCGAATAAATAGTAAGTATGGTAACTCTGAAGGACACGCACTTATTGACCCACCCTAGTACCCCCCTTTTTGATAGCATGCAGGGTTGATCGTAAAATGGTCTGCAGTATGTGGGCTCGCGATCAATCATAGCAAGACAGAGCTCGTCTTATTTACCAGAAGGTATAAAGTACCGGATACCCAACCCCCTTCAATAGGTGGCGTCCCGCTGGTGCTTTCTGAGCGGTCAAGTATCTAGGTCTGATTCTGGACAGGAAAGGGTGAAAAAGGCTTCGGTTGCGGTGTAATGTTGCCGGGGTGGTTTTGGGAGGAGATGGGGCCTCTCTCCCAAGGTAAACTACTGGCTTTATGAGACTTTAATTAAGCCTATAATGTGGATTGCTGTCTGCCTGCTCCACCTGGGGATTGCTCCCTCTCCATTCACATACCACGTAGGGAGGAGTGGAAGGAGGGTAGCTTGTGGGGCGGCAAGACGGTGAACTTTTTCACGGATGGCTCGAAGCTTGACGGTAAGGTTCTGCGAGGTGCTCTCCCTCAGCCGCAAATTTAGGCTACCGCACTATTGTAGTGTGTTTCAGGCAGAGGGGGCCACAATCAAGTAGGCAGTCGATTGGCTACTAACCAATGTAATGCCCTCTAGACTGGCTAACATTTATTCGGATAGTCAGGTCGCTATTAAGGTCTTAGGATCGCTAATGGTGAGATCAAAACTTGTCAGGGAGTGCCTGACTTCTCTCGCAGCCGTCTCATAGTATCTCGGCGTTACACTAATTTGGGTACCGGGCCATAGTGGCATTGCAGGAAACTGCATGGCTGATGAGTTCGCTCGGCAGGGTACCCTGGAAGTCATTTCTCCTTGCAGGGAGAGGGTGGGGGCTCCTTTGGCTGCCTATGGACTTCTCCTGAAGAGATGGGCTCTCTGTCGTCTCAGCGAGCGCTGGGAAATTGCTACGACATGCAGAATTGCAAGGACCCTCTGGCCGAGAGAGGATCGTGGACACTCAAATGAGCTGAGGTCGCTTACTAAGCGGCAACTCTCGACCCTCGTAGATGTTGTGACTGGGCATTGTCCGTTGTGTATTCATGTGGTTAGACTGAAGATAGTCCCTGAATCATTCTGCCACAGCTGTATGGAGGAGGATGAGGTGGATTCATCTTTTCATTTTCTGCCCAGCTGCCCTGCCTTTGCAAGACTGAGGTTCAAGTACCTTGGCTCGTACTTCTTTACGACTCCAGAGGAGCATTCTGGGGTAGAGATTGGTAATTTGCGTGACTTTATTCGGGGTACGCAACGTTTCTCAGGTTAATCTTTCCTGATTTTTCCGATTCACGTTACCTTTCAAAAAACAGGTGGTATCATAGTGGACTCCTACTATGTCTAAGTGAGTTCCCACTGCGGGAACTACCACGGTAACATAACCTAACCTAGTACATATCAATATGCAATAATTTTTAATTCCAAAAAGCTTGTATGCTTCTCTGCATCGTTCCATTCCACCAATCCTTGTATCTGTGACTACAGTTTTGAAACAAGAAAACATATTTATAAGCCGAAGGAACAAGGTTTTAATACTTATTTTATGCATATTCCATTAGTGGAAAAAATGTATATTTTTCCGATACCAAATCTTTTTGTTTTAGCTTTTCTTACAGTTTATTTAAACCTATCTCCATACATACCAATCTTGTTTAAAATATTCCACATCAGGATAATAATAAATAATTATCCAATTTGTCCGTCATGAGAATTTGATTGCTCACTGATTACCTGTTCACTTTTAAGTGACCCCTTTTGAACAATTTAGAATACTTTATTTATTTATTGTGCTTTGCTAGAACTTTAACATCCGTCACGCTTAAGTTTCCACATGTTTTAATTAAGTTTTTCTCTTCAGAACTATTTTTTAATGATTGTGTCAATAAAAATGTTGCAATAAATCAATTTAGAACCGTACACCCAACTGTTTTCTTGTTGCTTAAAAAACATACATAGTTTAAGACATATGTACATACAATATAACGCATTGCATAAAAATCACACCACTTGCAGCTAAGCATGTAGGCTATATATATTTTGATCTAAAATAAAATTACTAAATCAGTTTGCGCTTGCTCAAAATGCATAACAAAAAAGTGCCAGTTCTCGTAATAATTGTCTTCACACTTGCAACAAGTAAAAATCAATAGCTACATAGTATATTGTGAAAAATCGAGAAACACTTATCGCCTAGTTAAACCACTTAAATGTAATTAATACCAATAAAATATTTTTAAATACCTGCCACTCCTCTTATTTACACTGCGAGAAAGTTTTGTGTAAAAAGTTTGGATTTATTAATATATTAGAAAACAGTGCTGTACGCGGGATTTGCATTGAGCCGGTTTTTGTTTTAACCAAAGCGCCATTTTTTATGGGGCTTTGAACCATACTGGTTTAATTTTGAAATACCGAAAGTGAACCTACGAGCGCTTAAGAAAGTGGTTCCGTTCGGTTCAAAGTGAGACACCAATCAAGCTGTTTGCAATTTTTGTAATACCCAACGTTGCCTAAAAATGCAACCCTGTTGGTAGATCTGCGAAACAAATAAAAGAAAAAAAGTCGAAACTCGTCAAAATGTCGCACCATTATTATTTTGAAAATCTATGTATATATCTTATATATAAAAAGAAGTTACGTTTTGGTTGTCACTTTATAAATTTTACAGTTTATTAGAGCAAACATGTAGATGGACTTAGAATATTTATTTTTTCCGGCAAGTGGACCAGGGGCCGATCTATTCAAAAAAATTACAGTATGTTGGTTAACTGTGCATGTTTTCGCAAAAAAAAAACTAAGGTCCAATAGGTGGCGCTGGGGTCGTGATATTGCGTAAAATCGGATGCGCCGATTTAGTTCACAGACAAACATTTTTGAGAAAAGTATACTCGACAGTTGGGGCTTAAATCGACATATATTTAAACATATTTTTTATGTGAAACGGATATTAATTAATAAATAAGAAGTATTTGGATTTAAAAATTTACTCTAGAGATGGCGCTGTGAGATATTTTCAAAAATCATATTAATATTATCTTATATATAAAAACAAGTTGCAATATGATTGTCGCTTTATAACTCGAGAATCACCAAAATGATTTCGATAAAAATTTAACAGTATAGATCGTTTTAGTGAAGTTTGTACGAGATATGGCATTTTGAAGATCTATCAATGACCTAATGCGTAAAACTCTTAATTATAGTCCGATTTGCTTGAAATTTGATAGGTGTGTAGCTATTTGCCTAGACTAACATATAGAATACTTTTTTTTGAAGAAGTGGACCAGGGACCAATCCATTGAGCAAGTCGTCTTAATGATTCGATTTGGTATGTAGGTAGCTTATTGTCTACATAATACCTTAACATATATTGCACAATACTTCTTGGTTCGCAGGTAACTTATTGCCTGGGTTAACATATAGGATACTTTTTTCCGGTAGGTGAACCAGGAACCGATCGATTGGAAAAAAAGTATTTTACGGTGTGAAAGGTCTCTTAAGGCGCCGCAAAGCAAGCGTACATTGGTTATCTGTCTTTATTTGTGAATTTCGTTTGAGTTTTATTTCGTTTCACATTAAAAGGGAGCATTTCTTTTGAAATAAGTAAAATTTATTTTTATTCATTCATTTCAGTTGTCATTTCGATTGCAATTTCATTTGTTCGCTGATCCTTCAATTTATCGTATCCACATTAAGCATTGAATTTTTCGCATACATGTGGTGTACTGAAAGCATAGGTGTTATTGTGTTATTGTTTTTGTCTATAGTGCAGTTTTTTTTCGTTAAAGTGAAGGAAAAGTGCAAATTTGAATTGAAATTTAATTTTCTTTTCTTTTGCACAGAAATTTCGTGTTGAATTGAGAATTGTTTTTTTCCTATTTTCAAATAAAATGAATTTGCCAAATGATGAAAAATTAAAAGAAATTCATTTTTCATTTTATAATTTCATCTAACAAAAAATTACAGTAAGCATCGCGAAGCACGCCTAGTCGGCTAGTACATATACTATACTAGAATATCACCCGGTGAACTTTATCTCACCTACAATTATGTTTTATTTTGATGACGAATTAAAGTTCCTTATTTACATAAAAGTTAAATACAATTATTTAATATAAACCTTTTGAATAAACGTCCTTTTTTATTTTATTTTCCGGTGCGTAAATATACAAAGATTATTGCATTCCCTCATGACATGAAAACGCAACATCTAATTAGTTGAAGATGCATGAAACACAGAAACTCTAAGCTAATTCTGTGAACTTCTAATTACTGGCCTTCTAATTTGGTTATGGTCATCGCAAAAGCCACACGTACAGGGAATATCAGAATATAATGGCAAGTTCATTGATATCACCCGGATATGCTATGACGTTATTCATTAGATTTTTCACAACATGATGTTGACTGAACCCAGTCTTCGTTTTGTGAAGTGTAGGTAAGTATAGCTGACTATCTCAATGTGTTGTAAATTTTTTCTTCATTTAAAAATTCCGGATTTTGCATAAGTGGCAACCTTTCAAACAATCTTCTAATAAAGCTTTCTCAAATACTTTTCGTCATATTTAATTTAATTCAATGTAATTTTAATATTCTTAGCTGTAACGTTTTCGATAAGAGCCAAACTTTAATTTTATATTCGTACTGTAATACTTCAATTAATTCATCAATGCATTATAACTAAATCTTCCAAACAGGTGGCAGTCCTCAGGAAAATAAATAATGTTACTAATGTAACTTTCTTAAATCTCTTTCGTTTAAGACCTAATATGTCTTTTTTGAAGAGGTTGCCATCTTTTTTAAATACTAAATTTAATATAAATATACACAAGGATATAAATTATAAAAAACATGGCCGTCAAACTCTTCGTTCCAGCGAGGGAAATGCGGAGAGGGTTGCCACCTGTTATGTGTAAAAGAAACCGAAATGGGTGTTCTAGTTACATATGCAAATAGCAATTAAAAATAAATATAGGCATGAAAAAGTATACGGATTTTCTTGTACACATAATATAAAATTTGGAATTAAATAGACCGAGATGAATTCTTACGGGCAATTACTTTTGAAGAAAAGGCTTTTCTGGAATTTGTTTTACGTTGCACGCACCCCAATATGCTCGTGCGTGCGTAATTTTTATAAGTGTATTATTATTCCAATGCGAAAAAATTTTTGTATTCGTAAATATTTAACGCATAATCACAAAAAGCAAAGACATACTCGCGTATTGCCAAATCTTGTTTATCAACAACCGAAGAGTGGGAATGGCAAAAGAAAAACTATCATAATTGTAGATGGAAAATTACACATACCCAATGCTCATAAGTAAATTTTGGTTGTGTTTTTTTTTCTAATTTATAAATATATGCATATATAAATATTGAAGTAAATAAATAAAATTGAAATGACCATATTTAAACTGAATGGTGTTGCAATGAATATGTGCAAATACTATTGCATGAATTTGATTCGGTATGTGATGCATGAGATAAATGAAAAGTTGGATGTCTTTCTAATTTTTAATCTTTAAAAGAAGTGAAACGATTTTCCAGAGCCTTTCACTGATAGACAGAGGAATTTTACGAGCGTTTTATATGCTGTATTCCGTTCAGCTAATTCCACCCTCAAGATAGCGCTGTAGTCAAGAATGATAGAATACAAGATTGCGCCTTCCCGCGGTGAAATGACAGATCTCGCCTTTAGTAAACAAGAATACGGGAGAGAGAAAATTGAACAACTTCAAATATTTCATTGAAAAACGTGTTCTAATTGTTCTAAAGTGTAAAATATGAATTTATAGGCAGACATTTAATAAATAAATTCGCAAAACACTAAAAAAAGTGTCTCTTTTTCTTAATTTGTGAAAAAAGCTTTGTCTAGTTGAAGTTGAGAATTGTCAAACCCGGCAAAACCAAAGTAGCGGTACTTCTAAAGGTCAGTATTCAGTACACCGTGCGCTGTAGTAAACATTTTTTTTAGATCGCTCCTATCAAATATTTATTACTTTTGTGATAATACATATTTTTTAAGGAAGCCTGGCTGATGGATGGCAGTCAAATCCAAAAATTAGTATAATTTTTTTTTTAAGTTCAGAAAGTATGATACCTTAATAAAAAATATTACTACTAAAGGCACATTCGACAATTATAAAAAAATTGGGTGTATTAGGCAATATTACCTCTTACAGTAGAAGTCAAGGACTTCTGGTTCAAAAAGAAATTCCTCGCATATTTGCGTATATAGATACATACATATGTTTCAATAGAAGGAAATACTGTTGATAAATTTATAAAAACTGCCTCTGTGTATATGGGGTCTTACTTCTGACCTTTAAATGAGAGACCTAGAATAATAATTAGTTGATGGTGGACTTTTAAAAAAGTCATCAAAATTTTCGCAAAATTTATAAAAATCTTTGATAATAACTATGATAGTGAAACATTTTTAAAGCCATCAATTACTATAGTTTTGAGACATATGTATATTATAAAAGTGCTTTCATAGTAACTATTAGCGAGATCAATTTTTTATGTTCTCGATATTATAATAGTTTTTTCATGAATAGTTATGAGTGAGAAATTTTTTTAAGGCTTTAAATGCGCAACTTATACGGGTCTATTTCGGGCCTAAAGCCTATCCCGGAATTCCGAAATATGCCCGAACTGTTTTTTTTAATTGAAATACGATCACATTGATATATTCATTATTTATATCAACAATAGTTTTTGAACTCAAGTCCAGTTTTATATTGGAAAAGTATTTAAAAAAGTAAACAAGTATTGGAAGTTGAAAGGTAGAAAGCAACAACAATTCACATGCCAGTTGGCACAGTTGTTGCGTGTTGCCAGGCAGCTATAATTTTTACCGCGTTGACTGTTGTTGCCATTCTCCAATATTTTCCAATTAAGAATGTGGCCTTGAGTTCAAAAATTGTTGTCGATATAAATTAAATCGGACTAAAATTGTATATATGAATTTATTTTTAAAACACAAATAATATTTTTGATGAAAACTAAATCTCAAGATGTCCTGCCAAATGTTTCATACCATTCATGAATACACAAATTTTTACTTTAACTGCATTTTTAGACCAAAAACTAAAATTTTAAAATATCATTTTTTCTTATATACTATAAAATAAATACATATGTGAGTAAATTCTTTTACCTGAACAATCAGGGTTTGGGGAGCCAACCTAGAGCACTGAGATATATTTTTCAAGACCATTTCGGGATAGTTTGGTACTACTACTTCGAGTTCGGGGCTGGTTTACCTCTACTACTATCACTATTACTACTACTTCTGCTGCTACTACTACAAACTGCTACTACAACTGTTTACCAGTATTACTACTACTCCTACAACTTCTTCTTCTACTGATCACTTCTACTACTTTTATTAATGCTACTGCTACTATTTTTACTTTTGCTACTACTTACTACTAGTACTAACTACTACTACTATTTTTATTAATGCTACTACTAATTACTACTAACAACTATTACTGCTAATACTACTATCTCAACTATGCATATACTATTACTTACTAGTGTCACTCCTAATCCTATATTTAACTCTCAATCTCTATATTAAGTCAGTTTTTCTTCTTGCTCACACTTTTAGGTACAAGAGTTTGTTTTTTTTTTATACGAGAAAAATAATTTTTCGCTGAAATTATTAAAAGGCAATTTATATGAATAATTTTTTTTTGTAACAGAACTTCCAGAACACCAATAACTCATCAGTCACAGGTTTATTTTGTTGAAATTTTTATTTATTGAATTTTTCCAAAGGAATTTACAATAAGTAGGTACTTAATTGATATATGTTCGAACGATTTTCCGTCATACCTTGTCGAGTTTCGTTTGGACTTTTCGCCCTTTTGGAAAAGCAGAAGATTAAAAAGAAACAAGTACTGAATTCTAAAAACCTAATACAAATAAAAATATTGTCTGCCATTGCATCGAATAGTATGAACCAATATTGTTATGTTAATATTAAATATATTTTTCGTTTCGCGTTTCGCGTTACGGTGTTTGTGGTTGAACTCCTCCGAAGTGGCTTAACCGATTTTTATAAAATTTTGTGTGTACATTTGGTAGGTATGAGAATAGGTTGTAAAGCGCATTTTATGCTTGGAAGAGAATTACCACCTGTTTGAAAAGTACAATTTAATTACAATATACACAAGACATGTGGAATATTCAAATATGGGAGTCAAACGGTTCGTCTCGCCGAGGACAGGCCTCATGCCAATATGTTGAAGAGGGTTGCCACCTGTTTGAAAAGCCGAATTTATTTAAATTACACAAAAGTTATATGAAATATGTAAATGTGAGTGCCAAACGGTTCATCTCGGCGAAGATATGGTTTATATATTTTTTTTTTGGCGAGGGCTGCCAGCTGCTTGAAAAGTCGAATTTATTTAAATTATGCAAAAGTTGTGTGATATAAGAAAATATTTAGAAGAAGACTTATGGCATATAGAGGGTTGCCACCTGGCGGAAAATTCGAATTTAATAAAATTATATACAAGTAATATGAATCAGTAAATTATGGATGTCAAACGATTCATTTTGCTTTGGAGAAGGTTAATATTTAGCTATATTTTAGCGAAGGTTGCCATCTGATTGAAAAGGCTAATTTAATTATATCATGCACATGATATGAAATAGTAAAATATGGATGTCAAACTATTCGTAAGAGAAAATTTAAAGGTATATTTTGAAGAGGGGTTGCCACCTTTTTGAAAAGTCAAAGTTAATTAAATTATACGCAGGAATATAAAATATTAAAATATGATTGCCAAACGGTTCGCCTCGCAGAGCACATCATACCTGTATTTTTGAGAGGGTTGCCACCTATTATTTGTAACAGAAACCGATATCCATCTTTGCAAAAGCAATTAATATATAAATATAAGCAGGACAACGCCTGTCGGGTTTTCTAGTTTTATATATTTATATAAAACGCCTTCTAGCCAAGCGTTATCAAAGGTTTGAGAGACTCCTAAAGATACGCCTATCCAATACCGCTTCTTTTCGAATGATTTTCTAATACTAGATACAATTCTGTACACTTGTTCTATAGTACGTGAAGTGAAGGTTGAATTTTCTTCTTCGAATGTTAATAAACAAATATTTATTTTATTTATATCCCACCCACTTTGTACAACAAACTTTTCAGGGAGGTAGAGGGTATTTTAAGAAACATTATTTTAACGTCCAATTTTACATTAGCACGCACTTATTTGCCTCAAACAACCATCAGCAGTATTAAAAAGTTAAAGCTGTATTCAGTTGCACGCAAAATTTGCATTACATAAAATGCGCTACTCTCAAAGCAGTCAATGTGTGAACTACTAGCTATATGAGATGCATTTTTGTATGCGCGAAAGTTTCCATTACAATCTGTAAGTAGTAAAAATAGCACACCGATATATAATTTTTGACTACCCCCCACCCACTTTTTACGACACACTGATGGCTAATTTTTGACTTTCAACCGAATTTCGACAAAACTCACTTTACAGGAAGTGCACTGCAACATCCTGGAGCAGACTCCAACATAGCATAGCTTAGCTTATTCCGATGTAATCGCTTAACAGTTACAACAAAGTGTAAGCTTTAGCAGGAAAAAGCCAGGTGCTGGCTTAGCCTACGTTACATGCAACGTGAAATGGAACGCGACACATTGCCCCAGACTGGAAGACCAACAAATGCATTTGGAGTAACGGTGCGCATGCGAAAACATCAGGTACTCGTATCTCTATGTGATTGCGAAAATTATCAGCGCTTTTTTCTATCTATCTGCCTGACTAGTCGTCTGTTTGTCCGTCTCTCGTTTGTCTGGGGGATTTGCCAAGTATATCAGTTGACCGACCGTTGGAGTGATTACATCATTTTGTATATTAGCTAGAAATGTTTGTAATTTGCGAAATGCCAGTGTTTATGCCACAATATTTTATGAACTGACAACTACATACAGCATGCTGTTTGTTAAAATCCCATACATAGAAATGGAAAGCTTTGTGCCAAGGAAGATTGATTCAGTTTTGGAAGAAATTTAAAGAAAATTGGTTTGTAAGCATCCACTGCTTGCAGCATAGACAAGACACACACAAGTCGAATTTTTAAATAAATGGCTAAATCGCCCACAATAATCGCCACCAACAACCCGCACCAAGTTCACCTGGCGACAATGCATCCACAAAGAGTCACTGTTTGGCATGGATTTTGCCTCGAATTTTACGATACCGTAGACGACTTGTGGTAACGACGAGAATTCTTCATCGATGATTTGAGGGTATAGTTTTATCATACAGAGACCTTTTCTTGTGGGGTTAGCTGAAGTCTCAGAACAATGCGAATAAGCCGCAATAGGCGGATGCCTCTAAATCCAACTATGTCCATGCCACTGCTCAAACTCAGCTGGACCCATGTAGCAGATCCATTGGGTCTAATCATTGAACGCGTGTCGATAGAAAAATTTGACGATATCGATCGCAAAATATTATGTTGAAATCAGTGAACTCGAATCGGCAGTCAATTTCTCGATGAGGTTAAATTTATTGCAGAATCATTGATCTCGTAAAATCCCGAATAGTTGTTGGTGAGATAGTTACGGGAAATTGAAGAACTCAAAATATTGTAAGTATCTACAATATGTAAACAATTGATGGGCCCACCAATCAAGGGCTAACCAGAAAAGATGAACGTATACAAAAATAAAAAAAATAATTACTTTAAGTCTTTTGTAAATAGGTTTAATTGATTTTAAATTTGGGATTAATAAGAAAGGGGTAACCAATTTAAAGCAAACGAGGGTGGTGAAAGTTTTGAAATGTCAACAGAACGACAAACAGTGAGTACTCGGAATGAGAACCATGCAACAAAGATCCTTAGCAAAGGCTTTATTCCCCGCCAAAAAAAAACTTAAAATTAATCTTTATCAGATGTTTAAATAGATACTACTCACGTTTCCTGTATACCACTCAAGAAGCCCAAAACAATTACGGTGGGCCAATCTAAAAAAAAAGGAGGAAAAGGTATTTAAAGTGGTAGCCACGCTTATAAAGCTACAAAATAAAAAAGTATATTGCATCCATTTTTAGTTATTTCATAAAGAAAACAAAAAAACCCCAGCGAACAATTTTATTTGGAAAATTTCAAAAATGAAGTCACAAAATGAAAAAGTATGTTGCATCCATCTTGAATTGTTTCATAAAGAAAATCACCCATATTCTGCATTTCGACTCGAATCGAAATTTTCTCAGTTTGGCAACTTTGGTATTCTGCGTTTCGATGAGTTTCGATCAATCTTCGAAATTTACAATTTTATGTATTCTACATTGCGATCGTAGTTACGTTTTTGTAAGTTGAAATTTTGTTGGCGGAGGACGGTTAGACTTTTATTTTCGTGTACTTTTAAAATATAATTTTCCCAAAATTGTGAGTAAAACTTATTGTTGATAGTTGTAAAAGTCATCAACATGATTTTTTTAAGTTTTTTTGGGCTTTATTGATGTTTTTTGATATGTTTGCAGGTCAAAAACAACAACGCCGGAGCAGTATGAAAAATTTTATTTATTTATTTATTTATTTAGTCCAAAAATTAGTCAACAAAAACAAAGTGTCTTACAGACTAATGCAGATATTTCACAAACATTGTGTTACTAACTACAGAAAATTTAAGTTTATAAACATCGTACGGAATATCATAATTACTTAAAGGCTAAGTTAAGATTTATAATGAAAGACTGTTTTGGGGATGCAAAATCTATCCCGTAAGACTTTTAGATTGTATTGAATTCAATGAGAGCTCTAGTGATAGGCGCATTTGTTGCAAATAGAGTTCTTATGAAGCCAATACTAAAAAAATCAAAATTACGTAGCGTTCTAATCGGGGTGTTAAAAGAAATTCTGTTAAGAAGATTAGGACAATCAACAACACCACGAATAATATCGAATACGAATGATAGCGCTAAAATAGACCTTCTAGACTGCAGGGATCTTAAGTTAATAAGAAGGCATCTTGAGTAGTATGATGGTATGGGATCATAAAAACGAAGGGAACTTAGAGCATAGCGCATGAAAACTTTCTGGATGCGTTCAATTCTATCAATATGACAGGCGTGATAAGGTCTCCAAATGAAAGCTGCGTATTCTAGTTTAGAACGGACAAATGACATATAGAGTAACTTACGAGTGTAGGGACTTGAAAACTCTGTACTATTGCGCCTTACAAATGCTAACATAGCATAGGATTTAGAAATTATATGATTAATATGCTTAGTAAAACTAAACTTTGCATCGAAAATAACACCTAAGTCCATAGCTTCATTGACGGATTTCAAAAGACAATTAGAGATAAGATAAGATGTTCGTAATGGTGAAAAACACTTGGCGAAAGTGATATGAAAGCATTTCCCTATATTCAAAGACAAGCGATTATTATTACACCACAAGAGAACTCTATTTAGATCAGCTTGAAGCTCTAGCGAATCGGAAGCATTTTTAATAGTAGAGAAGATTTTAAGGTCATCCGCATAAAGTAGAAAATTAGCGTGCGAAAAACAGCTTTGTATGTCGTTAATAAATAGTACAAATAACAAAGGACCCAAAATACTACCTTGGCTGATATAATGGCAACCAAAAGGGATTGCGCCAACTCCATGTTGGTAACTGCCTACCGCAAAAAATCTCAATGCAGCCACTACGCGATTAAGCGGAGATAACGACGTCAAAGTACTTGGTTGAGTTTCTTCCGCAAAAGTATCTAGGACCTACTTGAAGGCGTCCTTATTAAGTCTAAAGTTTTTTTTTTTTGAATCTAAATAAGTAAATAAATGAATTAAGATTTATCACTTTCAAACTCAATTTCTTACAATTGGTCACTCATCTGAAATGGATCACACATATCTCGCAATCTTCTCCTTTCAACTTTCGTGTCAGCATTCTCGGATGAGTTGTCGTAATCCTCAAGTAGTATCGCCGCGGCTATATTTTTATATTTTTATTTATTTTATTTAAAAAGCAATAGTTTGGCCACGAATTTGTATCTGTTTGCTTTATTTTGTTTCAATTTCACACATTCCAAGGCAAACAGCTGATCTCGAAAAGGTTGCCGCTCTTCCTCTTTTTCTTTCGATTCCGTCGTAACTCGGAATACCTAATTCCAATCGATGCGGAGCGGAATGCGGGAACGTAATAGAAATGCAGAATAGGGCTGAATAAAAAATTCAAGCAACCAATTTAATTAGTACTCATATCAATGCCCATGCGGAATGAATGATTAGGTCTATTGAAAATTTGACTGCAGGGATCGGTACTACCATGAGAAACAGTTCTTTTCCATTCTATTTGCCTTTGTATTTCCCAAGGGCCTCTGACGGATTTCATCGCTATATAAAAAAAAAATATATATATTCCATTTCGACAAAATACCCTCTCCCACTGAAACCTCTCTAGTTTAAATAAACTAAAATGATTAAACTGACAACAATTTCAAAGTACAATAATGCCAAAAATGAATTAACTAGAACTCTTGCTTAATATCTATCATCGACTATTCGACTAGTCGATTAGCAACTTTTTTGTTAGTTGATATTCGAATACCAAGTATTCGACTAAGAGCCATCGTACCCACCCAGCAGACGTTTTAGTTGGCCAACTATTTAGTCAGGTTGGGATGTAGGTGCGCACACTAACCAAACTAAATAATCGGTAGTCACATTAAAGACTTTTTTAAAGACAATGGGGTTGCACCACCTACTATTTAGTCGACGGCGATTTAGTTGGTGTAGTGTGCGCACTTTCGTATAGCTTCATGGCATTCAACAGAGCCCGACTAAATAGCCGCCCGATAAAGTTTGTTCTGAGACCCCTCTAACCATTCACTTTCGACTAACCGAAATTATTCGAACAATGAGAGCTACTCACAATATTTAAATTCATAAAAACTCCATTATAGTGCAAAACGAGTTTTCTCAATATGGATGAGAATTTACATATAAAAAATAATAATTTATTGAAGGAAAGCCACTAGTTGAAAAATCGAAAATGAACGCTTAGTCGACAAGTGGCTTCTGGGCGGTTAGTCGAAAAAGTAGAACGGAAACGGTTCGTCGATTATGTGAAGTCGACTATCTTTTTTAAACACCTTTTGCTAGTGGAATATCGATTGATCGATTAGTCGAATGACAAGAGCTCTGGAATTAACTCTTACAATTTTTTTTGTTTTGTAATTTGGTTCTCCGGAAGTCGGACCTTGAGCGGCGTGCGGTAAGCGCCAAAGGTTTGATCTATGTCCTATTGCAATGGGGAAACCATCGCTAACAAAATCATGCATTTGTTTCGTTTAGATATAAGTTCGACTTTCAAACTGCATCGACGAACGATTAGCCAAATATTACTAGTTGATGCAATGCCTTAAAGTTATTATTTTGTAGGATATCAATATGCCAAAAATGCCTATTGCTTAAATGGCCAAATTTTAGAAGATAAAGTAGTTGCTCAGCAAGCTGGTAGTAAGCTAGTTTAGAGCTGGTAAGTTTCACTGCAGGGATAATAAGTACTAAGTATAAGTACGTACTCAAACATAGTAACATGTGTGCTTAAATTAACTTAAGTATAAACGCTCGCCGAATTACTCGACTGCAGCGAACATTGCCCTCGAAGAAGTTTAAAATATTCGAAATCAACTGTAATCACTTAATTCGCTATTTCCCCGCCAAGTGTTTTTGACCTCATTTGAAGCGCATCTACATTTGTAGTGTGGCTAGGGTATGCAAGTATTTAAAGCAATATGTAATTAAAAAGAATACATACTCAAAACGAAGTACATAAATCGACGTAATAAAACTTAATAAAAAAATTAAATCGCTATAAAAAATTAAAATCATAGTTGACGCAATTTAAAGTTGCCTAAGTCTAAGTGGCCAAAAATTGTTTATTTTTATTTTCGAAAATTCTCTAAAGTTGTTTACTTTGATACAAACACACACTACGTACATGTATCGAAATATTTTTTCTTCGGTTTTTTTCTGCACGCCTCGTCGCAAGTAGCGCATGTGCAACGTGCAACACTCGTTTGTTACGCTTGACGGCACACAAATGTAGGCGACACTTGCTTATAAAAGTTGCTTAAATTGTGAATAAATAAATAAAGAAAATCTTTGACCGAATATTATTTGTTTTATACCCAATGCATAAAACTGCTGGACTGAGCAAGTTGTTTTTATAGCTTGTTCAAAAGTTAAAAAAAAAATGTCTTATTATAAATTTTGCGATTAAATTTGGTTCAGTAAACTATGCAGAAAATTTGGTGCAGAAAACGTGCAAACCCTTATGCAACTTAATAAAAAAATTTACTTAGTTTTCGGATATCCGAAGAAAACACGAAAATTGTATCGGCATAGGAGTCTGAAAAGCCAATACTCCTTTTTCTTATTTGGTACTATAACTACCTAAACGATTTTGGCCGCCAGCTAAGGACATCAAGTGAACCTACAACCTTTCTCCACTTGGTCTTTCAAAAGTAGAGAAGGCTTTCTACTCCCTCTGTTACCACCCGCTCTCGTCGTCTCAAATCTTTCTCTAGAACACTCTGACCCTTGTTGACAGCGTCCATACTTCTCAATACTTCATACAATAGTACGGAAAAGATAAGAGAATTATAGAGTGGGGTTTTAGTTGGTCGAGAATGGGTTTACTTTGAAATTAATTGCTACTCAGCCCAAAGTACTATGTACTTGTTGACAAGAGATACTCTACTTTCGGTAAAGAGATAGGGTCACCCGCTCTGAAACCGCGTTTGATATCAAACGGCTCGGAGAGGTCTTTCCTAATTCTGGCGGCACTAGCGGTTTTGCTCATTGTAATTTTACATAGCCTTATTAGTTTTGAAAATATACCAAATTAACACATTACGATACAGAGGCAACTTCTTTTCGTGCTGCCGAAAGCTGATTTAAAGTCGATAACGAAGTGGTGAGTATCGATATTCGATGGAAGAGATTGTGTGACAGCGTCAGTTAAAATATCAATAATCAACATAATTTTTTAGCTACTTGGACTTGCACTTTATTATTCTAAAATTAAGTGAGCTATTAACTGTGGGTGGTTTTTCAGAGTATCGGCATTTTGCTTAAAAAATCCACTTTAAAATATTTCCACAATAGAGCTCTTATTATTCGACTTTATTATTCTAAACTTCAATGATATTTTTGTTTAAAAAATTACATTTTAAGACATATTCACAATAGGGCTCTTACTATTTGAATTTTTCTAAAAACTTATTAGTCTTTTCTTATTTTTTTCTTTTAGTTTAATTTTTTTTCTCAATTAAGTATAAAAAACTTAAAATATAATTCTAATATTTTTTTATTAAAAATAAACAAAAAAATCTCAAAACACATCATTTAGGATATATTCGGATGATTTTAGGAGTTCTTTAAAGAAATCATACGCCTAGTGGCACACTTTCTTCATAAATCTTAAGAAAGGTTTCTTCTCCGGCAGACACGTTCCCTTCGGACTCTTTTGGGAGCCTACATGGGAGTGCGCATCGCCCAGGGAGCCCTAATTATGCACTTTAAAGACCCCTGTGGTTGGCTGGGTGTTTAATGAAACAATTAAAAACGTCGGTTTAACTTACAATCCAAAAAATTGATATGTACATAAGGGTGCCTCACAAAACAAGTTGCGAGTTTTCCGCCGAAATTATAAAGTTTATTATGTTTTAAGACTTCTCCCAAAATATTGTCAATTTGCGTGAGCTGGATTGATTAGAAACTTTCTCCAGAAATGGCTTTTTTAATAAATAACTTTCCAATGATATATTTTAGTATTCTAAATCGGTCATGTTTTTGCTGAATTATTAAAGTTTACTTAAATCTTGGCTTAAGTCTTATAAACAGGCACCACAAATAATGATTTTTTTTTTTCAAATTTCAACTCAAAAAATCATGTGGAAAGAGAAATGCTACGTGTGTGGGGAGTAACGCAACGTACTCCTTGTTAGGAGGACTACCTTCTGCGACACTGATTTTTATTTTTTGAGTTTTATTTTAAAAAAATTCAACTTTAATCGTTACTTTTGTAGTTTTATATTTTGCTCAGAAAATAATCGTAATATCTTGAGTTTTATTTTTCGCTTAGAAAATGATTTTTTTAACTATCTTGAGTTTAATTTATTTGCTCAGAAAATATTCGTTGGTTTTAGAGTGTTATTTATTGCTTAAGAAATAATCGTTATTTCATGATTTTTTTTATATCTGAGAATTAAAATTTATTTTGTGAGGGTTTTTCAAAGCAAATGAGGGATTTTCAAAGCAATATACACAAATTAAGTTTTATTTTCTAAGCAACACATATAACCCTAAGAATAATGGTTACCTTAAGCAAGAAAACTTCACAAATAACGGTTATTTTGTGGGCATAGGATTAAGCTCGACGCATAAAGATTATAAAGTAATTTTGTTAATAAAAGTTATAAACGTTACGGTCTCTGCTAAAATATAATGAATGTTATAATTCCGATGGAAAACACTACCGATTCTTTTTATGGGAACCGGTGCACCCTAATATAGATAATAATAATTTGGCGCTTACACCATTGTTTAATGTTTGGCCTAGCTTCTTCTACAACTTTTGGTGTGCCTCTTGATGTTGCAACACAAATTGAGACACCTGAAATATTTCGACGAGAAATTCTTTTTTTCATAGCAGAAATACAATACAATACAATTAGAAAAAACTTTTCTATAAATTTTTATGTTACTTACCCCGGGACTCACAGACTGAAGTGCGCACACGCTACACACTCGGCTACAGCGGCCACCCAGCAGAAAAATGCTTCATCAAACTCTGTTTAAGGTTAAACATATAAATCAACAATTCAAACATTTTATTCGTATTACGATTTCATAAAAAATTTTATACGGGCTTCGCATATTTATAGTGGCTTTATAAGGTTCCAAAATAATTAATTTTTAAAGTACGAGGTAGTTTGTTCTTACGTAAAGTCTATTATATATTAGAAGTGTTCAACATTTAAATAGAATCTGTTTCAATTGCGAAATCATGCCAACACTTTTCTTCCTTATTCAAAAAATATCTCTCTCGCTAAATACGCTTTGGCCTCCTGCATTGGTCAGGGGTAACATTAAACAATTCAAAAGGAAACTATTGTACAATGGGTAGCAAAAGGATTTCCTCCAAACGAGTTTTTATATTCACGAACCTCTGCTCAAAATTCAATAGTATTTTTCCACTGATATAAATGTAATTTTTTCCATTGCATTTTCGATGACATTTATTTCATTAGTATCGAATGTACCTTTTTCACAAGTTAGATAATCAACCGCATTTTGTTTTACAGCATTAGAGGGAAGCCTGAAAAAAAACTAAATAATTTAAAGAAAGAACAAAAAACAAAGGCTAGAAACTAAAAAAAAATTGTTCGGCTAAAAGAAAATAAAACAGCTAGATCTAGTCTGAAAAGTTTAAAATGGCAACACTGTTAACCATTATGCACTAAACAGAATTGGAACGGACAGCGGAGAGCGGAAGCGGTTACCTGAAGGTAATAATTACAAAATGCATGGACAAGTTTCGGAAATTTTTTTTTTGTTTTTTTTTTTTTAATTTTGCTTATTTATTATACAAAATAGTTTATCATTATGAAAAATCATGTAGGTCGAATGTTGAAGCATTCGAGAAAATGTATAAAAATTAAACAAATTAAAAGAAATGTCATCAAAATATCCAACTGTTCAATACAAATTAACAAAAAAAAATAACAAAATTCGGTTATGCACAATAAGGAGCAAATTTCAAATAGCAAACAATTGTTATTAATTTCTAATAATTTTGTATGTTTTCTCCTATAAATGAACCATGTTAATATTGAAACAAGAATGACATTTTGTACAAAATAAAATTACAGCACATAAAAAAGCACAAATAAGCAAAAACGGTAAAGTTTGAGTGAACGTTTTAGTTCCGGTAAAAAAAACTCACTAACTTGAATTCTGCGACATCTAAAACCGATAAAAAAATTCGAACATAAAAACCGATTAAAACATACGGATTGCGCGAGACTTAACGAAAAAAGTTGACGGTTGCATATCCGATACCGACAAGATCGGTTTACACGACATACCTGATTATATTGGCGGTCGCCGTAGCGGAATGTGTAGCGTGTGCGTGCGTAAAATCCTGGCCGGGGCAAGCAACATAAAAAAATTATAGAAAACGTTTTTTTTTTAAGCGATCGCCTGTCGGCAGACAATGGAAAACCTCCGGCAGAATTTCTGGCATGAAAAAAATAACTTCTCTCAAAAATCACCCGCTGTTAGCAGCATTATTATTATTATTAAGGAATACCATCTGAATATTCGTTTAATGGAATAACCGATTTTCTCAAGCAATTCTTTGAGATCTATCCGAGCGTTGGGTATAAGCAAAAAAACAAAAAAAAGAAGGTATGTATTTCAAAAAAATCGTTTTGCTACTAAGCTGCTTGTTGCATGTCACATCATAAGTTGAGTAATACTAACAAATTCGAGTAAAATGAGTTAAAAATGTTGAAAGCTATCCGACATAACAGTATTTTGGTCGGTTTCCCAATTCGCAACGCCTTTGCGGAAAACGCAATGCCAATAAATTTCTTCACACTCCTTCTCTGTCATGCCGCTTCTTTCACTCGTTCGCTCGTATCACGTATCACTCTTCAGTTTCGGTTTCGCATATGTGTTTGCCATTTCAGCAGTAAATTTGAAATCGATATGTCACTCACTCAGTATACTCATTTGCGTACCTTTCGCTTTCAGCTGGGCAGGCAGACTGACCCATTTTTTAAGCGCTGATAATCCACATACCACATTTGTTACATATAAAATTGAGCCCCGATGTGCATGTGTGTCAATTTTCCAGTGCATAGCCTTTTTTGTGGCGGTTGGTTATAAAAACCGGAATTAATGTTACATAAAACTTCACTTTCAAGGTTAAAATGATGTACATAAAACAGGCAAAAAACAAAACATAAAAATTATCACTGGCACTGTGTTAATAGAAAATTGTAAAAAAAAAATGCTTGTGCATATTTAGTACATATATGCATTTTTGTGCATACACTCATAAAGGTCATAATGACCACTAACCAACATCGCACTACCATCTTTCCGTCAGTAGCTGTCATGCAAATTATAGTTTTTGTGCATCACTGCAATAACAAATAGCACTAACTCAATCTGCATTAAAATAAATATGTATATATGTATTTATGTATGTATTTTTATTATTTTGTAGTATGTCTCCATTGGCTGTTGCAGCAACTAAAGTGGCAGTGTTGTCAATTAAAATTGTATATGTGAAAATTTCTGTACACGCAGATTTTTACACGTTGACATCCGCAGTAGCAGCAAAGTGACCGTAACGCGTAATAATAATTCGCCTCTTAGTGTTGCACAACTGCATTGCACTCGTAGTTTCGTAGTTAATATTTTCGCAGTTTATATTCGTGCAAATATTCGTGATTCAACAATGTACCGTCAGTGCATTGTAGAGGCTATCAGGCAAAATTCACTTCTTACCTCTGCAATCATTACTCAATTAATAATATTTTGTATAATTTTGTTCGAAATAATTTTTATTTTGCCTCGCTAGGATGTCAAATTTTCGTATTCTTTTCTAAGCAACTTCTTAGGTTTGTGTGTTGTTTTCTTAAAATGTGCAGCAGATTCTCCACGCAGCAAAATATGAGTGAGAGCGTTGCATTCCACAACATTTTTTAGTTCTGAGAGTAAGTTGTAATAAATGGTATTTAATGGTTTGATTAAATTTCATTCAATAAATGAAGTTTCAAATGATTTCTTGGTATTAACTCCAGGTCCTAATGTAACGCAGTCGAGTCGTTAGTGTTTGGAAAGAGTTTGCGAAAAAGAGAAAATGTTATTAACTCATATGCCTGGTTTTCATTAGGTAAAATTGAATGAAACGTGTACACCCTGCACAATCGGATAGGCGGTCGAAGAAGCTTTTAAAAAATCGGAAAGGTCGCAACCTTTTGTTGAACCCATGTACTGCCTCTTCCAAAGCAATCCCTTAATTCACATTTAACTAAATTATCTTTTACAAATGCTAAATTATGACAATTGTTTTATTATCGCAAAATACCGTTATGTGGGTGTGGTTATTATCCGATTTCGAGCTATAACATTTCCAATACCAATCTACCTTGCGCCAGCGCTTTTTCCGTTCTTCGAAGCTCTTCTATAAGAGTGCGTACTGTACTGCACTGCACGTACTCCGCGAAATTTGTAAAGTCAACTTTTTTTGTACAAACCTCGTAAACAATTTACATTGAAAAATGCCGTTTTTTGTTTGTCCTTTTCTCATATAAAAATGTCACAGTTTTGCAGGATGTGTGTTGGTCACCGTAGTCAAGTGCGTAGCGTGTGCGCGCTTCATTCGGCGTGTCCCAGGTCCGAATCTTGGTCGGGACAAGCAACATCTACAATTATAGAAAAAGTTTTTGCAAATAAGGTGGTACTCGTCCGGTTAAATATCACCATAACTACCAAATTTGTAGGCGTTATTTTAGATACATATGAAGTTGAACTGGAAAGAGATACAGTTCAATGTTATGAGGGCAAGGGAAAGAAAGCAAGAAATGAGACCTGTATAAGCGGGGTGCGCCGAACCACGCAAAATGATGCTTTGAAAACTATCTTAGATTTCTTGCCATTGGGTTTGGCAGGACAACAGATGACAGCGATGACTGCTCTGCGATTAATGAGGATATCCCAGTGGCATCCCGAAACTCAAGGTCACTCTTGTATATTAAACCAGTTCACTTCATTTCGAGCAGCGCGGATCGTTGTGCTTCGAAATCGTTTCCTGAAAGTGGTTTTATAACGAGAAGTCCTAGTAGAGAGGGGTGGAACCACCTGATAGTATTGTCATCTATACAGATTGCACGTAACTCGACAGTAAAGTCTGAGGAGGCTTCTTCTAGGGGCACCCTCCTCTGCAACGTTTTCCAGGCTGAGGTGTCAGGTATTCTTGAGATCGGAATTCTAGGAAGAGATATCTTCATTTCTACTGATAGCCAGGCTGCAATCAAGATTCTAAACCTTGTACTGACTGTACCCCATTTGGGTCACTGGCCACAGGAACATATAGGGGAACTGCATGGCAGACGAACTTGCACGACAAGGCACGGCCAAGCAGCGTCCTCAGGATAAAGAACGCATTGGTATGTCGTTTGCCACTTGCAAACTGTTACTTAGAGAATATATATGTGAACAAGCTGGCGATAGACGGAGTCAAATTACGACTTGCCCAATCTCAAGGCAGACGTGGCCTAAGTGGGACCGCAAACGGGCGCGTAGCGTTTACTCTCTGAGAAGGTTTATTATTTCTAACGTGGTTGGGGCTCTAATCGGGCACTGTCTGATAGGACAACATGCTGAAAGGTTAGGCGTACCTTTCCGAAGGTGCTGCAGGAGCTGTAAGAATTATGAGGAGGAGGAAACGGTCTTTGCACTGTGTAAAAGCATGCTGCGGAATCTGGGATCATCGTTTCTGGATGACCTTATAAGTGTAGTATACCAAAATGTTCAGAGTAAAAATAGAAATATATAGATTAAGCTAAGCCTGCTTTTTTGTTCAACCGTGCTTCGCATGACTCGAATAAATATTGAAATGAAAGGAAACTTGGAGCACATATGTATGTACATATGTATTGTTCTTGACCCAAGGTAGGTTGAACATGGGCGAAATCGAATAACAACCATGGCACATAACGGCATTTTACAAAAATGAAAATGGCGATAATTCAGGAACTATAAAAAATAATTTGCCAAAATTTGTCTTGTAAAATTGTAAGAGTGAAAATAAAAATTTAAAAACAATTAAAAACATACATACTGAGTCTATTTGATTAAAAGCATACATTAATTATTAATTTGTTGTTGCTGCAACGACATTTATGCCATTGGACTGAATTCAATTTAAGTGTCGAAGCAACCACTTTGAAGTTATTGGTTGTTCAGTATTAAATCTAATTGGTTACGTTAGCTTTGTATTTTAGCGTTCTCGGTGCAACGATAGTTAAACAATTTTCTTTATGTTTTTAATTCCACTATCTTAATAGATCTTAATAGATCTTGGTAGTTTAGTACATATGTTGGTATGTAAATCATATCTATAAAAAAAATATATTTGGGCTACGAAATTTGCTATACGTAGTGTCGTTGACTTTGTTTAAGTATTTTTTTTCATTATTTCTGCGATTTGGTTAATGTTTGAAGGAAGTGGTCTAGTATGTGGAAGTGCATACAGTTACTCACAAAAATATTTTAGTTAAAATTTTGTTTATTACGTCAATCAAAAGGATTTTCATGTAGAAAATTTATAAAAATTCAACAAATTTTCACCTCAACTTTATTTATCATAATTTTTACAAATTTTTTAAGTATACTGTTTTGATTTGCATTAAATTGTACTACAATAAAGTGGATGTCCCAAGTAACTATAAAAGACCGATGTTCCTTCATAAGCAATACTTTTTTTTTTCTGGTATAAAAGACAGCGGGAAATTGTCAACCTTTTCTTTTTGCATATCTAAGAAACTAAAATTCGAAAAATGTCTAAAAATTATGATTAAAAAGTTTGAAATTTAGATCAAAATTTTGTGGAATTTTTATAAATTTTGTGCAAAATGTGAAACACTGTTGGCCCGGATTCGGTAAAAATTTTTATATAAAATAAACGGAAAAATTGACAATGAAAAACATGTTAAAGGTATATAGTTAAAAAAACTCCAAGAAAACTATTTTTGGGAGTAACTGTATGTAACTCGCGCATATTCATATTTGAAATTTTTTGGATTTTCAGTTTTATAGCCCAATAAATTTCAGTACAACTAAGTGTAAGTTTTAATTTGCTAAAAATTTCCGTTGATTTTAGATAATTTCTTTTGTTCACACTATTGGTAATTTTCTTTCATATAACAAAAATTCGTGCATTCCTTGTATGGAGACGAAAATGAGCAAAATCGTCAGCAAAACCATTATAAAAAATCAATGCCGCTTTTTAGCCTCTTTAAATTTGTACTTTATTGTAGTAAAACTGAATGGTCTATAAAACTGCATACACAAAATATTCTGATAAAAAAGTAGGAAATTTTAATAAAAATGTGTTAAATTAAGTTTTATTGTACAGATAACTGTGTTCAACCTTCATCCGATCTTTTGGTCAATTTGAACCAAATTTCAACTTTAACTCGGGGGTTTTGGCTCAACGGTCAAATCGTATATAAGTTTTTCAAATCTTTTGAAATCATTTCCGAAATGTCGTCACATAACGCTATATTAAAAAAGTACGTATTTAATTCGTACATGGGGGTCATATTGACCTCGTGTATTTTTCTTTGCGGTTAATGCGTTCGTAATTTTTTTACCGTAAGCATTCATGCCATTTTGGGTTCCTTTATTCAATAGAGACTTTTCTGTAGATACATAAAAATCGCGTTGTTATACAAATATTTCGGAAAATAATGGATTTCTTACTTTTCGGCCAATATCCATCTTATGACTCGGATCCTTTTAATACAGGTGATGATAAAAATTATTATATTATTTTTACCTTATATTTTAGAAACTAGTGTCATATTATTGAGTTCGAGGACAGATTTTTTTTAATAATATTCCCTAATAAAAAACTGACGTCGCGCTCACTAAAATTACACAAGATGATGCAGATTATTTGCCAGATGAAACTGAAGTGATTTTTACGTTAGAGATGATTACGATATCGAATATATATCGCAAGACTTTAGAGAAGACACTGTTTTATGTTTATCGAAAGACGAAACAATTGAATATTCAAAAGATCCATTGCCTGTTGCACGTCCAGTTGTTTCCCGTGCTCTGGATTCGCAATCAAGTAAATTTCTTACGGTTTTCCATTATTTTCTTTTTAATTTTTCTCGTTATTCCCTGTTTTTCAAGGCATTTTTGATGAAACCATATTTTTCTTAATAAACAACTTACAAAAAAAAAAACAATAAAAAAATAAGCGTGCACCTAAATGCGCGAGCCAGAAGTAAAACACTGTGTGTCAATTCTATAAAGCGATGTTGAGTTAAAAAGGGGAGAGGGTTTTAGAGGAAAGTTTTTTATTTTTTTGTTTTAGCATGAGTGGAAATAGAAATTAGTAAAAGTGTTCAGAGAAATTAGTTAAAATAGTAGTAGTAGCATTAGTAAAATAGGAGCAAAATTTAGTAAAACTAGTAGTAGTAATTCGCAGTAGCATCAGTGTAAATAGTAGTAGAAATTAGTGGAACTAGTAGTAGAATTTAGCGAAAATAGTAGTAGAAATTAGTAAAAATATTAGTATCAATTAGCAGTAGCATTAGTAAAAAGAGTAGAAGAAATTAGTCTACTATCCACTAATGAGTAGTAGTAAAAATGGTGGTAAAAATTTTGCAAAAACTAGAAGTAGAAAATAGTAAAAGTAGTCGGAAAAATTAATTAAAATAGTAGTAGTAGCATTAGTCAAAATAGAACTGAAAATTAGTAAAAATTGTAGTAGTAATTAGTGAAAATAGGAGTAGAAATTAGTGAAAATAGTAGTAGAAATTAGTAAAGATAGTAGTAGTCATAAGTAGTACCTTTAGCATAGATAGTGGTAGAAATTAGTAGTAACATTAGTAAAAATAGTAGTTGTAATTAGTAGTCGCATTAGTGAAAATAGTAATACATTTTTTTTTAAATAGTAGTAAAAATTAGTAAAAATAGTAATAGTTAAATATAAGTAGTATCGTAGATGGTAGTATAAATAAGGAAAAATAACTAGCAGAAATTAGTAGTAACATTAGTTAAAATAGTAGTAGAATTTTGTAAAAATAGTAGTAGATAGTAGTAAATATAGTAATAGTAATTAGTTTTAGTAACAGTAGTTGTCTTAGTGATAGTAGTAGTAATTAGTAGTTGTAGGAGTAGCTCGTAGTAGTAGTAATTATTAGTAGAGGTATTAAAAGTAAAAGTTGTAGAAGTAGTAGTAGTGCTAGTAATTAGCAGTTGTAGTGGTAGTAATAGTAGTAAAAAGTAATAATAGTGCTGTCGCTAAAAGAATTTTTACTTCAAAAAGTTTAATATTTCCTTATTGCAACGATTTAATCTCAAAAACGAGGCGGAAGTCGCAAAAATAAGTTGGGCTAAGTTGACCCATACGGAACGAGTCCGCTCAGGAAAATAAGGTAAAAAAATGAACTAAAAATTAATTGGAAGGAAATTACGAGTCGAAAATTGTCAATAAACCCCTGTCGTACAGTTTTATTGCATACAACATGCGTCGTTTATTTAAAGTTCACTTTTACCCAAACTTAGAGTCGTCTTTTCCGCTCTTAGTTAGTTTTGTCTTTAGCAGCGATTTCTCGCTTATGATTTTTGCCTCAATTTTGATTGTGTGATGTCGATGGTTAACTTTTTGTTTTGTGATCGAAATTTTTTGCGTTTGGTTAATGTCCTCTAATCAAGTCATTAATCTTGACATAAATAAAATTGTTTGTATTTTTTTTTTGTCACACGTCAATGAGCACAATGGATATATGTGAAATGAATAATGCAAGGAACGCATTTACCAAAGTACTCTATATATATTTGAAAAAAAAATAACATAACAAAAACACATAAAAACCAATGTCAAATAATGAAACGAATATTACGAAGACGAAGACATAAAACAGCAGCTACAAGTACACACACGAATTAAGTCATTTATTACACTAAACTGTTATTTTTTTTTTGTCTAACTAAATTGCAGCGATTACTTAATAAATAAATTCATTGAGAAGAGAAAACAATAGAAAACCAAATGCAAAAGCTCAATACTCTACATATGAAGCGCATATAAAAAAGCAAAACTCGCGCAGTTATGGCAATTGAAATGGGTCGCACGCATGTTAGGGTAGGCTAGCTAGTAAAATAAATTGTTAAATAAACTAAATATATATGCAGCGAATGAGTTCATAAGTATGTAAGAAATAAGTGCCTATGTACTCTAGATCTGTCCTAGGGGGAGCCTTGTCGGGCGTTGACAGCTCACAGCGGGAGCGGAATTTATCGCTGATGTTGCGTCCAATTGTGCTTGGAGCGTGTAAGAAAATGTTTTTATATCAAATTAGGAGTGATTTATGTACATGCATAGATATACAAAACTACATAGTACAAGAACAGGTTAGTTAAGAAATATAAGATAGAATCGATAGTTCCACTCATTAGCTAAATTTCTTGAAGCAATCAAAATTTTTAATAAATCTCTAACTAAATATAGCAATTTTTGATTTTTGCTCTTTGATAACTTTTATTTTTTATTTATTTTTTTGTTTTTTTTTAGTTTACAACTTAAACAATGCTTTAGAATGTATTTAACTGCTTCACCGCGATAAATCCATCTCTGCCACATGCATGTAAAATTTGAAATTCAAAATTGCCGGAACCAAAAAAAAACTGCTAACCAAAATTTTGTTGCAACATCTATGTATAAAAATTAGCAACTAAATTCTAGCGCTTGTGCAGAAATGCATTTTTGCTAGTTTTGTGTAGTAATTGCCGTTAGTGTGTCAACACCACATGCAGCTAGACTGGGCAATCAACAAGTACTTTTAAATACACATGCCATATCGTAAATACCCAGCAAATGAAAGAGTGGGGGTTAGTTAGTGATTAGAGAACTGATACCAGGACAAATTCATATAAGGTGATGTTACTAGAACAAAAACAAAATTTACATGTATTTTGTTTTGTTTTTTATCGTATCGATTCACAGTGATCAAGAATTCCAAAAAGGTGGTAAAAAAATATTTTTTTTACAATTATTTTCGAAAAAGAATATCTCGAGTACTATCAGTGGACTCATTTTCACCATAGATGAGAAAGAGTGCGCGTCTGTTGGTTCTGTAACTCACTTTTGCAACATCTCGTGCTAACTTAGCGAAGAAAAATATATGTATATATTCAAAATTATGTCACCTTGCAATAACTTAACTGATTTGCACGTTTAAATATAGAATCTCTTTGTAAAGATAATCATTTATCACATATTGGCTATTACATTTTTTCCGTTCTTAAAATGTTTGTTGAGCGAATGATCATTTTCCGGATTTGCGAGAATTAAACGATTCAAGGGTTTGTCTTGAGAAATTCCATTAAAGTTTATTCATGCATGAGCAAGTTGATGCATTTTATTGAAAATCACGAAGCATACTTTGACAAGAAAAGAAATATTTTCTCTACTGAACAAAGAAAATTTTAGATTGTCACGATAAAAGACAATAGAAGAATAAACGCTATGGTTTTAAGGATGTCATGGGTAAAAGAAAAATACAAATATAATTCAAGAAGAAGACATCAGCTTTTTTTAATAACATCACCTTATATGAATTGACGTTGGCTTGAAACGAAAACTGAAATGACAGAGAGTTTGAAGGGGGAAATAAAAGAGCTACTCAAAAAACTCAAAACGAAATTACAAGAAAATCACCGAATCGAAAAATGATTTCTGAAAAACAATGATGAGTGGTTCAAAGCACAGGTGAAATATCTGTCCATTTCTTTAATTCTTAGAGCAAACACTTGTATTTTTTAAAAAGTTGTTTGCTATTTTGAATTATTTTAGTATTGAACCCGTGGTCTAAAAAACCGCAGTCTAAAACTTTTAAAGCAAACCGCACTCATTGAATCGTCATTTTTTTTGGTGAAATCAATATCAAATTCGTAATCAGCAACCTCGAAATCCACATGAACAATTTTGAGAGTAGATTAGTTATAATTTCTCATAAGCAGTCCACCATTTTGTTTTCGGCAAATTGAATTCAAATTCGTGATCAGCGAGCCCCCATATATAATTTTTACAGCGTATTAGTTGTAATTTTTCAGAGTTGTCCGCCATTTTATTTTCTGCAAATTGATTCGTAATCTGCAGTCTCCAAAACTATTTTTGGACGAATCGGACACATTTTCGACTTTTGGCCATCTTTTCAGTATATTTGACCACTGGGGAATGTACGTCAAACGTTTGACAGCTGTTCTTTGCCTATACAATTTGTGTTTCCAGAACCAAAGAACATAGAGCTATAAGGATGGACAACACGTTACTTTTGATTTTCTCGTTGATCAAGAGGGTAAAAGAGGCCTTCTCTTTTCATTCAATCATTTACGCATTTCGTCGAAAGTGTAGGCGCTACCCTTTTGGTCAACGAGTAAAGCAAAAGTTATGTGTTGTCCCTTATTAAACTTCTATGTTATTTGCCATAGCTCTCATTTTCTAATTCTTCTGAAATACTTGCCAACTAACTTATATTGTGCTTCAGGGTGTTTGATAAAAACAGGTTATTTTAATGAATCTCTGCAAAATAGATAGTAAAAAGCCGTCTGGTTTTCGCAATTGATCATTTTTACTGCGCGATATCTAAAGTAAGACTCCAATCTGTGAAGTTAGAGACTGTGCTTGCTGGGAACATACATGCATATTTATTTATATAGTAACGTCCAAAAGTTTACGGCGTACCCAGTTTAGATTTTTCGGAGATACAAAACTTGAATTTCATGAAAATACAGAACTTTTCGTTACCTTACATACTTAATAAAAAGCATTGAATTACTAGAAACACCAGATATGATAGCGATATAATTTGCGAAATATAATGCTGAAACATATTATTCATTACGAATTCATTTACTTTTCTCAATGAACCTCTGCTGTCAAAAAACTGTGAAATTGAATACTTTTTATGGCCTATATTTTGTGTTGAAAACAGATTGCTTTGAAATATCCGCCTGCTCCTCCATCCAGTTTATCTAATAGACAATTATTAAGTTTAAATTAAATCCATTTCGCTTAATCTCAGCAACATACATACATATATATTTTTGAAAACACCAATAAAAAACTTGTATATTTTGTGCTGTCGAAATTTAGTATTTTCATATTTGGGCATATTGCAATTTCTTTCAGTATTATTACTGCTACTATTCGAAAGGGTTATTTGATTTCTTTCCAAAGAGAAACATATTAAAAGCAAAATTGTATACAATTTCTATATTAATAAAAAATTGCCAATGTTCGGCCAAAGCTTGGTTTTTTTGTTCCGAACTTTATTGGCTGAACATGGCCGAAGTTGAAGTTCGCTCGCTCTTTAATTATTTTAGACTGTGGAAATGTTCGGTGGAAACCGTTATTAAAATGTATCAAGATGCCCCTCATCGAGATGAACACATTTCACACATGACACGTATTTCGAAATATGTCATACAACTTTTGTATATTTTAATAAAATTCGACTTTTCGTTTGATATTCCTACTGCTATACTATAGTTATTTTATTTAATATGTGGCAACCCTAACTAAAAATATGGCATATAGTTATCTCAAACTCTTTCCGTTTAATATCCGTACAGTTAGTTTTGTTCGTACTTTTTCGAAAGGTGGCAACCGTGATTAAATTATTTTCTGTTTAAAGTTTCTTCATACAAACTCAGTGAGACATCGCGACATTTTACGGATTTTTAAATAAATTTTTTATTGCTGAAGTTTTACATATCTGTCAACACCATTTTTCAACTTTTTTCTTTATATACCTTCTTCAGACAGAAAGAAACCAAATAAAACAAAAATAATCTGTTGAGCCGTTCGTGAGTTATGGGATCATTAACGGTTAGCAATTAATTTGAATACCCATGTAGATTTCATTTTTTTAAAATGACAATGTGAAATAAATTCGGACAGACAGAGTGGTGTCTGTTTTAACTTTCATTTTCGAGCGCAGTTCAGAATCCTTTGAACCTCACTATTAACGAGTATATTTAAAACGTGTAAGAAAATTAAGGTAGTTGACCACCAACAACTATCGCGCCAACACTCAAAATATATGCACAGTACGGGTATTACGCTAAATTTAATTTCCGTTGAACAAATTTTTATATGTGCGAATATCTACAAATTATATTTAATAACCACAGAATTTATGATGTAAGCCAATTTTAGATTTAAATATTGCAAAGATTAGAATAGCTCGTAACCGTAAAGTATTGCACACTGCAAAGTGCTAGAGCAACTAGAGCAACAACAAATACAGTAACAATAAAAGTGATTTTATTGATATGTGCGGCGCTAATTTGCGATTCTAAAAAAAAAAAAACAAAAAAATTACATGCGTGCACCTAAGTGCGCGAGACAGTAGTAAAACTTCCTTGTGGTAGTAGAATTAAAGTAGCCGTAGTAATTAGGAGCAGCATTAGTAAAAATTGTGGCAGAAATTCAGAAAAATAGTAATACAAATGTTTAAAAGTGGTGGAAATTAGCAGCAGGATTAATAAAAATTATGGTAGAAATTAGTAAAACTACTTTTCATATAACGGTAATTTACGAAAATCGAAATTCTCAATTTTTCATCAACTACTAAAGACAATTAGCTATAATTTCAAATTCAGGATGGGGTTGGAAGTGGAAATACAGGAAATTAGAAATGTTTTTTTAGTAGGCGTGGCACCGCCTTATTTATCAAACTCTACCAAATTTGTTTTTCATGCCATTAAATACAATTTCGAAAATTGTAAAAATAACGGCAATAACGGTTTAGCGGTAATTTCCATAAATCAAAAAATTCGATATTGCAGTTACATTAAAATACGCTATTTGCTAAAATTTTATACGCAGAATTCGATAAACACGCCCAACTCTCATATAACGGTAAATTACAAAAATTTGGTAATTTACTCAAATTTCATAAACAGGATCGGGTTGGGGAAAAGAATATGAAAAATATGTAGATATCCGAAACCACTGTATCAATTTCTATTAAATTTGATACACACTTTACAGTTCAAATCAGTGGGCGTGATTTTGAAATTTACATAATTCTATAACTTTTACTCGTTTCTACTACTATTTTTACGCATTTCTACCACTATTTTTCTCATTTCTACCCCTATTTCTATGACTCTCTACTACTAATTTCTACCACTATTTTTACTACTTCCTACCACTATTTTTACTAATCCTACCACTATTTTAATTAATTTCTACCACTATTTTTACTAATTCTTCTTCTATTTTTACCACTTTCTACCACTATTTTTACCAATCCCTCTAATAATTTCTACCACCATTTTAATTAATTTATATTTTTTTTTACTGATTTCTACTACTATTTTTACTAATTTTACTACTACTAATTCTACCACTATTTAAACTACTTTCTACCACTATTTTTTATAATCCTACTACTAATTTCTACCACTATCTTAATTAATTTCAAGCACTATTTTTAATACTTTCTGCCACTATTTTTACTAATCCTACTACTAATTTCTACCGCTTTTTTAATAAATTTCGACCACTATATTTACTAATTTCTACCACTAATTTGACTAATCCTACTACTATTTTCAGCCACTATTTTAATAAATTTCTACCACAATGTTTAGTAATTTCTCCACTGGTTTTACAATTTATACCACTATTTTTACTAATGGTGCCACTAATTTCTACGAATATTTTTATTAAATTCTTCCACTATTTTTACAAATTTTTACCACTATTTTTACTTATCCCACTACTAATTTCTACCACTATTTTTACTGATTTCTACCAATATTTTTACTAACCCTACATCTAATATCTACCAATATTTTAATTAATTCCACTACTATTTTTACAAATTTCTACCACTATTTTTACTAATGGTGCCACTAATTTCTACCTTTATTTTTACTAATGTTACTACTAATTTCTACAACTATTTTAACTAATTTCTTCGACTATTTTTGCAAATTTTCACCGCAATTTTTACTTATCCTACTACTAATTTCTTACACTATTTTAATTAATTTCTACCACATTTTTACTAATTTCTTTCACTATTTTTACAAATTTCTAGCACTAATTTTACTAATAGCGCCACTTACTTCTATTACTACTTTTATTAAAGCTACTACTAATTACTACGACTAAATTTGCTGATTTCTACTACTACTACGCAGAAGTTTTACTTCTGGCTCGCTCACTTAGGTGCACGCGTGTTTTACTTTTTTTAGTCATCTATTCAAAAAGCTAATAAAATAATTTTGTCCAGCTACCTTCTACTACTCGCCACGCTACGCAAGGGAAATGAAATTCTTCACTTCGTGCTTCCAAAATTTTGGTTACATTTAGCAAAAATGTTTAGTAAATAAAAAAAAAAGAATGAATATTGAGCCAAATTCGTCATCAATCTAAAACCCTGTTAATAGCGATAAATGTATGTATGGAAAAATATGCCTCACCATTTGCGTACTATTTTGATGTTGTAACTTCCCTTTTAAGTTTGCTCACATGTGGGCATTTTGTAAGCTACTAAATATGAAATAGAGCTTAAAATTTGGATTTCCGTGTTTATTATAGGCAAAATCAATTTTATTTGTTTTCAAACTTAAATATTACTGCACCTTTTTTATATATTGTACATAATTATTGTTTTTTGGGGTAAAATGTTGCGATATACGATAAGTTGGTCGTAGTGATGACACTTACCTCTTATTATTAATGACTATTACGTATAAGTTATATATATCTTTTCAACAATATGTAACTATTTATATGTATGTAAAGATGTATATGAAAATATTACATTATATCTAAGTCATAAAAGCCAAAGTTCACCTGAAGGCAGAAATTAATTTCCAAACAACAAAATGTGAGCTGATGCGGCAATAACAAATGTGGCCGTTAGAAAAAGTTATATATACATACATACTATATTTACAAAAAGATATTAATAGAGAGCAAAGCAAATTCAAATTAAAGAAAGAAATTATTGAAAGACACCAAACAAAAAAAGACTAAATAAACAAAAAATACAAGAAAACAATGAAAAATAATTTCAAATGGAAACTTTATTTAATACACTTGCTCTTAAAATTTGTTATTTCTTTTGCTTCACTTGCGTATTAGCGAATTCAGGCTGTAGCAGGTTCACCTCAAGGTTAACCTTTGTTAGGCAAATTTGACAACAATAAAACTGTTAGCCATTGAGCCATCTACACCGCCGCGTCGCACAGTGGTATTTGGATGACAAAAAATCAATGTTCAAATCAACGAGTTTTGAAAATCGATTAATGCAGTTTTAAAGCGAAGTTTCTGATTAAGCAGAGTTCACAATTTTTTTCCACAAAAGTAATATCTGATCTTAGACAAAATTGTGTAAATTTACTGAAAGATTGTACTATAGCCAAAACCGATGCGATTTATCATACATTTCAATATCGTACTTATACATATGCAATATATTTGTTTTTACTATAATTTTAATGGTTCTCTTTAACCAAAATATACTATTTTCTCAACAATTTAATAAAATAAATATTATGTTTACGAGATTAGTTAAAAAAATATGAGCGAATCAAAATGGCATTTAAGAAAAGGCGAATTTTCTTTGACTAAAAAGTATGCGCGGTTTTGATCGATCTTCTTATTATAAATAAACGAAACGTGGGAGTAACTTCTTGCTAGTGAAATTTATGTGATTTACCATTTATGTCTGATCGCTAAACAAACTTATAAATTTTCTGACAAAGGTCCCGAAAATTTGAATGTATAATTTTTTTCTTTACTGCTGCATATTTTGCGGCTTAGACGTTTTTTTTTACCGGAAATGCTTTCCGATTAACTGCCCTATGCTGATGGCCTGACGAAAAGTATCAACCTGACAGTTGTCAGGTGTACTGTGCCTAAAACCATGTCACAGAATATAATGTCGATGTCACGTACTCAGTAGGGCATAGCAACTACACCGACTTTTTACATCATTAGAGGCCTGGAATCCGTTTTTGGCGCATAGTTTTAGGCGCAGTAAATCTGACAACTGTCAAGTTGTTGAATTTTGTCAGGTCATCGCCATAAGCGGTAAGCGCGTAATAAAGGCTACACAAATTATAGGTTGAGGTTTTCATGAAAATTAAATAGAATTTCCAGAAATACTGATATTTTAAATCACATGCTGGCATCTTTAGCAGTATATCTCGTAAACAGACTTTATAACTGGATGACGTCGTTAAAAAAATGATAGTCCATGAATAAAAACTTTGAATATTTTAGGCCACTATTATTTATTTGCAAATAAGAATATTTTGATTTCTTTTGTAAAGGAAAACAACAGGTACTTATGGAGACTAATTTAGTTCAGTCATATTTGCAATTTTTATTTACCATCTTAAACTAATCGTCTATTGGGACCTCGAAGGTTAAATCAAAATTAAGTTTTTTGGGCAATTTTTATTTTCTAACTAGTGAAATATCTTATATACTTAAGATGTAGGCTTGGTTTTTGTTCTATTTCTATAGTTTTGGAAATTAAGCGTACTAAATAAAAGTGATGACAGAAAATCGTTCCAGTGTACATCAAGTTCCTTATTTTAGAGTTAGTGCTTTTTCCTTAATAATAGGAAAAATTACCTCACTATGAGAACTTTTCCCTTAATTCACTTAAGTCATTAATTTAAGAAAGTAAATTTACTTAATATTAGTAAAAATTTCCTTAAAGAATTTTTAATTTTGCTTGTGCTTTTATCATCATTATTTGGAATACAAATAAAAAAAAATGTTTAAATTGAAACTCTTTAATATAAAATAAATAAGATATTGCATACCAAACAATAAAAATTAAAAATACATCGGAAAAAATATAAATGAAATAAAAATTCAATTGTTTCATTTCTTTTTGGTAAAAATCCCTTGAATAGGAAACTTTCATTTCCTCAAGTAAAAGAAAACCGTAAATTTTCTCAACATTAATGAAAAAAATCCTCTTGATAAGTTAATTTTTCCTAAAAAAAAACATGAATCAAAATTGAGGAATTTTTTTCTTAGAATAAGTTATTTCCAAGAAATGTTTTTCTGATCGAATCTTGAGGAAATTACTTTTTAATAGTTACTGAAATATTGCATTTCTTAGATATTTGGAAATTACCATCACATAAGTAATGCCATCTGTACCTTTCATAAGAGTAAGTTATGTGCCGAGTTTCCTTACGATATCTTATTTTATTATTGTTTAATTAAAATATGTATATATCTAGATCGATTTCAAACATTTTTGGATTTTTTTCTAACCAGCTTAAATGAAAGATGCATACAAAATTTCACTTTGCTTGCCGCACTTTTTCTAGTTTTGGCAAAAAAAAAATGTCTGAAGTCATAAAACTGTGCGGGGTCACGTCAGTGGTGCTATCAAATAAACAACAGCACTGTCAGTAAACAGCAGCAACTAAAAACAGCTGCATCAACAGCTGCTTTAACAGCGGATGTGAAATGTGGAAATGCAGCTCAAACATTAACATAGCATACGACAATGGTGAGTATTGCGCATCGTAGATATCACGTGTGATTTAACAGCAGTCGGGGCAAAATTAAATGATTATGATGTAAAAAATCGAGTAACAATTGTCTCTATATTGTTTGGCGAATTGGCGGATTGGCGAATGTACTCAACACACAATTGCGCGAACAGGTCTTCAATTTTTATGCAGCGCTGCTACTGTTTCGTCTGCTTTGTATGGCTTTAAATTAGCGTTGTGACGCGACTCTGCATTTGCTGAATTTGAAATTTTTGCTCAACATTTGATATTGAGGTATACGAAGACTAAACAAAGCAGCAGCATTGCCAGCTGCTACTGCATTAAGCACCACAACTGAAACAACTTAAAGTTGGGAGGAAAAAGAGAAGAAAACAAAAAAAAAAGCGAGAATTGCAGTCACTAATAATAATAGCCGCCACTGTCGCTATCTCTGCCACTTTTGCGGCTGTTTTATACAACATCCACACATACACATCTACATTCATATGTGCAGACCAGTGTGTGTTTGTATGTATGGAGGTTTATATGTTTTTGGACTGTGCGCATGCGCGCAACATATAAAAACATCACAGCCCCACTGTTCGGTTATCAGTTCAATTTAGTCGCTGTGCACATTGCAACGCCGGTTACAATTTACTGGATTTTACAACTTTATTAACAAACAACGCTTTTGTCGCTTATCTCAGCCCCAATATGACCGCCCTCAAAGTTTTAGTAAGTGCAATATTTTCATAGTGCCTGCGTATTTGTACCACTACAAGTACATATCGTCATATATGTATGTAGTAATTCTATTTGTGTGCGAGAGTTTTGTGTTTGCAATGAGTGCCCTGTGGCAAGGAATAAAAGGAGGCATAAATATTGTACAGCGGACGGTATTACGAATATTTGTTGCGCAATCGATGAAAGGAATTTGAAATTGAGTTTTGCCATTAGTGATCTGGATAGTCCAAAAACATTAAAACAATTTGAGTGCCAACAGAAAAAAAACAAATATTGGTATAATGTCTAGACATAGCTGATGAAAGTGAATTTGGGTTAACTGTGAAGTGAAGTTATGGGTTAATGACTTGTTTGGAAATCAATAAAAAGTACCGGATTTTGTATTCAAAGTGAATGGATAGGCGTTACCAAAACCTGCTGAAGAAAAGTACAATTTTTAAACCTAAAAAAATATCTAATGACATCAAAATTATTCGAAAATTTGTAAATTGTGATCAATTTTTGTGCCTGGAAGTAGTCTACATAAATATTTCCGCGAATAAAAATTTCACTTTTCCTTTGTAAAAATTCAAGTATTTTGATCACAGAAATAAATTTAAAATATAGGGACCATCGCAAAGTTATAACCCCACCACATATTGATATGTTTTGACTATTTATTTTTCTTTATTTCTTTTTAATTGTGATTTAATAAAAATATATTACATTCTAAAACAAAAGCCGTTCAAATCCAAGTTTCAAACTTTGGGCAAAATTTAATTTTTGTCAATATGCGATTGGGCTATACTTATGAAATTCGCTAAATAATGCACTATAATTTGCAGAAAAAATTTAGTTATGCTGTTATATGATCCATTCAATTTTAGAGCAATAAAGTGCATGTTTGAAGTGGCTTAAAATTACCGTTAACTTTTTATGACGCTCTTCCCCAAATTCGTCCATAAAACCAACAGTCCAAATGTTTTTTATACGACTTTATTGCACTAATATTGAATGCGCTAAAAAACTGCAAATCTATAATATTTCTAAAAATTTTGGCTTAAAATATGGAAAGTTTTGTGCGAAAATTTAAAATTTTTTCACATTTGCACCAGAATTTAGAATGTATAATATTTTTCTAAAAAAAATTATTCAAATTAAATTTAAAAAAAAATATAAGTCAAAATATGTTAATATATGGTTGGGCTATAGAAATGAAATGCTTTACATAAATCAGTAGTATATCAAAAAATTTTTGTAACAATACATCTTTTTATAAAATTGAAAGCACTTAAATAAATTACATTGTAAAACTTTATTACACTATTTTTACATATTATATAAATTAGTAGTATACCAAAAAAATAGCAACAAAAGTCTCTTTATAAAATTGAAAATTCTTAACTAAATCGCATTTTAAAACTTTTTTACACTATTCAACAATATTAATCTATATTATCTATACCATCAGTTGACTCCTTCTTTTGTACTCGAGTTAAAAAGGAAAACCTCGTAGGATAGCGTATCCCAAAAATTATAGTTTTCTATAGCGTCCTCGATTTAAATTAAGACCCCACACTCCGTAAAATATACGAGTTGAGCCAACTGGGCAAAACAACAAATCACACGATACGCAGTATTGTAAAGTAGAAAAATGGAGTCTGAAAATATTGTGGCGATATTTCTATTTTGTACCAAAGACTTTCCAGATTTCTATGTTTACTTTTCCGTTCGTAAATATTCCAATTCAATCATCGATTTATACTGAAGATGCTAAGATGCTTTTGCAATAAAAAGAAAATTGGAACTGAGTCGCCAGAGCCTTTTATGATTCAACTAGATATGGACGGTGTTGTAGTTGTTTGCAGAAATCAATAAAAAATATTATAATAGTTTAAAAATATGTTAACTTATTTAAAACTGTTTTTTGTACAATTTAGAAGCTGAGTATGGACATAAATTTAAAACTTTTTTCCAAATTATACTCTTCGTTAGCTAAGTACACCACGTGTATTTTTTATAATTTTCAGTTATCGCCAGAAATTTTGGAAAATAAGGATTCAATTAAATCCTTTTAAAGACACCAAAACATCAAAAATTCTGTAAGTGTTGAAAATTTGTTGATTTTCTTTTATTTCATATGACCAAAAATACTTCAGAAAACGTAACAATGAGCTCTCCCTTCGTAGCGGATTAGATTTAAGTACTCAGAAAAAAAACCACTACTTGGCTCTTTGAAAAAAATACAATTTGCTAAGAAACAATTACCTCGAAATGGATCCAATAATGTTGCAACTCGTTTGATTTGACCCAATTTCAGGAAAATTTATTCCTTTATTTTATTGTCCTAATTTCTTTCTCCTTAGGTAAAATTAACTTGCCAGTTTTTGGATTTTTTTATTTTGTTTTATTTTGCTTATCATGAGGAAAAGAAAATTGCCTCTATATTGCCATCATATTGAATATTTCAGTCAACTTTTTTGGCACAGCTTTATTGCCCTGTTCACTTACTCTAAATTAATTTTGAAATTACAAATATGCGATTTTATGAGAACTAGTGAAGTAAAAAACTTGCTTAAATTCGAAACAAGTAGTCCAAGGTTTGGAAAGAAGCGCTTTTAAAAATATGAATGTTTAATCCCAAATTACTTTAATATAAACACCCCCTATTTATAATATTGTTTGCTTGACAGGATAAGAAAAAAGTATTATTTTTAATAAAACTAGCGTCCACTTTGGCAAGTCTGTTTGCATTGTATTAAAAGTATTAATAATATTCCAAATTATTTAAGGTAATTTCTATTAATATTGAGTAAATATGGGAGTAAGTAAGCGGAAATTTTTGAGAATAAAACTGAATTAGGAAAATAGTTCTCATATTGGAGATTTTTTCATTATATTAATACAAAAATAGTAACTCTAAAATAAAGAAACCAGTTTGTTGTTTTAAGGAAATACTTCACTCTCAGTGCAGCTACCCAAATTATAAAAAATCAAATAGCAACCCCGTGATTTCCAAAGAACCCGTTTGAAAAAGTAAAAGTAAATGTGGAATAAGTTTTATTATTTACGTGATCGCGCATTTTGGTTCAAAGAGTAGTTTAGGAGATATCAAAGCAATTATATGTAAATGTTTTCGATATGATTATGGTGACCAAATAAATATGAAATTTATGTTTTTGAAAGGCTCTAATGAAGTTTTTCTTAAAATTAAGTGAGATAAAAATGTCATGTCAACTTAACAGCCCCTAATTTTTTTTTTGTTTTTTAAATATTCGATAGTTGCATTTCGAAGTACATACGATATATACTGTACATATACGCTAAAAGTTTTAACTTATTGGTTTGTTTGTCATAGCATTCGCAACATCCTCAAACAAAAAAAAAATAATAATAATTATTCAAAATCGCCTGAGTCACTTGAATTAGCACTTTGTATAAATTAAATAGAATATTCTTCAAAACTGCATACTCACAATTCTAAAAAAAAATTACAAGATTTCTAAAAATGTGCATACACTAATATTTTGGCCTTATTTTATATGAGACTTCTTCTTACTGATGAGGAGATGTGGTGATCTCTGAAATTAAATGAAAACCATATAATATGTCAAAACTTATGAGTTCAAGCGTGAGGGTACTATTTTTTCAAACAGTGTATATTATTGGTGCGAAGTATCACGGACTAATAATTTTTTTTTTATTTCAGAGATATAAAGCTAAAATTTAAAAAAACTTATAATATAAAAATTTATAATGGAAACCCCGATTCGAACGGTTAAAAAACGAAATTTTGGTTTTTATTTATTGTTCAAGAAAAAAAGTTCTTCCGGGCCATGATTTTCCTTGAAATTTTTACACATTAATTTTTTTGCCAGAGCCGCTTCATATCCTAACAGGAAAAAAATTCTGGAAAATAATCTCCACTTATAATATAAAAAAAACTACAAAATTTCGGAAGAGAGTACAAGTGCGCTGAAAAAAAGGATTTTTGTCGATTTTTTCGCGGTTTTCCTTTCTAGTCAAACTATGCTATTTTTCCCAAAAAAATTACGTCGACCCATATTTTCTGGTCATATTAGCCGAAGAAGAACACACCATCATGGAACAAGCGATAACCTGCTAAGGGCTCAAGTTCGGAATTTTTTTAAAAGGAGTACATATATCTAGCGATGGTAATTGCTGCCACTATTCCAAATATTTCCATTGGGGAATATAAATATTTTCTCTAATATAACATTCAAATGACTATTTGTCAGTGGTTTTTGAGAAACGCTCCTGAAATTCAAAAAAAAAAATCTAGCAGCTTTTAATTTAACAATTTCTTTACATTCACTCACATAAAAAACTGTCCCTTGTATTGAAATAGAGCTCAAACTCACCCATGATCATCTTTGGTGGTAGCCTCCGCAACGATTTGCAACACCTTTGAAAGTTTTATTGGGGTGAATTTAATTTGAAGCCATACAAATTTTTTTGTGTGTGTCAGAAATAAGAAAAAACTTATATAAATTGTTTTATAAAATATGAAAATATGATAGGGGACAATAGATAGATAGAGTCAAGAGGTATTTTACATTTGAATCAATAATCAATTACACATTTTGTTTTTCTTTAAATTAGAAAATCAATTTTAATCGCAATGGTATGTGTCATTATTGTCTATAATAATTTACCGTTTCGTAGATAGTTTCATAATTCTTTCGTAGTAGAAGTTCTATGGCTTATCTGTGGCTTTCCTTGACTCTATTTTCGGTATATTTGTTTTATCACGAGAGTTTTGGAGACACCGACACAAAAATTATTTATAAGTGCCATCTGCACAAGGCGCAAAACGCAGTAGCCAGCCTTTATTAAATGATTCCAAACTGGCATGCGGTTGACGGAATCGAACGAACTAAAGTCGGATGGTATATTCTGGTAAATCATTCTCACCGTAAACCACATCAATTTTTTTGCATATTCTTGCACAGTTTCCACTTGCTTTCAAGCCAATGTCAGATATTATGTACAAAAAATATGCCATTTGATCATAAAAATATGAAAATAATAAATGCGAGTTGCGAGTTGGCTATTTAATAACTGACGCTGTAAAATGTTTTATTTTGATTTAGTATAATTAATTTACTTATTAAATTCTTCACTATACACCCCTTCTCGATCTCTACAACATTTCCACCGAATGTGCCTTTGATTGAAATAGTGCTCTCTCCTTTTCAACAACAACGAGCTCAAATCTTATTCCTTTCAAAATGTTTTTAAATTAGGAAACTGTGCGAGTTTCGCCACATCCTAGCACAGTATCTATAACTCTATTATTTTTTGCGTTCAACCCGTAGAATAACTTAAAATGAGTGAACAGTTGTTCAGCTTCGGGAGTCTATTATTTACCGCTTGAGAGGTAGAGGGTTAAAAGTGGTATTTTTGAAGTCTTTGCACCTCATCCAGAATATCTGCCGAAATACTTATCGCATACAATTTTATAAATATATCTTAAAAACTCAGTATGTAGAGTTCACATTATTTGAATAAATCACCTTTTTTTGGATGGTATACAAAAGACTTAAGCAACGAACTTGATTAGTACAATGGCCGTTACATTACTTAAAATGCTTTGATGGGAACTTGTACGAAGCCTAAGCTTTTCGGATATGTCAATTGAGATATTTATGGTAAATAATATTAAATATTATATTTACAGAGCGAGGTCACATGGTTTAACCTTTTAGATTGCATACATTATTTAGAAGTTATATTATTTGTTGTCAAATAAGAAGCCATCCCTCTAGGCATTCGTCGATGCAGTATTGGGCCCGTTTCTTTGTACCCAAGTTACAAAAAAACACTAGGTAGGATAAGAAATTGCATTCGAAGCAACAACACTAACTCGGAAAAATATGCGAGTTAAACCAACTCGGTAAAATCATATCCAAACCTGAGATGTAGTGTTGGGAAGTGAAAAAACTGCGCTATTGTGAATGAGCCGGAAGAAAAGACATGGGAAGTTAGTTAGTTTAAGACCTAATTCATTTTTATTTGCATAGTATTTTTAAATATATAATTAAATCAACAAAAAATTTGGCATCACAGCTAGTTTCCATTCTTAAATAGCACTAAAGAAATTTCATGCTTCATGAAAGATGCTAAGGTTGCTTTTCTAACTAAAGGAAATTTTGTCCGGTCGTTTGCAAGTCGGTTACATTAAAACGGGCCTATTATCAAAAGATACCACAATTTAGTGTCCCTTTTTATAAAATGTATACCTGAACAAAGTTGACAAAGACTTTTGAGGAATGGGTGCTTTTGCCAGTACCGTGTAAAGTTTCGCCCGATTTCCATTTCAAATATATAATTTTAATTCTGCTACTTCACCAAGTAAGATAAATTTCAAAATGAAAGGTAAAAAACAAAATATTCGCATTTTTTAGGTCAATTGACATCTCTTGGCGTCTTATTGAATTATCCCAAAATTTTGATAACGAATTTTGTCCGGTTAAGCTTTTTAAATGCGCCACTGTGCCTCGTATGTATACCCCAAATAGAGAAAATGTGTTTGCCAGATTTTTGAAACCTTAAGTGGTGTTGTCTAGAAAACGGTACATATGGCGGAAAACGATTACATCAGGATCAGCTGCAACGTTATCGGGACCAATTTTTATGCAGTCTAGTGTATTTGAGAGAAAACTAATCAAAAAAAAGTTGCTTTTATTGGTCTTATTTTCAAAAAATTGCTAATCGTGGACTAGACGATAAAAATAGAAAATGTTAGTGCAAAAAATATTAGCTAAACCAAAATAACGAAAGTTGGTTATGACTCATTCGTAATATTCTGTGACAACAAGTTGAAAGTGCATATTTTAGCCCTGCAAACTTCTATCAAACTTTATTACGAACCAATCATGATTTTCTTTGTGTTTTCATAATTTTCGATAATTTTATTTACAAAAAGCGACTTTGCTTGGGGTGCATAGAGCAAAGCTTTTATTTTAAAACTCTGATGGTTACCAGTTTGCCCTAGAGGAAAAGAGGTAAATAAATCGGAAAATGTCATCGAAAACCAGTTAGTAAAAAGAATTGCCGTCTAGACGGGCATGCTACATATTGAAAACATCTCCTGAAAACAACTACTTTTCTTTTCTGTGTGAACATAGTGTTATAGTTACATCAAAAATACCTTGTAAAGCCTTTGAAGCTGTAAAAACGTACAAAGTGCCAAACACATTCACATACGTACAACCTCGCTCGCTGATTCCGAAAACTGAGTTTGTTTTTTTAATGGAAAATTTTTTTTAGTATTTTGCAATTTATTGTTATCCAGCTAAACCAAAAAATGTCTGCTATTTAATCACATACATACGAAAAATTTCAGATGATTTTTCATAATTTGCAATAATACAATTTTTAAATATAAATTTTGTTCTTGCATTAATTGGCAACGCCGTTAGTTAAAAAAGCTATCAAAAATCAACGGAAGTTTTTAGTCACTTAAAATTTACTTTAGAGTTAATTTGGCTACAAAACTGCACTCCCGAAAAATTTCTAACAGTTTTGCTTCAAAATTTTGGAAATTCAATGACATTTCTTTTAGTTTATTCAGTTTGTTTTTTTATTTATGTGATTAGGTAATGAATTATATGTTTATAAAAAACTTTAACATGAGAAACATCGTAAAAAAATTACTGCCTTCCGAATTTGGTAGAAGTTAGTGCACATAATTTCTTTATTTGTTTCCATTGTAAATATGTATCATATTTTATAGCTTTGCTTTCATACATATAAATAGTATATAGTCTTCACATAATTACTTTATTACTTTATATACACGGTTGGGCAGGTTATTCAAAGGCTCATATATATTTTTTTGTGTGAAATCATTTTTTATTGATTTAAGAGGCAAAAATGCCTGAAAATAATAAAAAGAAAATATGATTTATTTACTTCAGCTCGATGTGATCGCTGTTCACCTAGACTGTGACTTTAAGATGGTCAGAAAATGAGTTTCATGCTACTCGAATATAATTTTGCAGGTATTTTGCACAATCCGCGTTGAATCACTTTTCTTTGAAGCGTTAGAAACTGTTTATCTTCACCTTTGCTCACTAGCTGTCATCATTGACGTAATTGGTCGCTGTAAGGTTGGTAGCACTTAACGCGCTGCCACATAAAAAGCTTTGGCATTACTTGACATTTGTAACCTTGCCCGATAAGCGAAAAATGCAAAAGGAATGCCACAATGAACGCTTTGACAACATTCATTTATTTATTGTGAAGTGCTAAAAAACTATAATGCTGATAATTTATTTTGGTTAATCTGTAAATGTACATTGTGATTTCGTAGAAAATTGAAGTATGACGGCTGTTTCTAAGGGAATGTAAATAATATTAGGAAAAAAAAATCAGCTGATTGTCAAAGTGTGTGAACTTTCAGCTTGGCTTTAGCGTCGGCGTTGGTCGCATAATTGTATTTATTCGTCCAAGTTGTCAAAGCGGAACTGTCACGTAAAGCGAAGCAAACTTTCTATCTAGCGTAACCTTTAATTTGGCGAATCCTGCACGTATTTTTAAAGTAAGCGTAATAATAGATCCAATTAATTACAACTGTTACTCCCTACCGCCCGGTGGTTTCTATGGCTCACTGCTTACCTATAGTCCACTGACATTTCGTCAAAAATGGCAACAAATTAACTCTATTTGAGTAGCAAACTTGAACTATAAATTTCTAAGAAAACTAAAACAACTTTTAGGACACAATCTCATCAAATACATACATACCGATTAAAAACAAGATTGTTCCAATCGAGCTGAGACCAACTACACGTGACGTCATAAAATGACAGAATGAGAGAGAACAATAAATTGTAAAGCAGAAGAGGAAGAGCGGTCAGCTGACAGAACGATTGAAAATTTTTTTTTAGTTCTGTTTGAGTAAAAAAATGCCAGCATAAAAGAAAAATACTTTTCCGACGTTAGCGAATGAGTGGATACTGGGGAATAGACAAAGAAGGGATTAACGGTGCGCGGAAGGCGCAAACTTGTATGGCGACCCTCTTGCATACCCGCTATTAACTGCAGATGTCGAATTCAAGCAAGATGGGACCTTTTTTTATTTTTTATTTATTTATATATTTCTTTATTTATTTGTAAAGTCATTGAAATAACCAATCTTACTATATTAAGCTAATGTACAATAGTAATCACTAAGATAAAAAATATCTGAGATGGTTGATTAAGATGGCATAAGGCCACGTGAAATCAGCACCTGAAAAACTGAAAAACGAATTTAACTCAACACATGCCCTAGAAATAGGAGCATTCATGGCATAGTTAGTTCTCGAGAAACCAATTTTGAAGGATTCAAACTGTTGAAGGTACTTGTTTGGAATATTAAACTGTATTTTACCTAGATGGAAAGGGCAATCAATAGCCCCAGTAGCCCCAAAGGGATATTATCAATGGCAACAACGCAGCGTCTATTGGGTTAGTATGGATTAATCCACGACAAAAACGCGGAGTAAAAACCCATTGATGGGAAACTTTGTCAAATACCTTAGAGAACTCAGTGTAACTTGTGTCAACTTAAGATCTGTTTTGAAATACAGAACTGGAATATTCACTGAAAATGGGCAAATTAGTGAAAGTGGAGCGACGTGCAACGAAGCTGTGGGGATTACTTGAAATTAGGCTTTTAACGGACAAAACAAGGCGAATTCTTATAAGGTGGTGTTATAAGTACAACAACAAAATTTATATGCATTTCGTTTCTGCTTCTGCTCATACGCAAAAGCAAAAACAAAATACATGTAGGTGAATAAAAAGAAATCAAATCGGTTGCTATAGTAACTACACCTTATATGGATTCGGGAAAACGAATGTCAACGTTGACTCATTCACAAAAATACCAGAAGCCAGTGATTTATTAAAAATAGTTATCAGAGACACTGCAAGGTAAAACAACTTTTTTAGCAAAATAGAAGATAGACCATACGCGTCAATTTTAGACGAAGGTTTACGCTTTCTAATGCCATTGATGACGTCAGCAACAGATAAACACAAAGATCCAAATTAAGGAATCACTCCCGGAAAGCGAATGAGAATGCAAGACAACATCGGATTTAAAATTTAAGCAAAAAAAAAATTTGCGAATAAGTTTGACGGATCTATGGCAGAATTTGCATATTTACCATTGTAAAATATATAACATAGCACCGTCGAAGACGACATTTTTAATTTGATGAAGTTATGTATTTGTTGTAAATCGCATGCATTTTGTTAGTGTAAATTTTTGTTTTTTGTTCTTATAATACCACCTGACATAAATTCGCCTTGGTCTCGATAGAAGTCGACTGCCAAAGTAGAGTCGATACGCAAACAGCAAAAACAAACTGTACATACATTTTGATTACACAGGCCGACAAAACTCAAAATAATTACAAACCTAAAATCCAAGGTATACACTTCCGGAGGTTATCGGGTCGCTGAACAAGAATCTGACCTCAGATTTGCTTCATCACTTGAAGGTGTAAAAAAATTTGTGAATTTTCATGTGTATTCCAAATTTAAATATTGGATATCTCAAAGAACAGAAAGGAGTTTCGTGCACTCTAAAAGGCATTTGAAAGGGAAAGGCTTGTACTTTAATACGCTGCCAGTAGTTTTACAATAAAGTTAAAATCGTTATGCAACATAACCTCAAATATATGTAAAAACCACGATTTTCGCACTTTTAATTCAGGATAGCTCATTCTCATTCTTGTTCAGCGCACCACAAGGGGAAACGTTTACTTTGGTTTGTGATTCTGGAATCTTGTCGGCCTGTGTTAGTTTGTTTTTATTTTTATTTAGTTTATTTAGTTTTGTTTGTATATTTGTAAAAAAAAAAACATGAAACTAAGTAACATGGTAGCTTTAATTTTTTCTTCTTCTCATCATGCTTCCAGGTGATCTTTAGCGCTCTCCTTGCGCTGGCCTATTCTGCGCCACATCCCGGTTACTTTGGCGGCAAGCAGTAAGTATAAAAAAGTCACAACAGCACAATTGAGGCATTTATTTCTTATTTATTTAAAGCAACTGAGTTTATTCAATGCAGTTTCTTTTTATACTTAAATTGCATTGACGGCGCTTTAATTAGATAAAGCTTTGTTTTACATAGTTTTTCTTTGTTAAATACAAATCGGCCAACAACCTGCAGCTACGAGACTTCACAATGTCAAGACTAATCACACACAGCGCATGGTCTCGATTGATTATCAATGGTGTGTTTTTTTTTTTTGTTTTAAATAGATATGTTTATATTATATAAAGGTAAAAAAATATGTGCAGTAAAAAGAGCCAATCGACGCCAGCGACAAAAAGACAACTATGTATATGCGCAGGAATTTCTTGAACTCACTTTATTGCAGTAGCTATTACCCGCTGCTAACGTTGGTGCAACAAAAACAAAAATAATTAACTGTGATAAGCATAAATTAATAAAAGATAGCGTACATTGGTCTTCTGCCAAATGATTTATTTACTATCCCACACACACACACACACGTACATTTACACGACATACGAACCGACAGGCAATCAGGCAGTCAGGTAGTCAAGTAATTGTAAAACAGGCCAAGCAGTTTTTTACAATAATGTTGCGCATGCGTAGCTCCCGGTCTTGCGTAAATTGTCAACTTTATTGTTGTGATGCAATAATGTGGCACTCACTCAAAATTGTGATAGTGAATGCGGCATTAGACAAACAAGCTAACTGCGGAATAATTGAATAGTTTTCACTTTTAATTTGCTTCCAAATTGACTGAGCGGAATGAAAATATGATTTTATTAGTTGGCGATAAATTTTGTATAACAGTACATACACAAGAAAAAATATATTTAGAAACACAAAACTAATCCGCACGCTATTTCCCTATTTTGTATTGGAAGATAAAATTGGAAGATTCTCAACAAATTTCAAAAAAATCCTAAGTTCCCTTTTTTTAATTGCTACACCTATGAAATCCAACAGCAAAACTTGTAAGCTACCACAGTGGAATCAAATTAGGTGCTATCAGTGTTTGTTGTAATTTTGACAAGATCGGCATGTATATTTTCAAGTGTTGGATACTCCACTCCTTTTCTTATAGTTAAAATAAAAAAGATGCTAGAAATAGTAGGCCATGTGAAAAAATAGCTAAGAATGTGATAATTTTATCAACTTAGAAATAATATATGTTCAGAATTGTGAATCATTGTTTGAGGTTAAATTGAGAAAGAGGAACCATAGCAGATTCTACAAAATATGTAAAGATAACATATTAAACAATGAAATGCTCTCCTTTCCTTCCTCAAGGGCTTCTATATGACTCTAGTAAGACCGTAAAAAATTGAGGAAGAACTTAGTTTTTAATCTCACAATTTTGGTTTCCGGTTCTAAAAATTTCATTTATATATCGACGTCACGTCATTTATGAGACTAGTAACAAAAAGTACCAGAAATAGCCCTAATGTATTCCTTTTTAATACATTAAAAAACTTGAGCGAAATAGAACTGCCGAAAAAAGTGAGGTTAAGTTATTGGCATCATGTTATTTTACCGTCGTTAACTTCGTTTACGGACGTCTCGCTTTAAACAGTTTGAGCCATTTTGCTCATTTGTTGAAGCTACGCGTTGAAGGAAATGGACAATAGAATTAAACACCTATGCTAGATCTGAAGCTTTTTGGTAGAAGTACTATAAAGCCGCATTCGTTTCGCCCTCGGTTAGCGAGTGGCGAATCGATGAAGCGTCTGGTATAAATTAGCATCAACACAGAGTTTGTTTTTGTTTGCAATGTAACGTTCGCGCATTACAAATGAAGAATGTGCACCAAAAATGCAAGCACGTCCGCGCACATGATCGTCGTTTATGGGCAGCTTAAAACTGGTCTAATATCTGCAGCATTGAATGTAACAAGCTCGACCAGTTTAATGAGGTATCATCGTACTCGCGATCACCAAATCTAGCTAGCTGAGATTTTTACAGTCCCTTTTAAGCGAATAGCAAACAAAATTGCTCAACTCGCTAAAGCCATTTTCTCTGGAAGAATTTTTTTATTGAAAAACTGGCATCTTGTTTTTTTTAACATTGTTTGACTTTTCATCATTCATTTTTTCATTTTTATTTTTTTTCATTTTAGTCTTATGTTTAGTCTCTTAAAAGCAACGTCAATAAACAAAAAAGCAGTATTTCTGCTGAAGAGGTTCAAGATCATTTACCAAGAGGTTCAAGGTCATTAGACAGACAACAATTTGACGTAGTTCAAGGGCTAGGTGGGATCATTGCTCCAGGTCGACTAAGCAATTCACAAAGTACCTTTTGAAGAAACGGTTGCACATCCTGGCCAGGGTAGAACAGTGGCAGAGATAATGGCGATCTGACAGGTGGGTTCCGTGGCCCACCAACCGCGATGAGTTCAGTGTTTAATCTGGCATGCCACCACTTTGGACGGTATTCTGCTGGATTTTAGGGATTAATATTAGGTTAGCTATCAGGGTTATAAAAGGTGTTTTTTTATTTTTAGAAATAAAACCCATATAATTTAATCTTATGACCAAGAACTTAGCTTTGATATAAAGATAAGAGTTTGCCATTATGCTTTAAAAATGATCTCGGGCAATTGACCGCCGCGACTTGCACGAATATATTCCAGTCGGGAGGCCCAATTTTTGACCAATTTTTGGAGCAAAGCGTTCCCCATTGACTGTAACATTACGACCGGTTTGATTTTGGAAGAAATATGGACCAATGATTCCCTTTGCCCAAAGAGCAAACCAAACAGTGAATTTCTGAGGATATAATGGCGTATCAACAATGGCTTGTGGATTATCTAGACTCCAAATGCAAAAATTTTGTTTATCAACCAGTCAGGTTTCGAAAATGATTTTTTTATTCAGTTTGCATCTTTTGTTTTTTTGGATAAAATTTAATAATTGAAATTTTACCTCCTTTCGATTGGCATTTTGATGTGATATTTAGGGGCAAGGTATCGACTACAAAGTATGGATGTGGTACTCATTCAAAGTATCACTCATTAACATCGATTTTCAAAGGCTCGATATTCGAAAATTGATACTACATAAATTAAAAATGAAATTCAGTCGCAATTTTATGCCAGCTTATAGTGTGACCTTAATGTGGACCTTGTATCTCCTAATACTACATATATATAAAAATATTTTCATTCCGCCTGATTGTCATATTTATCAATGTTAGCGTCATTTTTCCAAAATTTTCTAGATATTCCAGGTGCCATTTCTTGTTGAAAAAAAATTATGAATAAAATGTTACTTACGTTTTTCCCCAGTAAATCTAAGAATACGAAATCTAAAATGGTGGATACGTGTAAAAATTTACAAGTAGAGCACAATATATGGCAGATTATGGAATTTGGATATTGAAAATAAAATCTAGGCATCTAGCCAAATCTAAGAATTTTGTCAATTAAAAATCGGGCAATGTGTAATAACTGAGTGAAGTCTTTGAAATCTTGTAATAATGAGGCACTAAACGGGCTAAATAGAATAACAAATTAAAAACTAAAAATTTTTAAATAAAAAATGTTTACCTTAAGCTGTTTAATTGAAAAGAATGAGCTACATTAATATTTTCCTTCTTCTTTCGAGATATTGCCCTATTAAATTTTTAGATTTTTATTAAGTTAGAAGAAATATCTTTGTCATAAAACACATCCTAACTTTTAGTTTCTTGAGATCGGATATGTAGGGATTTTAGGCTACTTTTGCAATATGTGGGACAAATCATGACCGCCAAATATGAATTTGTTTTTGGGTTAAAGTGTTCAACAGAATTATTCATCGTGAAGTTTCAAGAGGTGCCCAACAAATGAAGTACCAAAATTTTAAAACAAGATGTGTTTTATGAAAAAGATATTTTTTTTAACTCAATAAAATTAGTAGGTCAATCTCTTACAAAAAAAAAAAACATGGTGTAACCGAACAAAACTGAGAATGCAGTTTAACTACCTACATTAGAATACAACTTTATGGTCTTAAACATTTTTTGTGTGGAAAATTTTAAATCCTAAGAAATTTCTTACAGTGTAATTACTCTAAAAAGATAAATTAGTAACACGGAATATTTTGATACGTTAATAGATATGGAGACGAATTGTAACGACAAAATAAGGAAATAAAATCCTTAAGAAAGCCTACTGTAATATAATAATTTGGCGCTTAAATCATATATATGTATATCGATATTTAGCCGGACTTCTCCTACAATTTATGGTATGCGTCTTGTTGTTGTACCAGAAATTTAGAGGCCTACAGTTTTACGTCGAAGGTTTTTTTTTTGCCAAAAAAAAGAATTAAAAAACTGGAGGAACTTAATCAAAATTTAAACACAAAATAAATGTTTGATTTCTGTTGCTCTATTAAAACTATTTTTAATTTCCCCCCCACAATTTGCATTCTTTAAAACATAAAACACTTCTCATTACTTTCTTATCTGTTAATTATCTATTTATTTGTTGTTTTTTCCAATCACAGTGAACACCACACCATCCATGTACCTTACAAGGTGCACACCATTCATCATCATCACATTAAGAAGGTGCCGGTGGAAGTAATCAAGGAGGTGGAAGTGGTCAAACATGTCCCAGTTTACAAGGAGGTAATCAAACATGTGCCGGTAATTAAGGAGGTTCATGTGCCGGTGCATGTTCATCACAAGGAGGAATATCATCATATCGAAGACGATCATCATGACTACCATAAGGGCGGCTGGTATTAGAGCGAGGGGGAGAAATCGGGCGCTCCTCACTCACAAAGGCATTGTCGATGGCAATGCTCTAATTACATTTTTAGTTATATGGCTAATGTTGAATGCATTCCTACATCTGTACATACAAACTGTTGTATTAGTTTTGTTTTTATTTTTTAGTTTTTGTTTTTAGTATAATTTTTCGTAACGCATACGCGTTTGTTCATGTGTACAAATTTCATTTTAACTGTCATGAATTTAATTTTAATTATATATTTTCGACAATTTCATTCTGGTCTATTTAATTATAATTGCTTTTATGTTGTTGTTTTTTTTTAGTTACTCCCCCTTTTGGTGTTTCTTTAGTTTGCTCTTTATATACATACATACATGTTGAGCTTGCACATATTGAGGTAAATAGATAGATAAACACATTAGGCGGCATCATCACCCTAAATTATTAGACTCATTATATTTTAAGGCATCAACTAAAATCTTTCAGAAATATATTAACATTTCCGTGGACCGATTTGAGTTTGCAGTTTTTATAAATAAATAAAAAAAATTTAAATATAAAAAAATGATGATGGAATATTTAAAAAAATTCAAAATATTAAAAAAGGTAGTTTTTTAAATAGTTTTTTTAAATATTTAAAAAAAACTATTTAAAAAAAAAATATTTTTTTAAAAATATTTTTTTAATAAAAATTGTTTTTTTTAAATATTTTTTTAATAAAAATTGTTTTTTTTTTAAATATTTTTTAAGCAAATCACCGCTGATCATAAAACAGTTTAGGCTTAAAAAGTCTGCAAAAATATTAATTCAATTTTATTCAGTGGAATCATAATAATAAGATTTTTGACGCTATTTTTGACGTTTTTTGGAAAATTGGTTCAAGAAAAACTGGAATAACTCAGTAAAATCTTAACTAATTTAGACTTACAAGATATAAGCGATGTGAGGTTCCGACTATTTAAGTAACCGGTTCTATTGAGTCCAGTTTCAGAGGGAATCGGGAGTTGGGACCGGTTCCAGCCCTCAAAAAAAGATAATGTCACATTACACATTAAAAAAGCTAAAGATAAGGAAAATAAAATTCGCGAAATTAAATTTAAGCATTTTCCAGGATCAGGTTGAATTTCAAACAAAGTTATGTTTCAGTTTAAACCTTGTTTTTTTTAGATACTTTCTATTGTTTAGAAGTGTGCTGCTTTTCGGAGCCGATTTTCGGTTCTATAGAAACTTTTTTTGGTTCGTTTGATTCAGTTCCTTTCACTTTCGGAGTTTTCGGAGAGCATTTTTTGGAATTCTTTCGCATATTTTTTAATCGACACGAAGTTTTTTCAGATCTTTTTTCGGTTCTTATAAGGCCCGGACCGGAACGTTCATTAACCCTTTCGCGGAGAATAGTTTTTGACATGACGCTTCGGACCCAATAAAGATATTTACCTGCAGCAAAATAATTGAAGCCAATAATTGAATTGACTTTTGAAGGTAAGATATATATATTTTATTTATGCGGTTATACAATTTATGCCCTATTTATAATCCCAATTTTATAGCGCAGGGCAGACGGAAAATCTCGCCTTTGACGTTTTCAAACCACTCGCCTTCAGACTTCGTGTCATAAATATTGCGCTCGTCTTCTGAGATATCATCTGAGCTTTCATTAGAACTAACCGCTGGGTCGTCGAGGATATCTAAATCAATATCGCACCATGCTATTTCATTTCCACAATGTTCAGTTCTTCCAATGAGGTCCACTTCCTTGTCGGATTACTCGTTCCTTATCTGACACTTATTATGGATGATTTCCATCCGATAAATTCGTCATCGATAAAATTATCAACTTCAAATTTATAGTCAGAATCGAGTTCTTGAAAAAGTTGAAATATTTGATCGCCTTGTTTTTTGTATCCGTTCTTTTTTTTATAAAAACGCAAAACACAACTAGAGCATTTATTAGTTCACTTATTTTGATATATTTCTATCTTTGCCTTTCGTTGGGTTTTTTACACTTTTTCATATAGTTTTTATTTTACTTACCTCTATTAAAAAAAAAATGTTTCCACTCCTAAAAATATATCACTGGCCTAGGACGCCACTCGCAGAATGTACGCAAAACTGATGTGATATGCCGTTTTGCTTCTATGAATCAAAATTTGTTCGAGTTTATATAAATTATTTGTAACTTCGCTTCCAGAGTACACAAATTTGGGATGATAATAAAAATTTGTTGCCACGAAAATATTAGAAACCATAAATTAATATGAATTTTGCTACGGGATTTCCCATTTTGTCATATTTGTTGCGATAATTAATGACGGAGAATGCCGTTATGCCCCTATGTATTTACACAAATTTGACAGTGTTTACCGGTTTGTCTGCGAAAGAGTTAAAGGGTCCGGTTCTATGAATCCCGTTCATCGGTTATGTGCGTCACTAAAATATATCAATGAAAAGATATTGTGTCACTTATTTAATTTATTTTTGACAAATCTCATTATTATGATTTCGTTTGAACACTTCTTAAATAATTTTATGCAGACCTGTAAAGCTTAAACCGTTTTATCATCTGCTGGGATATCTAGATACCAAGTATTCGACTAATCCCACACCATCGAGTAATATGAAAATCGACTAACCGAAATTATTCGCATAGTGACAGCTATTAAGATAAAATTAATAAAAACTTCATTATATTAGAAAACTAGCTTTGCCAGTTAGCACAAGCATTCACACACATATGAAAAACAATAATCAATAATTTATTGCTAGAAAACAACTAGTCGAAAAGTCAGAAAGGAACGATTAGTCGAATAGTGGTTTCTAGTCGGGTAGTCGAAGAAGTCGAACGGAAACGGTTAGCCGGTTAAGTGACTATTTTGTAAAAAGCTTTTGCTGATCGATTAGTTGGTTAGTCTATGATTCGATTAGCAAGAGCTCTAGTAATTTCTTTACAAAATTGTTTTAAAAAACTATTTTTTTTTAAAAATCATTTAATCTTTGGAGGTAATTTCAAATAGAAATATAATGAATTTGATAATTTCGATGGAAAAAGAGCACCAATTTTTTTGGTTGGATATTGATGCACCCTAATGTATCATCTACATATGTGCCACTGTATTTGTGATTTCATAATTTGAAAATAACGTTGTAGCAAAAAATCTGTAAGTAATATTTAGTCACACTAATACGCTTATATGTATGTGTGTGTGAGTAAACTATGTATGTGAAAGAAAGAAATACGAAAAAAGAAGCAACTACATATGTAAATAAACAAAAATTATGCCAAAAGAGAAAAAACTTAAAAATTTATTTCCTACTTGGCAATCGAGTAGATAAAACTGATATAAGTTTACATACATACTTACATAACTGCATATATGACTAAGTATGTATGTATGTGCGAAATTATTTCTAATGTTGTGTTATTTTTTAAATTAAATTTTTACTTCCCCGCCAGTAGTGTGCGAGTATACTAAATACACCGGCATATCTACATGCTTACAAACAGAGTACATGCAAATATATAAACATATGTATGTATATATATCCACAGCAATCCGGCCCAAAAAGCTGCTCCAGCAGCAGGAAATACTTGAGAAAATTTTTAATGCAGCGCATTTGCGTTCCACGCGTGGCTCGTCAGCTTTGTCTAACTGATTGCGCGTTTACTTGCTGAGGTATTTTTGAAACCACTTTTACCGCTAAACGACAAATGCCATGACGAATTCAACAGTAATTGAGGCAATTTTCGCTTTAGCTGGAAAAGCCGACTGCGGAGATCTATAAACAACTTCTGTTGTGTTTGCAAGGCATGCAAGTAACTATCGGAATTTTGCACTGCTGCAAAAGCGACTAAAAATTGTAGTAATTTGTTTAACATGAATGAGTACAACAAGTAAAACTACATAGATGTTGGTGATCTATTTAAATCAAATAGGTGGTTGTGCGGAGTTCCGGCTTGAAGTTTGTAAATATTCTGAAATTAAAAAAAAACTCGCGTGAACCTATGTACGTGCGTGAGCCAGAAGTGAAACTTCATTGTAGTAGTAGAAATTAATTAAGGTAGCCGTAATAATTAATAGCAGCATTAGTGAAAATAGTGGCAGAAATTATTAGTACAATTAGTAAAAATAGTGGTATTAGTTAGTAGTAGCGTTAGTAAATAGTAAAAGCAGTGGAAGAAATTAGTAAAAATAGTGACAGAAATTAGTAATAGTATTAATAAAAATAGTGGTAGAAATTAGTAGGGCCATTATTAAAAATAGTGGTAGAAATTATTAGTACTATTTGTGAAAATAGCGGTGAAAATTTAATAAAAAATAGGGGTAGTAATTAGTAGTAGCATTGGTAAAAGGCTTTTACTAGTAGTAGCATTTATATAAGTAGTGGTAGACATAAATTAAAATAGTAACAGAAGTTAGAAGTACTATTGGAGAAATTTGTAGTAGAAACTAGTAAATAGTGGAAGAAATTAGTAGAAATAGTGATAGAAACTAGTAAAAATAGTGGAAAAATTAGTAGAAATAGTGGTAGTAATTGGTAGTAGCATTAGTAGAAAAAGTGGTAGAAATTAGTAAGAATAGTAGTAGAAATTAGTACAATTAGCGGTAATAATTATTATTAGCATTATTAAAAACAATGTTAGAAATGAGGAAAAGTAGTGGTAGAAATTATTAAAACTAGCGGCAGAATTAGTAAAAGTAGTGGAAGAAATTAGTAAAAGTAGTGGAAGAAATTAGTAAAAAAAAAAGTGGTAGAAATTCGTAAAAATAGTGGTAGAAATTAGTAGTAGCAGTAGTAAAAATAGTGGTAGAATGCAGTAAAAATAAAGGTAAAAATAGCGGTAAAAATTAGTAGTAGCTTAATTAAAAATAGTGGTAGAAATAAATAAAATTAGGGGCAGAAGTTAGAATTACCATTGGTAGAAATTTATAGTAGAAACTAGTAAAAAATATTGGAGGAAATTATTAAAAATAGTGGTAGAAATGAGTAAAAGTAGTGATAGAAATGAGTAAAAACAGTGGTTAAAATTATCGATTGTAGTGGTAAAAATTAGGAAAGCGACTTTCGTTATGCGATATTCTGAGGCAACTTTCGTTATACGATATTCTGCCGCTAAAGAAGTTTTACTTCAAAAGTTTAATTACAATATTTACCAATCGAGTGAAATTGCATTTGTTTTCTATGCCCAAACTTGGCAGATGTTTTGTCATTTTTTTTTCATTCTACTTCATACGTCAGTCATATTTAACCCACTTACGCCCATATAATTGACTTGTTATTTCTCCTTATTCCAAATGTTATGAGCAATTTTGAGAGATTGCAGAATAAGTTTTTTCTCAATTATTTACTTTGAAATAACGACGAATAACTTTCCGATCGAGGATTAAATATTTATTCCAATCGTTTCTCCGAAGAGGGCAATTGGAGTGTCAAAATAATAAAGATAAGAAAAAGTCGCGAGTCTCTCGAGCGTCGGTATAAAGGGATTGGTATCTAAAATTTATTTTTAAATGGAATTAAATATTATTTTTCGCTTATTTCGGCTACGGCAGAATCGTTTAAAACTATTAAGATAGTATTTACAGACATTTCCAACGTAGCAGCGGTAAGTGTCAATGGGTACCGGAGGCGAACTTGCAAACCCCATGCCAGTGCCTTTGACGATTTCACTCACTGAAGCCATTCTTAAGTTTCTTGCTATTCTTCAGGATCTCTTTAGTCATCTCTAGGTGAAACTGTCATTTGTTTTTATTAATGAAATTTACAATATCGAAAACAAATTTCTTTTGTACAATAACAAAACTCCAAATTCCAATTATATATAAAATCAGAGACATTTGCTATTCCCCGGAATAACTATTCTGACTATCCTATTCCGTTTTATTCTATGAGTCAATAATAGATTTATTTCAAATTATTCTGTCGTAATCTGTAGGTATTACAATTCCGCCTTATTCCAATATATTAGGGGTGTCAATAGCCGTTAGTGAATAAAAAATTATAAATAAATGAAAAGGAAAAGACATGCTGGGATCCAAATGTTCTTTGCGCAAAAGCTCACATAACAATATTTTTTGGTGAGTGCGACGAAAGTTTTCGCAAAGCTTTTATATGTTCGTACACAAATTGTAAAAATTGAAGCGTCTAGACTTCTAATGGGTTAAAAATTAAAATGATAATAAGTACACTTCAAATGTGCGTTCGACAATTACTTGGCGCACTTCATATCAATACAAATAGACTAGACAGAGAATATAGTTTTGGAAGTTTCTTTTACAATAACAAAATAATATACCGGAGAGTTCTTTCCTCATATTTATGTCAAGGTTATAATATTTCAAATCAACAGTTAAAGAAGAGTCTCAATTCGGGTTATCTCGAATGGAAAAAACTTGGTTCGCAAAAAAGGCAGGTAATATCATACCCTTAATTTTAAAAACGTTAATTATTTTTATTTATTTAAATAAAAACCAAGCGTATAACACCAATTTTACATAATTTTCATATCAAATTTTGGCAAATTTGCTATATGATTTATGATATGATATATACATACGATATGTTCTAAAGTGGCCAATTACCCAAAATTTTTAATTCACGTATATTCCTCTCCCACCCAACCCTTCGCATCAAATTACCTTTTATAGTAACAAATACATCACACTTCTCCAATTGGATTCTGTAATTTCATTTTTCAGGAAAAATGAAAAATGGTTCCATCAACCCATAACTCTCGAAGGTGGTCCGGTTGTTACCCAAATATGGCAATTTCGCTAATTGACGTAACTATTAAGAGGCAAATTAAGAAAATACATTTTTTGTTAACGGCTGTAATATTTCAAGTCAGCAGACAAGAACTGAAGCTGAGAATACCGTCTGTGAACTTCGTTTGGCGGTACTACATACTTACGTACATATGTACAGTAGGGTTACGATTTTTCATGGTTTTTGTAAGTTTTTATATTCCATTGCTTACATTTGATGAACTTTTTCCTATTTATTACATTTCTGCTGTTAGTTTGGTTCGTTTGCAAAACAAAGCCCCCACAAAAAATATTTTATTCATTTGCAAGGTTTTTGCATGGCAGCGAGAATACATATAAATCAAAATACGGCAGCATTTCATATGTTGTGAGTATTAAAAAAAAATCTAGCAACTTCAATTGTTCGATTTATTCGTAGCAAATAACGGTATCAATATCAAATCGTCTAAATGCATTGTATGCATTTGCCATTTATTATAGCAATCACAAAGGACGTATAAGTCAATATTTGTTGCATTTGCTTCAAAAACTCAATGGGCTCGTATCATTTGTTGCCTATTTTCTGGTGTAAATATGTCGTTTAAAAATTATGTTATTATATATGCAAAATTATAATAATAATAATCGTGTTTTTTATTATTTAACAATTCTGCAAAAGTAATATAAAGTAAATAGTGCACGTACACGAAACTAAATTAAATGGAATTCAAAATACTAAATAGGCTCTTTAGCATACGAACCTACAAGCTGAAATTTTCATTATTCCCATACTTTTGGGCAAGCCCTCCTTTTTGCACTCGTCTCCAAACGATTTCCCCGAAGTGAAACAAACATCCTTTGTATTCGGCATCTAGAAAGTATTCAATTGCTTTTGTATCGCAGCTAAGAACAGTTCCTCATACGCCTGACTTGACTTTTTGCTCATGATGCAAAAGATAAGAGACAAAAACTGACCATTCGATTAGAGCTTGAATGTTAAACAGTTGACGGAAAGTTATTGGAACAACAAAGTGAGATGTATCCATAATTATTCTTCTCACCAAAATTACATTCATTCAAAGTAAAAAGATCCCCTTCTAAATATTTTAATTGCTCTAAAATATCTATATTCTGATAATATTAATTTTTGAGCTCAAGGCCAGTATAAGGAAAAGTAAGTATATTGGAAAAAAGACAACAGCAGTCAGGAGTGATAGCGATAGCTATTTCAGAGATCACCACATCTCCTCATCAGATTTCTTTCATGACTCCACCGGCACTCTATCACTCCTGCCTGTTGTTGTCTTTTTTCCAATATATTTTTTCTTATACTGGCCATGAGCTCAAAAATTAATATTATCGTTTAATAAAAATCAGACCGAAAAATAACATACATATGAATATTTATATTCTGTAAATCAAGAAGTTCGCTGGATGCACCATTGTTTTTGCAAATTCGACTCACTTTCGTCTTTTGTGCTCGATTGGCAGGAAGATACACACGGCACTCCTCTTGACAATTTGCCACTACTTCTCTATTTATTTGGTAAGGCTGTAATACCGAAGGACTGGCCATTCCCCTTAATTCATTACTGGCATTTCTAGCTCTAAGTTGATGAATCCTCGGATCATGATTATGCTTTGTAGGCCCTTTTTTGAATTTCGTGATATTCATAATTTTAATAAAAAAAAAGGTCACCATTCCACTGGTTTTGTAAACAATTTGTTATTTACAAAACTGAAAGTTTTATTGCAAACAAATATTCATTGTGACAATCCCTATACAAAGGCGAAGGAAATTGAAATGAATAAAAAAATCAAATCGACTGTTCTTTTGACACCACCTTCTATAAATTCCCCTTGGAGATCACCGGGCTTTTCTGAGGCATTCAACATGACGGAATTAGAGCGAGAAGCTGTCTACGTACGTCACCTATCATAATTGCATCATGGTTGTTGCAAATTTTCTTTAAGTTAACACAAATACCGTTATGCGCGAGAGTTTTCTTTTATATCTTAACAAAGTTCGAGTTATTTTTTGTAGTTTTACACAAAAGTTCATCGTTTTTCAGAAGTAAAACTTCTTTGTGATAGTAGAAATTAATAAAAGTTGTGGTAGAAATTATTAGTACAATTAGTAAAAATAGTGGTAGAGATAAGTAAAAATAGTGGTAGTAGTAAGTAGTAGCTTTAGTATAAATAGTGGTAGCAATCATTAGTACCATTAGTAAATAAAGTGGTAGAAATTAGTAAAACGATTCTGACGCGACTTTCGTTGCGTGATGTAAAAAATCACTGCCGCTAAAGAATTTTTATTTCAAAAATCACAGCCCTAATGTGCAAATAAGCGGCTATTGAATTTATGTACTCAAGTCTTTCTTACCAATTGCTTCTTTTGATTGAACTCTCAAATTAATATTAATTTATGCTACTCATAAACTCTTTGACATTCTTACCATATTGAGCCAAATGAGTTAACTACCACGTTGAGGAAAACATAACTAAACTACAACATTGTGCGACTAATTGCAACTGCGATAAATACTTAGTAGATTGTATGACTGCAAATAATGAGCTTTACAAAAGGCTATCTAGTTGAAACTTGTCTATGATTCACAACATGAAACGAGTTCTTTGGTATTTTATTTTTTTTTTTTGTACAATTCTTGATCTACTTTTTTTTAAGTGCTTGTATTAAAATTAAAACCAATAAAATTCCACAAATTACAAGCAATGCACACAGTGGGTGGCAGCTTTATAAAATATAGTCACATAACGGTAATTTGAGACTATAAGTATACGCCAAAGCAAACTGACCAGATAATTCAAAAAACGCCATTAACAAAGCGTTTATAGTGCAACTAAGTATTTTAGTATTTTAATTACTCACAACTCGAAGCAATCGAAGCCACATACAGCCAACCGCCAACCGCCAACCAAACCAAATGAAGAAATAAAAAAAAAAAAGAACAGGCAGTACTCCGTAGCAACGGCAGCCGCAAGTGAAACATGTTATGCCCGAATGTGCGGTGAATGTGTGTGTGCGTAGCATTTGTGGCGGCATGTTGGCCATTTGGTAGCAACGCTGCATGGACTTGACCTTGAACAGATTAGCGGCAAATGTGGCTAATGAATAGCTCTGTTATATGCGTTAAGTTATGCGAATGAGGCTGAGAACAAAGCGCCAGCCCAATCGCCAGTGCAGTGTTTATAGCAAAATGGGTGGCAACAAAAACATGAATTGAATTATGGGGAGACTGGGCGGCGGTATTTATGTTAATAATAAAATTACTTTCATAAAATGCGCTACAAGTTCGGTTCGATTTAATTTAGTTCCGCACTTATGGGCGGCCGTGACGACGGGTTGACAGTTTTGTGGGCGTTGTACGCATTGATTAGAAACCCCAGAGCAGGAGGTAGTCGGCGACGCTGGGTTTTGATTGATGTGAGCATGAAGTGTACAAAGTGGACAAATTGCGCCAGTTATGAGCCAATAAAATACGAAAGTGTACACATTCATTTGCATATATAATATATATACATATATACAATATTTTCAGTGGAATGTGTGTGTGTTTGTGGGGTAAGGGAAGGTCAAGTGCAATAAACAAATTACAAATTACAAGTACAATTTACAAAATTTCTTTATTTACCATAGTGTGGTGAAAAAAACCAAAGACAAACAAAATTTCGTAGTTAAAGGGACAAATAGAATTCCAAATGCACATTTTATTTACTTAGCGACCAACAACAAACTGCAACTGTACAAAAAATAGCATTGAGAACTTCAGGCACTGTAAAAAGAAAGCGAAACAACTGAAAGGTTTTAAAGTTGATTGACGTGGGCAGTGGTGGATTGGATTGAGTGTTGAGCTTAGATAGGTTTCTGGTAGCGGGACTTCGTCCGACGTGCTGCAGGCGTTTACTGCCTCAACTGCGCTACATTGACTGTAGCTGTAACTGCAGCTGTGGCTGTGGCTGAGGCTGGGGTTGTGGTGGTGATTGTGGTGGTGGCTATGTCTAAATTTAGGTGCAGTATGGGAAGTTGGGGCACTGATGTGGCGATACGCCAGCTGGGTACTGACGCTCGGTCCAGCCGGGTAGTGGTGGCGCAGCGACGGCACCATGATGTCCAGCATTCACATCACAGAATGGATAGTTGGGGCAAGTGTGTGGATTCACGCCCGCTGGGAATTTATCACCGCCAGCGCTGTGTGCTGGCTGTGGTTGCCAAGAGGGTGCGGCGGGTGCACCCCAGTGTGGTTGTGGTTGCCAATCGGGTGCCGAACCGCCCCAATGTGGCTGTGCATGTGGCTGCCAAGCGGGTGCGGGTGCACCCCAATGCGCTTGTGGATTATGCAGGCGTGCGTTATCACAGATCGGGAAACCGGGACAGTCCTGTGGATTTACGCCAGCCGGATATTGTGCGGCCTGCTGGTGTTGCGGTTTGGCCATCGAGACGGCGACGAGCGATAGGAGCACCTGTTGGTTGCATAAAAATGACGTTTTAATTTAATTAATCCACTGTGGCGTTGGGCAGCATCGTTGAGTTTTTTTTTTTTTTTTTTGTATTGATTTACTCACCAATTTGCAGAACATTTTCGTTTTGTATTCCTTGACGGTAACAACAAATAACACAAAATTTAAAAAACAAGAAAAAAATTGTAAATTTACAACAATACGAAGTAACCCAATCGGACTATAAAAATTAGTTTTGAATTTTAGAAATTTTTAAACTTCCAATTGGTCTTTCGTACTGTGTTGTACTGTGCCTGCTGTTGGCTGCAGCCGAGACTTTTATACCCGTGCTATTAGAATTTGTATGTTGAGAGTTCGAGTTCGCGCTCACTATGCCAACCAAGGCAACGTCGAATGCAGCGCCAATGCATTGCCATAGCACGTAGTTCGAAAATTGTAGCAAACTTAGGCGAGCGCAAACCGCCTGCTGCCCGCAAACCGTCGAAATGCTAGCGCTAACTTGCTCTAAACACAAACATCCATACAAACGTGTACCGTTACAGCGTATGCGCGCTCCTGCAAACACACCCGGGCGTATACTTAATGTAGAATTCGACACCTTACATGCTGCCGCTCTGCGCGCGCAAAGTGGAGCGGCTGGAAAGGGCGGAGTAGCTGTGTTGCGGTGTTGCTGTGTTACCGTCGCCGTCGCCGCTGCTGCTGCTGCTGCTGCTGCTAAGTTATTTGACTGATCGCATATTTTATTTGATTGGTGCAACAGATTATTATTATTGAATCGTGTTGTTGGCTCACTTCTAGCGAGCGCAGACCGTCAATTGTGCTGAACCCACGGCCGGCGCATGCGCTGCCGTTGGTTGGTTGGTTTTGGTGAGTGGTGGCTGGCTTGCTTGCCACACTTCGTGTCAATACTTCGCTGCCGACATTCAACTTTCATTCATTTGGGCCGAAATATGAAACTAGAAGGCCAGGAGCGTATTAAAGGTGTTTGTAGAGAGAATGGGCTGCTGTTGGTAGGCGAACATAGTAGACGGAAGTCAGAGTGTCAGAAAGTCTATTCAATATTTTTTTGATTTTGGCAATCGTTTTGTTTTAGACAAAAGGGCGCAAAACAATTAATTTTCTGAAATGAAAAAAAATATAAGAGATAAAAAACGATAACATTTAGTTCTTTCAAAATGCCGCGTAATCTAAAACAGGTGCAGCGTAGGCTATTTTGTTTTCTTCAATTCGCTATGGTTAATTTTGCGTCGCCACAGGCTATATTTGAATTTGTTAATTAAAACTTAGTCTCAGCATTCATAACAAGTTCCAATATTAGAAACTGATTCGGAACATAATTTTTAAACTATTTCTTTTTAAATTCCGCTACACACTTTCTGTCAATTTTCCATACATCTGTCGATCTGCTAGTTTTTTAGTTATATTTCTTTCTTCCAAAGTGAAAGTTTATTTTTAATTTTATTTGACAAATAAAAGTTCACGCAGATATATGTGGCTCAAATAAAACTCAAAGATCAACTCTTATTTTGTCAGCGAAAAATCTCAAAAAAGCAAAACATGGGACTCATGAGAAAATAACTCTTATTTTCTAACTAACAAACAAAGTTGCAAGAATACCGCTTATTTTCTAAGCAAAAATACAATTAAAAAATAACTTTTTTTCAACGGCTAACAAAGCCCTTTGTGATACCGCAGGCAGGCGCCATGAATTTCCTTTCTTCCTTCCTTCCCTGAGAAGGTGAACCACCTTACGTGACACAGAAAATCGAGAATGCTTGCCGAGGTCAGGCAGGCCAGTGCCTGTTAAAAATTGGTTTCGTGTCTTGGCTATGGCGGGGCACTGGCAGAGTACAACTTCGACAGAAATCGTTGGTTAGACATCCCAATCTCTTTTCGTGTGTGCCCATAAGGCAGTGTCCGGTTACTACCTCGACAACTAGTCTGAGAGAAGGTCGGTCAAAGTGAATTAGAGCTTAGGATCGCTCTACGTCAACCTTTGGCCAAACTTGTCTGGTATTCACCTCCTCGATGAGTTTTGTCCTTAAGCTGTGTTTGCAGAAAGTTAGAGGCATACTCGCTTCTAGAGCAGAATTTACCATAAGTAATTCCGTCCGTTTCTTTGCCAACTCGTCTGCCGGGAATGTCACTGTGCCCAGCCACCCATGTCACAGTCATAGGACGCTTAGACGCGAGCAGATTGAGGGAACTTCTGCACTCCATAGTGAGAATGAAGAGATTTGATAGCCTCATGGCTGTCGGAGTATATAGTGACAGGTTCGTCGGTGGGAGCGTACGCTGCCAGATACTGCCGCGACCAGCATGGAAACCATACGCTGTACTCATTCCAAGTTGGCTCTGGGGATGGTTTTCCTTAGAGCTGGCCACCAGACCCCTTAAAAGAGAATGTTGGGTCTTATCAGTGTGGTGTACATCCAGTGTACTTTGTGTGGTTTTATTCTCCATTTTTCCTAAAGATGCCTTGCAAGCGTAGAAGTCGGTTATAGGATTTGTACGACTGCCATTTCAGCTTCCTATCTACAACTACTCCAAGGTACTTGACCTCAGTTGAGAGAGTGGTTAAGACATAGGAATTTTATATTTCCTCGAGAAGAGTACTGGTTTTGGGTTTAACACTGATATAATTTAAATAAATAAAAATTAATGCAGTTAAGAGTAGTCCGTTGGTGTACTCTGTACTCTGCACAAAATATGTAAAAATCGGTTGTATAGCCTCATTTTATTAAATACACTTGCTAATTAATTGATGATATTTTATATTTTTTAATAAATAGTAAATTGAGACCTTGTATTAAAACCGTAAATTAGAAATTTTATATGTCAAAAAAAACTTCAAACCCTACTTATTTACCTTTCGAAATATCTATAGTTCTCTTAGTTAATAACTAGTATACTTCCCAAGTTAATTGCAAGTTGAGGATAGTAATTTATTTAGAGTTTTCAGCTTTAGTCCCAGCAGCGGTTTAATCTATTTTATTGCTATAAAAATAGCCCAGTCTCTAAATGAAAATATTAAAATAAACTATTTCAAGATTATAACATGAGTAACTTAATTATTGCCATTTAAAATTTTGCATATACATATATAAAATACTGAAGAGAACTTTTCAAAGGGGTCACAGAAATTATAAGATGACGGAGATAAAGAGTACAGATGGAATTGCCAAAATGGCGTATAGACCGTAAAGCCCACCTAAAATGCCCTATAAATCAGAATAAAATTAAAAGCCCTTCTTATTACGACTGGGCATGTCTTTTAAATAAAATCATGAAGATAATCTGTAAAACTGAGATGAAAACTTTTCAATGTAATTAAGAAGGTGACCTGTAGAATTAAGATGAAAACATCTTCAATATAATTAAGAGGGGAATCTTGGTTTTCATTAGAATCTCCTCATAATTTTTATAAGCCGAAGACCTGAAAATAAATATCACACAGTTTTTATAAAGAGTTTATTATTTAATAATACAAGGTTTATCTAAAATTGTGATAAGTTCAAGTATTTATATATTATTATTACAGGTTTTGCATGTTTTCTTATAATATAAGAACACTTAAAATAAGCAGCAATTGGTGTGACCAAATTATTCTAGAAAAATCGAACTAGAAAAACCCAAAAAACAATTTTCATATTATTAAACTAAAAACAATAATAAGTAGATTATTCACAAAGTACATATGTATGTTAAAACGTTAAAAGCAAAATTTGAATTGAAAGAACTCTTCTAAAAATAAAGAGTTTTGCTTATTAATAAATTCAGTAAGATTTAGTAAAAAGGAGAAAATCTAGAAAACTTCTTTTTACAATTACATATTAGTCGACAAAATTCTATAAAAAATAATAAACAAGAAACTATCTTCTTGTTTTCAGCCATTTTACTTTTCAATAGATTTTAAAAGAAATTCAGAAAAAAATTAAAAAGATGTTCTAGCAAAAATTCCTTCAATATTGCCCCCTTGCTCCCCCCTTAGACTCCAAAGTACAAAGAACTTCGAAGAAGTGCAACCGTCACATGCGTACCCATGGAAATGCTCGTTGGGCAGGGTCGATTTTTTTTTTTTTTCAAATCGAATTTAATAGAACAATGATACCTGGGATATCTAGAATATATGTAAGTACATGCTGGCCCAGAATCCCAAGGATTTTTATATATCGTTTTGAAAATATTAACACACATGTGTTAGGGTAACCTGACCTAATGTTAGTGATCGGCGTAGATGAAAATATACCAATGCTATATTCCTTTTTCATCTTATTACCACACATATACCTCAATATCCTCATAGAAAGATAATGCTTACTAAGTCTGTCCGTTTTCGTTATTTAATTGTATTAAATATATTGTATTTAACAATATCTAAACTCAATAAACTAAACTAAAAAAAGTATATAACGTTTTTCATATCTGCTATACAAAAACGTAGGGCGAACCCCTAGGGCAGTGGTTCTTAACCTTTTTGGCTCGCGACCCAAAGAAAGAATATATTTGAAGTACGCGAAATTTACAGCAAAATAATTAGTGACTAAACTGGTGTTGTATTTTTGAGCAAAGATCATGTATAAGTGGAGTTATGTTTATAGAAAGTGCACACCGCATGTCATCATAACAGCAAGGCATGAAAATCCTGCTTCACGTAAATAAGTAGTTGGGAAAGGTAGCAGGGCTTTTTCAGCTTCATTGCTCAGAACAGGCTTCCCAGATAATTGTGCCCAAAATTTTGTTAGACTCGTTCTGGCAAATCTCTATTTTAAAACTACATCACCTTGCATTTCGAGCAATTCTTCTTGTAATCCAGCTGAATCGTTTTCAACGCCCATTACATCTTCTTACCCAACTGTATTTCATGATATGGACATTTTGTGGAATATATCTTTTCATTTCGTTTTCAAGTTTTGTCAAATGTTCTAAAAAAATAGGTATAAATAAAGAAATTAATAAATTTATCTTTGTTTTAATTTTTTCATAAATGTCTACTACAGTGCGATTTTGACCTTGCATTTTTGTGTTCAACTGATTCAAGTGGTGGAAAATATCACCTAAATATGCCAATTTAGCCATCCATTTGTTGTCACTGAAGCGACACGAATATGTCTTTTATCTGTCAAAAATATTTCTATTTCTGTTTTAAGAGAAAGAACTCTAGCTAGAATCTTTCCGCGGAATAGCCAGCGGATATCGGAATGGTATAATAAATTCTGGTGATCTGAACCCATTTCTTCGCACATCAGTCGAAATATCCGAGAGTTCATAGCGCGTGCCTTTATGAAATTTTTTAATTTGTATTACGTCCTTTAACACCTGATGTAGATCTGCATATCACGTGTAGCCAAGTTTCCTCGATGTAAAAAGCAGTGTATTAAAACAACGTCTGGATTTCGTTCCTTGACTTTGGCACAAAACCCGACGCGACTCCCTATGATTGCCGTTGCTCCATCTGTACAGACTGCGAGTCAATTGTCCCACAGTAATTGGTGTTCCACAAAGTACTTGTCTATTAAAAGAAATATACCAGCCCCAGTTGTAGTTCCAGAGAGCTTTTCACAAAACAGGAACTCTTCATTGAAATTTTGAGGAGCTCTGTATCTTCAATATCAACTGATTCGTCGATTTGAATTGAAAATTTGATGCCTTTTTTGAGATCCGTTATTAATTGTTCTAAAATATCTAATGGCATTAAATCTATTCTCTTTTTCACAGTATCGTTTGAAATTGGCACCATTTCGAGATTTCATCTCCACAGACAGTTCTTGCCATGGTTATTGCAGCTGGTTTAATCAACTGCTAAGCAATACTATGGGGTTTTTTACATTGAGCTACTTTTAAAGCTACTTAGAAAGAAACGGTTGCTGAACTTGATGGTGCATCAAGTCTCATGCGCTTTGCTTGTGTTTCTTTTTCTTTCCAAAACAAAACAAAAATATTCGCAATTAAAAACGTGAAGTTTTACCACTTCTTTAAAGTCGTTTGGGGGATTTCCGCGACCCAATCCAATACCTCTCGCGACCAGAATTTGGGTCCAATATGCGTATGTATGTATATATTTAGTATGGTAACCCTGAAAGTTACCAGAAACGATCATTCTTCATCCTCTTCCTTTTAATCGGCGCTATAGCCGCCTGGACGATTTTTGCTAATTCCACGCCAGTCGTTCCTTTGATTTGCCAAGTGAAGCCAAGTTCTTCTCCACCTGGTCTTTCCAAAAAAGAGAAGGGTTCTCTTCCTCGGTCAACACCAGCGGATACCTCGTTGAATACTTTCAAGGATGGAACATTTTCTTCGTTTAATCTTAATTTGCTGAACTGTGTCCATCTACATACGAGTATAATTGGCTTATGAAAACGTTTATAGTATCGAAACATTTGAAGAAGCTACTGTTTTTCAATCAAATTTGTACTACTATATTACTACTCAACTACTAACTAACTGAGTACTTCTATATAGGCTATACTTTTATTCACTGATGAAAATGAACTCCGGACCAGTTTTGACCTTTTATTCGTTTGAATGTGTATATGATTTGTTGCTACATAACCATCTTTCGATAAAGAACCATTTGAAATTTCGATACAATATTTTCAAAATTCCATAGAAAATTAATTTTTATTCCAAGTCAACACGATTTGATGAACTTAATTTAAACTTTTCATGTGCATTCTAGACGTCCAAAATATACTTTTCGACCCTTTCCAATTTTGATTGAAATCAAGAATATTGCCAATCCAGCTTAATGTACTGGCGTTTGCATATAATATGAATTTAAATAAGAAGTATATCCAAACTAAAACTTAACCATAATTTCATTATGTTCAATGAATTTTCTGTATATTCGGTAAATCATAATTTAAAAGCCATCAGAAATTAAATTTTTATTAAAACAAAATAAGCGCGTAATTTTCATTTAGTGCACAGCTGTTAATTAGTTAAATGGTAGCACAAAGAGTAAAACCACATTACCTTGGGCGAATCGTAGTCAAAATTAATTTTCTCAGCCTTCTTCGGCCAACCTCATGGACAATACAAATTGTTCTCATTTTAATTACATCGACCAGTACTTGACCTCATAATTATATTTAAATAAAATGGATTTTTTTTTTGTGTTTGAGTTCAATATACGATTTTCATTGATTTGAACTAATTAAAGTGAATGGATATTTGCACATCAAATATTCGTTTAGGTTTTTGTTTTTAAATTTATTTTAGTTCATTCGCCATTTGAACCCTTGAAAGGTTCGTTTTTTGGCATTTGGAATGTGCATGTAGTATATACGTATATTTCTTGGCAGTTAATCATAAATTATGTACAAAATAAATCGAAATAAGTGTTTAGTAGCTCATATGATATTCTACAGAGATCTGTAGAGGTTGGACTAGGAGAAAAAATGTCCCTTTTTGGTTTTTTATACTTTTTTTTAGCTTTATATGATTTAATTTATTTTAGCTCTCGTTTTCGATAGTTTATATTTTTGAGAACAGCGTACTTAAATTTAAAGTTATTATCTCGGAAAGTTTTTGAACTACAGCATTTTAAAAAGCGGCTACTCGTCGGTCAGAAGGGTTTAGGGGTCGTGCACATATTACGCAACGCGCTCGGGGGGGTTGTGGGGATTTGACATTGGGGGGTGCCACTTTTTATCTTACAGGTCAGCCAATTTTATTGACCCACAATCCAATTTCTAGAAATATGTAAAAAAAACTATTTCCTAGTTTAACAGGCTTTTTGAGTTTTATGATTTCAGGTATTCTAAGCGAGGTTATCATTGTAGCTGGGATGTTATTTTGCAACTCTGGAGGAGACGCATAGAACACAAAAATTTAATATTTTTATACCCGACGGTACTAGTGCTCAGACTATTACAATATTGCTCACCTAACGGTTGTTTGCAGCAGCATAAAACAATCTAGATATATCAACATGTATTCCAAAATATTCATAAAGAAAGAGAAATCTATGCTTGTCAGATCGTCCATCCGTGCATTGGGTAAGGTCGAGTAAATATTAAGATATCTCAATGAAACGGATAATAACCACAACCACATAACGGTATTTTGTGAAAATCAAAATGATGCTATATTTCAATAACTATGAAAAACAATTTTCTCAAACTTAGTGCACAAGATTGGGCCGAAACTACTTTACCAAGCTGAACCCAATTCGGTACAAGCCTTACATTTTAACTCAGTATGCAAAATGCTCGGTATTATAGTAACTCTAAAAGGCACTTTCCTCAAGTTTTATGTGCAGGGTTGGGTTAGAGAAAACTTTAAGTGGGTTAAGCAGGCGTAACGCCAATTTAAAACAAATATGTTTTTTTAAGTTACAGTCAAATTTGTAAGAGAAATGTGTAAAAATATAAATATAAATTTTTTGAAAATGGGTGGGGTACGTTGAAAGCGTAATAATTTATTTTTGTTTGTCTTTAAATAAATAAAAATCGCCTAAGTTTTCAAAGTGAAGAGTATGATATTAAATGGATTTATTGCTTACCAAAGTTACAGCTTATTTGAATGAAAAATACAGTTTATTTGAAAAAAAAAACGCCGCATATTTAAAATTCGGTTTCTCTAAACTTAGACTCTTATTAGCTTGTTTTTTTTAATAAGACTGTAGTTACAATGTATCCGCACTCGCCACACTAGGAAACCTAAATATCTTAACTCTATTTAGTATGAATTCCTAGTCCTGCCAATCATATGGCAAAATTAAGCGACAGCATGCCCTTTATTGGTCTTGAACCATTTTGTGTACTCTCCAAAAGCCAATATATCGAAGTCGTAAGGATACTAGAAGAAATAAGATTAGCTAGCTACTTGTTTAATAGCGCAGGGTAGCGTCAAGTAAAACCATAACTTTTACCCTCAAAGGGAACGTCGAGAAAATTTCTTTCACTAAGTATAGTGGACTTACGTATTCTTCGTGGTTTTTTTTACAGGATATTGTGACATGACATATCACAGGAAATAGTTGTGCTTATCTGATACCGACGTTTGTCGATTCTATGAAATGGAAGTAACATCTTTTCTGCGAATGTCCTGCCATTGGCAAACAAGGGGGACATCATTGTCGAACCACATAACCTATGGAACAAAATAGACCCCAAATAGTGCTAAAACAGTTTAAAAGCCTAAAGTTTTAAAAGAAAAGGGTCATCCACAATAAAGCATCGCTGGTCGCAGTTAAGAATAATGATAATAATAATAATGTATCCGTAAATATGAATGCCCTCTAAATTTGAAAGCTTCAAATCAATACTTTTCTTAATTCCCTTTTTTATATATATTGTATTTTTTTTTAAGAAATAGAAAATACATATGTGGAACCTAAAATAGATAAAAAATAATAAAAATAAGTCAACTTGAAGCTTTCGCACTTGCTACAGAGTAAAAGGTTGAATTTTTAAAGTTTCATATGTTTTTTTGAACCTTCTAGTCTTTAAACTTTAAACCAATTAGGTTTACTTTTCTTTTGTTTTAATCCATTGTGAATGAATTGTCTTCAGTAAGTTTCTGTCTTCCGGATTTACCTCTTTACGTGAAAATGAACATTGCACCAACCTGCAGGAATCGACCCTTGGTACCCTTTGTAAAATTTCCTTATTAAAGCATAAGGTATAAAGAATTTAATTTAATGTAATGAATTTAAATATATACATATCTATTCCAGTGATTTGGCGGGAAGTTTTGTCCTATAATTTACTCTTAATATCAGAGTTTGTTACTTTGCAATTTGCTTTTTTTATTCGAAAGGCCGAAAATACTTGCTTTGAGACACTTAAGAAATGCAAAAACCAATTTAAATTAAGAAGTTCGATTGAAAGGAAATGAAGATTAGTTGCGTTCTATATAAAAGAAATCGGTTGTTTGTGAATTCAACGTCTTTTAGAGATGATTTTAAGTTTTTGCGTATATTTGAAAAGGATTAAAAGCTACTGAGGAATGACAACAAGTCAAGAAAGGCTGAACGGTCTAGCGTTTATGAAAAAATAAAGATACAAATTTGTAAGTTGGCGAAGTTCTGGAATTGCTAAACTAAGGGAAATATGAAAAAAATACGACTTCAATATTTTCTATAAATTATCAAGTTTGGATTACAAAAAGTAAGTTGAGTGTACCGTGGCAATATTTTCGAAGTAAAATTTTTTTATTATTCATATATTATTCCTCAATTTTTGAGGAGAAAGGAGAATTTTATCAACCAACTGCACTAATTTCGTTCTTTAACAGTCACTGGTGGCTCATTCGAGTTACTACAAATATTTATTAGTCAATTGCTAGCCACAGTACAGCCCAGTAGCTGCAGAAATTAACTTCGAATAGAATAACACAAAAATGGGATATGAGTAATACACAACTCAGCAAAACCATAAAAAATTATTTTAACAACTTACAAGTCAACTGAAAAAATCTAAATAAACTTCGCAAAATCTAAGAAATTGAAATTATTTAAAAATAAAACCTTTGAATATGATTCTATCTTGGCTTTAGAAAATATTCGAAAAAAAGCATGTAAAAACAAAATTGGCAAATAATAGTTTTCAAACATTTATATCTTCATCTCAAAGGCATGGGAAACTTCACATATCCAACCGAATGACTCTAGGCCTATCAGTCTGAGCCCGTTCCTTCTAAAAGTTATGGAACGACTTATAGGGAAAAAGTCGCAAACAAGTTCGCGCCTGCGCATCAGCACTGGCGGACCAGGGCATCGACTCTGGGCTTTTGTGTGAGCTTTAAAGTCATAGCGTATGCTGACGCCCTTGCGGTAGCTGTCACTGGAAAATTTCTACAAACAATCTGTGGCCGCCATAGCCGAGTGTGTAGCGTGAACGCGCTTCATTCGGTGGCTCCCTAGTTAAAATTCTGGCCGGGGCAAGTAACATCAAAAATTATAGAAAAAGTTTTTTCTAATAGCGGTCGCCCCTCGGCAGGCAATGGCAAACCTCCGAGTGTATTTCTGCAATGAAAAAACTTCTCACAAAAAACACTTCCCCGTTCGGAAGACGCACGCCACAAATTGTTGGAGAAGTTCGGCCAAAATCGCTTAAGCGGCTATAGTGCCAATTAAATAAAGAAAAAACTCTATGTCATATGCAGGTAAAATTTAAAGTGATAAGAGGGCAACAGAAAACGGACTTCGGGTCAACCCAAACAAACCTGATTTTATATTATTCAAAGCAAGATACCAGATCCCCACACTAAAGCTACCAATGTTACCTTAGGGCACTAAGAGGACCCATCACTGTATCAGAAAAGGTAAGGCTGTAGGGTAATCGTTCCAAGAAGGTAATAGTGGTCGCTATTCCCGGACCCAATCATTATCTTCAGTTCTACACGGACGGTTCAAAAGTAGTGAACAAAATTGGATGGGGCGTTTAATCCGAGCAACCAGTAATCAGTAAATCATTCCGCCTACCAGACCATTGTAGTGTCCTCCAAGCTTAAGTAGTGCCAGTAAAAATGGCTGTTGAATACGTGCGATCAAAAGAAAGTACCAATTGCAGTATTTTCATCTTGTCAAACAGCTCTGAAAGCACTTAACTCCGTCACAACCGCAGCTGATCCAGTAACTAACTTTCGAAAATATCTCAATTAGATGGGTGAGCAGTTAGCTTTACTCTTGGTATGGATAACTGAACATAGTAATATGCAACGAGAAGGCAGAGCTTGTAAGGCGGGGCACTTCCAAACCACTTTCGCCATCCTGGAAATGTTTAGACAAGCCCTTCGATTATAAGGGAAACCTCCATTAGAGAAGTGGGTACAAGTTGAAGCTTCTTGAGATTTACATTCCGAATGGCACACGAAGCGGGCATGGGGGCGTGAGGCTACTTACATTCCGCATATCTTTGGGAAGGCATGCGCCTGAGATGGGATCCCACACAACGATTTCTGTAGAAGTTGTAGAGACGAGAATGTTCAGTATACTTAAAACATTGAGAAGGAGAAGATAATTATGGGATCAGAACTCTTCAGGCAATTGCTTAAATAGGAGGGAACGGGGTGAGAGGTATCACAACGGACTTAGGTCTGCCGATTACACTCTGACAGGCCCTTCAACCTAACCTTAAACAAAGCTTTCAAAGAGCATTAGTAGTATTTTTTAAACATATAAGGTAAAAGAATTAAAAACCGGCCGGGATTTTTTTTTTTTTGGGTGGAATAGATACATATATAAGTAGCTACTTTCTCCATCAATAATTGGCACTAATAAAAGCTCTCTAAACTCCTGATAATCTTGAGCGTCAAGACTGCGGCCAAACACTGTCACAAAATATTGGCACCGCTCCTGTCTCTGACACGAGCTACTCGTACAACACTTTCGGACTGCATAGAATTGTTCGGCGGCGCAGAATGTAAATCAGTACGTCTTTTGTGTGTGTGTGTATACAAACATCCAAATGCACTTACATACTTAAGTACTTTTATTGCTAAGTATTTGTTACCTATTAAGTATTTTGCTCTTATTATTATTTATATTGTACTATTATTAACTTGGTTGGTTGGTTGGTTGTTTATGTCATTTATCGCAAAATTTGTAACAATATGTTTTTAATGTTCGCATTGTTGCACTGTGTGTATGTATGTAATCCAGAAAAACCATATATGTAAATGTTGTTAGCTTATTTGAGTCGTTGTTGTTGCCGCTGTTTAAATGCTGCATTATGAAGAATGTCTGTCGGGTAACTTGAGTGCTTGATTAGTTGGATGATTGGTCATTCTTGTTGGTTGCGCGAATTCGATTGCAAATCGATGACTTTGTTGGTGCGCATGCGCCTAATACGTTTGCATCTACTTTATGTATTGTACCTATAGTACTAAACAGTGATTGAACCTCACCTTCTTTTCTCGCAACTTTGCTGATATGCACAACTAATGCTTATTTAACAATGTGCATATGTATATGTTAAGTAAGTGTGTGTGTGTGTGTATGTGCGCGCCATAACCGGAAGGTAAACGTTTGCACTTATTCACTGAGCACTGGGCACTGTGCGATTCTAAAGTCTACGCTAGCTGCTTACTCTCGCCCGCCTACCGCTAGCCACTTGCCGGTTAATCAGCCCGGCGGTCTGGTTTTGGCTCTGGCGTGGCTCTAAGCCAGTTTCTCATTTCGAACTTGCACTAGTTTCTCAATTGCATTTCATTTTCATTTTCATTTTACTATCAATATAAACGTGTTATTATTAACGGGCATTTTTGCACGCAAATAAGTAAGCAGCATGTCGGCGCAGAAGCGGGTATAGAATGGTAGCAGAGGTGGTGGCTGCGCGCATGCGTTGCCCGAATGTAGAGGTATGTATATATGTCTGCCTATGTATTATTTACATGAGGCGCAAGCTATTGTTGCTAACTAGTTACTTACGGCGGTTAAATAATAATTTTAACTCTAGTTCTGCAATTGTTTACCCTGAAAATGTAACTCCTATGATTATGGTGACTTGCTTTTGCTCTTATGACACGAATTTCGTTGTTTTTATTTTTACCATAGTACATAACTTTTGTTGATTAGAATTTTGATATGTTGGCTTAAATTCCATACAAATTTAACCGTGACCAAAACTTTGACTCCTAAACTAATAACTATCAATAAAATTTGCAATGGCTAGTGACTAATAAAATATTAAATAAGTATATGAATTATGAAAGGCGAAAAATTTAGTATTTGCAGCTGATAAGTAGCTGCAAAATCCTCTAAAATGCTAATTAAGTTACTTAGAGGGAGTGAGTGTTCAATTTAACATCGCTTCATTATAGCCAGGACAGAACAACGTAATTTAGGGTGTGTTATTAATTTATTCATAAATTAAGTTCAAATTTAGTAGTTTCGCCTTGTAAAATTTCTCAATCAATTAATTTGAAATTACTTAGTTTCTTCACTTAATTTGTAAATTGAATAATAAAAACACGTAATGCAAAATGTTTGGTTTGTGGGAAAATGTAATCAAATTTTGTTGAATTCATATATGCAGTTGCTATGGGAAAAAATAGATGGGCCATGTCCACACGGCAATGAAAAAAAGTTGTTTTCAGGAGATGTTTTCAGTATTAAACAGACATCCTTACTTTTTACTGACTGGTTTTCGATGACATTTCTCTATTTGTTTACCTTTTTGACTCTAAGGCAATCCGGTCACCGAAAGGCGCCCCAGAGCTTGGCTCTGTGCACACCGAGCAGTGCCACTTTTATAATTATTTCAGTTTTTCTCAACCCCGATGTTTTTTTTTATTATTGCTCTAATCAAGGCGAATTCATATAAGGTGTAGTTACTATTGCAGCCGATTTGATTTTTTTTATTCACCTACATGTATTTTTTTTTTGCTTTTGCGTATGAGCTTTCAAAAGCCGTAAAAGCAAAAACAAAATGTATGTAAATTTTGACAAATCTTACGCCAAGCAAGAACAAAACACATAGAAATTTTGTAGTTGTATCTATAATTCGCCTTGGCTCTAATTCTTTTTCCTAAATTAGGGACGGCAAATCAGCGTTTTCTTTTTGGCAAAAAGTTATCGAATACAAAGTTGGCATTCTCCTTTCAAGCTTATTAGTTTCATAATTAAGTCTAAAAATACCTAGTTTTTTAATTAATTCTCTTATTTATTAAACTTGTTAAGTTATCCTCCAGGCGAGATGTGCAAATCGGGTCATTGAGGAAAGGAATCATGTGCTGTCGCTACGATTGTGCCTTTTAATCAACCCACCAGGGTTCACAACTCTTTCCTTCTCTGACTAAGCAGAAATTTCGGAACCATCCTATCCGGTCCTTTCAGAAAACACTTGGTGGATTTACAGATGTCGGTGGTGCACCATCGGTTCTCATGCGTCTTATTCATGACATCTCTGATATAACTGACAGTTTCTGCTTTGCTTGGTTCTATAATTGGTTGTAGTCCAAAGAAACGCAGTTAGCCAATTCGTCAGCAAGTTCGTTACCTTGAGCGGCGAAGTATCCCGACAACTAAATGACTTCAACCTTATTCTAATTTGCCACAGAGTCCAGCCGCAACTTAATTTCATTTGCAATTTCCGTAGACCTCACTGCAGATTCTGATTTTGTATCCACGCACCCTTTCGCGAATTATCCAATTCGCTATCTTAAGTATAATAAATACCTCCTATTGGAAACTCGTTGTCATTGTAACCCTCTTCAGTCCAATTTCAGTTTTTAAAGGGTTATACACTAATGTTCCACTTCTTGAAAAAAAACTTAAGTTTCCGCCTCTAAGTATCGAAAAGTTGAGATATTTAAATTTTCTTTTTCCGTAATTAGATGTCTACATTGTGAATGAATGCAAGTGAAAAGTCTTATAAATTCAAGATGGCGGCGGGAGTTAATATGAAATGTTACAAAAGGGCCATTAATAAATGTCAGACGTAGAAATTCGCTCAGTGAATGATACAAAAATGGAAAAATTTGGAGACGTGAAGATGAGAGAATGAAGAAACCCCAGAGTGGCGAACGCCGACTTTAGTAAGAGTTTCTGCATTAGGTGATCTCAGCTGTGGCGCATTTTGACGTCTATGGATTTGTATTTATTCAGAATGGAGGCTAATTGTTCAATTTTCAGCTCGTGTGATCCTGTTATTTGTATTGTTGTTCGTCTTTCATTGATAACTTTATATATAAGTTTAAAATTAAAAAATAATTTAATTTGTTTAAAATTCTTTAAACGGACGCTTAATATTAAAAACCACGATTTCCTTTTAAATGCCAAAAAAGTGAAGATCTGAACTGTATGAATATATTTGAAACTAGGTCTACGAGTACTAGGTCTGTGTCTGAATAAATCGATAGATTAATATCAGTAACCACAAATAAAAGAACCATTTAACAAATTGACGAAAATTATGTTTTATTTTGTATTATAAAAAATAATTCACTGCCTATAACTGGTAAACAATTTTATTTGCATATCTGCTTCGGTTAGACTTTTTGTTGATTTGCTTTTGCATTTTATTCATATTATAAATGCAACGCTGAATACTGTAGATATGTGATTAACGTCAAGTGAGTGTTTCTATTCCACAATACAAATTAATAACTGACCTTTCCAACAAAAATATTTTTATAAAAAACTTAGGTTGTTATTTACGTTCGTAGCATTTCTATTTCTCACAGCCATTAACGAGATGTTCCGTAGGAAAGGGAAAAGGTGGATCATAGATTTTTCTTAAACTTTGTAGTTTTGTAGTACTTGGTGTACTAAATAACTGTGCTAACTAATTTTGCAATTATTTTTTATTTTGCAAGATATTCGCGATTGAAATTCTAAATAATGAAAAAAATATTTTCTTTTAAAGAATTTTTAACTCGAAAACTATTAAACCTACAAGAAAAAGGCATTTTACATAAAATCATAGGAAAAATTACAAATTTTTATATTATAAAAAATAATTTTTAAAACAAGTTTTTAGTAATTTATATTCACACTAACTTTTTACTATTCAGAATTATTCGATATTCCCAAACAAGATATATTCATAAAATTTTAATTATTCTTAAAATATATTTTGTTTGTAATTTCTGAAATAAAATTTTTTTAAGTTAGCGCTCCGAGTAAAAAAAATGTCAGGAGTTTATATCGAAATTTGAACTGTCATTAAAGATTTCCGAATTTTGGAAAATATATTAGCAATCGCCTAGGCCTAGGTTATAACGCCAATTAGAAGAAGAAGAAGTTATTTATTATAATTATTAGTATTGTTTATTATTGGATTTTCACAGCGGTCGTCAGACCAATTCTCCTATATGGGGTGATCGTATGGTGGCCTGCATTAGATAAAGAGGTTAACCTCAGGCTACTCAACAAGGTGCAAAGATCTAGTACGATCTACATAAGTGGGGCGCTCAGAACCACGCCAAATGAGTCTTTGACGTCCTTCCTTTAGATTTGGTCGGACAACAGATGGCACCGATGACTGCTTTGTGACTAAGAGAGACATCCCAGTGGCACCCTGAATGCCAAGGGCACTCTTGTATTTTGAACAAGTTCTGCTCCATTCCCAGCAGCACGGATCGGTTTGCTTTGACATCGGTTTCTGAAAGTAACTTTATTACACGAATTCCAAGCAGGGAAACCCTCTCCTGCAAATTTCCTTTTGGTTACCAGATCACTGCAGCGTCTTCCAGGATGAGGTCTCAGCTATCATGGAAGCGGTGAAGAAGATAGGGACCGGGATTATAGGAAGATACATCTTCATTTTCAGTGACAGCCAGGCTGCAATCAAAGGTCTGAGCTCTTTCACATTTAACTCGAACATCGCGCTGGACTGCCGCCGATCTCTACAGGAGATGGCTAAGCAGAACAGACTGTACCTCATTTGGGTCCCTGGTCACTGGGACATAAAGGGAAACTGCATGGCAGATGAACTTGCAAGACAAGGCACGACCAAGCAGATTCTTCAGGACAAAGATAGCATTGGTATGCCGCTTGCCTCTTGCAAACTGCTTTTCAGAGATTGTACATATGAACAAGCTGACAACAGATGGAGGCAAAATACGACCTGTCGAATCGCAAGGCAGACGTGACCTAAATGGGATCGGAAACGATCGCGCAGCGTTTTCTCTCTAAGAAGGGAAAACATTTCGAACGTGATCGGGGCTCTTACAGGGCACGGCACTGCCTGATAGGGAAACATGCTGAAAGGTTGGGGGTGCCCTTCCGAAGATGCTGTAGGAGCTGCAAGAATGACGAGAAGGAGGAAACTATTTTGCATTTATTGTGTAAGTGTCCTGCACTGTGTAAAAGCAGAATGTGATATCTGGTATCACCGTTTCTGGATGACCTTAGTAAGGTTTCAAGCACCGAGGTAAATTGTCTGTTGAGGTTCATCAGTGAGGCAAACTGGTTTGGTAAGGGGTAATTTCTTCTTGGATGGTACAAACATTTTTCTTTGTGGTAACACAATGGGCCCAATACTGGCCTAAGTGAGCCGCTGCGGCTGCCACTCCAACCTAACCTAACCTATTTATTATAAAACTATAAAAGAATTATATTACAAAACTACAAAAGAATAATATTATCAAGGATCCTATAGTTTTCATTTCCATTTGTAATAATTCGATGTGACAATATGAAGCTATACAAGAGCATGTACAGTACATTTTTATGTTATTGACATTTTTTATTTGAACTCATGCAAATATGAACCTTAACCTTCGACTCTTACATTCACCGAATCAATTTTTCTTTATGTACATTTAGTTCAAAGCTTAAATAAAGACAATTACAATTGGACTCATTTTGTCATTTTCAATAAACTGTGGTCATAATCGTTGATTTCAAAGAAGTTCCGTGACATTTTAATGAGTATTCAATCATTCTATACAAGGCGTTACACATGTTCATAAATATGTGATTATTGTGCAGACACATTGACATGCACATATGTACATACATATGTACATGTATATTTAAAGGCTAGTAAAAAAAGAAAAACACGTAAAAACAATAAATAAATTTCTTGAAAATCATGCTCGCGTTTACCTGAATAATGCACCCACAATCCGCTCTGTGGATATGAACAATTCTAAATGTACATACATACGTATGAAGAAATACTACTTATACATTGTTAGTACATATGTGTGTGTATGTATATATGTGCATAGCATATTCGTTAACGGCATTATTGATTGCTAAACTGAAGTATTTCATTCAAAGTAAGTGCAAATAATCAGAAATTATTAGGTGCTGGTTGTGATTTTGTTTTGCATTTTTCATGCCTTTTGAAATTGTTTTTTCTTTTAAAATATATGTATGTGCTATACATGTAAATACGTAAGCCACTTACATACACACATACATACATATATACTATACATATGTATATACCTACAATATATAAAACTTGCAAGTGCATAGAATTTCAAGTGGTGTGTCTCGAGCTGACATAATGAGCCGACGGGTGAACTGGGTGTCACTTCGCAGCATAGTTCATTTTTGCGAATTTGCATGCAGATCTACTATATACATATGTACATACATTTCAAACGCGAACAAACACAGGTATCTTCATATTCATGTACTTAACAAATTCATTAAAATAATTCTCGAATTGCAAAATCCTACCTCACAGGTTCTTAGCCTGCTTGGCTCTATGCATCTGCACCCGGCAGGAAGTGAAAGTAGCTTAAACTGTTTATAAAAAATACTAGTGCTGGCTTTTAATTGTATATTTTCTCTGAAAAATTTTTACTCTTTTTATATGGCGTCGGCCAAAAAAAAAGGCAGCCCTGGTTACTTCTGCATTAGTTGACAGCTAACTATTATTTGCCACAAATACGCCTTTGGTCGCTATCTTTGTAATTTAATGAACGAACGTCAAACTTTTGATAGATGACGTTTTTGGATTTTTCTGCATGACTTGCCATTAAACTAAAAATGTGATTCTGGATAAAAATGGGTTTTTTTTATTTTACATCACTACAAAATAGTTAGTAAAAAAATCATCTAGTCTCACAAAACATCTGGTATTCTTTTGCCAATTTCCCGATAAGCTTTATGGTGTCGGTCAAATTGTGCGCCAATGTCATTGTTATTGCCTACGAGTGAAATGATTCTAATTAAAGATAGTTACATTTCTAAGGGCTTTCTGCATACAGATCAACCATCGTTCAAAGCCAATGAACCTTATCATATCCTTTAAGAAAACTTCTGTATCATTAAAACAGAATTCTGCAGGATATAAAATGGCATTTCTCCTGAAAAGTAGAATAGCAGCTCTGTTAACTCGCAATGTTAATGGATAATGTTTTTCATTCAGGTTTTGTCTAAGTAGACCAGGCCTGCCAACCGGGCTTGAACCGAGCAGTCGCCTTTTCCACGCTTCGAACCGAACCATGAACCAAACCGTTTTTATCATTAAAATACCAAAACTGAGTCGAAAGCCATGTCGAAAAATAGTTCCATTCGGTTTCGGTTTGCCTAACCAATCCTGCTCTTATTGGTGAAATTTGAATTTGAATTTGCAAAAAAAATCTGTGGATAAAAATATACAAATAAGTTTATTACCTTGTTTTCTTCTAAGCTCAATTACAAAATGTTTAATTGACCAATTTCGAAAATTCAACTGTCATTTTCATCGTCTTCGAACACTATTTATTTCCTCAATTTTTTTTACCCATTAAATTTTAAATGTCAGCATACGAGTTTGTGACGACTTTTTTTTGGAAAAATTCGGTATAATTTTAGTTTATCAAACAAAATGTTTCATTAATGGAAATTATTTATAAATTGCTTTAGACATGGTGTAAAACAATTGAACCATTTGAAACGAACCGATCAGAAGCTCTTACGAACCGTTTATTGCAGCGGCTCAAGTTTCTTCGAAATGATTCGAACTACTTAACCGAACGGGAACGATTTTAGGAACGGTTTGAGTGGTTGAAACTTTAGAGAGAATAGCGAAATCAATTTTTCTGCTGCATTCCCAAAACAAAACAAAAAAATATGGTGAAAGTGTATCCCATTTGTAAGGGCGATAATGAATTAAAATATTTTACAAAAGTATTCCTATACAAGAACGAAAAAGGTTTTTGCTCAGGCACACATTAAATTATTTTTCCCCCTCTACCAAAATGTCTCAACGAAGAGGTTTCAACGGTCGTTCCGGTCAATTAGTTGTAGTTGTAATTCCAAAGAAAGCAGAAAACAAAGAATCTTTGTGCAATTACAAAAACCGATCACATTAAAATACGATACGTCGTCGTTTCTTCTTCCTGCTAATTGGCGCAAGTCGGAAATACAAACTGATGTCAAGTACTTTTCCACTTGGTACTTTCAATGCAGAAGAAGTATTCGCCTTCCTCTACCATCACCAGCAGGTACCACGTTGAATAGTTTCAAGGCTGAATCATTTGGTTCCATTCGCACCTAGCCCTCATTCGCTGAAAAGTTCATCGTTCTAGCGTTTACGGTATTCGCCGTACAAAAAAAAAACTCGGCTATATCAACGGTGCCGTTAGTTCTGCCTTTTCCAAACTGGATAAGGGAGGGAAACGAACAGAACGGTCTGCAGGTGAACGAAGTAATAAAAAGTACCTATTTTCATAAAATATACAGTGAAAATCAGAGGACATTGTGTATCTGGGAACCAACATTAACACCAACAATAATGACTGCCTCGGAATCCAGCGTAGAATCTCTATTGCCTCTCATCATGTCACAGAAGCATGACCGCTGTCAACATCGGATGATATAAACCTTGGAGTATTCTAGTCGAAGATTTATATCAAATTAAATTGTAAAAGCGAAATCCAAAATTACATAATATTATAACACTCCTTAATTAAATCGATACTTTTCCCCCGTACAACTTTGTGCGTTCTTTGTTATCGATAATTATTAACACTAAGAAAATGAGAAACGTCAAAATAAATAGTAAACACAATGGACACCGGTAAAGAAAATAGGAAAATAGGTTTGTAAGCATAATTCTAATGAAACTTTTATCAAATATTGTCAATTAAACATACGTTTTACTGAAGAAAGCGAGGGTAATATTCTGACAAACAAATTTCCACAAAGAAAAACTTCAAAACAATTTTGGCAGTTGGTTGCAGCCAATTTTGGAGGTAATTTGATATTTTCTCCAATTCTTAGTAAATAGTTGTGAGTAGGCAAGCCCGACATACATAGGTAATGATCAATAAGTATTCAAGATAACAATAACAATATCGGTATCAATAATGTTAATAATATCGATAACGATAAAGAGACAACCCCGACAGTTATAGCGTTAATGAAAATTATCAATTTACGTTAATAAAGCTGTAAATGAAGGGATATCGAAAGTTAAAATAACCGATAAATAATAAAGAAGAAAGGTTGCTGAAATATTTTGCTTCACATCCTGTAGCTTTATGGTTAGAATTTCTATATGCCAGAAGATAAATTCAGTAAGCTGCAGTAATCTGCTGACAAAGATGTACGTTTGTTACTATAACTTTTTCTCTCCTTTTCATTAGCTATGTAAGGATAGCCACCAGTAGCGAAAATCACATCGAATGTTTTCAAAGTCATAGAGAGTTTGATCTGCAGAATCGTTTACCGTTTATGCACCCTGGATTACCAAGCAACATTTCGCACACCAAGAGGTTATGTAACCGTAATACTATCAATCCTTTGAGAAAATACATTGCTATATCAGTATCTGGAAATCACACCAGATCCTAAGCTGAGTTAACAAAAATTAATATCGAAGATAACGGAAAAAAAGCGAGCATTGCCTTTTACTCCTGCAAACGGCTTTTTGTGAAGATGTGAAGACGTGAGATCTACATCCGAAAATAATTCTCTGGATGTACACTGCCCGCGGTTTGTCAAATATTATTGTATGGTTCCCTGGTCTAGTGAATATAGGCTTTGCTTATGGATATCTTCGACGCTATAACAGATCTCCTCTATATAGACTTTCATATAATGTATACTAAATCTGTGTTTGTAAGGCTCTGAGCACTGGATCCGTTGAACGAAGGCAACTATCAGACAGTTCACTGATTACACCGTGTGACAGTCAACTTTACACACCCAAAAATCGATATACTAGGGAGCAAATAAAAGGCTTTTCAATAGGGATGCTACAAAAGTACACCGATAGTGACAGCAAACGACGCCATATTTTTCCCCGCTCTTTTGACATTTCTCTTCAGTAAGGTTTGCTATTTCATCATGGAAAGATATACGATCCAACAACAAGTCGAAATTATTAAAATCTACTACCGAAATTCGGAGTCAATGGCCTCAACTTTAAGAGCGCTACGTCCAATTTGTGGTCGTCGTCATTTCTGGCTGAATGGCTTCGTCAATAAGCAAAATATGCGTTATTGGACAGGCAGCAATCCACACGCACCCCATGAGTCAACATTGCATCCTGAAAAAATTACGGGTTGGTGCGGTATATGGGCCGGCGGCGTCATTGGGCCGTACTTCTTCCGTGATGATCAAGACCGGCACGTTACTGTGAATGAGAATCGCTACCGTTCAATGATAACCGAATATTTTTGGCCCGATTTGGATGATATGGGCTTGGACAATATGTGGTTCCAACAGGTCGGCGCCACAAGCCACACAGCGAATGTCACAATCGATTTATTGAAAACCAAGTTTGGTGAACGTGTTATCTCACAGTTCAATTGGCCGCCTCAATCGTGCGATTTGACGCCGTTAGACTATTTCCTGTGGGACTACGTCAAGTCTATGGTCTATGCCAGCAAGCCAGCGACGATTGATGAACTTCGTATGGCCGATTTATGCTTGAAAACCGTCGAAAATTGGGCTCAGCGTCTGGACTTCTGCAAGCGTGCCCGTGGTGCCCGTGGTGCCCGTGGTGCCCGTGGGGCAAAAGAAATCGAGTTCCATACATAAGGCATCGAATGTACTTTCACAGGAATAAAGAATTTAATTCATATCTCAAACCGTTTTTGTTTTATTTAAAAAAAACTTTTATAGCGTTCCTATTGCAAGACCCGATATAATAAACCTGTTTTTTTTGTTTTAATTTTTCTCTATGACGTCAGGTTTTATTTACATGCACTTGGAAATTTCAAAAAGCAGTGTAGAATAACAATATGATTAACGAATTGGTATTATTGCAGAAGCTCCATATCCAGTTGAACACCACCTGTGCAGATGTCTAGCTCTAATGTAGACTCGCAAGGCCACTGTAGGAGAGTTTGACAGCAATTCTCTGCAGAACTTTTCCAAACATAAACTCAAGAATATTCAAAATGTTATCAACTACTCTAATTGGTTTCAACCGCCATTCTAAGCTAACCTATCAGTATTTCATGTTCCGGAAACTAGGATGGAAACTCCTATATCCACTATCACCTCCGTAAATTAAACGATTGTCCCTTACGAACTGGATGGAAAAAAACTTTAGAAAATATTCTCAATAAAACAATATTGGAGGTGGTAGTAGAAAAGATTACTTCAGAATTTGCCTTATAATATAATTTCATAATACTAATAAAAACCGTGTTCCAAAACCAATTAGTTACATACTAGTAGAAAAACGATTTTATTGTTAGCTATTTATATTCAGCTGGTATTTTTCGTTTGAACTGCCAGCGCGTTTGGGTGGGAGGGCAATAACACCGCACTTTAACACATGCGTTCCGCCGCACTGTGGTATGACTTCAAATATTTGTTGGCAAAAAATAGTGAAATTTTATATGCATGTTTACTTTAAGCTAGTTAAAAAAAAAATCCAAAAATGTCTGAAATCGGTAACTGTCTGGGGTTACTTCCTTTGGACCTATAATAAAAATCTTCATAAATTTGATTCACAGGATTGGGTTGCAGAAAGAAATACGTGGTTAAATTTTTACTCTCACTTTAAAACAAATAGATATATCTCCGAAACTACTTTATCAAACTCTACAAAATTCGATAAACACTTTGCAATTCAATTCATTAAGAATCGTACCAAAACCAAGCGCATCTCTCATATAGCGGCGTTTTTCAAAAAATGCAAAAAAAAAGAAGATATTTCATTAATTAGAAAAATTAGCCAAGTTCGATATTTGAATTGAATTTGGAGATTCCTACAGGGATTTGCCGAAGTTTTTCAAAAGAGGCGTGGCATAGCATAGCGGCATGGTTGCAGAAATTTTGAAACTTTGAATGCTTGGTTAGTTTAAGGTAACCAATAAAAATTGCAAATATTAGTTACACACATATGTAGGTTTGTCTTATGACCTTTTGACTTTAGTAAAGATTTCTAAATTAATAGATTAATAAAAAAGCTTCATACGTCAAGAGGTCCTTCATCTTGTTTAGCATTCTTCGTATCCTAAATCGACTTTAGTGGTTATTTTTTATTATTATTTATTTATTCGAATGAATATTTTTGAAAACGTTAATCTATAATTTCTGTAGTCTTTATACGCGCTTCTTCAAGAAAATACTATCATCTTTCACTTATGTATTTCTAGTATGAAGTCAACTTTTTTCCGAGGAAAATTTGTTTTAAAAGTCATTTTGATGCGCGCATCTTTTGAAGTAAACACGTAAGAAGAATTTAAATTTTTTTCTTAAAATTTTTAAGGGTATACTACATTTAGTTAAACAACATTATAGTAAATAAATAACTTGCATAAACTAATCGGTGATTCCATATCAGATTTGCAGTCGATGTTGTAAATTTCAATGATATATTTACGTAATGCTTTTAATCAAAAATAAATGAGCCGGTTTTTTTTTTATTTAGCTCAAAAAATTTATTTGGCGGTATTATAACTGTTTAAATTTTTGATGAACTGTCTTTTGTTAAATGGCAGAACCGTTTTAAAGCTCCTATAACTCAAAAACCGTACATCGTAGAAAAAAATTAATTATAGTAAAAGTTAGTTACTTTGCAATGTTGTATTATAAAAAAAAATTTAACAATTGTTTACCACAAAAAGTAGTGATGCTTTATATGTAAGTATTAATAACAAATTGATTTTTCTCAAACTTCGACAATTTTGATTTTTCTTCTTTTCATCTCAATGAATTCTCTAAAGACTTTCGAAAAAGATATTAAAATGTTTTTATTGAATCACTAGTAGATTTTGAGTTATAGAATTTAAAAGAACCTCATGCACGGCGCGCGCTCTCAGACCCTCGCTATGCGCACGCGAAATGAATTGACGCTCGTTGGTCGGCGCACGTCCAACTTTTTTTTCAGTTTTTAAAAATTTGTAATACAATTTTAATGATATTTTTCTGTACAAAGACATTATAAGTCAGATGAATTTCGTCATGACCTACATATTTATAGTTTGAAATTATTATATCTTTCGAAAGCAAAGTGAATTAAAAATAAGAATAGAAATCTTGCCAACATTTTTTGAAATTTGAATTATTAAAGCAATAAAATATACAATCATATTCAATCCAAACATTTTAAGCAAACATGACTATGTAGCTTGAAGAAAAAGGTGTCCAGCATATGACTTTATCTGAACAATCGCTTATGATTCTTGTTTTTGTGCAATTGCCTCCCATAAATGATGCCATATTAGCTATATAAAAACAGTTTTCAGCTACAACAGAAGCCCGAAAGGACGCAGAGAGATAATTTGAAAATGATTATTAGTTTTTAGTCATTAGGAATACTCATATTTGATATCAAAAATGATTTAGTCAGACAACAATCAATAATTTATTCGTTTGAATGCTGAGTGGGACTATAGAAAAAACCTGCAAAAATTCGATAACCCAATCTCTAATGCATATGCAAAGTTGTTCAACTCTACACACACAAAGGGACGTACGGGAAGAATGGTCAAAAAATTCCCAATTCTTTAAGGAATTTCACCAGAAATATACGAAAAGTAACAGTTATAGTCTAGGTAAAATTACGTATAATATTACCAGTACATTTCTTGCAGGGAAGTATTAGACCAACTCAGTATGGCACATGTGTTTTCATCGTATTTAATAGAAATTATTAAAAGTAAAAATTTCAAACATAAATAAAACAAAACGAAAAGAAACAAACTAAATCAATATTTTTTTTTTAAATGAGGTATATAAAATTGTGGAGATGAAGTAATGAGACAGCGATTCCCAATTATTTTCTGTTTCGATACGAGTATTTGTTCGATACCAGACGGAAAGTATCGAGTACGTTTTCGTATTTACTAGTATCATTTTATATCTAGTAATAAGAAGACCACTTTTCAACTTTTCAACTTTTTTCCAAGTAAAATTGTAAACGCGTGCTTTATAATTGCCATTTAGATTCGCGCATATATTTTGAACTAGATAAGTAAAGATTTTGGCATAATCAAATTGTTTAGAAAATACTAAAAGGGTATTCACAGTTTCTTGTAAAATGTATTGTAAAAATGTTCCCTGATAAACTGGAACATTTTATTCTAGGAAAATTATTTAATTTACAATTCTAATGGTACACATTGGAATATTTTATATATCCAATATACTCCAGCTTGCAATTAGAATTTTAAATTATAGCCTTTATAATGGGCCCGTTTCTTTGTAACCTAGTTGCAAAAGAACACTAGGTAGGATAAGAAATAGCATGTAAAGCAACAACACTAATTCGGAAAAATATGCGAGTAGAGCCAATTCGGTCAAATATCCGACCTGAGATGTAGTATGGAGAAGTGAAAAAACTGCGCTACTGTGAATGAGGCGGAAGAAAAGACATGGGGAATTTTAAGTTTTAGTTTAAGACCTAAAAAAATTAATGTTTTTATTTGCATAGTATTTTTCAAATATATTACTAAAGAATTTGGCATCACAGCTGATTTCCCTTCTTAAATAGCACGAAATGAATCTCATGTTTCAAGAAAGATGCTAACAGGGTTGCTTTTGCAAGTAAAGGAAATGTTATCCGAGTTGGAGCGTTCTTTTGCAAGTCAGTTACAATAACACGGCCCCAATGTAAAAATTCTATAGTGTGTTAAAAATTACTAAGTGATATCTTTACAATATCTTTTACAAGGAGAGTATGAGTATAATGTGTATTTTAATTTAAAAAAAAACCAAAAAAAAAAACGAAAAATGATGGGCAAAAAATATCCAAGACATCTCGCCTCACAAGCATTTTCCTTCATATCTTCGGCATTTATATCCGGATCTTAAAGTGTACAGAGAACATTTTTATCGATACGGTCTAATGTCCATGCTATTAAAATGCATGAAAATTTGCATCTGTTTTTACACTACAACCTTTTAGTAATTTTGCTCACTGCGGAAAAATATTCGCGTCCAATTTTTTTCATGACAAAATATTACTTTTTGGCGCAAAATTTGCGAACTTTACTTAGGCAGGCAATTTCTCTTCAAAACTGCAGCATTGGTGTTTTGAAATTCGATGATGAAATAAATTAATTTTTTTGTCACCAAAATACCACTGTTCGCCGCCACCGCACCACCACACACACTCCATCGTTCCCTCAATTGCGCGTTGCTTTTGTGGTCGATCAGTTAAATTGAATTCTTGCAGCAGCCGGCAGCCAGCAGCAGCAGTGGCTCACCCGCTCGTTGGTCATTTACTGGTCAATTTGTTACGCAGTAACAAAAGAATGTCGTAGCATTGCTGCAATCGCCATTACCATTACCACTGTCGCGCCCGAATGTTGCTCCTGAACATTGGATACCTGCTTGCTGGTGGTCAAGACGGCACATTCGGCAACACCTCTACCTCTGTCGCCATCAAATCGCCAACAGTTCGAACTTGTAGTGGCACTGCGCTATTGTTGTTATTGTTGCTGCTGCTGCTGGTGCTCTGGGCGCTGTTGCTGTGGCCAGCGTCGACGAGTATGTTGTCATATATCTAATTGAGATTGGCCCAAGGCGTAATACCACACGCCAGCAAACGGCAACCACCGACAATAACCGCCAACCACAGCGAGTAGGTGGCAACGGTGGAGTGTGTATGGATGTGTGTGTGTGTGTGTGTGATTGTATCCATAACATAGATAGTTAGTTGGTGCAATAATGCGGTTGAGTGCACTTTCTGGGACTGCTGACAAGTTTGGTGCTTCTATTCGACTTTTTTATATAAATGAATTTTTTTAATATTATTAGGTGTAGTTGCTGCTGCAGCTGTTGTTGTTGTTGCTGTTAGCCTTGATCAATGCACTGCGGAAAAATATTCACGTCCCATTGTGGTCGCCCATATCAGCAACTGGTAACAGTTTGCGCGAGAAAAACACTCTTACACTTTTTTTTTCATATTTACTATTTTAATTTTTTTTTAACAATCATTTTTTTTGCCGCTGCAACGGTGTCGATGACGGTGGCGACTGACGCATGCATTGATTGCAATGGTGACTTGCTGTTTATTCTTTCTTGCACCTACACACACACACATACATACGCACATATGTACATACGTGCATGTGCTAAGGTATTTCTGGTCGTTCATTTCCACGGTTCGAGCGGATTATTTAGCTGAGGAGTAATACGAGCCTCACAGTACTCACTAATAATATGGTATATTTTTATGTATGTATGTATGTGAACCGAGTATTACTATAACAAGTATATGTATGTATGTATGTACAGTTACTGACAATATAATGGAATCAAGCATTCCCTTCACATATATTTGCCAAAAACAGTTATTAAAAACATTTCTTAACCTAAGCAAAACATGTTTTTAGTTGCGTTTATTAATTTAGCATATTTGTAACTTAAACAGGCATAAATAATTTTTTCTTTAAAGAAAAAAAAAACTCTTTTAAAGGAGACAGTCGTGAAATTCAATTGGCAAACAAATAGAACCAGAGAACTAAAACTTGAAAATAATAATAAAAATCCATTTAAAAGTGTGTCAGTTTTAAAATTTTATAGCAAAACCTTTATTTCCAAGTAGTTTAGTGCATATTTTCGGCATAAATTCTACTATGGTCTCACAGACCGACTTTGGTATGGAATACCGAGCTTCCTGGTTTCTTTGCCAAAGTTCTTCCTTATTCTTTGATTTAGTGGGCCCAAGCTTTTCTTTTACAATCTTCCACAAGTTCTCTATCGAGTTTAAATCCGGAGATTACGAAAGCCCCGTCATCACATCGATTGCACGACTCTGTAATCACGTTTTTAAAAACCCCGAAGTATGTTTCGGGTCATTATCCTGTTGAAACTGCCAAATCAATGGCATATTCCATTCGGCATAAGACCTTCTAATATTCTTAGGTATCGGTACCGGTTAATGTTTTCTCGAAGCCAAAATAGCGGTTCGACTCCATACCACGAAAAACATACCTATATCATTTTATTTCCTCCACCATGCTTGAATGTTTTTGTTGTGTAGCTGGGATTTATTACTGCATTTTTCGGTCGTCGGACCCCGACCTTTCCATCATTGCCCACCATGTTTACTTTAGATTCGTCGGACCATAAAATATTTTGGCACTTTTTTGAATTTTCTGGACCGGACCAAGTTAAGTGAGTTCGCGCAAACGTTAGTCGATTTCGTCGCTATCGTTTTGTCAACATTGGAACTTTGCGTGAAAATCTGCCGAAGAGGCTCCTTTCTACAAGACGCTGGGCCATAGTTCTCGAAGATATTTCCTCGCTTATTTCCTTCTGGATGACTGCAACGGATTTAAAAGGATCGCGCTTTGATAGTCTCTCAATGAAATTGTGTCGTTTTTGGCGGTCGACCTCTCAGTTCGTATTCTTTTGTGGCGAAAGAACAGTAACCACCAATTTTTGTTATTCCCTTGGCGTAAAACCGCTACACATTTCTTCTACATTAAAACAAATATCAGTAAATACGACAATTTATAACACAATGTAGGCTTACAAAACAATTAGCACACTAAAAATCACTTTTATTGTTTTATCCTACTTTGATTATATTATATTGTCACTATATTGTAAAGGCACACCGTTGCAAGTTTTAAACACGAAAGTAACAGTAAAACGACAAATAGTCTACAAATTCGATTACAACAAAAAGTTAACAAAAATATAATAGCAAAGGGGAAGAACCGCTGATTATTTCGCAGCTACCGACTTGATTCTATTTTATTGCCCGTAACTGTATACTTATATTTAAATGTGCGACAAAGTTTTAAACTGAGTTCGCGATGCATGGATTCTCTATTTTTTATTTTTATTCTAATTTTTTTAGCATTTTGTTTATACGCTTATTTTTTACGCCATCTTACGACAATTTTCCGCTTGATTTTCTTGATACGAATTTACTTTTTACTTTTATATTCATTACATTTCGTGACATAAAATCTGTCACAGCGTCATGTGTACCCGTGGCCCTTGGTTCGATTGTTTCGATTGTATGGATTCATAAAAGTTCGAAAACGCGTAATTTAAAATGTATACATATTTACATATGTAACGAAGTGTGTGAAAACGAACAATAAATTCTGTGTGTCGTTTCAAAAGTGAATATACTATGGTCTGTATTGCTCTATATTTTGCCATAAATTCATAGAAACTAGATTGGTTAAAATCTAGCCTATATCTATATATATTATATTTTAACAAATAAAAATGAATTGTGGTTTGTTTGGATCCTTAAAACTGGATAACGACTGAACCAAATAAGGGATTTGCCTTTTTTTTTTAATCTAAATACAATTAAAATAATTAGTAAAATCAAATATTCCAATATAATTTCAAAATTTATTTAAATAAGGTTGCTACCTGTTTAAAAGTATATTAAATTCAATTCAAAGTAAAATGTTTAAGAAATCTTAATTTAAAAATATGTTTGTAGAGGGTTGCCACCTGCTTATATGCTTAATTGAAAATTATTATAAGGTAGCTTAAATATTGTGATCCAGCGAAGAACATTATGGGTTACAAAGGAAGTAGGCTTAAAATATTAATTTCATTTAATTTATAAGCTCAATTAAAACATAAAGTATGTCTAACAGTGTTGGTACAAAAGGAAACCGTTTATACCAAAACATTTTTGAAGGATTTACCACCTTTTATCGAGCTTTGAATTAATTTAATTAATAGGGTAATTACCATTTTTCAATACCAATATCAAGTGAAAAAGGGTTCAGAGATCTTTGTTTAAGAAATATTTTTCACGAAATTAAAATCAATTAAAAAAAATTGTAATTCAATTTGAAAAAATGTATACTCAATTAAAACTACAAGATAAATGAAGCATTAATGCAGGTGTAAGCAGAAAGAGGTTTATGCCAGCTTCAGCATCGAAAGAATTGAGGTGAGTGGTTGCCAACTCTTTGAGAAATTGAATAAAGGGTGTTTTTTAGACTGAGAGATCTTTAAATTGAAATAAAACACATTAATAACGAAGTATGATGCCATTTTTCTTTATTTTAAAGATATGTATTTTCATGACATTTAATATTTAAAAAACGATTTCTGGCATATATCCGCCACGACTAGCTTTGGCGAATCGGATGCGGTCAGTCCAATTTTCTTTGCGCAAAAATTTCTATGTTGCGGATGGACTTGTTGATCATCACTTGCAGCACCAATATTTTCTTCTGTACGTACAGTTATTTGTCTTGTTTTTGGTTTTTCATCGAGTAGACTAAATAATGTTCGAAATTTATCAACTGTTCGGCGAATAAGCTGCTCTGATGCTTACGGGTATGATGATGATTATGTACACCATAAAATTCACGAAGTGCTCTATAAGTTTGGCGAATAGAACACTGATTTTTAAAGTAAATTTCCACAATTTGTAAACGTTATTCTTTCCATGATGATTTGTCAATGCTTACTGAACAGAAATGTCAAAACGAAATGTCATTTACCAGCTGTCAAGTGACAGCTATCCCTATCGAAAGTTCTATCAGTCTAAAACAACACCCACTACAAATTAATTAATATTGTAAAACGAATCAGGATATCTCATTTAATTTAGATTTGCAAACAACTTTTTTGTTGCCAAAATGAAGGAAAATTTGTCGGCTTCTGCCATATATGTATAGCAGGTGACTACCCTCTTAAAAATATGGGTTATATAACTTATTATATAAATAACTTATTTAATTTTAATTCAATTTGACTTTTAAAAAGGTGGCAACCCTTTTCAAAATATACCAACAAACTCTCTTCTAGCGAAACGAAATGTTTGACAAACCTATTTTACTATTTCATATAACTGTGTACAATTTTTTTTTAAATTCGGCTTTTCAAACAGATGGCAACGCTTTCCAAAGTATATGTATGAGCCCATATTTTAATATTTGATAAAACTTGCGTATAATTTAATTAAATTCAACTCTTACAAAAGTTAGCTTTAAACCTTCTTTCCGCTTGACATCAATATTTTAATATTCCATATAACGTGTTTTTATTCAAATTAAATTTGACTTTGAAAACAGGTGGTAACCCTCTCCTAACTTACTAATTTTTATATCAAACGATAACTAAACAAAGTTTCCGCAGTCTGTCATGGTAATTTTGAAAATTACGCACACAGACTTCGTTTGACAAGAACGCAATATAATTTTCTGGTGAATTTTTATTTGAACCCTGCAGCTAGCCTAAAAATGTATATTTTTTCAAAATGTGTATAAAAATTACCTACACGGGTGGGAAATATTGGGTTATAATGTTCCACAAAACTAAGCGTAATTAAATTTGACTCTTAAAGCCGAGATTAATGGTAACTATAATTTAAACGAGATTTTTTAAATAATTTAGATCAACTTGAGACCAAATTAGGAAAACTTTAGTACACTGTAATAAAAAAGTGGTTTCAACTCTGTAAGTATAATTTGGAAAACAGAGATTGACAGCAACGGCAATTCACAAAATATCAACATATTCAATATTACCATATCATTTAGGAAATTCGCTTAAATTTGCTCCAAGAATATAATGAGGCCGAGAAATATGCAAAATTTCAAATTTTAGAAAATGGGTGTGCTGCTTTAAAAATATACTAGAACTTTGTTTTTGTTTTTATTTATATAAATCAAGAATTCCAAGAAGGTAGGGAAAGTCTCTGAGTGTCATTCACCTGGTAGTGGCTAGAACGATACCTACTTTTGCATGCGATTCAAGCAGCTCACAACTTCCGGGTGATTTCACCCAAATGTTCTCTGGGTAGCTTCCGAACATCCGTTTGCGAGTGAGCCAAAGTAAGAAGACGAACCTGGTAGGGTAATCAATAGTCGTGCCCACCTATCAACCAGTGCCCTATTATAACAGATACTAAATATCAAGTTTATGTTATGCGTATTTAGGTTCAATATTAAGCCTATGCGTTTAGCACTAGGTGTCTTGCAGTTTTACATGTGAACTCATTCCGCCATGTCATTCGGCATTTTAAAAAGCCTATCGGAAATAAGTAGCTTTCAATTTCGTAAGGGCATACCTATTTCATCACTTATAGGCTCAATAGAAAGTTTATTGCCAATGAACTCGCATTGGCTTTATAGTTTCCTTCTATGCCACAATAGCCTGGAACCCATACCAATTTTTTGTGAAATACTTAACTCAGCCATCTCGTTAAGAGCTGTCAGGCGTTTTAAGACTACTACGGAGTTTGTCGACTATTTTACCGACTGGCTATCAGTGAAAGTGTAGATATCAACCCTGGATGTGATATCACACTTTACCGGTTTTGTAGCCATGCCATTTGCCGTGAGTTCCGCTAGAAAAACGCTACAGTGGTCAGGAAGACGGAAGCTAATGTAGGTTCGCAGGTGTTCGGAGTATGCGCCTCCACCAACTCTACCCTTGAGCTTTGAGACATTTGTGTATACACTGTTCCATTCTGGTACAAATTTGGAAGAATGTTTAGTTATTGATAAAAAAAAAGGTTTTGGTTGCATAGGTGGCACCTAAACTCCCACACATTAGAAGGTGCGCTGACGTCGGTTTCATAAAAATTCCATCTCTGATTATGCCAGCCATAGTATTTTTGTACAGCATTTTAATTTTCGCGTTGGCGACCTTTGTCGGTACTTAAAAAAGAAATCATCATCGGTCCAACTCCGACTACACCATCCACAGTATTTTTGAGCACAATTCCATTCACCGCCGCACTTAAAAAAATTAAACTGGTCGATTCAACTCCGGCTACGCCAATTCAAGTATTTCTATGCAGAACTCCTTTCAATATGGTCGGTAAAACTCCGAACTCAGAACTCGCTTTTTAAAGCAGAATTTATTAATAAATTAGTGCAGAAAAATTATAATTTAAAGCTTTGGCTACACGTGTATGTAAAAATTTTTTTGATCGGGACAAGCAAAGCCCGGGTCTTTCCTATACGTACAACAGATTGTCTTGGAAATGTCTTCGTCTTAACTGTAGCGCGTTTTTAGTGAAGCTGCTGATGTGTTTTTTTTTTCATTTCCGGTATAATCCGAATAAACAGCTAAAGCGTTAGATTTATCGAACCTTCATCAGTCGCCGCACTATATAGAACTAACCGAATCTACTTATGCATGACTGGTACATTTTCAAGTTCTCACGTTATCACCAACAGTTTTGCACATGCTGAATGGCAATTCCTAGTCCAACTCCACACAATCACTTTGTTTTTGTTTTCTTTTAATTTTATGTGGTAGAACCCGTAATGGTGGTAAGATTACAACATCGCCGTAAGCAGAGCACTCAACAAATCAACTGCTGTCATAGCCATAGTAAAATTATAAACCCACTCACACACACACACACACACACACACAGACAGATTAGTACGACTCTACACTAAGAGTACTTCTACTTACATATTAGCGACCGTTAGTTGGTATATTTAACAACTTTCACTTTTAATCGTGTAAACTACCTGCATACGCAATTAATTGAGACATTCATGATGTGTGTATTTAAAATATGACATTTTAATTATTCAATATGATTTGTTTCACTCGATGTTCGATATAAAATTCCATGCAATCAATGTATAGATATTTAAATATTCATTCACTAAAATATTTAAAAATATGTACAAACGTGCACTAAATATATGTATGTATGTATGTAAGATTCTAAATTCAATTTAATTGCTTTTAGCATTTCACTAGTTGAATCGAAAATAAGGAAAATTAAAAGATCTCACATTTAATTCACATACGAAATATCAATCAGTTAAACGTGGATGTATTTTGGCTTTGAACACTGCAAGCGAAATACACCACAAATATTCGTATATAGTACATGTACAACAAAATGTTAATTCTAATTATTATGAGTTTAAATATTAAAAATATTACGAGAATTATAAAGCGAATGTTTAAAACATACGTAAAAAGAATATAGTATAATGTTAAAATCGATTTGTTACATTTAAACATAGTTGTGTTGTAGATTTTCTATATAAATAAGTAACAAGAATCCAAGTGCAATATTCAACAACTTGTGCCGTCGAAAAATCTGGCCCAAAAACAATAGGGCGCCAAGCCCACCTCAGCCATTTCCATTTCCATTTCCAGTTCCACTTCCAACTCCATATCAGGCTACTCCATTAAGCCAACTATATAAAATACATACATCTAATCAGTGTTATTTGACTTTTTTTAATTCATTAATCCGCTCCGCTTGCCCGAGCTCTTCCGTTGTTTGGTCTATATCTGATTCGCCGCCATCAACTCTTTGTGGTTGTTGCTCCTCATCTGTGTCAGTCGTAGCATACATTTGGGCGAAACGCTGTTGCAGTCTATTCAGCTCTTCAGCTTCGGCAGCATGCAGTGCCTGCAAATTGGCAACAACTTTTGCTGATAGTTCTTCTTTCTTCGGTTTCTCCTCTTCTTCCTCAATTTCCATCTTCTGCTGCTGCTCCTCAACAACTGCTCTTTCAGCAGCACATACAATTGATACGCCAGGGCCATCACCCCCACCAATATCCGGTTGACGTTTCACTGCACCACCACCAGCTGTATTTGTTTTATCAAAGGTGTTTGCTATTTTTGTTGGTGTATTGCTTGCCTCGGTGAATTGAATGAGTGGCGCTGCTATAGCTGATGGCGTTGGCAGCGGAATGACGGGCTCTGTGAGATAAAAACAAAAATGAATATACAAACGTAAATGACTATGTACGGAAATTGGTGTGAGTTCGGAAATAGCAAACTGAGAAGGCATAAATTGGAGATATCAACTCACCATCATTTTCAGAGTCAATGTCCGTCGGAGATGATGACGATGAGTTGGAGCCACGTTTTAAGTTAGAGAAATGCTGTTCGGGCAGGCGTGGTGCAATGGGTCGCGATTTACGTGATGGATTCAATGCGTTGCAAAAAGCGCAGCGGAACGTGGTGTAGTCGAAATCTTCTTTGAGTGCCATGCCTAACGGATTAAAAAATATTGATTTTTTTTACAAATAGAAATTATGCTAATTATGAATTCTATTACGAAAAGAATAAAGTATGTAAAAATTTTATTTTTTTATAAAGCAAACAAAAACTTGCGTTCTCATAATTTTGAACTGGCGGGACTTTTTGGAAATTGTGATATCTTCAAGCATTTACTTGCATTGCAATTTTTCTACTTATCCGATAAGTAAGCTCTATACGTCAATCGAAAGAAACACTTGAAAATATCTCTATTTTGTGGATGAAGGGTAACAATATAAGAACCAAATTTTTTTGATAACTAATCGTAATACTATGTACATATGTATATTAACTACTAACAAATATATGAAATTGCATACATTTCTGTTTTTTTTATATTTCATGATGACAACTATAACAAATTCTGCTCGTCATCAAACACTCACCGTTATGTGCAAAACATTCCTTGCAAATCATAGCAAACCGATCCTTTGGTCCATCTCCAATAAGTACATCAACGATACGTTCCAACACACCCTTACCCTGTTGATTGACTATTGGGAAGGGTGTACGTCTACGCATCTCCTGACCGGCTATTACGCCACTCAGCGGTCGCCGTTGTGGGGTAATTGCTAACGGTGCACGTGGTATGAGCGCTTGGCCTCCTGCTCCTGGCATTCCAGTTGCAGCGGGTGAGCTACGAATGCCAGCTAATTGACGTGGAGTGGCGGAAAGCGAAGTAGTGCCCATTGTAGGGCGCAACCGTAGATCTTGGAGGCTGGATGTGGTTGTAGGCGCATTTGGTGATTGACCGGGAGGAATCCGCTGTAGTGTGGTATTTAAATTGCCACCAGATGGCACACGCGGAGTCAAAGCTGTATTTAAATAGCAAGTGATTACTGTTAGATAATTAAAATTAAAATATGAAATGCAACGCACCGTTAAGCGATTTCTGACTGTTATATTTGTCACCGTATCTTGCTAACAGTTTCACTGCCACCTGTGGATAGAAGCACAAGGAAAATTCTGATTTACGGTTGCGGAAATTTGTAATTAAAAAATATGAATTATTCCTTTACACTACAACAGTTTAGTGTATTTAAATTATATTTAATTAAAACTTTTTAATTCATTTTACCCCATTTCATAGTCAAAATATAAAATATACACCGGCACACATTTAAATACATGTCAATTTTCTCATTTCACTCTTATCATTTACCACACTCACCTTATACGTCTCCTTATCCATGACCTGCTCTAATATTTTCTTCTTCTCATCAAGCAATGCTGTTAATTTATTAGAGTTTTTATTCAACTTTCGCTCAAAATACCACGTAAATAAACGTCGCAGCAATATGATACTATAATAAAAAGCAAAAATAACAATAAAATTGAATTGTATTAAAAATAAAATATACTTCAACATTTATACAGTGAAGCTGTAAAACCAATGCTCAAAAGACCGGCTTCCCTAGGCGTGCTCCCAGGCACTTCACTACTTACACGAATGGAAACAAAAGCAATGGCACTGAGTAAATGATCCGCTCTCGCCAGGTTGGCGGAAAATAGACAAAGTAAAAAACAATAAATGCGATCACATAAATGCCAATAGATGTGGCTAGAAAATTGCCCACTATACGTCGCTTCTGCTCCTGTGTATTTAATGTATATTTTTCTATCTGTGTGATTTTCTCCTCCAGTCCCTCGAGCACCGCAGCGGTGGACTTCTCTTTCTATAAATAGATATGTATGGGCACACATAAAACATAAAACACAAAACAGTGCAAATACATTTGTTTTTGTCGTACGAGTATGTATAAATTTGGTTTTTAATTGCGGGGCCAACGAAGGTCACCCGCATACAAATATGGTACCTTACCCTGAACTTGGCTAATATAGCGCCCATCTTTATATAGGTTGTATTGAAACGCTCCGGATTAATTGAGATTGCGGGATACTTTCTTTTGTAATTCCAACTTCAGGTGATTAAAAACCAATGACTAGTTTCGCTATGCTCATAATATACACATCATTTATTATTTATTTTTTATATTCAAGCTTAGTCTTGAAGCCTGAGTCATATTCCAATTATGTATGTTTAGGCTGCCTGCCGCCAACGTTGGCTAACGTTCGAATAGTTGATTTTTGTATCTCTTCGAATGCCGCTACCAAAGACGATTGGGGATGGCGACAATGGTGGCGCTTATGACAGCTTCCGTGGCTTCTGTTCGAGATTACGTGCGCTTTTTGGCTTCTGAGCAAAATTCAATTCATATACAACAACACAGCAGCAGAAAAAATTATAGCAACAACAGTGATTGAGTAAAAAAATGCGAAAGTAAAAATGCCAATACAGCGCTTTTGGCGTTTTGCGGCCCCCTCAGATGTTTTGGAGCAAACGTCAGCGCTGCAGTGATGCCACTTCGGCAGAAAGCAAAATAGAATGGTTTACTATCAAGAATGACGTGGCGACGTGTATAGTAATAGGGACTATTTTTGAACGAATATATGAGTAATATTTATAAAGAAAACCTGATATAATTCTTCAATTGGCTTTTAAATAATCGGAAAGTTGTACAACTACATCAACAGTTGTGCAATTTTTTCGTACCAAATGGGGAATCATCTAAAGGGTAAGCAACATTGACAAGACACAGGGATGAATGTTGCTGACATATCTACGCTATCTCGCTGTATGTTCAGTGAGCTTTCGTTAGTCACAAACATACCAAAGGTATTCAAACCTAGCATTTTATAATTATAATTTGGTGTGCGACATTTTTGTATGCCTAATGCCTGGTTTTTAGTAAGTCAAATTTTGTATTCCGAAATATGACCAAAAAATGGCAACATGTTTGCTATATAGAGTTAACTATGCATTGGAAAAAATATTTTTTGTGCCGAACCATAATTCAGATGCCCTATTCTCTGAATTGTGTGGCTTCCTAATTCTTACTCGCTTTTCTTAAGTATAGAAATGGGTTCCATTATTTATATTAGACAGCGTAGCGGTTATAACTTTTATTAAAAAAATACTTTTAAATATTTATTTGTTATTCAGGAAACAATCAAATTAAACGCCCCACGCTGATGACCTAACAAAACTTATTAACCTGACAGTTGCAAGGCTTACTGCGCCTAAAACTATGTCGCAGCATATAACGACGATGGTACGTATATAGTAGGGCATAACCACTACAACGACTATTGTCAATATAAGGGGGAAAAAATCCGTTTCTTTCGCATAGTTTTAGGCGCGAAAACCTGGCGACTGCGGGTTGTTGAGTTGCAATGTTAACAGTGTAGAAAGGTTTATTTTCTGCAGTTAATGCAGCCCGTGTGTTGTTGTTGTGACTAACCTTGCTTCACTTATTTATGTTAGTCTGGCAAACGCTTTGTAACCTTTTGCTAAATTTACAAAACAGAATATACATATGTTAAGCTACAAAACAACCAAGTAACGAGCTTTGTGTGAATACCTCTAATGTTTTTGACTAAAACAAAATACAAAGTAAATTTTTTACAAACATTGTTGTCTTTTATTTACATAGCTTCTTTTTTATAGTATCTAACATTTTAAAAATGGTCACACTGTGCTCCATGGTCATTTCATATATGTTGCTAGAATTGCAGAACTTGACCGGATATTACAACAGCTTGTTCCGGAAACGTATACACGACTGCGCTGCAAACTTTATATCAACATACCATTAAGGATAATTATAATTGTATATAACTAACCGTTAAGTGCTCTTTGAGTATAGTTAGATATGTATAGTTGAAAAAGTGCCATAGATAAACACATAGATGTTTAAGGATCATCGTATTGGCAACAAAAGATAGGAAGAAATGTTAGTTCCCCTAATAGACTTATAAATCATTTGTAGTTAGCTAAATAACTAAATGGTTCTCGACTCTTAAACGAGTCTTCGATGTTTACAATTGTTCGAAAGTACTCCAACGAAAATATCTGTAAGGGAAATGTGACGCCACTTGACGTAGTCCACGTAACTGATGAATTGGAAATAATTATATTTAATGGTAAAATCAAAGATCTGTTTAATATCAATCAAACCTTGAACTTAAAGTGAGAAGATTCAGCTAGGTACACACGGTGTACTGAATACTATCATTCTATCATTCTTGCTAGGTACATATATATTTACTCATTTGTATAATATTAGATTCCATATCAGTTCCTATAACCAAAATCTTTCTTCCACTCTGCGAATATGTAGTAAGTGTACATTATACATTTTCAATTTTCAATGTGCTATATGCTGCTAGTGGCATTTGTTGTATTCGTTTCTAGTAGCATCGCTTATCAGTCGTACGTTTCTTCCACTCTAATATGTAAATATGTGTGTACACAACCCAATTGGTCCGCTAACACCAAGCGAAGTGTTAGCTTGAATAATGTCGTTTGGCTTTTGAGTAATGGCATAATAGTGAGAAATACATGTTTTTATTATTATACCGCCTGACAATTAAAATATCTCATTTACGTAAGCGAAGCACGTATAAATGTATGTGCATATGTAATACATACATACATACTTACAAAGATAAGAATCATCCAAACAGCTTTATCAAGGTACATAAGTATGCGTGTACATAGATTTTGTGATCATGCTTTACAAGTATACCCTAGGAGGTCGATTAATCAGTTTCGTCCCCCAAATGAATTATAGATTAGTACAATCGCAAAAATCATTCAGCAAGTATTTAAAGAGAACTCGCAGATTACCTTTGACAACCTGACTGAAAATCGTCAAGTTGTCAAGTCTCGAGCAAAAGAGTTGATTGCGAGAGTAATTCGTCAAGTTTGGTTTGTAGCCAACCCGGTACGTCGTTGTGACATTATCAGTGTAATTTTTCGTTCTTCACTTGCACGAAAACGTCAGGACTTTTTTGGGCGAGTTTGTGGAAATGAATTGTCTGTTCCCCATATAATTTTGGGGAATGCTGTTGAAGTGACAGTCTTTAACCAGATATAAATCCGGGTCGGGTCGTTCCGGCATCGCAGAACCGACTGTAGGGGGAACGACTTTGTTCATAATTCATAGCGGTTAAAAAAAAAGAATCCAAGTACACGCAGTTTGTGTTTTGTCTGCTGCTTTACTTGTTTAAGTGACCACTTTCTAATCGTTTCTGTTTTTAAAATAATTCACATGATATCAGCCGAAAATAAAATGATATGGTTGCTTTTGCGTGTATTTAGTATTTTGACGAGCTAGTGTCACATTGCGGTTTAAGAGGCTTGATTTATCTTATCGCCAAATACAACGCAAACACAAACACCCTGTAAATTATCACAAAAAAATTCTAATCAAACACGGGTAAGCCAAATACAACTTGATGCTTGAGGCGTGCACAAAATTCGAGCACTAGCGTCGATGCTTCCCAGCATGTTACGCTCCATGCTTTTAGTTAGTCGCTTTCGATCTTTCATTGTGCACCTAGCATTGCTGGAATCCGCTGCTGAAGTTTTCTAAATTTTATTGAAGTTTGTATAGTACACAAAATTGTTCTAATGGCAACTACACTCGTGACGGAGGAACTTCTCTATGAGGAGAAACCACTACATGTGCCATCATTGTCCGAATTGCAAGGAAGTGAGTACAATTTGCTTAGTGTTTGAGCGCAGATGTAGATTTACCAGTTTGTTTTTACTTGGATTTATTTTTGCGGACGTGTTTATGTTTTTTGACATTCACAACTACATTCAAGAGGTGCAAGAGTGTGAGGGGATGCTTGATTGGAATTTTACCTTTCTAATAAGTATTCCACTTGAAAGGAAAATGCGAATTAGAAGTTTTTTATGCACTTGGTGTTTGTATTGGCTAAAACGGAGATGTCCATGATAAGATAGTTCAGCGTAGGGTTAATCAAGTGCCATGAATTTAATTAAAGATAAGTGACTGGACGTTTTTTTATATTGTAATTAACGGTTACAATAAAATAAATCTGAAAATTTTGTTTCGAATTAGAAAAAAGGTGATTGTAGCATACTAATAAATATATTATCTATATATTAATATGCTAAGATTTTAAAATTTTATAACTGTTCTTTTGAAGATTCTACGTTTCCAATTTAAAAACCAAAAAAAAATTGTGTTGTTGTTGTAACAGCGTAAAACATTTCCCATAAGAGTCGTTCCGGCATCGTAGAACCGACTGTCGTGGGAACGAATTTTTTGTGTTTTTGTTTTTTGTTAGTTTCAATTAGTTTCAGTTTCAATATTCGTAAAAAAATTACAGGGTTGCCAATTAGTGAACCTTTGTGTAGATAATTCGTGTTAAGTTAGGAAAATATAGGGATATGGGTTGGAAATTAAAGCTATAGAGAACACTTAAGTTGGGTAGGGTTGCCACCTATTAAAACAATTAAAATAAATTTAGTTCTGCAGAACCGATTTTGAAACAACTAAAACATTGAAGTTACTTTCCTGCAGATGTGGTGAATTTTTATAATTTTAAATTTCGCGGTTGCCGCCTCCCAAATTTTGCTTTGATAATCTGTGTAATTTTTGTAAAATATAGTGATAAGGGCTGCAATCCAAAGCTATACAGAATACTTTAGTCGGGTAGGGTTGCCACCTTTTATAAAAGTTAAAATAAATATACATATCTTTTTTAATGAAAACATAGCAATAGGGATATACAACGAAAGTTGTTGTTGAGAATTCGTTATCCTCGATTTATTCCTGAGTATGGTGAGAATGGAATGGAATGGAATTGAGGTAGGCCGGAAATCCGAAATCGGGCTTCCAAGCACTCAGGCATAGTTGCACATTGCCCTTGAGGTCTGGGAAGGATGAAAGGAGTAAGTGGTAGATGAAAAAGATACGGAAAAGGTGAGAATGGGGATAGAAAATGAACGTTTCTCATTCTCAATCTAACTGCCCAATGCTAATGCTCCATCTCAGCCTAGCGGAAATGTTCTGCGCTATCTTCATTCTACAGGCAATATGTACACATCGGGTGATCGATGATGCCGATGGTGACCATGGATTATGTCCTGTAATCAACACATCCAGGGCTCGTAACTCCTTTCCTTTCTGTGTAAGAAAGAATTTCGACACCATCATGTCCGGTTTTTTCAGGAGTGGGTAGTTCACCAACAGTTCTCGTGCGTCTTATGCATGCCATCCCTGATGCACCTAAACGTCCCTCCTATACTTGACCCTATAGTTGGCTGCGGTCCAATAGGGTCTGCCAATGACCCGCAATTAGGCAATTCGCCAGCCAGTTCGTTACCTTAAACACTGCCGAGTCCCGAAGCCCACATGAGTTCTAGTTCCATTTTCTAACAGAGTTCAGCTTAAACTTAATTCCTCGGACAATTTTTTAAGAGGTGCGAACAGTCTCCAAGCCAAATACCTTCGATTGGTAAACCGTTGCATCTGAAATCGCCGAGCAGGTGTCCACCAGCCCCAGTCCCATTTTCTGTTCGGTCTCTTGTAGGAAAGCTTACGGCATACTTTCTACTAAAAGATACTTTCGGTATCAGTCATATGTGGCCAAAAACAAAGGTAGCGTTGTTACAAGCTCCCGTTTTGTACTCACCTGATGAATGCTAAGTGGACTGCCCACCAAAGGCTTTGATCTGATGTGCTTTTCGACCGTGCGCCCCAGGCTCTTCAGCGTGAAAGATGTCAGGCTGATTGGCCTGAAGCTTTCTGCTAGTGAGTAGTTATCTTTTTCCGGTTTGGGCATGACAGACAGATCCAAATTTTGGGATATACGCCATCTCTTTGCCATCGAGACTTCTCAGACACCACCCGTAATGCAACGTACAAGTTTAGGCTAGTGGGTCCTCCCGTCGCGTTACCTGCCCCAATATCTCTGTCTGCGTCATAACTATACCTGCTACCCGGTAAGTGGGTTTCCAGGATAGTTTTGTAGGTCTCTAACAGCGACGTAGTATATGATCCATTAGACGTTTTGAGAGAGTATAGCCTGAGCGTTTGGTCTTATTGAAATACCTTGATTATACTCGCGGATTCTTTCATGTTTTCAATACCACTACAGAAGTCCCTATAAGAGCTTAATTTCGATGTACGAATTTGCCTCTTATACTCCCTCTGCCCTTCACGAAGTTTGGTAAGTTCAGCGTTCCACCATGAGGCTGCTTTGCCTTGCCTACAAAGTTTAAACCTCTTGAAAACAGTCAATTAAAGTATCCGTTACCCTGTGGGTCGCCTCTTCAATTGATTTTAGGCTTTTGTGTGTTTGGGTAATCTGTTATACTCGCTTCAAGAAGCAACCCAAAGTCTTGCCAATCCGTCTTTCTAGGATTTCGACTTTTGGGTACCTGATTAGTGTTTTAGCTAGCGCTACAAATGTAGTTACATATATTACCTATCTTCTGTATTACCACACATGGTGTTCTGTGCGTTCACATCACAGTCCATTATTAGGCCCAGACCATTTGATTCGGCGTACTGCACGATGTCCGTATTTTCCCTCGAAGATGGAGCAAATACGGAGTCGTATGACAAGTAGGCCGAGATTACAATGCTCTCGGTTCGACGACCGCCAATACAGTGGCGGATTTTTATCGCAACGACACGTTCACTCGAATAAATTCAGCATTCAAATTAAAGCTTATAAAAAATACTTTATCCACGATATATGTAAGTTTAAATGTATTTATATCGTATGGTGTAAGCAATATGCAAATTTTTAGGAGATATTTTTGCCTCCCATATACCACCTATCAGTTGTATAAAATATTGCAATGAATCAAATGAAAGTGTTGCAACGCGTCTGAAAATGAAAACGAAAAAAGAAAGAAAGAAAGATTTTCTTATATTGCGTATGTCGTGTTCTGTGATTTCAAAGTTGGTTGAGAAATACATCGTCGTGACCAAATTTGCGGGAATTTGGTGTGTAAAGTTGTTGTTGTTTAATTTTCTTGTTCCTTTTCCAAAGAGGAGCATATTAAAAGTAAAACTTTATACCATTTCCATTTTTAAATTAAAAAAAAAGTGAAATGTTCGACCAAATTTAGACCGAAGTTCCGCCGTTCGGTTCGCTAAGGAAATCTGGTTTAAAATGCTGTATTGTATTAGTCATATCTCAAAACTCATGTTAGAGGAAGATCATAATGAACGAGGTTACGTATTAGATTTCTTCAGTAGTTTGACGTAGTCTGTATGATATAAGCGCCAAATTATTACAGTATTCCCGCTTAATTGACCACCGGTTAATTTATTTTTCCGCTTAATTGGATCCCTTGATCGGTAGAAAAAATATTGCAATTAAATTACAAGCCAATTTTTCCGCATGATTGAAACCCGTTAGCTGATTTCCCCGCATATTTTGTTAAGTATGTGTTACTAAAACAAATTTATCTTTAAATTTCTCTGGTTAATTACAAAACTAATAATTATTTTTTATGACGACAATGTATTAATTTATGAGTACAATTATATGTACAAGCATACATAGTACATATGTACAATAATAACTACATACAAATTGTTTTTGTTCCTTATATTTTTTCCATTTAAAGTTAAAAATATTAGGCCTGTTATTTTATAACCGACTACCAAAATAACACTTCGACTCGGATAAAATTTCCTTTAAATGCAAAAGCAACCCTGTTAGCGTTTTCATAAAACAAGCGATTTGGTTGGGTGCTATTTTAAAATGGCAATTAATTGCGCTTAGGTGATGTGGATTAGGTCTTAAATTTAAATTTCCCATATATTCATTCACAATAGCACAGTTGTTTTACTTCACCACACTGCGTCTCATATCGGATATCAATTAACCGAGTTGGCTCAACTCTGGTGTCCTTTTGCCAGAGGGATACAAAAAAAAGCTGGACTATTATTGGCATATCATTGAAAACATTAGATAAATACTTAACGCACATTTTCTTTAAGTTGCCCAATTAAACGAGTATCGGTTAATTATTTCCTGTTCCTGTTAATTGAACCAAAAATTGAGCAATTAAGCGGGTAATATTGCGTAACCTTATGTACCTATGGAATTATTTGAGTAGACTTTTGCAACCAGCTTTGAGGCATTGGATTACATACATATGTTAATTGGGCGAAGTTTAACAATTGACTAAAGCTTTATTTTTTTATTTTAAGTAGATTATTTTACAAGCAAGCAAAAAAAAATGTTGAAGGTTTATAATTATCCAAAAAATGTTTTCCAGTTATCCAAAGTGCTTTGGCCAAAAATTTTGAAAACGTTAGCGTTGAAGTGGGCGATTGTCCAGATTTGAAGGATCCCTTTTATAGTCTAGAGGGTTCAGGTAAGCATTGCGGTATTAAACCAAACACATTTGATTTTTAATTTTCCTCCCTCTTTCATAAATTTCCACTCCATCAGGTTTGGGCGGCTCACCGTTACTACTCGAAATCGGCGGCCCACCATTTCTGTTCCCACTCGTACAACGCTCCAAAGTGTATAATGTAAAGGAAATCGTACAGAAAGCACTGCCCGGCGAAGGTAAAATCTTGGCCATTGGCGCTGGCGCTGGCCCCTTCCCATTGCGCAACTCCAATTGCGAAGGCATCTTCAATATGGCCATCGATGAGAATGGCACCATGAAAAATGGCAGCTATACCGCTAAAGTACATGGCTCAGATGAGTTATGTAAGCTCGAACGCATACCAGTCGATGATCCACGTTGTGCGTTGTTGTTGAATTTATTCATTAGCCGCGGCGCGCCAGGACCCGTGGTGAAAGTGAAGTGTAGCAAACGCATTGGCGAGATGAATTTCGTCGAATGTATACGCAAGGGTTTGGAGGCGCACTACAATGAGAAATGTGTGGGTATGGGCGGTATTTTTGTGTTGAAAAAGGGTGCGGCACATCAGCACGTTATGCGTGATTTTAGTAAAACACCAATGCACACCGAGGAGGAGCTCAACGAGTGGCTGAAATTCTACAATATGCCAGCACAATTAAATGCAGTGGGTACTTTGGTTACGCACGAGCATGTGAGTTTATTTATTTACATATTTAATTTAGTCTACCACAATAATTCAGTGGTGATAAGTGGCAATAAGTTATTACAAATACATTCAAATAGTTTAGTCTTAAAGCAGCCTATCAACTTACATCAAAGTCAGCAATTGCGCAAATTGAGTTGCATGAATGTGTAAATTTATGAATTGGTTCCTTTCCACCATAATTCATTCCTCTTAACAACCTTCGGTACGTGGAGAGGCAATAGTGCCAGGAGCTCTGGAGAGTAAATCTTGTCATCGTGAATATCTTTTATAAAGACGATACCATTCATTCTTCTTCTACACGCAAGATTGATTAAGTTAAAAATAACTTAAAAACGAGCCATTTTTTTTTTATAAAAAAATAATTTTAAATCACTTTGAAAAAATTAAATAAAAAGCCCAAATCAGAGGTGTGTTTTCCCCCAGTAACTATTGCAATTGTTTAATGCCAATTCTATATTAATTATTATATATAATTTGAAGCTACTGGAATTTAAAAAAAAAAATAATTGCTGTGATCTCAAGAAATAAGTACAAAAATCTAATGCTTATCATCCATTTATCCTCTTCTTTTACTAATGAAATGCGATGAAAAATAAAATTGCGTTTATTGCTAAAATTCGATAGTATTATCGATAGCTTTTTTACAATATCGAAAACTGTCGATGGTGCGACTATCCTTAGTTTACCAGCTCTAATTTCTATAACAAAATTTTTCACTTTTGCAAATATAAAACTGTCACCGTTTTTTTTTATATAATTCGAGCATGCGCAGGGCCGTCTTTAGGTCTGTGGGGGCCCCTGGTCCTTTTTGAATATGGGGGCCCTTTTTCCAATTTCCAATTGCAATAATTAATACACATTTTTTAATTTCCTTTTTAATTCAAGCAATTTTTTATTCAAAATATGTATATATTCTTTATGCAAACATATGTGCATACATACATACTTATATTTTGTTATTTAATTTAAAAGCAATTTATGTCAGAGATTTCCTTCTACATTTTTTGTTTGCAAACTCTTCTATTACTTCCTCAAAATTTATTTCTGTCAGTAATTCATTTTCTATCGACATTAAGGATAAATTGTTAAGTCTTTCTTGCAGCATTGTTGTCTTAATTCATTTTTGATTCTGCTTAATTTAGAAAATGACCGTTCCCCACTGCAATTTGTTACCATCAAAGTTAACAAAATTCTAACTGCAATTTCGACATTTGGAAAAGTCCCTACAATTTTATCTTGCCTTAAGAGTGTATACAATTCTATAAAAGTGAGTTTGTCTTTTTTATCAATTTTTAAATATTCTGTCAAATGAAAGCATTCTACAACTAATTCTTCTGAAATGTCTCTGTGATAAATTTGAACAAGTTTTTTGCAACTTTCTGCTACATTGTCTGCGCTTAAAATTGTCAACTTGACCAAGAAACCAAACCGGTCATTTATGTCTTTGTATATGCTCAATCGGTGTTGCAGATTCGTTGTCAGGTTGTCAATTACTTCAAAAAAAGTTTCAATTTTGAATTTTTCTTTGCCCTTTAGATTCACAGCAGGTGCAGGGCCATCAAAATATACCATTCGTGAGCTCCTGGATTTTTCTCTAGAGCGTAAGTCCTTATATTCAGCGTCTGCGTTTTTCTCCTTAGCGGATGATTCAAACTGATCATATTTATCTCTGACAGAAGTAATGAAGTTAGCAAGAGCAGTCAATAAATTTGTGGCAACGTCCAATGTCATTTTTTCTTGCTGTAAGCTGATGTTTGTTTTATTTATCATTGACAGAAAAGTACTCCATACTTCGATGAGAACAAGGCGAATCTATAGAAGGTGTTTTCTTCCGATCAGCTGATTGCTTCTTCTTTTTTCGCCTTGAATGGTGAAAGTGTCAACTGGTTTGTTTTTTGTTTACATCTTCATTTTCTGTTTACATTTTCATTTAAAAATATTTTTAAATTCAAATTGATTTGAATTCATATATTCAAATATTCAAATATTTCGCGAAAAAATGGGAAAGTGTGTATTATGCGACAAGATAGTAAAGCGTGGAACGGGTCCGTTTTTCTTGGTACCAAGTGAAGAGTCGGTGCGGTGTTTTAGCAAAATAACGTTGAGCCAATCAACTACATTTGCTTTTGCTGCATTAATTGTGGCAGTTCATTTACTCGCATATTGCACTGGCACTTTATGAAGAGTAAGGTTTCAATTGCGGTCGCTATTGTAAATTTTAATTTAAATAAATTTACAAATATAGTTTTGGCCAACTGAATCAAAAATAAACAGTTTTGTTGTCAAATTCGTTCCTATTTTGGCATTCTCTCTGTTCAAAATTATTGTTCTATATTTCATTTATCTGACATTCTCACCATTCAGAAGCAAAAACAAAACATGTGGAGTTTGTGTGTATGTGCTCTTGCGACCACCTTGTATTGAATTCGCCTTGGATGAGAACTAAAAATTCTAGTTTTTCCATTTTCTTGTGCAAATTAAACGCGTCATTTCTTGTTTCTTGTGCCTGTTCAGAATTTTGAGCGATAGAGGTCAAACATTTATCAATTTGCTTGTAACCTAAATGTAAAGCGTTAACTGCATCTGCACGAGCAGACCATCTAGTTTCGGAAAGGCTTTTTACAACTTTATTTTGCCCCAAAAACTCTGTCAGTTTATTCCAACGATAGGTAGAAGACGAAAAATACGTATAGAGCTTTTGAATCGTGTCAAAGAAACTTGTTACCTCTCGGACACAACCAGCAGCATGAACACCAACCAAATTGAGCGAGTGTCCTGCGCATGGTACAAAAGTTGCGAATTCACATTTTTCTTTTATTCTCGCTTGCAAACCGGAATATTTGCCTGCCATATTTGACGCATTGTCGTAACTTTGTCCTCTGCAATCGTCTATAGATATATCACAATCTTGTAAAAGTGATAGTACTGTATCTGCTAAGTATTGCGATCCATGCTCTTTTATGGGAATGAATTTTATGAATCTTTCAACTGGAACCTCTTCTTTAATATAACGAATTATGAACGTCAACTGGTCAATGTGGGATAAGTCTGGCGTGCTGTCTACGCTTATGGAGTAATATTTTGCAGCTCTCACCTCATTAATTAGGGTGTATGAATTAGCCCCCACTGAATTAACCCCCACCGGGCAAAATGACTTAAGCCCCACCAATTTCTCAGTGAATCTTTCCCCACCAAAAATGACGGAATCCCCACGAAAAAAAATGCATTAAACCCCACGAAAATGATTTTATCCCCACCAATCGAAATGAATTAAGCCCCACCAAACGTGGGTATTCTTACATGACAGAATCCCCACGAAAAAAAAGGAATTAATCCCCACGAAAATGACTTTAGCCCCACTTTCCGCCATTTTTAATTTTGTTGTAAAATTGGTGGGGCTTAAGTCATTTTGCCCGGTGGGGGTTAATTCAGTGGGGGCTAATTCATACACCCCATTAATTATTGTTTTCATGACATACTGACTCATAATGTTAATAAATTCATTACATATATTTGCTGATAAATATGAAACGTGTCCTTTTCCTGGATTACCATAGTTTTTTAAATTACTTGCTAAGAAAGGATCGAATTCGCTTATTAACTCTATACATCCCAAATAATTTCCATTCTTTTCAGATCCCAAGGTTTCGTTCTCGCCACGAAATGGAAGACCTCTTGATGCCAAAAACTTTATAGCTGCAACTATTCTCTGCATAACTTTTTTCCAATATTGTACTTCATTTTTATGTTGGTTAAGTAAACCGACATCGATTCTTCCTACGGTTTCACTGCGTGTTAAATAAGTCATCATAAACTTTCTATGCTCTAAACTATTTTCGTGTTCACAAATTATGTGATCTATATGCTTCCAGTCATTGCATCCACCCGAAGAACACAGACTTGTTTTGGAAAGATTAAATAGACAAGAAGAAAAGCAAAATAGAGACTTCTTAGAGGGCGAATATAACAACCAACTTCTCTCCACAGTTTCTTTGTTTTTTAACTGTCGCACAAATATTTGTTTGGTTAAACTTCTAACTTTATATCTGCCTGAAGTTTCCTTGTAAGTTACCGCAGCTTCGGAAAAGTCAGAATCTCTATTATGAAAAAATGCAGGTCCTTTGGAAATCCAAAATTCACATGTCTTTTCCGTATGTATTTCACTTAAGTAGTCAGCAGGGTCGCTTGATGAATTTTCTTTTAGTGTAATTTCTTTCTCAACCGAACTTTTACAATTATAATTTTTTTTTCGTTTGTGTCTAGCTGAGGCGCAGAACTATGTTCAAAGTCCACACCACTTTGTTCTTCACCCGAAGTTATTTCTTCGTTTGTTTCTAGCTGTGCCTGAAAGCTGCGTTCTAAAGTTTCCACAACACTTTGCTGATCACTCGGTATTAGTGGATCATTGATGGAAGTTACACTGGACGTAAAAAACGATGTTAGTTTTGGTAGTTTATCTATTATTTCTTTTTGTTTTGCTGCAGTTTTTCTTTTTTCTGCTCCACTCGGATAAGATCGTTTAGACATTTTGTTTTTTACAACTTTACTCCACGCAAAACGAAACTCAACTGACAATATTTTATGAATATATTCTTACTTTTCTTTGGATATTTACAGCGAACAGCCTATAAACAGTTAGTTTTCGCGACATACAACATTAAAAAAAATATATATGTACGTATTCTGCTTACCGACGTAGACTGGCGTCGCAGCAGCTTTGCATGAGTTTCCAAGAATATTAAAAAAAAACTGCATGTGTGACTTGCTTATTATTCTACAACTAGCGTTTTAGTAGATTTATATTATTATACATATGTATGTATATTTGAATGTACACATCCAAGTAATTCTTTATATATTTCGAGGAATTTAATTTGCTTATAATGAGAAAGGAATGAGTAAATAAGTAGATAAAATAAATTATATAAATACTTTGCCGCGGGGGCCCCCACGGATAACGGGGCCCTGGGCCCGGGCCCATCGGGCCCGTCTGGGAAGATGGCACTGAGCATGCGTTATATGAAAGAAATTGCTGTAGAGTAGAGCCAATAGACTAAAGTGTAGAAAATGAACAGTAATTTCAAGATAATTTAAATTTGGACTTTATTGTACTAAAATTCAATGGGCTATAGAATTTTGCATTAAATTTTAAACTTGTTTCAAATGGTGTTTTGTTGCATAATGAACTATCATTTTTATAACAAAGCGCGCATGCACCTAAGTGCGCGAGCCAGTAGTTAAACTTCTGCGCCAACTCTACAAGGAGATATGGGATTAAAATGGGGGAGGGGTTTATAAGACATCCTTTTTAGTTTTTTAGTTTTAGCATGAGTGAAAATAGTAGTAGAAATAGTAAGAAATAGTAGTAATTAGTAGTAGCATTAAGAAAAATAACAGTAGAAATTATTAAAAAAGTAGTAGTAGTAATTAGTAGTTGCACTAGTAAAAATAGTGGTACAATTAGCAAAAATAGTACTAGTAATTAGCACTAGGACATGCAAAAATAGTAGTGCAACATAGTCAAAATTGTAATAGCAATAGTAGTAGCAATTAGTAAAAAGAGTAGTAGAAATTAGATAGAAGTAGTAATTAGTAGATAGTAGTAGTAGTAGTACTAGTAATTGAGAACTGTAGCGGTATTAACTAGTAGTGGTAGTAGAAGTAGTAGTAGCATTTGTTGTAGTGGTGAACCACTCCCGAAGTTCTGAATGATCTTGAAAAGGTTCCGAAATATCTTGTTCAAAAATAGTGCCGAAACGGTTCAGAACTTGTCCTCAAATTGTCCTGAACTGTCGATACCTCAGTATGTATATTTGTTTTTTTCTTATACAAGTGTTATGTCGTGACTTCGTGACGTGATGTAAAAAATCACTGCCGCTAAAGAAGTTTTACTTCAAAATTCATTATGAAATCTGGTGTAGTTAGTATATTTATGAAATGGGCTATAAGTAGATGTAGAAATATAGAGAGAAGTGAAAAAATATATATTTTTTTTTTATTACATTTTAACAATCTTATTTATTTGCACTTTCCGTATATTTCTAGGATTTGGATTTACGTCTGCAACACTTCCATTCCTTCTCGAAGAGCAACTGGGGTGGACATTATCATTATGATACAACTCCAGATGTAGCTGAATACGAGGCTTATCTAAATGTAGCCGAACGTGTGGTGCGTGTGGATCGTCCATTGGAAACACATAAAGTGGGTCGCGATTAGAGTTTTGCAAAACAGATACGCAACAGTTTAATTGCCATAACTGTTCGTGTATGTATATATTTGTAACTGCATTTCAAAAAAAAAAAATTTACAATAACAATTTGGAGATCTTATGACACTTAAGTGGATGCCAGATAAAACGCTTTTGGGTTGCGTAAAATTTGTAGCTTTGTCAGAAAAGCGAACAACGCCACAAATGTCATAATAAACATTTTGACAACACTTATTTATTTATTGTGAAGGCTTAAATTAAAATTGTCTTGCTTATTTGTAGAAAATTGAATTGTGATCTCTAAGCGAATGTAAGGTATGGAAGAAATATGAAAATATTTTTTCAACATATTTTTATATTACAGTTAGGAGAGAATGAGTTCTGCTCAATAATGATAGAATTAAGATCGCGCTGATTGTTCTGGAATTCGGAGAGTAACTTGGTTGTGACGTCACACCAGATTTACCGGTGGAGAGAAATGAGAGGAAAAACATTGGTATACATGTTAGAAAGAATACGCACTAAAATTGTTAAGCACGTAAGAGAGAATACACATGAATACGAGTATACATGTATATTCCATTTTTGGAAACAAAAATGACGATTAGCAGAACCACAATCTGCACCAACTTTAGTATTCTTTTCACCATGAGTTTTGCCAGAACACCAAAAAAATACTGTTAGTCGCATGCGCCGTCTTACGTTACTTTAAAATTAGTTTTATGTGTGACGCTTCTATATGATAAGAAGAGATATGACATGTGGTGAGAGCAATGTTTCACCACGTGAAGAGTGGAATGGTACAACAAACATTGCCGGAATCGACCTGTTTGCCATTTGAGAGAGGATTTCTTGGCATTTATTCCCTCTACTGAAACCACTGACGGGTTGAAAGCCATGAAGCCGTATCAACAATTGTTCTATATCTTAGTCGGCAATTACAATCACTTGATAAAGATCTTGCAGAAGCAATGAGATTAACAGAAAACGATTTGAAAGAGTTCGAAGAAATGCGACAAGATGCAAAAAAAAAAATCCATTTAATTTTCGAACACATTGTAGGTACAGAACGTGTTTTACGAAAAAAAAATTGGAAAATTGTTTGCGTTTTGTGAAAAATTAATCGATTGTTCGAGATAAAATTTTCTTGAAGATGTGGAAACAGCAAATTTCAGGCAAGCATTTTTGAAACGCCCTCGAAGCATTGCAGATAGTAAACAAGAGGATTGTACTTCGGAAATGTTTGCAAAATTTTTCGTAAAAACCTACTTGCGAAATATTTACAACATGTCAAGAAAGGCTTATTGGTCTAGCATCGATGAATATTCACAGAGATATTGATTTGTCAGCTGACGAAGTTTTGGAGGAATTAAAAAAAAAAAACAGGAATAATATGATTTTTAATCTCTGTATTATAATGATTTTGAAAATTTTATTACGATATCAAGATATTTCATGTAAAAAATATTTGGGTCATTCACAAGGTGTCATAAGTCATAAAATTTAAAACGTCCAAAATTGCTTAGTTTCAATTTAATTAACTTAACTTTTGAAATCACAAATTTTATGACTTTATAATTTATGACACATTATGACACCTTGTGAAAAACCTAGTTGTAATTAAAAATTAACACGTTTGAAAATTTTCCATCTTAAAACTTTTTCTGGGACTTATATTATTATCGATTTAGCATTATCTGATTTTGCGTCCCTTCAGGGAACTTACCTAGTCATATTGAGGATCCCCTTATTAATTGAACGGTAACAGAACAAGAACATAAAGTTCCGTAAGCTGCTGGTCTCTACCCCTGAGATCTCTTCTCTGGTGCTAATGAGGCGAGAGCATGGTACTTAAATCTAAGCCTCACATAGGAGGGCAGCGGAGTAGAATATGAAAGGATGATTCCATTTCGTCTCCTCCAAGCAGCAGCGACAAGGAGGGTCGGAGATTATATTCTGCTTAACAAAACTTAATTTGAAAAGAGTAAGTTAATTTAAAGATAATGCTACAGTTTTAAGGTTTGGGAAGGGTCAAATTAAACGAAACTATTTTCAAATTAAATTAAACAATTTTCATAACAAACGAAACTATTTTTAAAATAAAAGAAAAAATAAATTAAACTTTATTGAACTTATATTAACCATTGTTCTATACCTAATTAATAAACCAAAGAATTATTTGCTTTTCCACTGTTAATTCAGCTCGCTTTCAAGTATTTTTTCGGGAGCTCTTGGGTAAAATTAAAAGTACACCATTAATTTTTGATTATGGATAATGCCAGAATCCAAAAATTTCAAAAAATACGGAATATTGTGGTCATTTAGGTATTAAAATGTTTACCAGCTTACTCTCCTACTCTTAACCCGATAACGAAGGCATTCTCTAAGTTAAAGTCCTATGCCCGATCATTACTAAGTGAAATAATTGCTGAACAAAACATAGACAGTAGAATTGAAGATAGTCTATCACAAATTAATCAAAATTACTTTTTTGCTCGAACCATTTTTAGGAGCATGATCATCCCAATCCCGAAAGCTGTGAGTGGGCATGCACTTCATTAGTTTAATGTTTTATAAAAAAAAATTTTCGTTGAAATTAATTAATTTAAATCAATTTTCAATGTATTTAGAAAATTTGACTTTGATTTAATTTATTTTGAATTAAGTTTAATTTATTTTGAATAAAGATTAACTTATTCTGAACAAATATAAGTTTAATTTGAAAATAGTTTCGTCTAATTTGAAAACACAAATTTGTATAGTTCAATTTGAAAAAGGTTTAATTCTAAAGGAAAATGCAATATATATGTAGCTACTGAAATATGTATAGCAATTTTTTAATTTTCGCTAAATTCCGTAATGTAGGCGTCCCCATTATCCGAACCTACGAGAACCTACCTTGGACCAAGGGCAATAGGTATACCCAGTTTCGTTGAGATATCTCAATATTTGCTTCAGGCTGTTAGAAACAACCATTTTGTCAATAAAGTTACAATTCCCAGGGTACTTACATATGTGCTCGGGTATATTTGAATAAATAATAAAGAAATACACTAAAGAAAATGTTGTCTGAATTGAAAGAAAATGAAAACAATCAAAAGAAAGAAAAGGAGGAACGAATTGGAAATAAAGAAATATTTTCTACTTTTTGAGCTATTTTATTTGATGTATACCTTTATTGATTTTAGTGAAATCTTTACGCAATTGTACCACGATTTGAAGAAAAAAACTACAAGATTTTAAGCAGATCAAAATAAAGAAAACTTGTCTTTGATCCGGAAATGTTCTTGTTTTCAGTGCCTGTAAATTGTATTTGCAGAAGTACATAAGTACCCACCGACATATAAACTCGTTATATTCATCAAAGTAAAATTTCCCACTAACATCCTCTCTGATATTTAAAGAAATTCATTATTTCCTTAATGCGTTGTGTATTTTTATTTTCGCGCACTTATTTATTTTTTACATACCTACATACATATAGTATGTATGTATATGTACTTACACAAATTCTTACGCCATTCCAGGCTATTATTTTATCGCAGTTGTGTGAATGAACATTTAAAGCACAGCTGAATGAAATGATTACCGTTGTTAGTGCCGTTCATACAAAGAAATCATTTCATTTAAACGCTCGCTTTGCGTTATAAACAATGCAGATAAACATTCGTTGCTTCCATTTCCTCTGTACCCCCACCCAGTACACATACATTACATAGCATACAAACGCAGTAGATAAACACCCACTACGCTCGTACCGCCATTATTACTCGCACTTGGCTTGGTCGCTTTTTGCTTCGTTCAAAGACAATACACACACACACACACACAAAATAAAATAACCTCAACAACTGTTGGGTGTGGCCTTCTACTGCGCATTCACTCACTGCTACTGCGCTCTGCATTCACCCACACTCCGTTAATAGAGTCACTGACGTAGCAGACATTTTGATTGTTGGTGCTCTTCCCCATTTGAAAGCTCTCTTACTCCAGTGTGCGCAGAGACAAAGCAACAACCAATCGGTATAGACTGCGCACACACACACACCCGCGTTTACACAAATGAAGAGGGGAAATGTGGCTGTGTATAAAGCGCGCTAGGTGTATTTTCTCTATCGCATACAGCGCGCATCCAAATATGCGGGAGTATTGGTGTATAGCAAATTATAGGTGTGGGGAAATTAAAATAAATGGCGGCTGTGCGTGGCTGTGCTTTTTTATGTTCATAATGCAGCGGCCATAACATTTAGAAGACACATCGTGAAAAGCGTAATAATTGTATGGAATAATGTTGCCACCGCCAATGCCGTTCCCACACCATTCATATTTGCTGCTCGACGACATTCACTGCCGTATCGTGGTAGACATCATTTATTTACATATGTTGAGTTATCTAAATACATATCTCTTTATGTAGGCATGTGAGTTCATAGTAATACGAGTTTTGGCATAATTGCAAAATACCAACAATTTTCAGTTATAAAAAAAATATATGTATATAAATCGATCACAATCATTGAGGTGAGTACAACGGTATAGTTTTTTTTTTGTGAGAAAACAATACCTATAACAGTTACCGATGGCCAATATATCTCATAAACAAATAAGTGGATTTAAGTTATTTTTATGCCATTCGATAGATAATATAAATTCCTTAAATTTTATATACACTTGTTTATCTTTAAAAAATTCTAATTTAGAAAAAAAAAATCTATTTTTGAAGTAAAACTTCTTTAGCGGCAGTTAATTATACCTTTCATGAGAATGAAATGGTATATTAAGTTTGGTCCGATGTTTGTAAGTGCCAGAAGGAGAAGAGATAGACCCATCAAAAAGTATACCTAAATGATCAGGACGATGAGCTGAGTCGATTTAGCCATGTCCGTCTGTCTGTCCGTCTGTCCGTCTGTCCGTCTGTCCGTCTGTCCGTCTGTCCGTCTGTTTGAACGCAAACTAGTCCCTCAATTTTAGAGCTATTTTGATGAAATTTGGTGAGCAGGTGTCGTTGTACAAATGATTAAACATTTGTCGGAATCGGCCAGATCGGGTGACTATAACATATAATACAACCGATTATTCAGATATTGAATTTTGCGCCATAACTCCTCCATTTAAGCAGCTAAAGGCTTGAAATTTTGCAGAAATATCAGCCATTATTAGCTACGTATCAGTATTGAAAATCATGAAGATCGGAGAAATATAACATATAGCTCCCATACAACCGATTGTTCAGATATTGCATTTTGCACCATAACTCCTCCATTTAAACAGCTAAAGGCTTGAAATTTTGCAGAAATATCAGCCATTATTAGCTACGTATCAGTATTGAAAATCATGAAGATCGGAGAAATATAACATATAGCTCCCATACAACCGATTGTTCAGATATTGCATTTTGCACCATAACTCCTCCATTTAAACAGCTAAAGGCTTGAAATTTTGCATAAATATCAGCCATTATTAGCTACGTATCAGTATTGAAAATCATGAAGATCGGATAAATATAACATATAGCTCCCATACAACCGATTGTTCAGATATTGCATTTTGCACCATAACTCCTCCATTTAAACAGCTAAAGGCTTGAAATTTTGCACAAACATCAACCATTATTAGCTATATATTAGTATTCATCAAGATCGGAGTTCACAGTGTAAATCGGCAAGATAAATTCAGGACAAATATTTATTGCGAAAAGTAATAAGCTCAGCGCAATATCACATGAATCATAGCGTTAAACGTTTGGGAACTATTTACGGATCTGATAACTGTTTTCAAAGACCGACATATGTAGGTCTTACATATTAATACTTAACTATTTGTATTTTTTAAATGTTGAATATCAAGCGTCGATACGATATTAAAAATATTCAAAAACCATTCCCTTTTTAAAACATAGTTCTTTTTAATTACATAAGGAATTGCATTAAATAATTTATAACAATGCCTTTACTAGAATTATTTTTATTGATTTGAAGGAAATTTTCGCTTTTAACTATAGGTAATACGAAATTGTAATACAATAACACGTTTTTTACTATTCTTCCATTCATGAAAGGTATGAAGCCTTCGGCATAGCCGAAGACAGCGCTGTTTTTACTTGTTTTTACTTCACATCACTTCATGTCACGATATTGCGCTTGTATGAGAAAAAAAAACAAACATATGTACTGAGGTAGCAACATATGAATGTGTATGTGTGTACTTATGTATATACATCTGTACATATGTATGTAAATGCATCTATGTAAATATATGTAAAAATATAAATATATATGTATGTATGTATCTATTACGTATGCCCAGGACAAGTTCTGAATCATCTCGGCACTATTTTCGGAATAGATATTTCGGGACCATTTCAAGGCCTTTCAGTAGTACGGCTCGGTTCACCACTACTAATTACTACTACTACTGCTACCCCTACAACTTCTACTACTTAGCTAACAGCCAGTACTAATAATTACCACTACTACTACTTCTACTACTACAACAACTACTATTTATTATTAATACTAAATATTATTATTAACACAACGATTACTACTGCTACTATTTTTACAAATGCTACTGCTTATTAATAATACTATTTTAACATATGTTACTACTACTATTTTTATTAATTTCTAGTACTATTTTGACTAATGGTACTATTTATTAATAATACTATTTTAACTTATGATACTACTACTATTTTTACTAATTTCTAGTACTATTTTGACTAATGGTACTACTTATTAATAATACTATTTTAACTTATGATACTACTACTATTTTTACTAATTTCTAGTACTATTTTGACTAATGGTACTACTTCGTACTACTACTATTTTGACTATGTTGTACTACTATTTTTATTAATTTCTACTACTATTTTTATTAATTCCACTACTATTGCTACTAATTTCTACTACTATTTTTACTAATGGTACTACTTATTACTGGTACTATTTTGATTATGTTCTACTATTGTTTTTATTAATTTCTACTACAATACTATTTTTACTAATTCTACAACTAATTACTCCTGCTATTTTTACTATTTTCGACCACCAAATACTAGAATTTTTTCTAGTTTATACTATAGTTTTTTAATAATTTAATATAATAATATTTACACTCATGCTAAAACTCCAAAAACTAAAAAGGATGTCTTATAAAACCCTCCCCCATATTTAATTCTATGTATATCTCTTTGTAGAGGGGCACAGAAGTTTATTTTGTAGCTCGCGTGCGTAGATGTCCGCGTGTTTTTTTTTTTTTTTTTTTGTTTTGTTAAATAACAAGTACACAAATATAGCTAAAACGTATACAGTAAAATTATTCATGATAGCCTTTTAACCACACAGCTTCAAATTTCTTGGACCCTTTAATTCAAACCATTTTGGACAGAAACTTACTTATAAGCCCAATCAAACTTTTTAGTAGTTTTGATAAAAGCCAAATTGGTAATTTTCTTTTTTGTGGATACATGTACGCCGTACGTGTCAAATAAAGGGTAATCAAGTTTAATGCACATAAAAAATGAAAATGTATACAATTTTTTCTTTTAAAAGTTCAATATTGACAAACACCAGCTGAAGAAATCAATAAAAATAAAGAAATAATTCGTTATAAATGGGAGTCTGGCGTTAGTGTTCATCAAAAGTGAAGTTTGTAATAAATTTATACATAACCGGACAAAACCACGGCGACGGTGAGTGCCCGTTTATATTTAATTGCACTGTATAGCATAAAAAAGGTTTTAATTTGATATACAGTGAAATTCCTCATAACCGGACACTCTCTGTCCCAGTGGTTTTGTTCGGTTATGGAAGAAGCCCGATTTTGAGAGGGAGCCTACCACATATGTTGATAATTTTTTTTTTAATAATTAAAAATTAGAAGTATAGCTCATTATATAACAGAAACCATATAAATAAAAGTTTCAATTCACAAAAATTCAACAAATTTCAAAACATGTACATACATCACATTTTTTAAATTTTTAATTGGAATTTTTAGAAGAATTTTGGGAATGCAGTTTAGTAGGGCTAGTGCAAATTCTAAATAACTATAAATCCGCGTTGGTTTTCGATATTTTTTGGGCATTTTTCTCCATATAACGGATGCTCAAAATTATTTTGTATGACATCAATAAAAAATTGCAAAAAATCAAAGCGAATTTTTTGTCAGTTGAGACTTACACTTCATTTCATTAAAATTGCATTAATTATAAAACAGCATTCCTAAAAAATTTCTCAAAATTCGAAGTGAAAATTTAAAAAATTTGGGGTGGGCTTTTTCCTAATTTCTAATTTAAATATAGATTTTGTAATTATAAGTTATAAGTTAATTTACAAAAAAAAAAGTTTTAAGGTAGAGTTTTAGATTTTTTTGACACAAATTCGATTTTTACGAAAATTATACTAGGCATATATAAGATGTGCACATCAAATGAAAAGAATTTACGTTGCCTACAAATTAACATCAATATTAGAAAGAAGGGTGTTGGAAAAATTTTTGAGTGAAAAAAAAGTGATTTTTTAACTTTGACCTGTAATAACTCTTGTAGTTGTTGTTTCCAAAAAAGGCACATCGTAATGCGTTCTCATTGTTCTCTATCGACTTATATACATATTTATATGTGTATACGTATGTATATATATATTTTTTATTATCAGAGTTGTAGGTTTTTTACAATTGTTCCCGAGTTTTATTTGCAATCTTAAAAACCCAAACAAAGCTAGATTCTTGCATTATTTTTGTAAAAGGCAGGCACCGAAAGTAATCGTCATTATAAAATTGTTATTTTAAAAACACAATTCTATCGTTATTTTTCAGGGGCCGTAACGGTTATCATTTTTATAATTCATGATATTGTGTGATTTTTATTTTTTTAATCAAAAATAATAGTTATTCTTGGAGTTTTATTTTTTTGGGGCAGGTTTCATCGATATTTTTTCATTTTTATTTTTTCGTTAAAAAATAAGCATTGTTCTTGCATTCACGATTATTTTTTATCGAAAAAACTATTACTTTTGATAGAAAAAGTATCGATGAAATATGATCGGAAAAATTTAAATCCAAGAATAACGATTATTTTTGATCGACAAAATAAAAACTACAAAATATGAATGAAATTTGATAAAAGAAATAAAAATTAAAAGATATGAAAAGATCAAACGTTATCGAAAAAATAAAAATCTCAAAATATCGACAAAATGTGATAAAAGAAAATAAAATTACAAAATATTGGTCAAATCATGACTTTTTTTTTATAAACATTGTAACGGTTACGGCACCTGGTTTGTTTATTCTTACTGAAGCAGATTTTTTTGAGTTTAATGCCCAGGTGTGTCAAATTAAATTAATTTTTATGGTTGATAGAACATTAAAAAGTTAAGTAATTAAACTAAACTAAACTAAAAAAACTTACCAATTGTAGTAATTAGAAAATTATCGGGACTCCCAAAAGAAAAATTCCGTTTAATCGAAATACAGAACGCTCCCAAAACGGTTAGTGCATTCCAATATAACAAATTTGATAGGATATATAACATGATATTGCATTAACATTTAGATTCAATTTCAATTCCCATAGAAATCTCAATTTCAGAACATTTTTGAGCAACTCTTTTACAAGCACATATCCTGCGTAACACCAGATTATGTTTGTGCCCCCCCAAATGATATATTAATTTCAGTAGCATTTTAAATTATTTCCTTTTCCCTTGTCTTCACCCTCCAAACTCTGTTTTAATTCTAATTATTCAGTAAAATTATTCAGGTAGTGTAATATTAAGTAAACAACAGTAATCTTCTCAAACCATTCCCAGCACATTTATACTACATACTTTTACGATGATGACTCTTTTCTCCTCAACTTCTACACCAAATAGACAAGTTAATATTACGCTGCTTTGTAGTACTCGCAAAGAATTCGTAACTTTTGTCGAACAACAAAACACAATGTGCATTTTTTACTTCATCTTTTTTTTTTGCTTTTTGCAATTTCACGAATTTTCACCTCTCCTCAGCCAGATATCACCGCACCGCACCGCACCGCACCGCACCGCCACGGCCAGCCCTTTTACGCCATCAACGCCAACAATTCGCAACTCATTTGCTCATTATGAAATTCTTAGCGATTCTTAGAGCCATTTATGTGCACCATTGAAGAGCATCCCCTTAGCATCCTTTTTAACGCCATTGTCGTTTTTTTTGCTGTCTTCGCATAGCCAGAAAGCGACTTGCTTAAATGCCGCAAAGTTGGGCAACAATGTCAGAATGTGTAGGCAATTTCGAGTTGGTTGAACTAACTAAGTGTGTTTTGTTGTAGTTCTAGTCGTTGCCTGTTTTTTGCACATCCTCTTGCCTCTTGCCTCTTGCCTTTTGCAATTTCGCACAGTAAGTTTTTTACGACCTTTTATCCTTTTATGTGTCTTTTCTTTTCTCTCTCTTATTATTTAAAGGGTTACGTATACTTTCACTGGCGGTGGCGAAGCGGCGCGGCGCGGCACGGCAGGCGGTTTGACGGTTTGACGGTTGCGTTTTGCAGTTTGTTTTTGTTTTTTCGTTTAACTCGACTCTTTGTTTTTTGAATGCATTTTCTTTTTGTTGTGATTACAACACCACCATAATGGGTCATTCAACCCGATTATGTAAACAGTGGAAAAGGGAAAATTTCGTAGTCCTTAAAAAAAAAAAAAGGCGAAAGACACGGTTGCATTGCATAATGTCCCGTCGCCGTTCAATCGCTGTCATTTTTTACCTGCAAGCAGCGGTCAGCTGACAAATTGTTGGTGGCTTCTGACATTACATACAGTTGGAAGGTTAAGGTGGTAAACGCTTTGTTGTTTGCCATTCGGAATGTGATTCCGGTTAAAACGAAAAAATGTGAATTGCGTCAAAGGCGTAAAGAAAAGGTTACATAAAAAGGCGTAAATTGGCGATTTCGGGTTAAATGTTTTGCCAGATAGTTTTCTCTAGACGCAAACTTGCAGACACATTTTTATTGTATACAGTTAGTAGCGTAATCCTTGCTGAAAATGTTGAAGGACACAGCAAAAACAACGATTTGAAGATTTGAAAGGGCAAAGTAAAGGAGTTTTCAGAATAAGCAGTTGTTGCATAAAAGGGGAAAATATGCATTTTTTATAAAAAAGAAAATCCTAAAGGCTTTTCTTAGTTTTTTTCACTCTTTCTTTTTTACTTTTATTTAGTTGCCTATTTCGCTGGAAGAGTTATGAAATTTTACGTAAATGCATGCAATCGCTGAAGGATGTTGGTAAATTGAGGGAATGGATTTGCGACAAAATTTCATTTTGTTATTTTCTTTGCCTAAAAAGTATCCTTTGACACAGTAAAATACGTGGCATTGACTGATAAAAAAAAGTTGAATTTTGTTTTAAACAATTCTGCCTTCTGTATTTAGTTAGAATTTGTTAGTCGCCTATTGTAGCGAAGTTAACTTCTTAGTTAGTAGGTTTTACATAATATTGCATACAATTTAGACAAAGGATTAAAAGGAAATATTAGTGATGCTTATGACTTTTTAAAAGAAAAATATAAAGGCATTTAGTGCTTTATGTATGTAGTTGGATTTTTCAGTTTCGAAGTGATGGAGGAATATTAAATTTGTTGCCTAAAACTAAAATGAGAATTAAGTACGGCTTATCAGTGGAAATTTTTGTCTGATCATTCATTGAAACGCCCGTTAAGACTTCTCTAACTGTAAACCGATACTATTACGCAAAGCACAAGCCGTATGAATGGTAAAAGTGATGTATGCCGCCTGTAAACGGACCGTTGTTTTTTAAACTACCAATTTTCCAAGGGTTTCCGAATCGAACTCGATTCCGGCTCGCTTTGAAGACCAAATTGTTTCCCGGTAAACTCGCCAGCGGATGAAAAGCATAGTTCGTCTGGGGATCGTTTAAACGACTCATCGGGGAATCAAAGAATAAATGTGTGAATTAAAAATATATTCTGTTTACAAATTTAATGGAAACTAACTATGTATGTAATTTATTTATATTTTTTTGAATTTTCGTAAAAATCTGATTCAATTTAATTAATTTTTATGCAGTTCTAAAATGGAAGACGTATTAAAAAAATAATAATATTAAAGGTGAATAAAATATAAACTTGAGCTATGTATATATTTATTCCAAGCAATTCATTACACTAATTTAATTATTGGTTTTAATTTTTTTTATACCAAATAACAAACGTTTTCTTATTTAGTTATAATTATGTTGGATTACAGACCATTCCGAAAATTTTATTTCAATTACAAGAAAAGCCCGGCAAACATTGTAATGTCTATATATATTTATTTATTAATTTCCCTTTGCATATGTAACCAAAGAATGCATTTCGGTTTTTGTCACATATAACAGGTGGCAACCCGCTCAAAAAATTCGACACTCATTTTTTAATATTTTATATCTTTGTGTATAATTTAATTAAGTTTTACTTTTAAAAACATGGCAACCTTCTCCAAAATATACCATACAATGGTGATATTTTACTATTTCATTTAACTTGAGTACGAGTATAATTTAATTAAATTCGAATTTTCAAAGCAAGCTAGCTATGAACCTTCTCAGCGAAACTAACCGTTTTACACACATATTTTAATATTTTATATATGTATTCGCGTATACTTTAATTCAGGTTTCAAACAGGTGGCATCCCTATCCGAAATATTTCTATGCACCTTCTTCTCTCCGAGACTAACCGTTTGAGACTCATATTTCATATAACTTGTGTATAATTAAATTAAATTTGACTTTTCTAAATTTTCAAAAATTCGGTAGAGCCGTTTCAGAGGACCACAAACACCGTTACACGTTTATATACTTATATAAGTATAATATTAGCTTCTCTGAAAGTAAGAAACTTCAACTTTCAAGGTTTCTTTATAGAATTAACTATTAATAATCTTGTCAAAACTGCTAAACACATTTTGCTATTATTTTTGTAATCACAACTGTACCTACATGAATGTTGTCTTTTTTAAAGAGATTTGCAACAAATAAATTAAATCACATATTTAACTATGGCGAATGGAAAGATTTGGATACAATTTGGCACATATGTATGTATGTATATATGTACGTATGTACATCCACAATCTGGTTCACCATATGACCTATTTAAGTAAAGTCCACGGATGCGCACGTAGGCTGACAACGCCCGATGTGATTCCGCTGGCGGCGGCCTTATGCATTCTTCTTTCTTCCCTTAAAAGGTGAACCACCGCGTGCGCCTTACGTAGTACGGGAATGCTAGCCGAGCTCAGGTCGGCCAAACAGCCTAGATAATACCCATTTAGGAATTGGTTTCGAGTCTTGGACAGGGCCCTCCTGATATTCACTTACTCGATGAGTTTTGTCTTTTAACTATGGTTGCAGGTGGTTGGAGGCATGCCCGCTTCTAGAGCAGCATTTATCATAGGTAATTGCATCCCTTTCCGTGCCTTCTCATCTACCGCGCAATTGTCGGGAATTTCACTGTGACCAGGGACCCATGTCACAGTCACGGAACGCTTCGATGCGAGCAGATTGACGGATCTTCTGCATTTTATGGGTACTTTGGACTTAGCTTTTTGTGAATTAAGAGATTTAATAGCCGCTTGACTGTCTGACTATGTAGTGACACGTCTGTCTGTAGGAGCGGACACTGTCAGACAACTAGCAGCCTCCATTATGGCATTTATCTCTGCCTGAAAAACGCTAGCTCACTCAAAATCTGCAGGTTTACCAGTTGTTATGATTGCTATGTCATCGGCAACCAGTGCCATTTAGATTCCAAAGCAGGGCGTTAGCGGTTAGATTCCATAGTACAGAGGAGAGAACGCCTCCTTGGGGGGTTCCTCTGGTCACATGTTTAGTAATGTACCCATCCCCTAACTCTCTGTTTGAGAAGTCTAATTAAATTAAATTACATACATGTTACAAGAAACATGAAAGTACGGATGCCGAGTTGTTCGAATCGCTGCGAAGGAGGCTTATAGCATATAGAGAGTTGCCACCTGCTTGTTGAATAGTTGAATTTAATTAAATTATACGCAAGTTATATGAAATATGTAGTAAAACATGGGCGTTAATCCATTAGTGTCGCTAGGAAAAGAGCATTGCGATCTTTTTTAAAAGTGAAATTTTGTTCAATTATACACACGGATATAAAATATTATAATATTAGTGTCAAACCCTTCGTCTCGGCGAGAACAAGGTACATAGCTATATTTTTGAGATGGTTGCCACCTGCTATATGTGGCGAAATGTGTTTTCTGATTACAAATGCAAAGGGCATTTAATAAATAAATAAAGACAAGGCAACGTCTGCCGCTTTTTCTAGTAATAGTATATTAATTAGGTGCTTAACCATTTCGCTCGATGTTTGACCGAAATTCTCCTACAATTTCTGGTGTGTGACTTGATGTTGAACCACAAATTGAGGGACCTGCAGTTTTGCGTCGATCCCGAACGGAGAATGATTTTTGTGAGAAGTTTTTTCATGGCAAAAAGTTTGTAGGAAGTTTTCCATTGGCTGCCGAGTATAGAGGGCGAGTGAAAAAATATTTTCCGTATTTATGGTCCTATTTTTGATGGCATGAGAAAGAAATGCTGCATGTGGGTTTAGAAATATTTTTACTTTAGTTACAGCTATTTATTTTAGATATACCACTGTAAATTTTGCAAAAAGCTGCTACTAACTTTAGAGTCGATCTCATTTAAACTGTGACTTCGGGAAATAATTTTTAAATTCATCACATCTGTTTTAAAAATCTTCTGCAAGTAAATATATAGAAAAGTAGTATGCTGAGCAGACGGAGTTGGGGATACCAGCAGGTATTATAGTGACTTGATTTAAAATTCATCATGAAGACTTACTCTGCGGGCACTGCTTTCATTCGGTTTAATTAAGTTTCTGAACCACAACGAACATATCGGTCAATTGAACACCTGGTATCGTCGGCTGTGCCACGCCGCCTCATCAACACTGACCAGTATAGTAATTACTGCACTTAACATTATTTGACATCATTGTGGCAATAATACATTTCAAACAATTTAATTATAAACGGAAAATGAAATGAAAAATTACAATAACAAAATGAAACAGCACAATAAAATGCCCAATTAACCTCGACAATTTTCAGTATTTAATCGCTTAAATCGCTGCGTAATAGCAATGCACCCACATTAACGGTGTGACAATGCAAGTAATAACAACAACAGAAACAACAAGTATAATATCATTTACACAAACAACCCCCAACGGCAACAACGCAGGCAGGGTTAATACAACAATAGCATACACAAAGGGTGCAAAGTAATCATGCCAATCTAAAGCGACACTTTATAAAGCGTTCATGTGTGTTGCAAATTAATTGATTGAAATTAATGCTTTGTGATTTCGAAAATGAATTGATATACACGTCCGCACCCACAGTAGCCGGCCCGCTCGGCCGCCACCTACTCAATCGCTTTCGATTCACAAACGCTCGGCGGCGCTGCTTAAAACCGCAAAATACAATCAATTTACGCTACTCTCCTATAACTTCTTAACACTTCGATCTACGCACCCAATTTATCGCTGGCCTTTTTCATTGCCCTGCCAAGGGAAGGTGAGAGGAGAGTTTCTACGTGTACAGGAATTGGAGTGGGGTGGGGGATGAATGTGTAATTAATGTCATTTCGTTAGCGTTGTTTTGTTGCCATTTACTAACCAGCAGTGAAAGCAATAAAATTCAACGTCAGTGGCAGAAGTTTAACATGCTTTCATTGATTTTAGAAACTGAGATGACATCCATGCGGTATGACAATACATGCGATATCAAACACCACCCACGCGATAATGCAGGCCCATTGTCTCTATACGACTACATACAGTGGGGAGTACTTAGTGATTTTCTCACAATATTTGCAACTTTTTTGTGATACTTTTTTTGTTCTTAATTTTTTGAAAAATATCGGTCGTTACCTTACAAAATACATTGAGAACGAAATGTTAAACTTGGTACAAAATATATTAAAATTCAACAAATTTTTATGAAAATTTCATCTTTTTTATCAGAGTTTCTTGAAAATTTTAGGGTATCCAATTAGGTTACTAGCAAATTTTAGTACAATAATACATGACTAATAATTCCCCTTGATTTTTATAAGTTGTGATTTTTGTGATTTTTTTTTTTCAATTTTGATTTTTGAATTTTTTTTTTGTTAAAGGCATGAATTCTCTATGTCTTCCGTTATATGACTAAAAGTGTTCCAGATCAAAATTTAAAAAAATTGTCAAAATCAACGGGATTTTTTTGGCAGTTGAGACTTCACATTACTGTAAAAAATTAGATAAGTAACGCAATAATTTTCGAAAAACTCTGATCAAAAAGTCGAAAGTTTGATAAAAATATGTTGAATTTTAAAATATTTTGCAAAAAGTTAAAAATTTGTGAATTAGTAATTAGTTAATTTTAGTACAATAATATGGAATTTTAGTAACTAAAAATTTACGTTGATTTTTGATATTATATTTTAATTTTGATTTTAGAAACTTTGTTATTTAGAAATAGTTAAAATAAACAGATATTTTTATAAAATCAAGAACGGAAAATAACATTTTTTTTGAAAACTGTCATTGAAAATTTCGCTATGAAATAAATGTATCAAATTAAACAAAAAATTTGTTTTAAATTTTTATGAAAAATTAAAAAAAATAACAGTCATTTTTTACTTTTATTTTATAAATCTAAAATAACAATTATTTATTTATTTTTACATTAAAAATTATAAATAACCGTTAGTTTTTATTTATAAATTAAAATTCAAAAAATATGTACATACATACTAAAATCTTTATTTATTTTATTTATATATATATTTATATATATATTTATATATATATTCTGATTTATTGAATAAATTTATATTTAAAATAGAATTGGCGGCAACCCTGTTCAGCAGTTTATCGGTGCTAAAAAATTATCAATAACATGTTTCCTTTGATATCAATATTGGTCGGTTACAATTAAAAGTTTTTTGTATATTTATTTTTGATAGCTGGCAACTCTGTGAAATAATATATTGAGGCTAAGGAATTATCAAAAATAAAAAATTTATTTTAAATTGTGTGGTGGTTGGCAACCCTTCCCAAATAAAGTGTTATCTATAAGCTTACCAAACTTACTCCATTCTTTTCATACAGCTTTGTCTTACATATCTGGCAACCCTACGTAAACTAACTGTTCTCTATAAGCTTACTAACCTAACTCCGCTTATCTGTTAACGTTTTTAATACGTGGTAACCCTGTATTTTTTAACTAATTTTGAAACAAATAAAATAAAATACTTATGAATGTTAGTATACCTCTCCACAGGTGTTTTTTTATATTATGATTTGCCCAAAGGAAGATGGACAAAATCTATGTTAGCGTTTTAATAAAAGCTAAATTTTGATACTACTCAATCTAGAGTTGTATTTTGGGAGTAGGGAATTTATAATTGCATTTTGAAAGTAAACATTATTGAAATTTAATAATTAATAATTTAGATATAAAGGTGTAGAGAAGTTAGCGTCTTCGAAGCTTTCATTCCCTTCATGAATATACAAAACTTTAAATTGCTGTACTTGTTTAATTTCAAATATTTCGAATATGTAATTTACCCCATAAAAATAAATAAAGAAATTAATTTGAAAAACCTATGTTCGTCGAATCCAAAAGTAGTCCCAAATTAATCCCGAAGTGGTCGCGAAATCTCGTCTTTCAAGGTTCAAGAAAAAAATTGTCTAACTATTATTATTATGCCGAGACTGTTATAATAAAAAAAGTCATTGAAGGATGTAAAAAAATGTATCTCGCTGATAATTAATATGGAAAGACATTTACAAAATAATATATCAAAATAATAGTTATTGCTGATTTAAAAAACTGTTCTCACTCATAATTACTATGGAAAGCCATTTATAATATAAGTCCCAAAATAATAGCTGTCGATAACGTAAAAAATTTGTCTCATTCATAATTATTATCAAACCCCTTTTAAAATTCTTACCAAAATTAGGTAGATTTTTTTTAAAACTCAACGGTCAAATAATTATTATTCTGGATCCCGGGTATATATTATTATAACTTTTCCGCAGTAAAATATATTTTCAATAAGATATGCGTAACTTATCTTTATAAGAATCCAATTAATTTTATTAATTATTATTTTCTAGACAAATACTAGCTATATATAGAGTATGCAGAGTTATAGCTGGTCAAAATGAAAGTGATTTTTGAATTTTGATAAACATTTTTTGCTTTTTAAAATTATTGGGTTTTTTTTAAGTTTTTTTATTCCAGTGATTTTTTTTTTAACATAATATTAAGAAATTGAAAAATCGCAAAAAGTTGGAAGCAAAACTAAAATAAAAATTTAAAACAAAAACTTAAAAAGAAGTTTAATTTTCAGCAGCTATAACTTACTATATAAATATATTATTTTTTGGCCTAATTTAATTAAATTGGCAATATTTATTTTTGAGCCCAAGGCCAATATAAGTAAAGTTTTTGTTAAAAAGGCAACACAACAGTCAGGAGCGGTAGAATGTATAGCTATGTATTTCGGAGATCACCACATCTTCTCATCCAGTTTCTTTTATGACTCCGTGGGCATTTGAACCCATAACCTACGACTTGCTGGGTAAATACGTAGTCAATGGGCCATAGTCGGCATGTGAGTTACTCAGAATGTTTTCAATCAATCCCTACAAGTTTTATGTCCTCCGGGATACCTGAACTCGAAATTTACACTCACTATATTTTCGATGATTGGTGTTCGAAGTACTAGTGTCATTATTTTTAATACAAGCGCATGTACCGAATTTCAATTGAAATGTACTTTTGTTTAAACCAAAAATAAAAATCGTATAGTTAATAGACACGTTTGAAAGTAGTTCGTAATTAGACTGATTTTAAAATAGATCGCAACAAATGGAATTTCCAATAGTTGGATATAAACAAATTTTTTTTTCTTTCCTTTAAAAAAATTTAAAAGTAGTTCAAGTCAAATGCAGAGTTAGATGATTGACTTGCTCCTAGGACATCGTCATGTTAATAAAGTTAGTTGCCTATAACAAAAAAATAAAAAAAAGGCAACCACTTGGGAGCGAGAAAGCTGCTTATTTACAAAACCTTTTTTTTATTAAATCATGAATAAAATCGAGATTTGAACAAATTAACTGTTTTCTATCTTCTTCAATTTTCAAATATGATTTGAACCAAGAATCAGAACAAGTGTTAATGCCTCCATACGATAGTTGATATCTATATATCTAACAGTTCTATTTATAATATATGAAATTGTAGTATACGAAATTGTTGCTTTGCTTATATCCGGCGCTGAAAACCATCTGCCTTCAATTTGCGGAAGTATACTTTAAAAGAATTTATTTAGCTACACTTTGTATTAAAAACATAAACACTTGAATGCTTTCGATTTTAAAATAAAACGTCAAATTACCACAAATTAATAGCGAAATGAATTCTAATGCAATTTTACTTATGAGTTTGTATGTAAATAGTTCCTTTAGGCCTTAGATACATCGCATACTAAAGTCTCCGGCGGCCATATGCCATAAGATCAAAGTGACGACATAATTGAGCGATCACTTAACAGCTCGACGGCAATCAGTAACAAGACCACAAATTTAAACATACAATTTTACACGCAATTACAATATGCTATCGAAATGAGGCAGTCAACAACAACAAACAAACAAGACAACTTAAACACAACCGTCAACCTATTAAAGACACTAACAAATTCGTAATAGAATTTATAGCCAACGCATGATATGCCACTGATCCTTCTTTGCTCTCACTGGAGCGGTTTGTTTGTTTTTTTTTTTTCTTGTAAGTTTAGTGTTGTTGGATTGTATTGCTAATTGGTTTTTAAGTAGTTACGGAACCGACGTTGACGTTGTGTGGCGACATTCTCGAACTGCCCGCAGCACACAAATAAAAAAAATGAAAAAACCACCCTGTCGGCAAGACTACGCCAAGCTAGTTGGCAAGTATCTCAAGTGGTTTTTCGATCTCTCAGCATCAGCAGTCAGTCTGCTGGTACTTGACTAATTTTTATATGCCACAAAATTACAAGTGGCGGCTTTGGGGGCCTCACTTTGGTGTGGAATTAGTTGGCTGCTGTCGGCATGGCGCTACGGAAGTATTTTACAAATGTATGACAATATATTATTTTTATGAATAATGCATTGACTGCAAAATAAATGCTTTTAATGCATTAAATGAACAATTAAAATGCATAAGACTGGTCTATTCGATTGTTTGTTTGTTTAATTAAGAGATGAAATATGTCATTATTGACAGTTGAATGAGGAGGATATTGAAGAGGGAAGAAACATAAATATTGAAGTAGATGTGAAAAACTTCTTGCGAGATGTCTTTTATGCAATTAAATGTTCCAATTAAAAAAAAAAAAATGTTTTCTCTCTTATTTTCGGTTCATTTAATATCCGAGCATATTATAACTTGGTTCCCCTAACGGTTGTTTGAAAAAAGCATAAAGCAACCGATATACATATGTACATAGATGTAGAAGAGATAAATCGATTAAGCCATGTCTGCCTGGCAAAGAATTTTTCTTTTTGGAAAATGGGCGTGGTACCCCCAACTTAAGAGGAAATATTTAGATCTCCGAAATTACATTACCAAACTCTACCAACTTTCGTACAGGCTTATATTTTAATTCAGTGGGAATAATTTTAAAAATTTTAGAAATCGGACAAAAATCAGATAGCCTCTCATATAACGGTAATTTACGAAAATCAAAAAAAAAATTATATTTTGGTAGGTATAGAAGGCATTTTGGCCAAATTGTATACACGACGGGGCTAGAGAGAAAAAGACGTGGGATAAAAGCAAATTGTGTGAAATGGGCATGACATGAAAATAGATAAGTATGTATATGTATTTCCGAAACTAATTCACGAAATTTGGTACTTATATTGTATTTCAAGTCAATAAGCTAAATTTCTAAAATTTTAAAAATCGAACAAAGCTACGCCCATCTCTCATATAACGGTAATCTACTTAAAACAAAAAATGCGATATTTTAGAAAACATTTTGCTTACATTTTAGACACATAATTAGTTTGGAAAAAAGACGTTGGTTACAAAAATTTGTAGAAAATTGGCAATGTCCATGGCATCGCCCATTTTAAAGGAAATAAGTATATTGCCGAAAATACTCTGTCAAACTCTACCAAATTTGATATACAGTATAGATTTTAACTTAATAAGCATGATTTCGAAAATGATTGAATCTCTAAAAACGATAATTAACAAAAAATCTTAATGTTCGATATTTTATTATTGTTCGCTAAAATTTGATACAAATAATTTAACTAGAGAAAGAAATGTAAACAATAATATATGAATGAGCTCAGGGTCAATTTTCATTAGAAAAGTTTGGGGGAAAATACAACAACTGTCAGAACGGTAGAAATTCGGAGATCACCACATCTCCTCATCAGAATGCTTTCTGTACGTTGACAGAGTTTTGATTTCACAACCTCCGATCTGCCGGGCAAATACGTAGTCTGAGAACCAAAGCGGACATGTGAACAGCGATTGAAGGAAAAAGGGGAAAATATCAGCAGTTCACATGCCCGCTTTGGTTCACATTTTTTCCAATACTTTGATAATCGAAACTGGCCTTAGGAAAATGGAAAATGTTTTTTATATTTGAATCAAATGTTAGCCGTTTAAATGTTAAAATTTAAGAGTATTATATTAACTAGGTTTATTGCATTAGTTACGCAATATTTATCTTTTTCATCCTTTTCTTATATATGTAAAAAGGTTGTTGTTGTTGTTGTAACATCATAAAACATTCCCCATACAATTTTGGGGAATGCTGCTGAAGTTTATAGACTCGAAATCTACTGAACCGCCAGCGCTTGAGTCCGAGATATTTCTTAAAGCAGTATTTACAGTCTGGTTTTATTCAAATTCAAAACACGTATTTGCCAAATAAATATAGCAATGTTTTTTTTTTTGAAAATTCAGCCAATAGGTAGCACTCGAAGCGAGATGCCTCTAAGCCGTATGCACAGTTCGAAGTAGTAGCGATGCAAGAAGGGATGAATAACTATATAAATTTTCGAGTACTCGAATTGCGTTGTTTAGGAAGCTATGCTGATTAAAGATCAAAATTAATTGTGGCTTTGATATAGTTGTTACTTAGCAGAAAGTTCCCGTATCCAGATTTCGATGACTTGATACATATCAAGCGACTTTTATTAGTTGACAACAATTTCTATTGAAATAATTTGTAGAAGATTTCATTCTCTACAACTTTTATGAAAACAATTTCTTTGTGCAACGCGTGGGTCATAACTTTAAGCGAGCTGAACACAGCGATGTTAGGGAAGCGGCGTAAAACTCATTTACCCATACCAGCGCTGAGACAGAGACAGAGTAAAAACCAGATAATTTACATATATGTATACAGTGGTGTTACTCTTCTCCTAATTTTCTATTTCTTCTTCTTCCTTACATAATGATTTTTGTACTTTTAGTGGCATAGCTGTCAAAGGAGTAAGAGCAAAAACAAAACTAGTAAGAAAGAGTCTAAGTTCAGGTGCAACCGAACTTTAAATACCCAGCGCTAATTTTTATTTGAAATAACCTTACTTGGCGTATGCAACCAAAAAAGTTAATCTTATGTATAAAAATGAATGTGAGTCCTTTATAGGCGTCCAAATAAGTGTGAACCGTTATTTATGTAATTTTCACAGTAGGTTGAAGTGATCGACGGACCGAACGTAAGGTATATTGAATAAATAAATAAATAAATAAATATATAAATTTTGAAAAGTTGACGGTGCCACGCCCCCGTGGAATAGAAAATTTGAATTCGTTTTATATTCGAAACTATTCGGTGCAGATGAATAATATTCGGGTATATATGTACATGCATAGGCCTTATAGATCAAACTTTGTATCATTTAAAAAAAAAATTGGCGGTGCCACACCCTATACAATAAAGAAGCCTGATATTCGATACGTACATATTTCATTAAGAGCAAGGTATAAAGTATAATTGAAGCACAAAAGCAATATTCAATATCTAAAAAGAATACATCTTTATTGGCGCATTAAAGCAAGCCGGGTTTCCCAGTATAACATCATTTTGAAACATTCAATAACAACAAAAGGAAATTAATATGATTTTAACGTACCACATTTTTTTTCCAAATTTCAGATTTCTTGATTATTTCTCTTCCTAATTAAATTCTTTATACCAAACTTGGAAGAATTCGCGAAATGGTTTAGTAAAATATTATATATTTTGTTTTGTTATAAGTGTCTATGGTGGGCGGTATCATCGGCCTTTCCCAACATTTATGATTCCATGAAATTCATTCTCAAACCAAATCTTGTCTATCAAATTTCAGCAAATTAAAATGTATAGTTAATAAATATCGCGGCTTTTTAAAGATGCGCATGGATTTTGTACGATTTTCAATTATTTTTCGAAATTTTACTTATTGACTTGAAATGCAATGTGTACACCGAATTTAGTGGCATAGTTTTTGAGACATACCTAGTTTTTAGAAAGTGGGTGGTGCCACGCCTATTATCAAAATATTTTATTCTATGTATTTTATTGTGACCCATTCGAAATATTAAATTTGAGCAAATTCTCTTAAATATCACGTGGTTTTTGATTATTGAAAATTACCGTTATATGAGAGATGGGTGTACTTTTGGTGCGATTTTTAAATTTTCGAAAATTTGCTTATTGACTTAAAATGTGTGATGCGTTGTAAATTTGGTATGATTTCGGATATATAATTATTTCTAAAATTTTTTGATTCGGTATATTTGTTACGCCCATCCCATATATTAAATTTTAACGAATTGTCTTTAATGCTGACTTAAATATCTTTTGTATAATATATTTGAAGATTTTGGTAAATTACCGTTATATGAAAGGTGAGCGTGGTTTTTGTCGATTTTAAAAATGTTCGAAATTTTGCGTACTGGTTTAAAATGCAATATGTGCACCGGAGTGCAATGGGGTGTGGTAACTCTTCTGGGCCTGCAGTTACAGATGAGTGGCTACACTCAATCCCTACTCTTGCGTCCTCGTCGCGCACTCTGGGCAACGTGAGCAACCCTTGTGTGAGATATGGTAACCAACCCGTGTGGAGCCTTGGGTCACGGCAGAAAGAGAGGGAGCTTCAGTGGGGCCACTCCGACATATTCGGTTTAAGGGCTCACTGAAGTCAGCAGCGTCTGTTCACCAGGAGGTGCGGCTGCAAGCGGGCGTCTGACTTGGAGCAAGCGGCTCGCTATATAAATGTGTCTTCAAAAACAAAAAACCCTCCAGTATTTGGTTGTGCGCTGGGCTTGGGACCCGCCACGTAAAAAACTATACCCAATGAAAAATTTCAATGTGCCTCGGATGAGATCTCCCTTTTTTGATGACGACCACAAGCAATGTTTTAAGGACTACGATTTAAGGGCATGCACCTGGAATGTCCGAACCCTTAATGGGGAAGGCTGGCTGATGTCCTCGTAAGAGTAAGGGCTGACATCACCGCCATCCAAGAAATGAAATGGACGGGGCAAGGCAAGAAAACCGTTGGGCCTTGCGACATCTACTACAGCTGCCATGTAAAGGAGCGCAAGTTCGGTGTTGGATTTGTGGAGGGAGAGAGGCTTCGTCGCCAAGTACTGTCGTTCACTCCAGTGGACGAGCGTCTCGCCACGATTCGCATCAAAGCGAGATTTTTCAACATCTCGCTGATTTGTGCCCACGCACCGACAGAAGAGAAGGACGATGTGATCAAGGATCACTTCTACGAGCGCTTAGAACGCACTTACGAGCGCTGCCCCCGTCACGATATCAAAATCGTGCTTGGTGACTTCAATGCCAGGGTGGGAAAGGAAGGGATCTTTGGTCACACTGTCGGAAAATTCAGTCTCCACGATGAAACCTCCGCCAACGGACTGAGACTGATCGACTTTGCCGGGGCCCGAAACATGGTGGTCTGCAGCACCAGGTTTCAGCATAAAAAAATACACTTGGCTACGTGGCTGTCTCCAGATCGAAAAACGCGAAACCAAATCGATCATATTGCGATAGACGGAAGGCATGCTTCCAGTATATTAGACGTACGTACACTCCGAGGACCGAACATCGACTCGGATCATTATCTTGTCGCAGCCAAGATGCGCATACGCCTCTGTGCATCAAAAAACGTGCGTGTAAATACACAGCGAAAGCTTGACGTCGGAAAGCTGCAATCGCAACAGACAGCTGAAAACTTCACCACTCGACTCTCACACCTGCTCACTGAGACCACTTCTCAAGAAACCGGAATTTGCGAGCACTGGGAGCACATTTCTCGATCACTGCGTACCGCCGCTGAAGAAGTCGTTGGCTTTCAGCGAACCCGAAAAAATGACTGGTATGATGAGGAATGCCGCGCCGCTTCAGAAAATAAAGATGCTGCCTACAGGGCCACGCTGCGATCGGGCGCAACGCGAGCTGTATGGGAACGCTACCGGGAGTTGAGAAAGGAAGAGAGACGTATCGTCCGTAGAAAGAAGAGAGAGGCCGAAATGCGTGAGTGTGAAGAGCTTGAGATGCTAGCCGACATGAAAAGCGCCCGAAAATTTTACCAAAAGGTGCGGCGACTTACGGAAGGTTTTAAGACCGGGGCGAATTCCTGTAAGAACAAGAACGGCGATCTGGTGACTGATGTCCAAAGCGCACTTAGATTGTGGAGGGAACACTTCTCCACTCTGCTAAATGGTGACAGCGAAAGCGTCGCCGGAGAAGATGAAGATCCCGAACCCCAAATCGCTGATGACGGCATTAACATCCCGTCACCCGACCTCGATGAAGTTCGAATAGCAATTATGCGGCTACGGAACAACAAAGCCGCTGGAGCTGATGGGTTACCAGCTGAGCTATTCAAGTATGGTGGCGAGGAGCTGGTAAGGTGCATGCACCAGCTTATTTGCAGAATATGGTCGGACGAATGCATGCCCGCCGATTGGAATTTAAGTGTACTCTGCCCAATCCACAAGAAGGGTGATCCTGCAATATGCGCCAACTACCGCGGGATCAGCCTTCTTAACATTTCGTATAAGGTTCTATCGAGTGTATTGTGTGAAAGACTAAAGCCAACCGTCAACGAACTGATTGGACCTTATCAGTGTGGCTTTAGACCTGGTAAATCTACCATCGACCAGATATTCACGATACGCCAAATATTGGAAAAGACCCGTGAGAAGAGGATCGACACACACCATCTATTTGTCGACTTTAAATCAGCTTTCGACAGCACGAGAAGAAGTTGCCTATATGCCGCGATGTCTGACTTTGGTATCCCTGCAAAACTAATACGGCTATGTAAAATGACACTGAGCAACACCACCAGCTCAGTCAGAGTTGGGAAGGACCTCTCCGAGCCGTTTGATACCAAACGAGGTTTCAGACAGGGTGACTCCCTATCGTGTGACTTCTTTAACATTATGCTAGAAAAGATAATTCGAGCTGCAGAATTAAACCGGTCAGGTACCATCTTTTATAAGAGTCTGCAACTGCTGGCGTATGCCGATGACATCGATATCATTGGCCTCAACAACCGCGCCGTTAGTTCTGCCTTTTCAAAGCTGGACAAGGAAGCGAAGCGAATGGGTCTGGAGGTGAACGAGGACAAAACGAAGTACCTCCTGTCATCAAATAAACAGGCAGCGCATTCGCGCCTTGGCTCCCGCATCACTGTTGACAGTTACAATTTTGACAAAGTAGAGGACTTTGTTTATCTTGGAACCAGCATCAACACCAACAATAATGTCAGCCTTGAAATCCAACGAAGAATCTCTCTTGCCAACAAGTGCTACTTTGGGCTGAGTAGGCAAATGAACAGTAAAGCCCTCTCTCGACGAACGAAAACCACGCTCTATAAGTCCCTCATCATGCCCGTGCTAATGTACGGCGCAGAAGCATGGACCCTATCAACACCGGATGAGATGGCGCTTGGAGTGTTCGAGAGAAAGATTCTCCGAAAGATTTTTGGTCCCTTACGTCTTTGCGATGGCGAATACCGCAGACGATGGAACGATGAGTTGTATGAGCTGTACCGCGACATAGACATAGTTCAGCGAATTAAGATTCAGCGGCTACGCTGGCTAGGTCATGTGGTACGTATGGAAGAAAATGCTCCAGCCCTGAAAGTATTCGACGCGGTACCCGCTGGTGGTAGCAGAGGAAGAGGAAGGCCTCCTCTACGTTGGAAAGACCAGGTGGAGAAGGACTTGACTACACTTGGGATATCTAACTGGCGCCAGGCAGCAAAGCAGAGGAGCGGCTGGCGTGCAATATTGAAATCGGCCAAAATCGCCTAGGCGGTTATAGCGCCAATTAAGAAGAAGAAGATGTGCACCAAAGTCGGTAGAGTTTTGTCAAGTAGTTTCGGAGATATAGCTTTTTCTTATAAAGTGGGCGGGGCGCGCCCATTTTCACGAAAAAACTCCCAACCCAATGCTATGTTTCAAATTGAAGTAAAGTAACTTTAGTGCCTACCGAGATATTCTCAATTTTCACAAAACACAGTTATGGGGCGTGGTTGTTATCCGATTTCGCTCATTTGCAATACTAACCTATCTTGGGCAATGTGTATAACAAGTTACCTTGATATATCTCAATATTTACTCGAGTTATCCGATGCACGGACAAACGGACGGACAGACATGGTTTACTCAAACTCGCTATTTATTCTAAGAATTTTGATGTATATACTATATATATGTCTATATCTATCTCGGTTGATTTTTGATAATTTTTTTACGGAGGGTGTTGGGATTTTCCTCCATATAACGCATGAACCAAATTTACTCTTGTGTGGAGAAAAATACTGAACACCACTTGTAAAAAAGAGATAAAAAATCAACCAGAACTTTCTGCCACTCGAAACCTGTACTTTATCATAGTAAAATTAAATAGGCTACAAAACAGCTTACTCAAAAAGTTAATAAAAATTCGAATTTAAAAGTTTTAAAGTTTGATGAAAATTGTTTGATGCTCTAGGAATTTTTGTGAATTTCGTAAAATAAAATATTTGGAAGCTTTATTTATACAGTTCATGTTACACAATGAGTTATACTTTTGTAAAAAAAAAATATTAGAAATTACAACATCATTTTCGACAAGTATTATGCTCTCAAAATCTTTAACCAATGAAGAGCTTAGACTAATTTTTACTTATATCATTGCTTTTATATTAATGTAATTTTTAACTACCTCAGTGCCTCTTTAACTTACCATTTATTAGCGATTCAACACGCTAACCTGCACTCCGGCGAACAATTGTGATTCCAAAGATCACGATCGTTTTTCGACAAATTCTCCGACACGCTTCCACATTAACTTGTTCCAGAATTCAACCCTTCAGCACACCCCTTTCGCTTGGTGCATTGAAATCAACACATTATTTATGTTTCATACAACCTATAGTTTAAAACATACAAACGTAGTATTTTGCGAATTCTTACAACCCCTTTTCAATTCTTCAAGTCATGGTCGGAACGTTTGAGAAAAGGCATTTCGTTGCAAAATAAACATATAAACAAATACAAAACAAACCGATAAACAAAGATTTCAACGAAAAATTCCATTTAATATTTAAATTTGGAGTTAACTTTATGCGCCGATTAGCTTAGTTAAAGACAGTTAAGCTGCTCAATGATCCTGACAACTCGCTCACAGGTAGCTAAGCAAATGCAAATGCAAATGCCAATGCGATTATTTTCGTTCAGTCGTTCATGATCGTCATGAATCCTGCGATTAAGAGCGCATTATCCGTACAACAGAACTCACCCCTTTACTTTAACCAAAAACACACTGGAATTCTTTCAAGCCGCCACGCCTACTCTACTGACGTCGCCTTAATCCTTTCGTTTGACATTCGCGTTATGAAATGCATCGTCTCGTTTCAAATGCAACCTTCAGCTCTTCAGCAACGCCGCTATGCAAATGTTCAATATATTTGTTGGCAACATATAGAAGGCGTAACGCCTACGCGGACGCGCCCACACGTCTATGGTCGACCGATCATTTTCAATATTTACTAATCCGTTTATGCCGAAAATGAAGTCAAACATTTAGAAGGATTAGTGCTTGGCAATTTTCGCAAAAGGTCAAACAAAGGCCAACAACACCACAGCTAGTCATTGGAAAGATGGAAAAGGGGTAGGCGCACGCAAAGGATTGAACGTGTCGTGTAGTTTTTGAACCTTCAGCAGTCTAATTAACCGTTTGAAAGGGGCTGGCGAAGCAGAGCGTGTAGCATAGTTGTACGCGAATTTGCAAGTGCACGAAGCGTGGAAGGAATATTCGCACGACCGCCAATACTCACACACAACAACAGCAGATAGATAGGGTTGCTAATTCCGCAGCTACTTGTCGTTCAGTTGTTCGACGATTGTTCGGTCGTTGTGGCAGTGTTCGAGTGTAAGGATGCAGTGATGTCGCTGGCGATTTGAATAGGAAAGGGTACGCGTAGCGATGAGGCTAGCAGTGGCAAAGGTCGATGAAAACTTGGAATTAAGAAAAATAGTCGAATTATTTGATTCTCGGAAGCTATTTGTGAAGATAATGAAATTAGTGTTTGTAGTGTTGTATTTGGAGATCGCAATTGGCTGGGGTGTCGTTTAAGATGCGCATTTGTATGTATGCAGATATGAGTATATGTATGTTGTTTCAAAGGGTGTATGCTCATACTTGGATGTTTGCGAAACAAAAATTATTAAAAACTTATATTTGTCAGCACGCATAAAGCCTGGACAGACTATCGTACCTTATGGCTCATCCTTAATTTATGAGCAAATGACGATGCAACTATGTAATTTCGCCATATAAAATCTATCAATAAATTCAGATGAAATTAGGTATTTTATTGTAAATCAAGAAGAAAATCACTAATCGGTAATAATCGAAAAATGTGTTGCCCCACAATCATATTGGGCGATAAATTTTGAAATATTAGAATTTCACTCAACTCTTCCTTGTCTTTTACTTCCTCTATAAACTTTCTTTCCAGATCTTTCGTTAATTTAAAAGAAAGATATTGTCACAATTAAATTTAAATATATTGAAAATGTACACAATCTCTCACAGTTTTTTCTTTGAAATTAACTAACCAACCCAGTGGCTGCAGTTGTAGTTGTAGTTGTAGTTCGGCATCGCAGTAGGGCTGAAATAAGCACTTTTTGCAGCCAAAAGTCAACTTCCGTAAATACAGTGGCTCCAAGTCAAAGTCGGACACCGTAGAAAAAAATGTTCCTTCCTAAAAATATTTCAACCAAAGCTATAATAAAAGTAAAATATTTTTTCAATTACACATTTATTGCACTTCTAAAATATAAAAACAAAACATATAAATTAATTCAGTATTATAAAATATTCTAGTAAAACATCAAATAAGAGTAAATTCAATGCGCAAGCCAAATTCGGACAATCAACAAGTTTTTTTTAATTATCGAAATGTATTTTAAAACCTAATATCTTGTATGAAGACCTTTATTTTTAATAACCATTTTGAGCTGGTTAAGCATTTCGCAAAAACTAGGTTCGGGTTTTTCCCATTCTTGTAATAAGATAGATTTCAAGTAATTTTTGCTTGAAACGGAATGCTGTCGAATTTTCGTGTTAAGATAGTCCCATAAATTTTCGATAGGATTGATATCAGCACTTTGGGGTGGCGTTTCCAGCACATGGTGGCAATTATAAAGCAACCAAGAACACATTTTGTAGGCCTTATGCTTTGGATTATTGTATTGGTAGATATACCAATCATCGCCGAGATCCAATTTTTCAAGACTTTTGGGTAAGTTTTCTTTTAAAATGTTAAGATAGTCATTCTGATTTATTATTCTTTCAATAAAATGCAAAGATACAGGTCCAGAAGCCGAAAATGAATCCCAAACCATTACCAGTCCTCCAACATGTTTGACAGTTGGCCTCAGATTGGGCAATTGCAGCTCATCATTTAATTTACTTCAAACATATGGTTTTCCATCGGAGCCAAAAACATTAAATTTACTTTCGCCAGTAAATATAATATTTTTCCAGAACGAAAAATCCTTATTTTCATGTTCTTTTGCAAATTTTAATTGGAAGGCCTGATTGCGGCTTTTGTCGGGCTTTTCTACCATTTAGATCAGCCTCATGAAGTAGATTTCTGATGTTAGATGCACTAGATTTCTTTCCCAACTCATTTTCAGCTATAACAGCTAACTAACAATTCAATACTTGTTTGGCCTCTTAGCCTAGACATTTTTAAATCACAAACCGTAATTACAACAATGTATATATTAAAAAACCATCCGGGGCATTCCCGTTAGTCAGTTAAACACTATACTTATAATATATATCCTTCGACAGATTTGCATTTATTTAGAGTATAGTTGCCACTGTCCGAGTTTGGCTTGCGCATTGAATTTACTTTTATTTGATGTTTTACTAGAATATTTTATAATACTGAATTAATTTATATGTTGTGTTTTTATATTTTGGAAGTGCAATAAATGAGTAATTGAAAAAATAGTTTACCTTTTTTTATAGCTTTGGTTGAAATAGTTTTAGGGAGGAATATTTTTTTCTACGGTGTCCGACTTTGGCTTGGGGTCACTGTAGGTACTTGAAACCTTGTACACATGCTTCAGTGAATCTTACAAGACGTTGATTTGAAAACCCTAAACGCACAAACTGTCCACAAATATAAAAATTGCATAACATCGAATTAATCATGCCAACAAAATATAATATTCTACCTATCTTTATAGATAGCTTAGTATAATATTTCTTATATTTTCATTTTTTTTTTTTATTATAATTTTATTTATTTATTGAATCGACTTACGATAAGTTTTAAAATCTTAATTTTATTCAAAAAACTACCCCCTTTTGGAGAAATATGTCGGAATGGAAAATCATTTCGCCTGAGTCGTGTTTGTTTAGCGTGTCTAAATACTTTTCTTTGATTTTAACTATTTCATTTTGTACTGACGGGATGTTGAGATCATCATCGATTTTCTTGTTCCGAATGTACCGTCGAGCTAAAGTGATTGTTCTAAGGATTTTTAATTCAGCCCTTTGAATGATGTGCACATCACCGGTATGCATTTCCCTACAACTGTGACCCGCACGTCCAGCATGGCTTTATAATACAAGTGTACAGAAGTACTCTGTACTCCAGTTTTAGTGGAGAACGTGAGTTCATGATCCAATGAGGGTCATTGGCTTTCTGTTTCATTTGAATTTTCTGAGGCTCAGTGTGCTTGCGCTAAGTGAGAAAGTGATACGCGCATCGAAATACATACCAAGATACCACTTCATTGGCCTGCAGGATCATAATGCTATTTAGAGACAGCGGCGGACAGGAATTCCTATTTAATATGAAGATCATGTGTTTATTCTTTTACTCATTGAGCTTTATGCGCCAGTTGCTCAGCCACCCCTCCACGAGCAGTACATAGTAAATACTGAGGCTTCGAGATCGTATGTATAAGGATCGCAGTGTCATCAGCAACGGTTGATAATGTGAGACGAAGATCTGTCGGAATGCGTGCTGTGTAGAGAATATACAGGAATGGCCTAAGAACGCTTTCTTGTGGAACTCCTGTGATATTAAAATCTCTTGCGTTATGAACTCATTTTGGCATATGGCAAAAACTCGGTTGCTAATATAGCTTTCAAGAACTTTCTGTATGTTTGCAGAAAGTAGCGTCCGTATTTCATACATTAGTCCAGCCAAACGCGGTCAAATGCTTGAGCGATGTCCAGAAAAATTGCTGAGCAGTACTCTCTCCGTTAAAACGCGGTCCTTATCTCAGATGTTAGATGGTTAACTTGTTCTATAGTCCCGTGTTGTGCCCGGAGTCCAAATTGTATAATATTGTATTGGAACTACTGCCACGCCCATGGACCACACATATTAGAATTCATCATCATCATTTCATTTTTGAATTTGATGACATCTGGAAATAGTAATTTTATTAAACAGGAAAACGTTGGAGCAGCCAAATCAAACTTCAAATCAAAGGAGATAGAATACCCTTGCATAAGACGTATACGTAGGCGTCACGTCGAACGAGATCGGGTATGTTAAAATGTATGCAAAAACCTAGCCCTAGAAACAAAACGATGTAATTAGGTTGCCAATTAAGGGGCCAGGGGCAAAAATTTAAAATTGGACTTTTGACTTCAGCCATAGTGTATGGACACAATCAAATTGACAACATTCACATTACTACGTAAATTAGTTATTTTCATACAAATTACTTCGCATAAACAAAGTGCGTTCATACGTACCATTCCCAACTTTTATTGACAGCTCGGTAGGTACAGAGCTGATTAGTTTGATCAAAGGAGAAAATGTAAGAGTTTTTGAACAATTTTTGTTATATTTCAATTTCATTATAATATGCTTCTTTAATTTTATGATAAATAAAAAGAAACATCTCGAGGCAATAGAAATCAGGGGAAGTTAAGAGAAACGCTAATACTATTATCGATAAAGTTAGAAGCAATACTGATTTGTTCTTGATTTGGTTCTTAATTTATTATAAAATACCTTATTTCATCTCAATTTATTGTCAGATTTCCTAAGAGGAAACTACTTTATTTTATCATAATATGCCCATAAATGCAGAGTGGGTAAAAAATTAAAACAGAGTAGTGGTTTTTCTGCACTTCTTTTACATCGCTAGGTTTAGCGCGTCCCCTATGGCGGACCTACGCTTTGCATAGAAACATTTGCGCTTAAGAAAGTTATAGAAAATAAAGCCCTCCTACAAGTTTGCCATTTAAATGTGTCAGTTATTTTCAACTGGAATTGTGGGAAAATGCAGGGACCGTAACAGTTACAATTTTTATTATAAAACACGCTCATTAACGATTATATTGTAACATTTATTGAATTACTCATTAAATAACAGTTATTTTCAATTTTTATTTTAAAAATCATAAATACTAAATATTCTTGATTTTTATTTTTTAAATCAGAAATAACAGTTAATTTTGATTTTTATTTTAAAAGTCATAAATAACAGTTATTTATTATTTTTATTTTATAAATCACAAATAACAGTTATTGAAGACTTTTATTTGTAAAAGTCGCTGACTTTAATTCTTTAAGGCATACTTAAAAAAAACAATTTAATTCTTCGTAGAAAATAATATTAATAATAAATACTTTTTTGGCTCCCTAACAACTTATTTTCTGCGAAGAAATTAAAATGGCTTTTAGAATTATGACTTTTATAAGTAAAAGTCTTTTGAAACAAGTTTTTTTTTTTTTATAAAATAAAAATCAAAAATAACTGTTATTTATGACTTCTAAAATAAGAACAAAAAAATAACTTCTAAAAAATTTTGCATAAAAATTGCAGAAAAAAATATATTTTAAAATTCTCGGCGAATTAAGAAGCCGATTGGTATAGTACACTTGTTTATAAAACATTTATTTTATAGCGAATTTTTCAATGACAATTTTCAGAAATAACTATTATTTTCCGTCTCAAGGGAAAATGGCAAAAAATGTGACAAATAAAAAACCCAAGATAGCGGAATGTTTCTACATCAAATTTAGAGTCAAGACAGTATATCTATGTATAATCTAAAGGTAATATGAAATAAACTGTATAAAAAGTTTCGAACTGCAAATTTTTGCTGCTATATGTACATGCCAATTTGATCTAAAGTTACTTAACATAGAGAACGCTGATGTTTAAAGAAAATAATGCTATTAGTTAATTAGACTATTGCTTCTGTCATACTTACATCCATGTTTTTGTTGTTTTATAAAAAGATGTATTTAATATGCGTTATTAGTAATACCGTAGTATTCCGCGACCTTTGATTGACATAACTGAGTGTATAAAGAAAATAACCTCATGATGAATGAAACCTTAGGCTATCTCCGTGCTTTGCCTTTACCCAAACTAATGATATTTCAAAGACTCGTATACCCATTCAAAATTCAACCAAACCGATAGTCTACAAAGACCAAACCATTCTGAAGCGTCACTCAAATCACACAAGCAATTAACAATCAATGACCCTCTAAAATGAATTTTCTTAAAAATTCACAACAATGATAAAATCATTATAAAACATAAAACGAACCAAAAATATGTCTATGCTATGCAAAATAATATGCAAACATACTAAATATGTATGTATGTACATAAATAGTATAGGAAAAATCGTTTAGTACTTTATTGAGGTTTTCCCTCGACATTCACGACAGCCCGTACGAAAACACCAGCCTAAAACCACTTTGAATGCCCGTTCTTCAGGCTGGCTCACAAAACTTGTAAAGACTTCATAATTCCTTGTAAATGGCTGGCTAACAAAACGTTGGCTATACAACAACAAATACACAAAAGTGTAAGCAAAAATCGCATATCAATAAATTGGTTGCATTTCGCGGCTGCCAACCACCGTAGAAAATTTTCAACGGGTATTGTTTGCAAGTCATATGGCTTTTGCGACTGACTGTACACAGACAAGTTCTGTTCCCTAGTTTACAGCTATTAATTTGTAGGTTTAACGTTACATGTTTGTTGTTAGTGATTTTTCGCATCTTCATGTCTTTCTAATGAGTTCCATTCATGTGGCTACCACTGCAATACACCAACAACAACGCCAACTAAGCAGGCACATTGATAGCCAGCAAACCCACAATAAAAGTAGAAGGTCAATAGGATGCGCATACTAAAATGAGATACCTAACTAAATGCACACACACACACACACGCACGCACACATAACTATAGTAAATGTGAGATGTGAAATAAGTCGTAGTAGAATTTGTTGCTTCTTTTTTTTCTTGGATTTTATGTGGCACTACTGCCTTTGCGACGTCTATCGTCATTTCGCACATGTCCCCTTACACCAACGAGTGAACGCTGTTTTAACGGTCTCTGTTGACGGCACTGTTGATGATCTCTTTTGTGTGGGTGTGGGTGTGTGTGTGTGTTTAGCCATTTGGTGGTAGCAATGAGGCCATTTACACATTTCTGGTTGTAATGTCGTTAATTCGATTCACACAAATTAGTTAATCTCGAATTATATAGCGGGTATTTGTAAATAATTTTCACAATCTCCAGAAACATGTGAAATTTGCAAGTGTATGTGCAGAGTGTGTATTAAGTGATACTCGGTAATTTACATGTGGCTAGAGAGTAATTAAGAATTAAATGGAAATCAGAGTTAGTTGCCGGCAAGTATTACTTTGATGAAGCCTACGCGTAACAGAAGCAAACAATCGTTAATGATATGTCAAATCTGTTTTTGGAATTGCATGTTAATTCTAGAAACGCTTAAATTATTTGAAGAAAAATGGCAGGGAAACGTGTGGTGTATAATTTCAAACTAATTTTCCACTACTCGTTGGAAGGATATGTGTAGGAAATGAACTCATTTTCGTAAGAATTGTTGTGATGATATCCCTGCGCAACCATCAAAAATTCCTTATGCCAGTTTACAACTCCTTGTGATCTTACTATGATACATATTGTTATTAAATAGGATTGTACAATACTTTGTCGAGCTACGACATGAAAAAATCGCTTGTGCTCGCCCTGGCCCGATACCGCCATTTATCCTCGATACCTGTACTCTTTAACGGTGTCGAAAAAAGTATCGGGCTGAAGCTCTTGATACTTACTTGCATCGGACTCAATTAAAACTCAAAAAATCTTGTTTAAAATTCCGTCTAAGAAAATATTCGAAAGACACTTTCGGAAGTTATAAAATAAAGTCAAAACGTATGTGTAGTAATTTGACCTAACTTTAGTTAGCTCCATTATGCAATTATGAATGGTGACATACGTAGATAACTTCTCGCCTAATTGACTACTTTAGAAAAGCCGTGTAATCTCTTTTCTTATTTTGAGAGAGATTTTTTTTTGAACAGTATTAAAAAGTTCACGAAATACAGAGTAGGTAGCACAGCTTCATTAATCAAAGTTTGATTTGCCTTTAATCGCTGGCATTTGGTTTTCCTATTGAATGAAATCGCAAATTGCCATTTCTTATTTATAATGTTAGACATATGCAAGAATGAAAGAATTTATTCAGAACATAATGAGACGTCCATATTGCATGTATATAGTGTAATATTTGCTCCATGTATTTTTATATATTTTTATATATTTTGCTACTCCTTTCTACATTTTTGTTGTATCCCTGTCTTAGCTCAGCATTGTCCGATTGTGAGTGTGTCATTCCGTTCCGGGTTCGAGTCTCGGTTGGGGCAAATTTCATAAAAACTTAGAGAAAAAAATTGCATCTAACAGCGGTCGCCCCTCTGCAGGAAAAGGGGAAGCTCCGATTGTATTTCTGATATGAAAAAACTTCTCTTGGTTCCCTTGGTGGATCAAATCGGAATCGAAATGGATTGGAAAAGTGTATTTCTGATATGAAAAAGCTTCTCTTGGTTCCCTTGCTGGATCAAATCAGAATCGAAATGGATTGGAAAAATTTTTCGCTTTGGAAAGTTTTGCCTTAGACAAGTCGGGAGGAAAAATAATTTGCAAATTAAACCCAAATATACATACGTATATGTTGTTTGTCAGCCAAATCTTTTATATTTAAAAGTTCAAATTATTGGAAAGATTTAGAAATTTTCAATTTTTTTAATCCGCATTCAATTAGTTAGATAAATCTGTGTCAGAAAATTTCTATTTAAATAATGCTTATGTAAACACATATTGCCATGCATCACAAATAATATTCGAAATTAAACTTTTATGTTCTCGGGAATTATTATTCGTTTTATAATCGTTCGAGCCTTAGTAAATGTTTAAAAAACGTTTTGCAGAATCTGCGACTGGTGGTAACCCCTACGATAATACAATTGAAACCAGCTGATTGTTTGCAAATAAACTTCATTAATTAATTCGAAGCAAAACCAAGGATGTTAAGAAGATTTCGTAATGTAAATTTCTTTATAGGGCATTCTTGCTCGGACGCTCAAGTGTAATCTCAGCTAATGATTTTTGTTGTTTTGAACGCGCAATAATATATGTACTTCCTGGTCTCAGCACACCCAAATAGCATTGTTAAATATTTCAGAAACGTAAATAATTGACAACAGTCGTTCAAACTGATTGTCGGAATTTGGTGTGAAAATTATTCGAAAACGATTCGACATCTATGTATTCGAACTCAGTGCGAATCAAGAAAACCACCACAAAATAACTCGAAATTGCATACATTTTACTTTCCAAACCAAATCGAAATGCAAAAGAGGCCGGTATATCTGGTAATGTATGGCTTCATGTTATGTTTTAATTTTTAATACGCTAGAAAACAAATTATTTTGTCGTATTATTATATAACACTATTGCATTAGGATTATACCAAATTAGAATGATTAGAACTTTTTTCCTAAAACGGTCTTTCACATTTTTATTATTCCATCATGTGTTAGTTCGATGTTTGTTCTACGCCGATTCGGAGCGGCAGATGATATCTGCTAGAAGTTTTTCATGACAAAAATACATTTGGCAGTTTACGATTGTCGACGGGCCACCGCTATTAGAAAAAACTTTTCATTAAAATACTTTGCCATTCGGAGTTTGTGTTACAACAGCAAGACGCACACCACAAATTGTAGGAGAAGTTTGGCCAAACATCAAGCTATGGTGTAAACGCAATATTAATATTGTTATTATTATTATTATTATTATTATTATTATTATTATTATTGTTGTTTTTATTGTTAATGAAGGTAGAGGGATGAGATTTGAGTTGGCGCACAGAGTTAAAAAGTTAACCAATAATTAAAGAGATCCAGATCTTTAAAAAGTTTAGTGTCCAAAAATAATGATAGGTGACAAAATTGAAAAAAATTTTGCTTGAAAATCTTCTTAATTTTATTTTGAATTTCTTCTCAAATTTATTGAAAAGAAAAACGACTGAAAATAAGGAGATAACTTATTGTTTATTAATTTCTATGGAATTTTCTCCACAAATAAGGAATTGTGAGAAGAAGCCTCTCTGATTTTATGTTAATAATCATATAAAGAAAATTAATAAGAAGATCCTCTCATTTTTACGGGAATTTTATTAAATACGCAAAATTATTATATTATTATTATTAATTAAATAAAACACAGTTAAAAAAAACAAACAATTTCAGAAAATAATCTACTTAAAAAAATTTAGGTGCCAATAAAATTAAGAGGAGGATCTACTAAATTTTATTAAAACGTTTGCATCTCCTAATTCTACGGGTCACCCTCTTAATTACTTTGGAGAATTTACATCTTAGTTTTACAGATTATCTTCTTAATTTTAATCGTAATGAAAATGGCCTTTTATCGGAAAAAATCATAGATATGGGGCACTTCAGGTTCTATTTTCGCTCTGTGCGATAGTGTGTATAATAATTCACCTACTTAATATAATTTTTTTTTTAAGAATTTCAATCAAACTCGGCAGGGGTATTTTGAGGACAAAAACTTTACAGATCAATGACTTTGATTTATACGATTTTGTTTTAAGTCTAGATCATTTAAAACAAAAACTCAGACGTTCTGTGAAAAATTAATAATATTTGTGCTTTAGTTTCGCCATTTTTTAACTTTTTTTATTTAGAAGTTACATATTAAAAGCAACAATCAAAGCGATAGAAGTCGTAGCTGCTACTTTGGAGATCACCACATCTCGTCATCAGACTGTTGATTGTTTTGAAAACTATTCCGCCAAATTAAAACTAAGTTTTTTTTTTTTTTGTTTAAAGTATCCAAAATTTCAGTAACATTCTTTGTTTCAACCACTAAAAGTTCAGTAAAAACCCCTTATTCATGGCTACTTTCTTTATTCGCGGGTAAAAATATTACTAACACTTTCTGTGTCCGCAGTTGAAGCTTTCTTTATTCGATGATCGAAAACTTCATTTATTGAAGGTATAATTTCTGCTAGAAAATGTATAGGGAAACGTTAAATTCTCAGTCCATTTAAAAAAGAAGTTTCAATGAGTGATTGAAAAATCGGAGTGAAGGTTTACGAAGGGCAAATGTATGTACTTTGTGATTTCTTTACAAAAATTGAGTCGTGTATGGAAAGAAGTCTGGATTTTAAATGGCAAACTGACAATGGCACAGCTGAATATAAATCCGACCTTTTAGAAACGGCAAAACAAGATAATATTACTAAATTCCTCGAACTAATACTTATGATTATCAATCATAATTAGTATGTGTGCATTGGAAAAAATTTAGATATTAATTGCTTTAAAATATTGTATCATTTTCGTATCATTTTGGAACGTGTGCGTTTTAGTTCCATACAAATTTCTATTTCGTATTTGCGTTTCCCGTATTGGCTAATCGTATCCCTCGCAAATAAGGAACATTTACAGCACAGAAATTGATTTTTTATAAAGTGTATTTAAATAAAAATCCCAAAACTTCTATTGGTAAAATAGGAAGCATACAACCACACACATATGTACATACAAATATTTGTCTCAATTTTGCCTATGTATCTAGAAGACTAAAAAACGCACCAAATGCTAATAGTCAAAAGTTTTTAGCGCTTAGCGTTTTTTGTACCATACTAACAGCAGTCAACTTTTTTACTTGGCGAGGTTAATCGCCCGATGCATTTTGTCCAAGCAAACTTCTAGGAAAAGAGCAAAAAACAAAAAGCCACATTGAAACCAATGCAGAACAATCAGGATATCTAGAACTAGTGGGCAAAACGTTCAACGAGGGTACTATCGCTGTTTTGGTTTTTTTTTCATCCCAAGCCACTACACCATTGCCATTTTTTTATTGTGCTAAAAAACTAGTGGACTTAGCGACACGCACCTTCCCAGTAGCCAGCAAAATGCTCTTAGCCATCGAGGTTGGGAAAATGAAGTGACGGCATTGTTGGTTAGGTACTTCGACTAACTAAAATAAATCCGAGTAAATAGTTTTTTTTCTTTCGCGGAAATGGCAAAAAAGAATCGTCGCGGTGCTAAAAAAAATTAGAAGTGTTCATGTCGCTCAAATGCAAACAAAACGTCGAAGAAAAAGAGATACACAAAACTGATTTCGTTTTTTAGAATATGGTGTAACCTCAAAAACAATGAGTGCAACTAAAGTGAACAAAAAATACTGCAAAATACAACAATAAAGTGCAATATGTGCGTTTTACGCTGAGTTTTTTTTTTACAATAACCGCGATTAATACGATAAATAATGAAGCGAAGCAAAAATGTGTTAGTGTGCGTGTGTGCCAAAAAAAACACGGACGAAAGGCCAATTGTGTTTGGTAAAATTTCCGCTTAAAATCTTCAAAATGGCAGAAGGTCACAAGACGACAAACAACAAAAAAATGAATTTAAAAAATAACAGAAAATTAGATATGAATAAAAAAAGGTAAACGTGCATTTGATGGATTTGTTGAAAAATGTCTGTCTGCATAGTGACACAAAGCACAAGATGCAAGGCATGCAGAATACGCTGGTGAGTCAAACCGCAATAAAAATCAATATCTGCTGTTTTTTTCGTTAGAGCACACAGGCAGCCCGAACACAGGGTCGCGTTAATAGGACTCAAAGTTTCGCAGACTCCCTCTCACTCTCTCTCTCTCTCTCTGTTCCTCTTTTTGAACATGAAATACTAACTTTTTAACAAAGCATTTTTTGCTGGTTTCTTTCTCAAACCCATTATTGAAAGTTAAACAGTTTACTAAGTCAGCGTCAATGAAATGTACGATAGTTTATAAAAAAATATTGGTATTTTTTCTTTGGCTTTTCGAGTGAAAAAATGATAAACAATAGTTTGGTGCACGGCATGTGAGAGGGCAAAAATGGAAGACTATATTGGCAAGAAGTAAACTGTTTCGCTATATACGCGTATAATGTCTGACTACACATACATATGTATGTACATAAATTTGTATATACCAGTCTAACTCCAAATGCATCAAGCAGAGTGAGCTATGGTCATATGTACTTTACAGATGTCTCGATTGATTCACCTGATTTTGGTAGATGGCGAATCAATTTGTGAAAACCTTCACCTTTGTGAAAAATGCCTTCGCGCATTCGTCTGTTATCAGTACAAACAAAAAACATTGCAAATGCCTTGATTAGAGTTACTCCCCAGACTATTCAAATTGGGCAGAATTGTTTTGTTTTTGAAGCCAAATCAAAGACAAAATTTTATTATTTTATTTTCACAAAACTGCGTAAATTTGTATTCTTTACAATAATGTACCACTTGCCTTAATATGCAAACCACTAGGAACTTTCAAACGAAACTTTGTAGGAATGTCCTATTCCTTTCACTAAGATTATCACTTAACTCTTTCAGCGGCAAAGATTCAAGAAGAAATCTACCCCCTTGTGTAGCAGAGAACTTTTTTTTTTCATTCATCATATACGATATTAGGTGAATGTGGACCATATTCAATTTCGCTTCCATTTGATGGGAATTTCTGCGCATTCAACATTGAGATCATTCATGTCTTCCAGAAGTTGACATATTTCTGCATCGTTTAGGTGTTTATGTGGCTGATTCAAATTTCTTTTAAAAATAATAAGCAAAATAATTTCCAATGAAAAAATACCTTACGTCGTGGTGGTTCAATATATGTAAGTACCACAACAAAATACACTACCAGCAATAATTATGTTGTAATATTATTTCCAAAACATGAAGTTACATGCCTTAGCAATATATCTGTCCAGAAAACATCAATTTTTATAATTATTTCACAAAAAACTATTTTTTCTTAACTTTTTTCAATAACCATCCACTGCGTTGCACAAAAGTTGCTTCACTGACCATAAAATGTATATAAAATACGCAATTTTCACAAAACGAAAATTTTTCTGAGAACATTATTGCTTTATTGTCCCGTTATTAAGTGCGGTTCAATTTTTAAATCTTTGAGATTTAAGTGATAACGTAAAATATGTGGTACGAAAAATGTACTACCGTCGCGGAAAATATGGAAAATATATGGTACAAAATTTAAACCATTGCCGCCGAAAGAGTTAAAAGGATCAGTTAAATACAATACTTTAGTTTTTTGTTGTTAAATTTCATGCCAATTGTACACAAAACCATCAATAGTAAATTGAATTTTTAACAAATATTTTTATAAATAAAGGATTTATAATATATTCTGAGTAATTTATTCTTATTTTTACCAGACAAATTTCATTGTTTAATGATAAACAACGTGTTTATAAATTTATTTACATTTCACTTTCAAAAAATAACCGAAAAACATGGCCCCATAGCCAGACGTTCAAAGAGTGAGATTTTATAATAGGCAAAAATTAAAAGAAAAGAAATTTTAAAACCCATAGAAAACAGTAAGATGGGGCGAGCCTACGCAGAAAATCCTTCTGCGCATAAAATACTACACAAAGAGGAAACCAATGAAACCAAATTTGATAAAATATTACACCTTTTCCAAAAGAAAAACTGAAGCAATTGTTTTTCAGAAAAACACAAACCTATTATTATATATGTACATATATTTAATTAGGAACGGACGATGTACGTAGATTTTTGCTGGGCCGAAATAAATACATATATATTTTTTAGATGTTTAAAGCCATGCGAATGTTTAAAAATATTTTTCTAATATTTCGAAAAAAGTATTCGGTATAGCATTAAGTATATACATACTTACATATATATTGTTGAGGCCACCAACAAAGGCGAAGATTGGTGCAGCTTAGCTTCCTCCTTCGGAATTCAATATAAGAGAGCTTACCCTTGGGTGCGTTCAGGAAGAGTAGAATGACGACAAAGAGGAGAAGGAAATAAAAAGAAATTGCCTGGAGATGAGATCGACAGCATGATTCCATCGGTGGAAAAGGGTAATACTATAAGGGACGACCAAGAATATAACTTTCAATTTTGAAATTTAAAATTGTTGTTACGTCCTATCATAACAAAACGGACATATGCAAAAGTTTATTTGGCAAAAGTTTGCAAAAAGCATTTTTCTGAAATACATTTGTACTTTTCTGAAATACATTTGAGTTTTTCTAAAATACATTTGTGTTTTTCTGAAATAACATTGTGGTTTTCTGAAATACAATTGTGTTTTCCTGAAAAATATTTTGGTTTTTCTGAAATACATTTGCCTCTTTCTGAAATACATTTGCCCCTTTCTGAAATACTGTTGGAAAAGGTGTAGTTTATTTCAAACTACAAATATCTATAATTACTTTTATATATTGCAATGCTTCATTTTGGCGAAATTTGGGGCTCTCATCAGGTGAATTTGCTAGAGGAGTCATCAACCATGACAAAGAATATCTGGAATCCGAATAGTTTTGAATTAAAATATTTTTATTCAGTCAATTTCAGTGCATTAATGAAACTTACGAATCAAAAACAAGCCATTGTTTTCGTTTTCACACATTTAAGAATCGCTTTTATGTTTAAATTTTTATTTTAAATATCCGCATTTATCTATAAATTAAAAATGAACACTATTTCTGTGCGTATACTTCAATCCCAGATAAATGTTTTCTTTCACCATTTGCGGTAGGTATCCATAATTGAAATATGAGCACAACCGATTGCCCCTATGGGAATGCTTCACTTGGCTCAGGTTGAACTAACGTATTTTGAACAAAACTTGTACTTTAACTTTAACCTCTCCACGTCTTACGCTCATGAATATTACCTATTGTTCACCTAAGGGTCGTTGATTGCAACCAGCATCTCAAAGCAACTATAACCTAGCAATACGAAATTAGGAATTAGTGATAAGCCATGCGTTTGTTAAATATTCAAAAGACTGTCGAATGTTCCTTTTTTTCAATTGCATGCAAATAAAATGACGAATTTTTCTTTAATCGGTTTATTGAACATCTTCATATTAGTTGTCGTTTAGGTTTCGATAGTCGACTAGCTTACGACAACAGATGATCCGGTGCTAGCAAATGTCGTTAAAAAATGGCTGCTGAATAGCAAAATCGTTAACATATTCATTAAAATGAGTTAACCATGCGAATATCGTTAAAAAAAAATTGTGAATCACACTACTGCTGTTTGCGCAAATTATCGCGGGATAAACGAGCTCATTGGAACTTATCAGTGTGGCTTCAGGCCTGGCAAATCCCCCATTGACCAGATCTCTGTAATGCGTCAACTCTTGGGAAATGCCCTAGGTAAATAAATCGACACACATTACCTTCTCAACGACTTTAAAGCCGCATTTGATTGCACGAAGAGAAGCCTCTACGAAGTATATCTCCACTAAAGTAATATGGATATGTAGAGTGGCATAACTGTTAGTTTCTTTCCAATTGATAAGAATCTATCCCTACTACTCGAGATTAAACGAGGCGACTTACTCTGATGTAAATTCTTCAATCTGACTCTGGAAGTGTATTATGTAATAGCAAAAATAAGATGCTGCTGGCTTATGCAGATGGTTCAGCATTCTACCGCTTATAGAGAGAGACAAAAGATGTTGATCTATCGTTGAACGAGGGCAAAACAAAGTACCTCCTGGCAATATACAAAGAGTCATCAAGTATTGGGAAACACGTTGCCAGTCATAACTTTGTCGCAGTGAAGGACTTTGTATACTTAGATCAACCAATAATAGATTAAGCGAACAATAAATCCCGTTAGATAATAGAAAACGGAACCTTATCCTCAGTCAAAATATTTTCATGCCACAGAAACCTGGACGATGTTGAACAAAGACTGATCGGTTTTGGGAGCCTTCGAGAGAACTATTTTAGGTAAGAACAATTATGACACTGTCTGCGAGGGCAACATGCACCACCGAAGATGGAATGTATTATACATCCATATTAAATGTAACAAAAAGCGGTGATTTCCTAACACAAATGGGTGATTTCTTGTTAAATGTCTTAGATTTCACTCAAATTTTGCACACGGGCTAAATTCATGTTCAAACTGATGGATATTGTCTTAAACAAATTTTGACAATTTTTCCAGAGAAGCTATAGAGGTGTCAAAAATACAAAAAAGGCCCTAACAAGACATTATATAGTAAGTCAAAGCTTGCACATAAATTGCGTATCGTTGCAAAGCTTATGAATCAGACAGTATTGTTGTCTGACTATCTTTATAATTTTTCCCACACAAAATATATCGATACATATTCGACTAAAACTATGCTTAGAAATATTGAAAATGTAGATACTTTCCGAGACGGTGTGTTAAAGATATTACTCTTTGATAATACTCTAACAATCTATGAAGAAAATCGAATTTGAAAAAAGTAATAACCCAAGAAAAAAATTAAAATCTTTGTAATTTGATATGTGGATGTGAAAAGGATTTGTTTTAAATTATTTTAATCTATACAAATCCGCCCTTAAAATTATCTTTTTCCAACTAATTTATTTTAACGACTAGAATGTAATATTTCTCTGGGTATTTTCAATTATTTTTTAATATCGTTTTCTACAAGGCTCTTAATATTTCTTCTACTGCCGTGTTTTTATAAGATTCAACTTCATTGCCTCCGACATCTTCGACGTGTGACTTATTAGAAAAGTCTTATACGAAAATTTATATTTTATAGAATTTTAATTTTCAATATAGCCGATAATTCCTGAAATTCTGCTGTTATTGTGAAAATGTGCATTTGATTGATGTAGGTTGGTTTCGAAAACATCTAGCACTTCTAGTACCACGGACACTGTTGGCTGTGCAAGCCCAAATCTATTTTTATTTCCAATGCTGAGATGGTACGATCCCCGAGTACATAATCGTAGTGCTGTTGCTAATTTTACAATCTTTAAACAATATTCATAAATGTTATCAATACATGTAAAACCTCTTTAAAATATTGCACTTAATTTCTAATGGTTTTGAAGCATTCCTTAATCGTTTTCTACTTTCTGCCAATTCTAGTAAACTTGCAAAAAAAAGGTGTTCAAGGAAAATTTGCCTATATAAAATACGTCAGTAGTTTTCAGCTCAAACAAAAAAAGGCAATCGCTAAATTTTCAAATTATTTTTACAACCAATATTTAATCTTACCATTGGGGAGAAGGTGCTTGTTTAGATGAAAAAAATTTCCTTTAAAACTTCTATATCAAAGTTAGAATGAGTTAATGTTTTTTCGATATTTTTTGATGCTAATGTATCAGACTCCATCAAGGAAAATACATTATTGCAAGTGGAATTTTTCAATCCTTTTAATAATTATAGTTTAGTCAAAAAAATTTGGGGAATATATTATGAAATTTTCTAAATTTAAAGATATAACTTAAAACAAAAAAGAAAACTTTGTGGGACAATGTAAAAATATAATCAAACTAAAATACTGACTTGAGACCCTAATAATGCCAATCGGTCTAGAAAATATGGCCTTTTTTAAGGTTCTTGTAACTATTTAGAGGATCTGTTTTTATTTTTTCAAGTCTATAACTTCTGTGAAACATTTAATTAAATTATTTAAAGTCGATTTCCAGCAGTTTATTCCGCGAAATCGATGCATATGTGCAAAAAAACTTCTTCCAAAAGTCATCCGCCGTTCGGAGTCGGCATAAAACTGTAGGTCCTTCAATTTGTGTTACAACATCGGGACGTACACCACAAATTGTAGGAGAAGTTCAGCCAAAATCGCTTAAGCGGTTTTAGCGCCAATTAAGTAAGTAAGTAAGTAAGTAAGATACCTATGTTTCAGAAGCTTTTTACGGTTAATTTCTTTAATAATGAAAATCGACAGTTAACTGCCAAATTAGAATGAAATCATGAGTTTAAAAACGGACCTTAATTTTTTATTACTCTAAATAACTTACAATTTCGCTTTTCCTTGAATAAAATTTCTTAGTCCAATTTAGTGGTTAATACTTCTCGAATCATATAACCAATTGTAGTGTTTATTTCTAAATTTTATGTTAGCCCGTCGGCAGAGACCGCAATGCGTTATAAGGAGATATTATGCCCCGAATTGGGCATTTCAATACAATTTCAGCTAACAGTGCACAACTGGCAGCCAATTCGGGATTTTACTATACTACTTATGTGCATATATATACACTCACATACATACGTATGTATACATATAACAAGTATCAGCATATTATATACAACACATTTGCAATGTTTTTCGCAGCGCATGCGCTCCACCACCGCCGACTCCATAACTTTTTAAAACCATTTTCTTTTGTTTTTTTTTTTGCCAAACCTCTGACAATTGCTGCAACTGGCTGGCTGGATGGCTGGATGGCTATCTGAAATTGTCTGCATAGTTGACCAGAGCGCATGGTGTCTGATGCTCTCTCCCTGCCACTGCGGGTTTTTTTTCGGGGAAAATTGGTAGCAATCAACGCTTTTACCACACCAGTGATTGCTGCAATCATTTTATTTTCATTAGTTTGCCGCATACCAGCATACGAAACGCTGTTAGCCAAATCGTCGTCGACTCGTCCGAACAATGGCTTGCCTTTCAGCAGCTGCAGTAGCGGTATGTATTTCTCACTATATTATTCATTGCCTCTGCATATGTGGGAATATATGTATAGTATATATGTATGTAGTATATGCGCTAAGCTTATTTTTATTGCATTCAAATTTACGAAATTTAACAGCATGCATTTGCCTTCAACTTTGTACAGCAGATCATTTGAAATGAATGCAAAAAATTTATCAACTGCCCAGTTCTATTAGCGAATAGTGCCTTGCAAAAAACAAAGCTATATCGAAACAATTCATTATTATCGACATTTACATGTGTCCTACATGTCATTTAAATGTCAAAACAACCCTCAGAAGCCACTTCTCTTCGTTTGGCAAAACGCGCATTCAAAATTTGACTAATCGTTTAAGGCAATTTGCCATTTGTCAAGCGGCGGAGCATTGAAAAGTCACCACTGTCCACACATCCAATTGAGTCCATCGTATAGCGCACTATAAGTTCATATGGAAATTTTGTTTCGCGATTACCTCATCACTTTGTATGAAAATTTACTCCCAAACACTGCTACAGCCCCTCTCGCCACAAGTAGGGTGTTCCTTTTCGCCTTTTCCCTTCTTTTCGCCTTTTCAGTTATGTTTTGTTTTCATTGTGCGTGCCACCGTCCATTGTTGTTTGTGTTCACCATATTAACTCCGCTTGCCTTTTCCGCGCTTATTAGTTGGCCTTTTGTTTGCCATGCTTTTGATTTCCTTCAATTTCCTACGCCAGCCACATTGGACTTATCAAAATTTATCCACCCTACCGCCACCCCTCTACTGTTCATCCTGCAAGACAAAACTCTCATAAATATAACGATGCCCGCGTTCGCATGCCGCACACGTTCCTCTCTACCACATACACGCACACACACACACACTCGCACACATCCAGAGGCTTTTAGGCACACTTAGTAGCCAATTTATTCGCACAATTTTTGTACAATTTTCATCCAATTTTATTTTGATTATCAGCGATTATCAGCATTTAGCATCGGACAGTGTGAGTGAGTATTCATAAAATTTCGTTCCACCAGCCGTCCTACATACTTACATACATACATACATACATACTACATACATAGTTACGACAGTTAGCCACCGCTGAGCCAACCCTAATATTTATTCGTAATACTAAAATGTTGTGTTGGCCTAATTAGATTTTGTCGACGATGATTCGAAATTCGTTTTGCTCGTCCGTTAAATTTTATCATTGGAAATTATCGCAACGCTTTGCAAGTTTCTGACGTTTGGTCAAGCATGTCTACACACATGTCCACACACATATTTGCTTATAAATATATTTCTAATATATTCACACTGTCCCATTTATTACCAATGTTCCACTTAATTTGAATAAAAATCTTTTGTTGCAAATCATTTGATAGAGTTTTATTTTCAATACATACTATTTATCTGCACTTAGTTAGCTGTTAGTTTGGTTCCCACAAATGAAAGTTCGGTAACTGGTTTTATTGTTATATGCGGTATGTATGTAGGTGTGAAAATCGCTATTAAAATTTGAATATTCATTGTATCCATATTATAAAGAATGTTATTCATCTGTTTTATTATTATTCCGCTAATCATTTTATTTCCAAAAAATGTGCTAAAAATTATTAAACTCACTGATTTGTTAAGTAGCTTTTGGTTTAGTAAAAACTAATTTAATAAAGACTCAAAAACATATTTTGAATTTGATATTTTGCCATCTTATTTACAATGCGCATAGAAAATATTTCTAAAAACGCGCTTAAAACAAGGAAAGCTGTAGTTAAAATTTTGTAATGAAGAAACGACGTTTGAATTAAATATTTTTCTTCTACATAGTTGGTTTGAAAAATTACACATATTTAAATAGAAAACAAGTAAAGAAGATTCGAATAACGGTATTCTGTAAACAGTCTCCCGTCACTAATTGAGACTTTTCAGTGGTGAGATTAATTTTGAAACTATTCGGTATTCAGTAAACCGTCTCAAGTCTCTAGTCTCAAAATAAAGTCACTAATTTGTCAGCTGGCCACAAAACTTAGAAGTTAGGGAAAGTATTAAACAAACGCAAAAATGAAGTATCCTCTTGGTCGTATGCTATATTTTACTTAAATCTGTAAAAAAAATATCACACAATTTTCATAACGCACAATAAAAAAAAATATTTGTTTACATTTGCTTATCTATCTTCTCCTGTCATTTTGGTCGAATGTATATTGTTGATAGTTCTAATTTTTACACATAGTTCTAATTTTTATACATATTTTAAATAATCGGTTTATAGCTGATCGTCTCTATTGCTTTTCACCACAGTAGTTGGACAATTTTTTTAGACTGTTGTTTGTTGAATACCGAAATCGTCTCAAGTCACAAAAACGGTCTCTAATTGAAAGTCTCAAATTTAGTGACTTCAATCGAACTTTAAATACTCAGCACGTGTACATGTGGCGGAAGCCATTACATTTTCTTCTTCCTTCCCTTAGAAGGTGAACCACCGAGTACGCTTTATGTAGCACAGAAGATCGGGAATGCTTGCAGAGCTCAGCTCGGCCAAACAGTTTAGAAAATACCCAATTAGGAATTGGTTTCGAGTCTTAAACAGGGCGGGACAGTGGCAGCGATTGTGTTCGATGCTCTCCACTTCCTTTTCGTCCCTATATCTTCTTCAGAAATCGTGTGTTCCCATAAGGCAGTGTCCGGTTATTCCCCCAACTATTAGTCTGAGAGAAGGTCGGTCCAGGCGAATCAGCGCTTTGGATCGCTTTACGTCAACCTTTGAGTTCGATATTCACTTCCACCTCGTTACTGAAATATCGCATATAAAGGGTCTTGCAATAGGGACGCTACAAAAGTAGACCGATAGTGAGAGCAAACGACGCCAAATTTTTTCCCGTTCTTTTGACATTTCTCTTCAGTAAGGTTTGCCATTTCATCATGGAAAGATATACGATCCAACAACGAGTCGAAATTATTAAAACTTACTACCGAAGTTCGGAGTCAATGGCCTCAACTTTAAGAGCGCTACGTCCAATTTATGGTCGTGGTCATTTCTGGCTGAATGGCTTCGTCAATAAGCAAAATATGCGTTATTGGACAGGCAGCAATCCACACGTATGTACTCCATGAGTCACATGAGTCAACATTGCATCCCGAAAAAATTACTGTTTGGTGCGGTTATGGGCCGGCGGCGTCATTGGGCCGTACTTCTTCCGTGATGATCAAGACCGGCACGTTACTGTGAATAGGGATCGCTACCGCTCAATGATAACCGAATATTTTTGGCCTGAATTGGATGATATGGACTTGGGCAATATGTAGTTCCAACAGGACGGCGCCACAAGCCACACAGCGAATGTCACAATCGATTTATTGAAAACCAAGTTTGGTGAACGTGTTATCTCACGAAATGGCCCAGTCAATTGGCCCCCTCGGTCGTGCGATTTGACGCCGTTAGACTATTTCCTGTGGGGCTACGTCAAGTCTATGGTCTATGCCAACAAGCCAGCGACGATTGATGAACTTCGTACGAATATTGAACGTGAAATAGCAGCAGTATCGGCCGATTTATGCTTGAAAACCGTCGAAAATTGGGTTCAGCGTCTGGACTTCTGCTAGCGTGCCCGTGGTGCAAAACAAATCGAGTTCCGTACATAATGGCATCGAATGTACTTTCACAGAAATAAAGAATTTAATTCATATCCCAAACCGTTTTTGTTTTATTCCTATAGAAAGGCCCGATATATATTTTTTTAATTACCGTTATATTATATGATGTCTTTGTCCGATTTTTACAATATCCGACATTTTTCTTATTGACTTGAAATGTTATGTACATATGTACCAAATTTAGTAGTTTGATAGAACAGTTTCTGAGATATATCTATTTGCTCTAAAGTGGGCGGTGTGACGCCTATTACCAGAAACTTTTGTTCCCATGTATTTTCTTATCCAGCACCATCCTTTGCATTAAATCTTTGGTAGTTACTGAAATTTCGCTTTTTTAATTTTTTTAAATTACCGTTATAGAAGCGTATGTTGTTTTTGTCCAATTGCTATAATTTTCGTAATAGGGTTTATTAAGTTAAAGCATATAATGTGTATTAAATTTGGCAGAGTTTGATGAGGAAGTTTCGGAGATATAACGATTCGCTCTAATGTGGGCGGTGCCCTTCCCAAGTATTCCTTTCTCCTACCCAATTCTGTGTATCAAATTTGAGCAAATTGTCTTATATACTTATAGTTAGTGAAATAACACTTTCTTTTGATTTTCACAAAACAGTGGGCGTGATTATCATTCCATTTGCAATATCAAACTACTTTGGGTCGAGGGCAATGTGCGTACTAAGTTTCGTTGAGATATGTATATGTATCATTAGTTACTCGAATACAGAATTTTTTTCGAAGAACCGATTTACCTGGTGTTATTGGATGTATCGATCATAAAATGCGAGTACGGTATATGTCTTTCCTAAATTATTTTTATATATGTACATCAAAAATAGTTGTTATTTAAAGAGCAGTTAAATAAAAGTAAACAAAAAATTGTTAAAGATCGATTTTTATAATAGGAATTGTAACTATTAGGGCCCCCGGAAATAGGGTTTAAATGACACAACTGTTTTCGCGGCCCAGTCCAATGCACATTTACTTACTTGAAAATCAGTCTTGATTATTTTCGAGCTGCTTTTGATACTTCAGCTGCTTTGTGTAATTCTACCTCTCTTCGTTTTTTCCATATGTACAATTTATTTTACTTAGTTTTATTGCAAAGCCTCTTCTGGCAGCAGTATTTTTTGGTATTTTAATTCGCTGGACTATGTTTGTGTCGCGATAAAGTTTATACAGCTCATCGATCCATCGCTACGGTATTCGCCGTCGCAAAGGCTTAGAAATCTTTCAGAAAATTTTTCTATCGAACACTCCAAGGGCCGTCTCATTCGATGCTGACTGTGCCCATGCTTCAGCGCCATACAATAGCACGGACATGATGAGAGACTTATAGCGTGTGGTTTCGGTTCGTTCACAGATAAACAAAGTTCTCCACTTTTTCGAAATTGTAATTATAAGACGCAAGTGCGCTAACTGTTTATTTGTTTTCGCTTCTTTCAGTTTAAAAAGGCAGAATTAAAGGTGCAATTAGCGAGGCCGATGATATCGATACCGCTATTATAATCTCTATCTTACACTCGCTAAAACAGGACAATAGCAGAGGTAGTGTTCAAATTCCTTGAAGGATATGGATTTTCTAAGGCATTGAGAAATAAAGACGTGACACTTATTTGTCTAAAGTCGTTTGGTTTGAAGTGTGATGGTCTATCTCCTTTAAGTATGAAGATGGCTTTCACTACACTCCAGCCCTTAGGAATACATGTTATATCGAGACAAGCTTTGTAAATTGCAGTCAACGTTTGCAGTTCAGCGCGAAAGATACTGTCTAAGCCCGGAGAGTTTTTTTTATGGTTGGAAAGACCTAATTGACTCTTTCACCTTATTTAGGTCGACGATACCTTCAGAGGTATTCGTGGGTCTATCTGAGTGCGCTATATTGCTAGAAAAAGTAGGGCAACCCGGAAAGTGCGTGCCGATAGGTATGCCTAGAATTCACCATTCGGTTTCTGGTTATATGTTGGAATGGTGGAGCTTTTTGTGAGAACCTTCCCTAGGCGATTTGCCTCATGTTACAGCAAATATTTTTCCTCGGATTGCTCTGAGCCTTTTTTACGCCTTTTTTGAAGGTTCTTAGGGATACCTTGTAGGCGTCGAAAACACCATTTCGTTTTGCTTAATTACAAAGCATTCTGATCTCTTTCCTACGGAAGATATTGCTTTGTTCCACCAATGTGGATTCTTTCTCTATTTAGGAAGAATGGCCGGACAAGAGGAGAGAAATATCGCGTTACAGGTAATTACAATTACAGCTTCGTCATTTTTCACTGATGAGTCCAACTCACCGATAGAAGCAAATCCGCCATCTAGTATGTACGCTTCATCAGGTTGGTACGTATTCTGTTCCGTTAATCAGCCTTAGAGCTAGTGTGTACGTCAATCTCAAAACTAGTGTGCATATGATCGGAGAAAGTATGGCCATTTCACACATGCCAGTCGTAAATAGTTCCTAGAAATGGTAGGGATACCCAATACCTCTTTTCTATTCACCGTGCCAAAAGTATATTGGGTATATTTCCAATATTACATATTGCCAGATTACGGGAAAGAATAAAATCAGATAAAGACTCCCCTCTCGAATTGGTGTCTGTTGATCCCCACAGCGAATGGTGGACATTTGCATCGGAGCCAATGGCCTCTTTCACCGCGTCTTGTAGCCGACTTGAAAATCAATATTTTTCAATCTGCAAACTATGTTACTCTTTGGGAGACTTCAAGGAATAATACCCAATTGTTTTTGTTTTGTTTTTGGTTATTATTAACTTTGTTTGTGGCTACCAAATACCGCCTGTGGGCACAAAGGGGCACGTGAAACATAGTTAAATTAAAAAAAAGTTCGCCGATTGAAAAATATTGATTTTCAAAAAAACTATAGCATTTCTACGAAACATGATTGAACTAGATAGGAGATTTTGAGCACAATACTATTAGGTGAAAATATTAAAATTCCGACTTTACACTCTTTTTTGCTACCCTAACGCCTATATGTACATATGGCTTATTAATAACAAAAAATATTTCTTTCGACATTTCCTCATTCCAATATAATTCACACAAAAAATGCAGCTGCCCTGGTGTGGTAAATCATCAGTTTTATTATCTTCGAATTAAGCAGTTTACTTTTATACTTTTTAAGATTCCACAGTAGTGAATAAACAAACAAATAGCCGCCAAAAAAATAAGAAGAAATCAGAACATTATTATCAATTAGTTATTCAACTCTAATTTCAGCATCTTTATTGAGGCAATTGACGAGCGCGCAGCTATCGTATGCACCTACGCAGAGTCGCATTCATGGGAATTCGCTGACAGACCGATCGTCTTCAGCCCGATGATCTGCAAATGCCCATTTGCACATTTTAAGTTCTCAGCCCTCATCACCGGTCTTCACAGTTCATTGGCGATTCATCAACGGTGAATGAGCGTGCGCTGCCATTGCTGAATGCTGAATGCTGAGTGATGAATGCTGAATATACATATGTAATGTAAGTATGGTGTGGTGGGGGCTCATTTTATGATTGCGCGATAGTCAAACAAAATTAAATTTTATTGGGGCCTGATGTGAGATTATGAGTCGCTTTTTAGTCGCACCATGAAATCTCACTGTAAGTATCTTTGTCGACATTTAATGGCTCAACATGCAGACAAACGATGGACTTTATTGATGGATCGGTCGGTCGGGATGAATGCATTGAGGTGTGAGTTATTGCGGTAAAGTAAAAAGGATTTTTTCACTTCTTCAATTTTTTGTTTTCTTTTTTTTTTTAACTCAACTTGTTTTCATACTTTTTAAATAGTGAATTAGCACTTTCGTGCGTTATTTTGTATGTAAGATTATATTGGCATAAGTATTTATGTATGTATGTATGCATGTATAAATGTATCAGTATGTGTCAGCCTTTTTCGAATACAATGCTTATACAAATTTATTTGTGGCTATTTATTGCATTTGCCGCAATTTTAGCATTTAACAGCCTTTCCTAGTCGTTTTTTTTTTGGTTTGTTGTGTACATAGTTGATTTTTTCTTGTTTAGAGTTCCCAGTTATGGAGGAGTTAATGTATCTCACAGACGAAGTTTGTTGTTCACAGCTCAAATAAATTTTGTATGAATGTTAAGCAATTCATTAGGAGTCATAAACTTTGTGAAATACTCCATCGATAATGTAAAGTACGTAGTATGGACAAAAAAAAAGAGCTTAAAAATCTGAAAATAAAATGAGCATTAAGTGATTATGACGGAACAGTAAAAAAATGCGTGCAGCTGCTTGAAAATCGGTAAAATGATTTTGAAGATATTTTAAAGGTGTCAAATACTTTACTTAATTGAAACATTCTTCGAAAGATTTTTACGCCGTACGTACTTAAATAGAACTTTTGTTTCCATTACTTTTATTCGAGTAGACTGAACAAATGCGTCCATTTACCCTATGAATGGATTTGACTGCTTCTCATTTTCCCTAATACAGACATTACATTGCGTTTGTACTCAAATTATTTATCATTTTCGTTATGGTTGCCGTTGTCTTTATGGGCATCGTTATAAATATTGATTTTCATACAATTATGATTATCTATGTTTATTATCTATATAGGTTGCTTAATCCGCATAATCGAGGTATATTTGATGTACTCATCGTTACCGATATCGGGACTATAATTGTTATCGTTAACGACCTAATCTATCGTTAATGAAGTCATAATTTTTCCATATTTATGTTCTCATTGGTATTTGCGAAAGGAATTTTCGATAAGTATTCGATATTATGAATCGATATAATTAATTGCATGTGGAATCTATATGCCGATGCATCGCGCTAAATAAAGTCGATAACGACAAAATTCATAGTGAAAAAATCGACATAAAAGAATCATTTATTAATGATGTAAAAAAAGCTCTACTATTTATAACTTCGATAGCGGTAAACTGGATTATGAACTACAAGAGGTATAGTATCATTGCAATCACATTCATATTTATTCATATTTTTTTTTAATAACTAGAGCCGTAAGTTGACAACTTCTATTTTAATGGTTTACATTTTAAACCGAATATTTTGATAAGTTTTTCACAAAGTGAATATTCTATGGATTTAAGAGAAGTATTTTGTATGTAGTTAAGGTATTTTTCAAAAAACGATTTATGTAAGCCTCCGGCGGTGGATGGTATCGGGCCGGTGTTGCTGAAACAGGGCGACGAAGAGATTATCCCTAAGATGGTGAGAATAATGAGAGACTCCCTGGCACTGTCCTACATTCGAAGTGTGTGAAGGAAGGCCAAGGTAATATTTATATCAAAAGTAGGGAAAAGGGACTACTCCTGAGCCAAGTCCTTCAGACCATTTAGCTTAACCTCCTTTGTAATGGAAACAATGGAGAAGATCATAGACAATGAGATCAGGTCAAACACTCTGCGGCGGAAACCATTACATTCCAGTCAGCTAGCGTATAGAGCGGGAAGATCCATTGACACTGCCCTGTACCAGCTAACGACGGAAATGCAGAGTGCGTAAGACTGTGGGGTAACTGTGATATATGCCTTTCTGGACAGACGTCTAGTGGGGGAATCCTGGGGGTACAACCCGAGTATACTTAAATGGATGTGCACCATGATAGTCAGGCCAATAGTAACATGTCGTGCGGTGGCATGGGTTTCAAGGACATCCCTGTCAACAGTGAGGAAATCGCTCTCCAAGCTCCAACGGCTGACATGTGTATGTATAACGGGAACAATATGTACGTGTCTAACGTGGGCATTGGAGGTGATTGTGGACCTGACACTGCTACATGTAACACAAGCACCTACTAGAACCCTACCCCACATAGTTCGGAAAGGTCATGGGAAAGGTAAGATCATACAGTCCAAAAATATCGAGAAGTTAGCACGCGGCTCCCACTGCTCAGCTACCCGGAGATGAGATCATTAAGATAACTAAATGAGAAAATATGTAAATTTGAACTAGGGAACATATCTTCATGGAGTATGTCTTCGCTAGAAAGACATCTCCGAGCTGGCAACCCGCACTGGTACACGGACGGATCGATGACTTCGTAGGGTATAGGGGCCGGGATCTTCGCTCCTAAATAGGAGGAATCGCAATGAGCGGATAGTCATTTCAAGTGGCAGCCAAGCAGCACTCAAGGTCCTATTATCATATGAGATCAAATCCTCATTGGTGTTTGAGTGTGTAGAAAGACTCAACTCTCTAGCAACCCACAATCACATCCAGCTCATCTGGGTTCCAGGTCACAAAAGCAATGAGGGTAACGAGGAGGCCGATCGATTAGATTGAGATGCGGTGGAAAAAACACCCGTAGGATGCAAGGTGCTTGGGAAAGAGGAAAATACGTTAAAGGAAAGACACTGGCACCAGATGAAGGTAAACGATCTAAACAGTTTGTCGACCTCTCCAAAAACAACTAGAGGATACTTACAGGCTTTCTTAAAGATCATTGCAGACTCCGAAGCCATTTGCACAGGCTTCTATAACTCGGACCCGATGCACCTGCTCTTCAGGTGTGAAGCCGTGTCGAGAAGGCGGCAGAGGTATCTAGGCTCATATATTCCCGAGCAGGAAAGAGCAGCAAATGGTTGGAGGAATTTAATTATAGCGCGAAATGCGCAAAAATGCTTATACTGGAAAATAGATATGATACTTTAAAGGCGTACAGATTTAATTTTGTTAAAATTTAAATAATAAAAAATCGTTTCAGGTTTCGAAATGAAGATTTTTTAGTGCAAACAATAAGACAACTATTGTCTATTTGAAATAAAACCTTGCATCGGGTATTTAAAGTTCGGTTGGACCGAAACTTAGATAATTCCTTACGTGTTCCAGGTATAGTTAAATCGAAATCGGATGTATCGAACTTCAAAGAATGCAAAAAATTTATCTGTGTAAACGTAATAATTACTTATTAATATAAAATTTTCAAAAAAAAAGGCCAAAAATCTGGTTTTCAAAAATTTTGTATTATTTCCCTAAACAACCTTATTTTCCTCCTTTTTCTCTCGTTCTTCGTAAGTTAACGGAGCATTGAAATGAGCTGTCACTACGTATCTCACCATTTATTGCCTCATGATACAAAGTGCAGTTATTATTGCCGCCGATTTGATTTTTGATTATTCACCTACATGTATTTTGTTTTTGCTTTTGCGTATGAGTTTTCTAAAGCCGTAAAAGCAAAAGGAAAGTGTGTGTCAATTTTGACAACTCTAACGAAAAAGCAAAAACAAAGTAGATGGGAATTTTGTAGTAGTAATTATAAAACCACCTTATATGAATTCGCCTTGGGCAGAGATGTAAATAAAAAATTATTCAATACTTGAAAGCTTCAGAATAAACAATTACCGACTTGCGAATAAGGAGGGTTTTTATACTTTGGTGGACTTTGGTTACTGGAAATTCAAATCAACCTGAATACCAGATCAGTTAATTACATGATAGATACTTCATGTCGTAGAGTTCTTGGTACGGATAAATTAGAATTCTTTAACCAGTAGGGTGCCAAATGAAAATAAATCTCGAATTCCATTCCTTATGCCCATTGTGTATAGTTTTTCTTCCTTTAGTCGTTGAATGATTAAATTTCATTATTTGTGTCTGTAGATAATAATTTTAATTTGCATTTTGCATATGAAAAATTAATTTCACATTAAATATTGATATTGGGGATGCAATATGTATCTCTTCGATATATCGATCATCGGACCGTGGAAGATCGATATTCGGAATAATCGAAATTATATTGCAAGTGTTTCCACATAAGTAGTGGTGAGTGAATTTTGTAGTTTGCATCCCTTTTTAAATACCTGACGAAGCTAAGAAAGGTTTTTTAATTTTTTATGTGCTTATGTACATATTTTTATATTTTGGTCTAGGTACATATGTATATTCTCTGTGATAAAAACTAATTTTTCCACCCGTTATGAGCTTGCAATATTTATACTAAAAATGTTTACAAATTTTGATTCACAAATTAAAAGCTAGAAGATAATTTGTTCCTTGTTCTTTCTAAAAAGTAACTTTATGGTTATAGTTTTTGTTATAGACTGAACTATATTCTTATACTTTCAGATGCTCACGAAATAATAATTCTATAAAGCTAACTACATTCCTCATCTCAGTATGGGCGTTTTGATAGTTCTCCTTGGCAAAAACAAAAATGCGAAGTTTTATGAGATGCTTCTTAACTCATGTAACAATTCTAAAATATCAAATAATAATTTATGAGTAACTGCAACTGGTTGAAGAATTTGGAAAACCTGTGAAATACTTAACCTTTTATTATCTTACTTCGAAAAGGGTTACCCCGAATAGTCGAAAGTTTTACGACCCTGTTCGCCATTTGAATTGTTGCATCATTTAACGAATGCTCGATAGAGTTAAGGTCAGTGATATGCTTTAGTTCTTATAAATCAGCGGTTTTTTCATCATACTCCAACTTTTTGTAAGCTTGAATTTTGGGCAGTCCGTTATCATGAGGCGATGGCGAGCGTTATTCACAGTTACGCTCCGACTAGTCTTATTTTTGTTGAAATATGAAGTGATGATGTCGCTAGCCTATAAACCGCAACAAATCGGAATAGCAGCTCTTGAACTTCTTTGGGTTTTTCTTCAGCCCAAATATGGGAATTTTGCTTTCTGATGTGTCCATGTTTAGAACTCCAGGAAAGTGAGGAAAGAAAGTGATTTTCGATTTTTCTGCATACATTTCAAGCAGCTCACGACTTTAATTGTAACCAAGCATCTGACAATATTTCTAATGAAAACATATCCAGAATTTGGTTGAGCGGTGGGCTTGGGACCCGTCTCATAAAAAGAGCTACCAACGGAAAATTCCAACAACGCGTCTGGAATGCCTAACTCTTAATGGAGAAGATGCAGCGGTTGATTCCTCGAGTGAGTAAAGGCGCGCATCACCGCCCCCCTGGAAATGATGGCTTTGTAACGTCTATTACACAGTTGCCACGTAAGTGAACTCAAGTTCAGTGTCGAATTTGTGGTAAGACCCTAACGATAAGTGCTGGCATTTGCAGTGGTAGACGAACGGCTCAGCACAATCGATCACGCCTAGTTTGAACGTGGAGATGAAAGTGATCCGTGGTCACGCTACCGGGAAACTCCGTCTCCACCGACGAACCCTCTGGAACAGTTCTCCACTATTCTAAATGGTGTTAGCAAAAGTGTCACCTTAGAAGATAAATATTCCGATCACCAAATCGCTGATGACGGTATTGACATCTCGTCATCCAACCTCGGCACGGTTCGAATAGCAATAACCCGACTATGGAACAACAAAGCCGCGGGCACTGATGAATTAAAGGCTGAGCTATTTAGGTATTCAACACGGTACCCGCTGGTAATAGCAGAGGAAAGACCAATTGGAGAAGGACCTGGCTTCTCTAGCTGGCGCCAGTAAGGAAGGCTAGTGAACGAGTGGCGTGCTATATTGAAATCGGCTAAAATCACCTAAGTGGTTATAGTGTCAATTATGAGGAAGACGATTACGAGAGAAATGAGAATCAATGATGAACAAAATTTTTTGTGAACTTAACAAAATATATGCACAAACATATGTAATTCCATTAAGGTTACTCTCCAAAAAACTTGTGGTTTTTTGCCGGAATTATAAAATTTATATTGTTTTAAGGCCTCCGCAAAAATAATGGGAATTGTGAAAAAATATGTTGGTTTATTTGCAAAAAAATATGCAGGGCGAGAAATCGGTTAAGTTTTGGCTGAGTTATTCAAGATTTTTTAAACTATTTAATCTTCGACTAAATTATTTTAAAAACTATTTAAAAATTATATGTATTTATAAAAAAACACAATTTTTAGAGGTAATTTTAAATCGGCCCTGTAAATTTTAATATTATTGTGGATTATTTTCGTTGGTGTCTTAAAATATAATGAATTTTATAATTTTGATGGAAAAACATTACCAGTTTTTGTTCTATATGGGGAGTGCTGTATCTTCTTCAAAATGTTTAATTAAACAAAAATAAATATTCAAATCGATTCAGTATTTTGAGAGCCAAAGCGTTACAAACATTTTCCATATAATAAATTTTATATAATAAAGTATAGAAAAGTCTGAAATACAATAATAAAAAAAATGTATACGAAATAATTAATATTTTTCATGAAAAGAAGTTTCAGATTTTAAAGATGGCAATCTTTTCTAAAATCTGTTTCAAGTATTACAAAAAAATATATACGGATTGGTCAAAAATGGAAAATGACTTCTCCCAGACTTTTGAACCAAATTTATTGAGATATTTTCCAGACTGCGCCTGCCCGATTTATAAATACGGCTGACTTCGTAAATGCATATTGCAAAGCATTAAATGCGAATTATTGCGTAACTAATGCAAAACCTAAATGTATGGCGGCATTACTGCTTTATAAACCTATGCAATAAATATTACAGATGTTCATGAACGCAGCTATGCAAAGCATCAGTTTGAGAACTGTCAAAGTTTTAATAATGAGCGCAATCTTAAAAAATTTGTTAATAAACGCAATAGAGTTGGCTGAACCAACATCCAGCAATATTAGTAGCACAAAAAAAATGCTGGAAAGAAGAAAAAGGTGGGGTGTGTTATGTATTCAACATATTAGTTATAGGAGAAACATCGTAAAGACAAAAAACTTTTACCAATCTATTTTGATGATGGAGGATGATGTTTTCTACTCCCATTTTCGAATGAGGCGGGATACTTTTAAGGTATGTAACTATTTAAAAGATCAATAGCAAATAGAGTTATTGTAATACCTCATAACTATCATCTACTTGGAGATGGTGCGTATCCACTCGAGATGAATTTAATGGTGTCCTACCGAGACAATGGCTTTTTAACCACACAACAATCGAAATTTAATGCAGTTTTGAGTTCAACACGCGTTTTCGTTGAGCAGGCCTTTGGTATTTTAAAAAAGAAGTTCAGAATTTTAAAATTTATTGAAGTGCAGCGCCCGCACCTTCCGAAAATTATTGCAATGGCATGCATTATACTTCATAACATAATTATTATGAACGAAGGAACAGACAGCGAAATGATGAAGACCTGCAGGATGATAACGAAAATAATAATACACAAGAAACTATACATCAATCAGGACAGAGAAGAAAAGCTGAATCTAAAAGAGATGCTCTTGCCACACTTTTTCTGCGTAAATTTATAAAATAAATGCCTTAGTAAAACTCACGCCTAAACTTGGAAAGAACTATAAAGAATTAGCAAGCATTAAATAAGCAAAAGCAAAACAGTCAATGCTTTTTAAAATCTCGCATCCATTTTTTTCCAATAGTATAACAAAAAGGATAAAAAACTAAAATAACTTTTATGCTATAAATTCAATACTTATAATACTCATACATTTAAATTATTCAGAACACTCTTATTGATACCCTAGATAAACATCTCATTTCTCTGCCATTCTTTCGAATAAGAGGCAAATCTGTTTTAGCTCTTCCAGCTTCCCCCTTTCAATAGATACTTTATCTTCTTCTGTTTTTAAAAGTTTTTGAATTTGCGCTTCATCTTTTTCGGATTCTTTTGTTAAAAAATCAATCACATCATTTTTCTTTCGCTTTATACCAATGGTCGGTGTTAAATTTCTGGATGGCGTCTCAGTATCCGAAGAGGTTGCGCTTTCACCTGTTAGCGTATTCAGCAAGTTTTCAATTGAAGATTCCGTCATGTCTTCTGGCAGTTGAACGCAACTCCGACTGCCAAAAACCTCATCCAACGCCTCAAAATACTCTCAGTTTGTTGCACTTTCCCCTGAGGTATGATTTTTGATTCGTTTATACGTAATCATTATATTCATAAAACAGCGGATTATTTCATCTTTGGTAAAAGGAAACGTTGCCTCTACGTCTTTGATTTCTTTGAGAACCTGCTCCCAAATGGAATTTTTCTTTCTTTTATTTGATATGAAATCTCCTTCATGCCGCAACCTAGTTGTAATGAGGAGCATTTTCCGCTCGTGTATCCATTTCCTTTCGCTAAAATTACAAAATTTTGTAGAAAATTCTGGGTTTTTATTTAATTTTACTTACTGTGGTGATAATGCCGCCATTTCCAACATAAATGCATGAATAAAATTTGTCTTGCCTTGAAATTACAACTAATGCGCATGAAAAAGAGTTGCCATTAGCAAATGAACACACTGCATTGTTATAAAATAAAGCAGTGTTGTAAATGAACATTATGCTTTGCAATATGCATTTACGAAGTCAGAAAAACATTCCTAGCCGCTAGGAAAAAATATCTTATAATGACATGGTTCCCTTGATAAGAGTAAATAGTATGGCCCAAGTTAAAGAAAACATATCGCATACTATTTTCTTTGTTTTTAGGAAAAATTAAAATGCCAGAAGGACTTTGTTCTATTATTGTGGAGGAAATTGGCAGTTTTATTTTACTCAGTTTGAAGAAATCCTATATAAGAGATTTTTCCAAAAAGAAATGAAACATTTGAAATTTATTCATAGTTTGACCGTTTTATATTTATTGTTTTAAAATGTTATGTACATATACATATGCATTTATTAAAACCAAATGCTTAGGTTTAACTAAGATCTTACTGTTTACAATTTGCTTATGAACAGGAAGATATCTTATACATTTTATGATTAAAAGTTTCAATTGTAAATTTGGGGCTTAAGTCTATATACCAAAAAGAGATGCTGTTGTCTAACTTTTTTCCAGTTTTTTGTTTGGGCTGGCAAAATTCAAAATTATTTAAGGAAATTATAACAAATATAAAGTAAATTTATTTCCTCAGAGGAATAACGCAATGCTTTCAGCAAAAACATGAATTAAGGGAAAGTTCCCACATTGAAATGATTTTTCTTATTATTATGTAAAAAAACATTAACTCTAAAATAATGCAATTTTTTTCTTGCTTTAACGAAACATTTTTTTTTTGAGTGTACAATATGGAATACATATTACATATCGTTCGTTTAATACTCGTAATAAAGTGAAGATATATATTTGATTTGTGAACCCATCTGTTCTTTGTTAGTTAAATAAATATGTAATTAAATCATTTTTGTATTATCCTCGCCTCACTTACACTTGTCAACACATTCCATAAAACGCGCTATAATTTCCACCACCAGTCGCGCTAAACATAGACACACAAAACAGATTCCGCACATCCTTCCGTTTATCCTTCCGTTCATCATCCTGCCAACTGTGTACATAATAATAAACAAACAAATAAAATGAAAGCAAAAAAAAACGTAAATGAATAAACGCACATCATTTAGTAATAAACTTCTGCTACCTTTTTGCCATAAGTATTTGTTTGACTTCTTGTTGTTGTGTTATTGAATCGCTTTCCCGCTTTCCTGTGGCGCATAATCCCACATGATTAATTATCACAACCTGATTTCGAAACTGCCACATCAGCAGATTGTCGGTTGGTAAGCTCTGCTAAGCTCAACAAGCTGATCTAAACACATGCTACCTACCTCCCTACCTACTTGCCGCCTGTGTAGCAAGTTTTTTACTCTACCAACACAGCGCACAGCGGTCAATCGACCGACTGACTGCCTGCCACCAGCAACCAATGTCTTCAGAAGCATACAATCCGAAAAAAAACATGCTAATGTTTGAGTGAGCGCCCACCGCCTTTTTATCTTTAAAAATTAATTGTCATAACATTTGTTACGCTCGCTTTGTTATCCTTTTTATTACGATTTGATGTTGTCGCTGTAATTTCGATTGTTGTTGGCATCGTTGTCGCCGTCAGCATTGCATGGTTGATCTTTTTTTTTCTAAATTGCCGACAACAAGCAATTCAATTTTCACACTTTTCAAGTTGCTCAGAGCGCGCTGGGATTGCGACCGTCATTCCCGTGAGATTTGCCACCACACCACCACCACCACCACCACCATATCGAGAACACCAGCTCTGCTGTTGTCTCTGAACCCCTTCAGCTACGAGTAGCGATTACGCTTGCATCGTCTCTATTATTAAGTAATAAAATTCTGCCACTTGTGCCCTCAGAGTCAGCTTCGTCGTTCGAAAAGGGGATGCAAGTGATATAGAATACCACTTGGGTTGATGAAAAAATGAGCAAACCATTTTTTATGGTACTCAACCTGTCAAAACAAAATTTGATTGAGCGTACACCGAAGCAACAATGCCACACACAAACGCTAATAGCTGCAACTGGAACTGCAGATATGCACTCAATTAGCTGCTTGACTTGGCGCTTAGCATCTCTGATATGTAAAGGGTGTTTTGTTTTTAGATATGTGGTTTTCAAGAAGAAATAAAATGCATACAGTTTAATGTTATCGCCAAGAATTTAGCTTTATTATAAAGATAAAGGTTTGCCATTATTAACTTATTTAGGGCAAGTGACCGCCTCGGTTCGAATAAATTCCAGCCGAGAGGCCCAATTTTCCATCACTTTTTGCAGCAATTGTGGCCGGCCGTATGCCAGCAATAACGCGCCCACTTTCCTCTCCCAAGGCGTCAATCATCTTGCAAGAAAAAATGTCATTATCTGCGTAGACAAAGCGACTTCGCATAACACCACAAAAAATAGTCCAGCGGTATTAAAACGCACGATCTTGGAGGCCACTCCGCAGGCCCACGACGCGAGATAATGCGCTTACCAAAAGTTTCCTTCAATAAATTTATTGCTTCATTGGCTGTACGATATGTAGCGCCGTCTTGTTGGAACCAAATGTCGTCCACATCAACATCCTGCAATTCAGGCATGAAAAAGTCATTAATTTTGGCTCATAGTGCTCCACATTGACTTTAAATTATGGCCGGCTTGATTTTTGAAGAAATATGGACCAATGATTCCCTTTGCACGTAGTGCACACCAAAAACTGACTTATTGAGGATGTAATCGCGTCTCAACAATGGCCTGTGGATTATCAACACTCCAAATGCGACAATTTTATCAACGTATCCATTCAAACGAAAGTGAGCTTCATTGCTGAAGAAAATTTTCTTCTGGAAATCGGAATCAGTGGCCATCTCGATTTGGGCCCATTCACCGAACGTGCGACGCGCTTGATGGTCGTTCGGTTTCAATTCTTGCAAATGGCAAGCCAAACTGAGTATAGATCCAAGAATGATAGAATAAAAGATTGCGTTGATTCATCTAAAATTCGGGGAGTAACTTGCTTGTGACGTCACACAAGATTTACCGGTGGAGAGAAATGAGAGGAAACACGTTGGTATACTTGATAGAAAGAACACACACTAAAATTGTTGAACGCGTTGGAAAGGATTCACATGATCGCGAGTATACATACATACACTGTTTTTGTAAAACAAAACTCTGTTGTGACGTAGACATCCTGTCAACATTTCCAAGAGAGAGATAGTGGTCCTATAATCTGCACCACTTTCTGCATTCTTTTCACCATAGTATAAATCAAGTAACAGCTGTCAAAAAGACCAACTCCGAAAAAAATAGTGCCTCATTGAAATGCACACGTCTGAAAAAGAACACCCGTTACGAGCGGGCATCAGTCCTTTTTTTTTTTTTTTTGAATAACTACATATGTATCTATGGGTGTAGAAATGTACAAAGATTGTTAACATATTTATTAGGGGCTTAATATGAGTAGTGAAACAATCTCACCCTTTGCTATGCTGAAGTTCTTCAGATAATTTTATCGCGATATGCCTACAATTGTGCTTGTTATCTTATGTGGGTAAATTGTAAATGTATATGTACCATTTGGTGAGTGGAATCTGAAAAGAGATTAAAAAAAACCTAGAACACAACGGCTTTTGGGGATTCCATTTTAGCTAACTCCAATGGTCCAAGGCATCTGCAGTTCTCATGAATGTTAAAATCATCATTCACAGACGAGTCTCTACTGGTTATGTACTCGTATATAAAATTGCTACAATATTACTCCTGTTGTTTTGCAATCGTGTGCCAAAGCAACTTGGTAAAAATTTTCTTTTCGCTGTCTTATAAACCTCGTTGATATCTAAATATATACCTTTTGCGATGTGCGATGTATTTAGTACTATTTAGTAACGGAACATATTTTTTTTTTGATAAATTATTGGTTGGCTTGATTATTTATTTATTTAAAAATACTTGCTGACCCGGCGCGTTGCGCCACACCCTTCAAATTGAGATAATGATTTTATATGCTTATTTACAATTATTATATAAGTATTATATCTCGGGTCTGGTGCCATCTATCGATTCAATTTTAAAATATAATATTAATATTTTTGTAGCTAATACGTGATTGGAATTTGAATGAAATCGGGCTGTAAATACGGCTTTTAGATATATCGCGACTATAGCGCGACCTGTTGCTCCAACTTTCAAGTTTATTTTATTTTATCTATTAGGCTAATACATGATCTGAATTTAAATCAAATTGGACTATAAATACGGTTTTGATAGATACCTTATATTTATATTTACATATGTGGCTAATAAGTATTTTGTATTTGAACCAAATCTAACTGTAAATACGGTTTTTACAAAGATTCGACTCCACCGCCACAGACGTTGTCCTACCTATATTTATTTATTAATTGCCCTTTGCATATGTATCCAGAAAACGCATTTCGGTTTCTCTCACGTATAATAGATGTAGAATTTGACTTTTCAAACAGCTGGCAAGCCTCTCTAAAATATAGGTATAAACGAACCGTTTGAAACTTGTATTTTAATATTTTCTATAGTTGTGTATAATTTGATTAAATTTGACTTTTAAAAAACTGGCACCCCTCTTTCAAATATATCGATGAACTTTGTCCTAGCAAAATTAATGTCTCATAATTTTGTGTACATTTTTATTAAATTTGACTTTTTAAATAGGTGGCAACGGTCTCTAAAATATGGGTATGAACCTTGCCTTCGCCAAAACGCACCGTTTGAAACTCATATTTCAATATTTTATATGCCTGTGTATAATTTAAGTAATTTTGAAAGTGGCAACCCTTTTCAAAATATATGTACCTATAAACTTTGGCCTAGCAAAACGAACTATTGATGTAACCGGAACGAACCTTTTGGCACACATATTTAAATATTTCATAAAAAAATTTTACTTTTAAAACAGGTGGCACCTCTCTACCGACTAAAGAAAGCCATGCCTTAAACCTTCCCAGAGCAGAAACTAATAAATATACAAAGTTTCAGTTTTAAACCAGGTGGCAGCCCTATAATTCATTTAAATTATTGGTTTCACTAAATTTACGTTTAAACAGGTGGCAACCTACTTTCAAGATATTTTGAAAATTAAATTTTCGTTTGATACACATATTGCCATATTTGATTTCAGTATTACTTTAACTAATTTATCATTTAAAAAAGGTGGCAACTCCTTTTAAAAATTGTTTATATGGGAACCCATACAACAAATTATATACATACGTGGCAAATCTTATCCAAATCTGTCCAGTCCAGTCCGAGTTGAACTGTAATTGAATAGAACTGAAAAGCGAAATGTGTGCCTTGAGCGCCACCTGTTGAGAATTTTTGTAGCAATTACCAACAAACCCGCAGCAGGAAGTCTCCATTTGAGTACAGTCGTTTTCAAGTTTTAAACATCCGAGCAAACCACGATTCATACCCCTATATAGACGATGAAAAGATAGTACTCCAGATTATTAGGTGATCTACCACCTCTGGTGGCGCATGCCTCTAAATTGGATCTGCTAAGGGATAAATAATGCAGGTAATGGCACTAATATGAGGTAAAATTAACATCACTCCAACAAAAGTTTGAATATTTAGGTACATGAGTTCGCCAAATGAGTGTTCTAATTTAAATTGAAAGCAGAGCTCTTCGAAGTTAAATTTTTTAAGTTGAAAAGTGATTAAAAATAAAAATAGGTCATTCACTTCCGAGTGCATCGATACAATTCCCACAATAAAATTGAGAAAAAGTTTAATTAATTGAACTTAACTATTCACCAAAGAAGTTGAATCTAAAATTGCTGCTTCTGAAATTTTGGTATGCCGTTTTATAGCCCATTAAATTTTAGTACAATAAAATGCAACTTTCAATTAGCTAAACATTTTCTTTTAGTTTTGATAATTTTTTTTTCTTCCGTACAATTTTTTTTTGTATGGTAGAAATTGGCTGAATTGTTAGCTGAAAAATTAACGAAAATTAATGGAAATTTGCAGCTAACTGGAACTTGCATTTTATTACACAAAAATTTAATGGGCAATAAAACCTGCATACTTAGAAGTTTTATAAAAATTCTAATTAAAAAGTTTGGAACTTAGAGAAAAGTTTGCAGAATTTTTCAAACTTATACACGGTATTTTCAATTTGTATCTATATAAGTTCTGTTGGAAAAACAGCTATACTTTTATAAAAAATTAATAAATATTAAAAAAAATGGAGGAAAAATTGTCAAAACTTGTCAAAATGCCGTGACCCTATTAAATTGTGCGACATTATAGATATTAATGTCCGTCACTGTATACACACACAAAGTTGTGTGAAGTATATAAACTTTACATAAATATATACATATGTATCTACATACATATATTTCGGAAAGCTATTACTTTGTCAATCAAAATAAAATTGGATTTTTTTCCACACGGCCAAAAAAAAAACCAAACAGCAGCAAAAAGGATGTACACCAAAATAAATTGCTTATTTTGATTTCAGTTATTATCCTTGCCTTGCCACTCACATACGCAAATATTGCATAACAAGAGAGTGCAGAGGCGTGCAGGACGAAAGCAATAAGGACATTTTATGGATTATGATATCTCTATTATGACAATTGGCAGAGGCAAAAGATGCAAACAGTTGCAAAAAAGGGACAGCCCAAAAAAAAAAAAAGATGCAAAAATATATTGTGCGTGTTTCAACAATTAGATAGAAAATTGTAACCAACAATGACAAATCGTTTGTAGTTGAAATTGGAAGAACATTGAGATCATACGAAGCGAAGAAGACCAACAACAAAATGCTTTGAGGCACAGCTTGGCGTAGTGATTTCATGAGAACAATTTATCTCAGTGAAATTATAATTTACTCGATATAATTAGATTTGCATTTTTTGGATCAACTAAAGTTTTTATTTTTTCGAATCTGTTTAATAGGTACTTTACAATTTTCGTTGCGATCATAAATGATCTATTGGTCATTTTAATCCCTTACTTGAATATGCACAATATACGCTTATTGTACAAAAAAAACTACGTATCTTTTTAGCGATTTTTGCAAAAGTTACCTGGAGTACAAGAGTTTAATATTTTCAAATCTAATAAGCCTTGCTTTTTCAAATACCAAAATTTAGGTCATGAAGCAATCATTCTTCAATTTTAATTACATATTTGACCAACTTGAAAATAATGTACAAAAATAATTTGGTCAATATATTGCACAAATGACTTGAACGTTTGCGAAATTCTATTTGGGAAATATAATTGCATTGCATACATATGTAACATACGGTTTCGCTGATGTGGCAAAGATGTTTTAGGACAACGAAAAGGAAAACTCATTAGATAAAGTTGCAATCGAAATATCTTGCCGTACAGAATTCAATATTATGTAGAAATCTGGATCGAAAGTGTATGTGAATCTGTACCTTTTTCCTTTGGAAATATTGAAGTCAATGATGAAATTGCTAACCAAAATCCATTCTACTATTTGAAAAAAAAAGACATGTTTTATGTCACACAAAGAACATTACCACAAGCAGTGGCCAGTCCACTATGTAAATCAGAAATTAAAATGCAGATTTAACTTAAAATTATTTTCGGAAGCATGCGTTAAGACTTTCCCTTTTTAAAAATATTAAAAAGAAATCCAATGACATTGCGAATATTTCAGCAACTGAGCTCTGCCTTTCATTTTGTTCAAAATATTTAAGTGTAACAAATAATTGTAGCGATAAATTTGTAAAAGTACGTACATTAATTAAGGCGATAAAAAATCTGTGCTTCCAAAAATCAATAGAGTAGAACGTATGCATCAATTAACAAATTAATTTAAAGTTAAACTCTAATGTGAAGTTAACCACAAAGGAAACCCCAACCCCTGGGGTATAAAAATTTATGTATTTTAATTGTGGGAAATCTGGAATTCTCTACGATTTTTAGGAACAACAACTCAGATTGAGCAAGAAAATGTGTTAGATTTTGGGGTTTGAACAGCAATTATTGTACATTTAAGTAAAAGAATAAACCAACCGGGACACAACTTAAATTTTGGCATTTATCCACAGTATATATTTATCCGTAATTTTATCCACTTTAGCTAACAAAAATATAGGAATTATTTGAATAATTTTTTATTCAGCAGCAATTTGCATATTAACCCGCAACCCTTCGCGCATATTGGTCAATATATTGTACAAATTACACAAGGCTATAACTTTTTCTGAGAACTTTTTTTCAAAATTTGTGGCATTCAAATTGTTATTGGGATCGAAAGAGGCAAGTTTTTTTATAAAAAAATTTTCCACCGTGAAATAGACAAATTGACACGAAAGGGTTATATTTTAATCACTATTGTTCTTCTCAATTAGCGATTTAGATCCCCTCCAACTTATCATGCCAGTCTTTCCCTTATTTTGCTAACTGGCGCCCCTTTACATACTTCAAACGAAGTCAAATCCTTCTCCAACTGGTCATTCATCTATATCTAAGCCGCTGTAAAGCTCATGCCGTGAAGGCCCTTAACTCTTTCTGAAAATCTTTCTATCGGAGACTCACGCGACCATCTCATCCTATGCTGACAGCGTCCATGCTTCTGCTTCATACCGACTCATGACGAAAGACTTGTAGAACGTGCTTGTGGTTCGTCTAAAGAGGGCTTTACAGCTCATTTACCTACTCAGTCCAAAAAAGCACTTGTCGGATTTCGAGGCTGGTATTATTGTAGGTGTTAATGTTGGTTCTTAGATAGAGAAAGTCCTTTACATTTTCAAAATTGTAAACAGTGATGCGGGAATAAAGGTAGGAATGCGCTAGGTGGTTTAATTCTCCAGCTCGAATTATTTTTCCAACATAGTGCTAAATAATCCGTCCGATAGAGAGTCATCCTCTCTGAAGCCTCGTTCGGTATCAAATCGGTCGGAGAGGTCCTTCCCAATTTAGACAGAGTTGGTGGTGTTGCTTGGCGGCGTTTTACATAGTCGTATTAGTTTTTGAGGAATACCCAATTCAGACATCGCGACATTAAGGCATCTTCTTCTCGTGCTGTTGAAAGTAGCGCTCGTGCTAGGCGCTCATAGAATTGATATTTTATCACATAGTTAATCGCTTCCATTGGAACGTAGACACATTCAACAAGATGTTGAAGAACCACACCACTAGACGGCGAAGTCTCTACCCCACAACAAATACAACTCCGAGCGTGCGCTCCTTAACATGGCATTCGCTATAGTTGACGGCACAAAGCTCCATGGGTTCCCTATTATTATTATTTTTTTGTTTGTTTTATATTCCTTGCTCCGCCTAGGATTCGAACCCGGGATTTCCACCTTGCAATCGATTTCGCATAGCGGGTTTAAAATCAGTATTGAAAAATGTCAGAATTTCTTGGCAGCAAATGTCCATTGATTTCAAGTGTCCAATTCGTTATGTAATGAATAATTTATTTTTTTCTTTAAGTCCCAAATGCAAAGACATTAAAACTAAAGTTCGGATTTCTTTTTAGGCCGAAGCCGAAACATAGTTAAACTTTGATGGCGCAACATGACCAAAGCCGAAGTTGGGCCATTCTCTACTAACTTCCTTGAAATCGAAAAAAGTTATTTTCAAATCTTATTTGTTCACCAATTATAAATATAGTAGCTTTTGAGGTTGTGGAAATAACAACTAGTTTCATCTTTAAATCCATCGTAAAACTAGTAAGCATACTGGCTTCATTTCTGGTCAAATTTTCGGAATTTCAAAGAAAGAAGAAAATATCCTCAGAAACTGGGTGTACATTTTCTCAACCAAGATGAAAGGTTGAATGAGATGGTGACATTTCGACAATTTGTTGTTGTTATTTGTTTGATATGTAAAAATGTTTGTATTTTTTGCAAACGTTAATGTTACAAAATGACAAATCTGTAATAAAAACTATAAGGCGTATTTTTGAAATACCTTTCGCAGGATTTTTTTATTCCATTGCTTAAACTTGTATTTTTTAAATTGAGCTTAGGTAGCAACCCCGATATAATTGGATTAACAGACATATTAATGAAGGTGACAACCCAAAAATTATTTTTGCAATGAAGTTTTTTAAAATATCTTTTTTTGATACACACATTTTGGCATATCAGTTCGCTTGTGTCAAAAGCATCGTTTTTATCAAAACTATAAAAAAATGTACTCGGTTCTTTTTTCAGTGTACGAAAGTGGCCACGAATCTAAATATGACGGACAATGTTTCGAAAACCAAGCAAATTAAATTGATACCCTAGCATTTTTGGTGCAGGCGAATCTGAAAAATAGTAAAATTCAAAATGGCGCTTGCAATATAGCGGACATAAAAAACACGCACGTATTTCTAATTATTTATTTCATGTTTTTAATACTTTTTTATTTCATTTTATTATGGTGGTTGATAAAATCGTACAGAAAAAATTAAATTAAATTTTCAATGAACTTTCGATGAACACAAAAGCCATGGTTCAATTATAATAATTATTAAAGGTTCGATACATAATGACAGCTAATTTCTAGCTCTCCCGCACAAAGGGTTGCATTTGCGAAGGAAGTAGAAAGAGGGAAGAATGTAATCCCTTTTTGTGAACAAGTTGTTAACAAATACGCAAAGTATGTAACTAGTTGTAGAATTTAAATTGCACGAAATCCAAATACGTTTCTTAGTTTACGAAATATATTATGCATTCTGTTGATTTGAAACTCTTTCGTTATGCAAGCATTGATTTCATTTAACAATTATTATTATAAGTAAATGAATAAATTGAGTTTTCTACATTTAGTGGTAGATATATGAAATTGTTGGTACAATCAAATTGTAGAACAGAATTGAAAAAAAACATGTGATTTAGTTCTTTGTTCTTATAAAAACCAAGCAACACAAATTCGTTTGAATTCCATGTAATATTGTGGGCCATATTAATTGATTCAACAAAACTCACCCCACCCTCCAATTATTGAGACTTCCGGTTTCAAACAAAGTACTTTTTTAATTATATTGCGTTAAATAAATAAATAAATGAATTTGCATACCAACCGGGTAAGTGATAGAATTGGGCAGAACTCCAAAACGACGATGGTGAAAGAAAAAACTAATATTTGCACTCGGGCAGATCGACCTAACGAACGACCTTTTATTTTAAAATATTTGATTTTTTTTCAAATTCTCGAAACTCTAAACTCGGGCGACAGTGCACTTCGGCAAGGAAACTATGGCACTGTGGTGGAGGTGAAAAAAAGAATGGATACGATCACTAACGAGCAACTGACGCATTGCTTTTTTTTCTTTTGAATTTCCTACTATTTAAAAATATTTGTTTTTAGCTAAAGGATACGACAGACATGTGAAAAGTGAGGAGCAAAGCTGTTTAAGTATCAAACATTATTGAAGAAAATGAAACAACAAAGAACACTAAACAACAACATTTTTTTAAATATATTTCATGTATACGATATGCCAAACTACTGAATTTACAGAAACTGACGTTTGACTTAATAAAATATGCTTCATTAAAAAAAAACATAAGACAAAACAGAAATATTTATTATTTGCTGGAATGAAAAATTTAATTTTATTAAAAACCTCTTTATATATATATTAATTATACTTTTTAGTAGACTCGATCTGAGAATCGACTCGATCTGAGAGGGCAGAAAAAAACAAATTATTTCAACCTTTGTTGTTATTTAACTTACCGAAATCGTAAAATAGGTTTTGAAGTTTTTCTTTTTATTCTTTCCTTTTTCCGGCAGAGCGAAAAGTTGGAAAAGATTTCGATGTTGTGCCATCTTCCGTGGCATTTTTCGTTCTGTTCAGTTTACGTCTACTGTCCCCCATTTATATATAGTGATTATAGCAGGTAGTAAAGATTCGTGGTATAGAAACTTCACATATAACTACCCTAATTATTGCATGTGCGCGAATGTATTAAATAAATTTGGTTTTTTTGCGGTCGTTATCGTGGTAAATATGGCAAATAATTTAAGCCAGGTCAGTAATTTTGACCTTGTGTGATGTTTTGCATCTTTATGTTTATACCTGTTGTTCTACCTAAGTTCTTGCTTTGTTTAGCATACAAAACAAAAGCTTCAAGGGATAAAATATCGATTTACAAATAATTCGAACAATGTGAAGATGATTTATTAAACGTAAAGATGCTTGATTATTTAGACTTATCTTACGAGTAAGACTGAAGTAGTGAACCATTAAATATTTTAAGACAAATATTATAAGGCAATATTAATTTTTGAGCTCAAGGCCAGTACCAGAAAAGTATTTTAGAAAAAAGATAACAACAATCAGGAGGGGTAGGAATGATACTGACTGGTTTTGTCTTTTTTCCAAAATACTTTTCTTATACCGGCCTTGAGCTCAAAAAATAATATTGTCGTTTAATAAAATCAGGCTTAAAAATAATATATGAATATTTACAATATTAGAAGTATAATAGAGTCATGCCACGTCATGGGTGACCACGAAATTTCGATAAAACTCTGGAATTAAACGTTTAATGGAGAAAAACATTCGTTACACTAACTTAAAAAAACTACTTTGGCGGATTTTTTTTTTGGTTTTTTCTATTCGTTTTTGGTAAATGAAAATTGGGACCCTTTTTAGAAAAATTGATGATTTTTTTTTAATTACTCATGAATGGACATTCTTCAAAACCAATCAAATTAATGGAAACTATATTGCAAATTTCATTATTTAAATATTTTGAAATTGTTATAAATAAATTGAATTTTTCATGAGTTCTCTAATCAAGCGGCATTCTACCCAATGGGAAATATGGGTGTTGTACTGAGCTTCTAAAGTTTCACTCTTCTAAGTATTCGCAGAAAAAACAAATAGTGTTCTTTGATGTGTTTTTTACATTTCTAAACTGTCATATATTAATTGTTGACGTTGAATGACCCATATTAAGTGGCGTCTTACAAATAAGCAAAAAAAAATTCAAAAAAGAACAGAACACAATATAAAACAAAAATAAAACGGGATGTTACCTTGTATTAGGAGCCTTCTTGTCGCACATCCTGAATGCTTACATAAGTGCAGGAAATCTTAAAAGTAAACTTTAACGAGTTTTAATTAATAATTGCGAATACTAATTCAAAACCACTTCCATCAAGTTCTATTTTCTTTTTGATGATGTGTGGCCATCGTTGTAAGCGTTGTTCATGTGAAGCGTGTGTGCGCTTCATTCCGTCTTGGGTTACGGGTTCAAATACTGGTTGTTTCTAATAGCGGTCACCCCTCGGCGGGCAAAGGCAAACCTACGGGTATATTTCTACAATGACAAAACTTCTCACAAAAATCATTTGCCCTTCATAGTCGGCGTAAAACTGTAGGCCCCACAATTTGTGGTATAACATCAAGACGCACACCGAAAATTGTAGGAGAAATTCGGCCAAACAACAAACTATGGTGTAAGGGCCAAATTATTATTGTTATTATTATTATTAAATTATTATATTTTTATCGTCATATTAGAGACGCCAAATAAATAGAAAAAACACTCGTGCACTGTTTTTGATAGCAGTAAAATAATTGTGAATTCCCTTCCTGTAGTTACTCTTATTTATGGCCGCCCCGATATTGATGCCTGCTTATAGTTTTAACTTATCATAAAGATATTTTGGAGTTTTATATTATATAAATTTGTAAATGATAGTCAAAAATGCTACATCCTAGAATTTTATTTTTCCATAAAGAAATATTGCCAAATTTTTTAAGCCCATAAACATAGCTTGTGACATTGTTGAACACAACCTCAATTTTATAATACGAAACGGAATCAAGTTTGCTATTGTATATCCATGCCCAGAGTACGTAATGTGGGTCACAAAAATAGTAGTAAAAATAGTAGTAGAAATTAGTAAAAATTGTAGTAGTAATTAGTGCCTTTAGTAAAAATAGTAGTAGAAATTAGTAAAAAAAAAAACCAACAAAACTACTGAGTAAAAATATTAGTAGTTATTAGAACTAGCATTAGTACGGGCAGTAGTAGAAATTATTGAAAATACAAGTAGTTAGTAGTAGTAGCATTGGAAAAATAGTAGTAGCACTAGTAAAAATAGTAGTAGAAATTCGTAAAAATAGTAGTAGTTACGAGTAATAGAATTAGTTAGAATAGTAGTAAAAATTATTAAAAATAGGAATAGTAATTAGTAGTGACATTAGTAAAAATAGTAGCAATAGGAGTGCACTTAACTTGCTTCTCATACAAAAGATTTACGGGCTTCTCGTCATCATCAGGGAGACCTGCTGGAAGTCCTCTCCAGTTAAGTAAAAACACCTTTAAGCACTTGCTTCTATACCTCTCTTATTAAATTTCAATATTTCTTACTCAGTGTATTGTCACTGCGAAAGCTTCTCGTTACGTTTCCATAGCACATCCTTTTTACCGTTCGTACAAGGAGCCATCGAGCAGCCTTAATTTTATTTTGTTCTTATTTTCGAATTTTGTTGCTTCCTATTGTCTCTGTCAATCGATACCATTTTCTAAAGATGTGTATTTTCTTAAATTGTTTTTATTTAAAAATTAGAATTTTTGAGCAATGTTAACACACTGTGCGGTCTGTATTAATAGGTAATAATCGATTTTTGTGGGAACAATGAAAGAATAGCTATTTAAAAAAATTAGCTCTATGAATAACTTAATTACCTTATGAGGTTGTAGGAAGCTGTGCAATGTAATTAAACGAATTGCTTGACACTGACTGACAGTGGACTCCATGTGAGGCCCAGACAAAATGATCAAGCTGCGTAGGCTGACGCGTGGCAGAGGTGAAGGTTTCTATGTATGTTTACTCCATATATTTTCTATAAGGATATCTATGGTATGGTTGTCGTCGATATCTGAATCGGTATTTATTTATTTCATTTGCAATGATCGTTCGGCAAAAAAATTTGCTTTACTCACAATATTTTGTCCTTGAATGAGAGCGAATCTATTCGGAGGGTGCAGCCCATGCGGCACGTCTAGGACGCATGCCAAACAGCTGTGGAGCCGCCCTCATGCAGTGCCATTGATAGCAAGAATGCAGGATATAATCGTAATGCAAAATCTCTGAAATTATGGTAGGAAAGTGTAAGGAACTGGTGGAAGAGCAGTGCAAAATATTGCTGGTCTTCATGGTGCCAAAATGTCCCTCAACTATTATTTTTTCTATTTTCTTTTTTCGTAGCAGTTAATAGTTAATGAGAACTGTAGGCGTTGTTAGAGGGTTTCCTCGACTACTCTCCTCTACCTGTATTTCATTCTTTGTTTGCTTTTTTTATTTAATTTTAAGGCTAATGTGCATACATACAGCTGCGATAATAGAAAAGGCATCACCGAAAAGTTTGACAAGTTCTCTTCGTTTTTGTAAAATAAGTTATTTTCTTATCAATTATTTTATTTACTCGAATGCCGAACCACTTTGGCAAACCTCTGTCTTAATTTAGTTCTTTAACTCAAAATGAAAAATATAAAAAAATTAAAAGTAAACGAAAAAATTGAAATACATAACTAGTTGTTACCCGCGACTTCGTCTGCCTCGCTTATTACGTTTCCATATATTTGCAAAAGATTTTCAACGCTAAAAATGCAGCTTCGATGAATTTAAAAAGAATTGCCAATAGTCAGGCAAAGTCAGTAGCAATTTTTTGTCATAAATTTTTAAGATTTTTTAATGCTAAAAAACAGCTTCGATGCATTTAAGAATAACGCCCCGTAGTCCCAGTATACATGGAGTTTATTAAAATTTCGACTACAGAGACATCTGATGAAATTTTAGATATATTTTGAATGTTTTGTTTTTGCAAATATTTTACACCTATAGCGTAATGTCATCAATATCTGACTAAAACGACCACCTAGCGGATCCATTTATCGTTGTACTCCCGTTATGCGTCTCTAATTTTATGAAAATCGGATTATAAATACAGATTTTCTGGCTAACTGCTCTTTAGCGCCACCTAGCGTGTTTAGTTTTTATAACAGTATTTTGTTATTGCACCAGCACCATACTTTTCTAATATCATCAATATCTGCCCATAAATATGTATTTTCTAAAAATCTGGTCTCGTGCGCCACCTAGCGGATCCATTTTTCATAAAAGTATTTATCGTTGTACTCCTGTGATACGTCTGTAATTTTATAAGAATCGGATTATAAATACAGATTTTCTGAGTAATTCGCCTCCAGCGCCACATAATCATAATCTTCTATTATCGTCAATATCTGACCATAAATAAAGATTTTGTAAATGCCTGGACTCACGCGCCACCTAGCGGATTAAAGCCTACGTCCGTGCCACGGGTCTAAAGCATAGACTGCCCAAATTTGTTTGAAATCCATTTATCAGTTTTTGAGCCAAACTTTAACAAAGAAAACGGCTACATTTTTATATAGTTATATAGAATACATTGAGCATACAATATCAAAAAAATCTAAAGTGCAACCAAAAATATAATGATTTTGGTACCCTATAGAGAGAACATGCCTCTCGCCGCAAAAGAGAGACGACGAAGAGAGAAGGGAGGAACCTGGAGAGTATTGCATTACAGGACCGATTTAAAACTGTGTCAGAATTGTGGTTGCAAAATGGGTTACACCAAAAGTAAGCGCTTCAATAATAAGACGTCGGCTACAGGAATGTGGAATACCATCCCGTAAACCTGCAAAAAAAAAACGACCCAAACGATTTTAGTGAGCAAAACTGCACCAAAACTGCAACAAAACGAGGATTGAAGGAGTGTCATATTTTCAGAAAAATTTGTTTAATCCCAAGGTCAGCAGTAGGTAAGACACAGGAGTGGTTAAAGATATGCCGATGACTGCACCATGAAAATACTTCTATTATGTTTTGGAGGTGTTTTTCCTATCACGGAATGGGAGAGCTGGAAATATTTGAACGCTGAAAAATATATTCGAATTTTAAAGCAACGCTTAGTGCGTTCAATGGAAAACTCAAACTTTCTTATTCATGATTTTTCAGTACGATTCTGCTATTTTCGCCCTACAACGGTATCCCAACACTAAATTGGCCTGGGAATAGTGTAGAATCTGCCTGGTATAGTGGAATATCTGGCGATACTTTTTGAAATTCGGATGACTCTATTTCTAGACGCTGCTATTAAAGCAAAAGGAGGTTTAAATAAAAACTACTCATTGGTATGTTGTACAAATAAAAGAAGCGGATAATAAACAATCCAAAATAAGTGTCGTTATCATTTCAAATATAATTTGTTCTTAAAATACAAGTGTGCTGCTTCAAAAGAATTTATTTAGAAATATTTTTTTTTTAATATATGTATAGACTAAGACCCTTAACTTTTTGCATTATTGGCTGTGTTTATTTAGAAACGAACAGTTTAAAAACACACCTGCAATTCGCAGAACGCGCATACACGCAGTGTTCAACGAGAGTGTTGCGTTTTCTACGATCGCGACTGCACACAAATGACTAGGGTAACGTGCAAGTAATTTGCTTATACCTCCTACTTTTCAATGGCTAAAATGGATAATATTTCTTGGCTTTGTTATCAATGTTCCTTTTCCAAAACTTCAGATTTTTTCCTGTACAAATATTCGAAATATTCGCCCACTCATAGCTTTTGCCGCCAGCCATTATTACCCGCTAATGGCTTGAGTATTAAAATCGTATTATTAGCATTTATTCTCTAGGTTAGACTACTCTGCATAGAAGTACCATATTAAATATTGTTTGCTTTTTTCCATACATCAATGCACGACCGCAATGGTTTACTTGAATATTCAGCGTATTCCTGGAATTGAGGTGAGTGTAGCTAATTACCACAATGCCCATGACGATGCGTGTAGGAACCCGCTAGGGAAAACCTTGCTAAAAAGTTATTTTTGGTGCTAAAAAGCGACAAAACTTGTTCTCCAAAATATTATATGTTTTTTATTAAAATATTGTATGATAATATTTAAAAAAAATTTTGTTTTAAATTTTCAGTCAAACTTTGTGAGCTGAATCTAAAAATCGAGTTATTTCATAAAATAATTAAAATTTTTTTTTTGAATTGTAATTTAAACTTGTTTTTTCTGAGAATTTGAATGCGTTAATGATTTGTAATATTTAAAATTTTAAATTATTTTCCACTTTACAATTTTTTTTTAACAAAATCTGAATTTTTGGCTTTGTAATGCAATGGTTTCAGGGAAAAAGTTTTCTAGTTTTAAATATTTCAATTGGCTAAAATTAAAAAAAAAATCTGAGTTCTTGAACTTTTTAATGCATTTAAGTATAGTTTTTCAGCAGCTTCAATAAATTATAACTTTTGACTTCTCTAAAATTTACAAAATGTTTTTTTTAAATTTTGATTGTGCTTAAATTTAGAGTTTTGCATAAATTTTCACAAAACGAAAATGTGTAAGAAAATGTCACTTTGAAAAAGGCTGTTTAATTTCATTCTATGTTTTATATATAAATAAAGTCATTAAAATTAAAAAGAAAAGAAGCTGCGTTGTCAAGCGATGATGAAACATGTGACCTTTTCACAGAAAATTCTATCAAAAATTAGCATTCTTTAAACTCACCTTCGAAAAACCGTAAAAAATGTCTATTACAGATTTATATTTGTAGATCTGAAAGCAAAAAAGATTAAAGTCCTTGTTTTTCTGAAAAGGTTATTTTTCATGCACCATGGGTATTTTAGTAAAACACAGTTATTTTTTTTTATAAATGACATTAAAACAATTTTATTTCCTTTTCGCAGACGCATCTCCCCCATATGTATATACCTTATTTACTTCAATTGCTCTAATTTAAAAATAATATACAACTACCTAATTTATAACTTACAAACTAATGTTAAAATAACTGCAATGATATTTAGTTATTCTTTCAATTAATTTTAAATTATTGGATTTATTTTTTCTTTCTTTATACTGTTTAGTTTGTAGCTTTTTTTTGGTGAAGATATTTTTTGATTTCTCGCTTCGTTTTTGCCTAATCCAGCTAGCAATATTTTGTTTTTTAATAAATTACCACTCTACTAACTTAAACCGCAATTTAAAGAACTAATAACAAAACTAAGCCAGTAGTTTTACGCACGCATACACCTTCACAATCTCACTATTTGCATATTCTTTGTAAGTTTATTTTTATCACAGTATTCCACAGGCCTGGTTTTTAGCCCCAGCGGCTGCCCTACAACAATTTTTTTTTATCGGTAAATTCATTCGCCTCAACTCCCTCAAACCGTGAGGCTTAAGCAAGCTTAAGCCTCCGTTTTGTAGGGTTTGAAGAGCTTCGGTTTTGGCTCAGCGATACCGGTTTGTGCGGGCGAGAGTGAATCTGCGGGGCGCTTATTGCTGATATTGCTGCTGCTGCTGCTGCTGGTCATCAAAAGTCCAACCGACTGTGTGGCGGTCAGGTGATGATTGATTTCATTGATGGTGGTGGGCAATGTTGGGGCTGTTATGGCGCTTTGGCTGCGATACAAAGTGCTGGCGGCGTTGGCATTGGATCTGAACTCAGTGCCACTGCTGCTGCTGGTTGCTGGCATAGCAACGGTGGTGAGGCCAGCTGGTGAACGATCAAAAACTTTGATGTGATCCGAGCCGACGGGACTTAGCGAGAGTGTGGAGGAGTTTGGCGAAGCGGATGATTGTAGATCGAGCGGTGGTGTATGCTGTTTTGGTGGCATGGCGGCCAATGAGGCATAACTCTGATGATGTGGTGCCATGGCGGCGCTCAACATGCTTGGATAGCCAGCGGCTGCGGCGGCGGCTAATGGAGCATTATGCATAGCGGCAGCTGCTGCTGCGGCGGCAGCGTGTGCTGGCATGCCGTGGTGATGTGGCTGCATTTGTGGTGGCACTGGACGCGCTGGTATCTGGTATGGACTATAGCGGTAGGGCGCATAGTGGCTGGTCATTGGCATGGCGGAGGCGGTGAGCATGTGATTGCCGGCTGGCCCTGGATATGGCGGGTAAGGCATACCGACGCTATTCGCGGCTGCTTGTAGCAGTGAGGCGGCAAATGCGGGATCTGAATAGACGGCGGCGTATGGCCATGCGACGGCAATGCGTTGACGTTTGTCCTTCATGCGACGATTTTGGAACCATACTTTAATTGTGGACTCAGGAAGGTTGAGTTGCGCAGCCAACTCGCAACGACGTGGGCGTGAGACATAGTTCTCCTTGAAGAATTCCTTTTCTAGGCGGGATAGTTGATCACGTGTGAAGGCTGTGCGATACCGACGCACGGATGGATCTGTGGGAATTTCACCGCTACTTGTACGACTGCCGTTCAGCGATGTGTCGGGACTTGAATGGCATTCTGTAAATGAATAAAAGGTAGAAAGTTAGTTGCGGTGTTTATTTATCTTCCTTTTTTTAGTTCTAACTTACCTTGTGGCGATGGTGGCGGGGTCTGTGATTTAGCATAATGTGTGGCTATTAAATCCACAACTAACGGTTTCTGATCTGTATTCGCGCTGTCATGATGATGAGACGAATGATGCGCGTCAATATTGTACGCCCTATATCCTTGCATATTGCTTGTGTGAAAATTACAAAACCCACCGATGAACTAACAAATTTCCAAAACGGAAAGAAATAAGGCGCTGCTATTTTAAATACATACGTCGAGTTTGTATTTGTAACTAGATGGAATACGTGTACGATTCCTATGTTTGCTTGAGCTCTAATGACGCTAACTTCCTCAGCGCATCGCCTTTTATAGCCGCCCGGAGAACAACATCACAATAATTTGTACGCAGGTCAACAACGCAAACACTCTGGTTTGCCTGTAACGCGGGTATTTCTTTTTCCCCGCTGTTAATTTTGTTGTTTTTGTTGTTACTTTGCACAACAATGGCCGCAGTAACCACAAGGCAGCAACAAAATCTATGAAACGTTCCAACCAATGGGATGGTCGCAATTAGCTAGTGTAAAAACGCACATACATACATACACAGCTGTGTTTAGAAAAGGCAAATGCAAAACAGAAACCAAAGGCAGAGTCAGCGCACCCAAAGAGCGGCAGATAGTTTGGATAGCGGGTAGTGAGTTGTCTCAGCATAGCAGATTGTCAATGTGTTGGTTTTGTGGTATCCTGTGGTATTTTTTGTTCTACCGAATAGGATGATTATGCGACGATGACGGCAATTACGATCTTCCGAACAAATTTTGATGAGCAAATTACAGTAGACTTGAGGGTTTGAGTTAAAAGCAATAATAATAAAATCAGTGAAGAAGAATTGGTAATTGGTATTCGAACTCAATTTGGATTTAATATGGGAAATATTCGATAATTAACTAAAATAATTGTTATTAATTATTAGAATAAACTTAGTAGGAATATCAAAGGAAGAGCAAAATGTTTGTTTCGGCCCATTGGATATGTAGTCGTAGGGTGGTGAAAATGGAGCACAAGCGTACTCCTAAATTAGAGTTGCCGCATGTTACTATTTTTATTTCATATATTGAATTTAAACTCACAGCGCTTTTCCATGAAGGAATCCACAAATGAGCTCAAATGAGCCAGCTATTAACTATATAGAGCTTCGGGGTTTCTACAGTCTGAATACAAAAATATTTGACGGGTTTTCATAACTATACTTTTTATGTCGCACAAACTTGCGTTCAAAATTTATCTAAAGTTACTCACAAAAGCAACTTGCTTTGCATGTTTTTACCACATTCAAAATTTTTTTTACTTAAAAAAAAGACCAAATGAGCCTTGTAAAATTTCCCCCGCCCCGCTACGTTGACGACCCTCACAAACGGAACAGGGGCTACGATTTACGAAGGTGCCCCTATCCAACTGTTGGATGTCTTCGGAAAAATATAACGCTACATTCAACAACATAAACTTAATGTGGTCGTACGTCCCGACGGAGGAGAAGGACGATGAGACCAAAATCGGAAGATTCGTATGAGTGATATTAAAATTTCCATCCATTTTTAATTAAAAAAAATTTTTTTTGTTCTCTTCAATTTTTAAGTGAATATTTCAAATCATAAATTTCCGAACAAATTTTTACGTACTGAGTAAAAAATATTTTTTTTTGGTTTTAGACCGCTATTAGAAAAAACTTTTTCTATAATTTTTGGATGTCACTTGCCCCGAGCTGGATTCGAACCTGGGACCCACCGAATGAACCGCGCACACGCTACACACCCGGCTACGGCGGCCAAAAATTACCTTAATACATTGAAATTCATTAAGTGGTCGTGCACATATAACGCAACACGATTTTTGATTATTTTAGACCCCTCCCCCCCATGTCACACTTTCAGAAAAATTGTTTTCTTTAATCGTAGACTAAAATATATTGTTAATTGATATATGTTATATATTAGGCAAAGGGAAATCACATGTCACACTTCGTCACAAATCTCGACACCAACAAACATTTATTTGAAAGTTGTGATTATCGATAAAGGGCATTCTTACGTCCATGTACAAAAAAAAAAACAGTTACGCACATAAGCAAAAACCGGCAAAGTAATGTAATAAGAGAGGCATAGAAGCCACCAACCGAGCCCACAACACTTTTCAGAGCGTTTTCTTTGCGTTGTACACTATTAGCATGCACACTATAGGATAGTTCCTCTCCACCATCGAATGTCACCAGATGCTTCCCTAGTCATTTAGAAAACTCTGGGCGAAATGCATGCGCGTCAGTCGAAAAAATATATTTAACTTAAACAGTGACATTGACGTTCGCAACTTGAGATTTTACGACTTTATTTGAAGTTTTTCGAGTTCCAAGAATGTTGTTATGTTATGCACGGTGCTTCGAGAATGAAATTGATCCGCCAGAGGCCAGAGCAATTTTGTGCACTTACGAGTTGGATGGCTGTCCTTAAGGTGAGTTGAAATATTTAATTCACAAACAAGTTTGCATCGCTTTCGGAAAGTATTCCTGTTTCACAAGGGCCCGTAGAAAGGGGCCCGTATAACCAGCTGGAAATACGAGCCCTTTGCTAGTTTGCTGATAAATAAATAATATACTTATGAACTGATTAATACATTCAATTGATTTTCGAAATCGTATAAAAAAATTTTTTTTCATCCAACGTCAACTATAAAGCAAATTCAATACAGATGTGATGAACTGATGAGAGCAAAAAACGTCGTATTTGACTTATTCTTTAAAAACATTGAAGTAGTAGATAAGTAGAAAGATAGTTCATGAAATTGATGAAGTATTCGAAACTTTTATGTAGAAAGGGGGCCCAAATTTTTTGAAATTTAAAATTTCGCGTAGGCGGCAAAGCCTACTATGCCGAATGTAATTTAATAACCTAAGAACATTCAATTAATCTTTACACTCTGTTCATAAGCTTTCATAATATGAAAAACGAAAAGTTCTAGTTTCCAAAAGCTCAACGTTTTTATCCAAAGCTATATTAGTTCTGGCGGCGGACGTAGCCGACTTTGTAGCGTGTGCGCGCTTCATTCTATGGGTTCCAAGTTCAAATTCTGTCCGGGGCAAGTAACATCAAAAATCATAGAAACAATTTTTTCTAATAGCGGTCGCCCCTCGGCAGGCAATGGTAATTCTCCGCGTATATTTCTGCCATGAAAAAAAACTTCTCACAAAAAAAAACATTTGCTGTTCGGAGTCGGCGTAAAACAGTAGGTCCCTCAATTTGTTTTACAACATCAAGACGCACACCACAAATTCTGGAAGAAGTTCGGCCATAATCGATTAAGTGGTTATGGCGCCAATTAAATATATAATAGTTCAAAATTTTCAACCCATCAAATGACTGACTTTCGTTTGAACAATACATTGACCAAATGCAGAGAAATAGTTAAAATTTCATCATTTCGATAGAGTACACTTAAAATGGCGTATGAATTGAGCGAGCGTATCTATTCAATTTTTTAACTCACACAAATTCAACCAAATCCCATCAATATGAATGTGACCTATGTGAATATTCCCTTCAAGTTTCAAATGTAAACAAGCTTGACCTTTTTGCGGTTCTTTTAGATAAAAAAAAAAAACAAATAAATCATATTAGCTACTCTGCCGCTATTACCTGTTTAATATGTCTTTGTTCAAAATATTTCCAAGTCCATTTGCAGTTCAAATTCCTGTTAAAATGTATGCCTACTTTTAGCAGGTCAACATCAAACTATTATTCATATATAAATACATATATACATACATTGTAGGCTTGCTTGAGAAATAAAAGTACCATACAATCGAAAACGATTTAAGATTCGAATTGACTAAACCTAATTTATAACTATTACTAAGGTACCGCCATATCAATAATAAATATTATTTTAATTTATTTTTATTTGCGAAAAAAATATACACATGCTTTAAATATGTATGAAGCAAACTACAATAGATATTTCCAAATACAAGAAAATAAGATGGCGAAATAAATCTATTAAATAGTTCGAATCGTAGCTGCGAAAAAATGTAACCGAAATTGGGGAATTCATTTCAATATTTTATATTTGATATACCGGAAACAACAAAATATATCACATTTTATGCTATTAATAAGGTAAATATTTGAGAAAACCAAAGCATAATATGCAAATTCATGTAATGGATAACAAGGGTATACTTAGAATTTGTTCATTATTTTGTTTACTGTTTTCCATTGTTTCTTGTTGCTTTTTGCTAAAAATTGCTCTAATGATTAGCAGGTAGCAATTTTTCATGTCAAGGTTACGAAAATGCTAAAAGGGTTCGCGAATATACAACACGGAAAAATCAAATCTTCTTCTTTCTCTTGTGTTTTTCTTTCCTTTTCTTTTCTTCTTTTTTTTACCTCCATTTATGCCATGCAAAGTACGAAATGCATAACACGATGATAGAGAGATAACAGTAAAGTTCATAATTTTAACGCTCAATTTCAATATAATTTTTGCTAATATAATCAGCGGAAGTATAAAAAAATACTTTAAGGGAAACATTCACAGTTATTGTTATTATATAGTTATTATTTAGCTTTGAGAAATACATACATATACCCAAGTTTAACTACCACTAATAGACTATAGTCTTACAATACAAGAATGAATAAATTGACCAAAATATTAACTACACTCTATAATGATCCCTAAAATAGCATGTGGCATTTCTGAAAATCCCATCGCATAACTGAAATGGCATCGCGAATATAATACTGAACTTCGATTAAACTAAATATCTGGGGGTTTCACACGATTTTCAAGGTAAACAAATCGCATGTTATCGATAATCAACGCATAGGCGTAGGTTTTGATAGAGTATTCTATTACTCTATTTTATTCTATTACTCATTTCTGCTAGCTAAACTTGATCCTATACCAGGTCATATTTCTGGTACATGACTTATTTACGAAGTAAAAGGTAAAATGAGGAAAACAAGTGCTTGTGTAAGGGGGAAGCAATTTTGAGATAAAAATATAGAGAAAAGCGTCAAGAGGTGTTTACCTTAAATTTTAGCCAGTCGTTCCAGAAGTAAATAAGATAGAGTAGCTGAGCGTACAACTTCTTGTATTTGATACAGTCCAAATTTTATAGGAGGAAGGAAAGCCCCCTATTCTGGGTCACAAAATCTCAATTTTGGTATATTCGCTGTGTTGCATTTTGCGTATACGTGGCATTGAACGACAAACGACGATATTAACCATCGAAACGGTAAAATTTGCAATGAAACTAAAAACATACTTTGTCGTAGATGGGCTCAAATAAAAAAGTGCATAAAAGTTGAATTGAAAATTAAAAAGTAAACTTGGAAATATGCAATAATAACAAATATTATATAAAGAAAACCGCCCCGTTAATAACTAACTAATTTACTTGTTGAAGTAAAACTTTTTTAGTGGCAGTGATTTTTTACATCGCGTCACGAAAGTCGCGTCACAATATCGTATAACGAAAATCGCGTCAGAAACTACTAACTTCTACTACTATTTTTACTAGCTTCTATCACTATTTTTACCAATTTCTTCCACTATATTTACTAATTTTAACCACTATTGTTACTTATTTCAACCTCTATTTTTATTAATGCTATTACTAATTTCTATTATTATTTTTGTCAATTTCCATCATTATTTTTACTAATTTCTACCACTACTTTTATTAATGCTACTACAAATTTCAACGACTACTTTTATATTTACCATGTACTTGAAAATTTGTATTATATTATATGTTTTTTTTATTTAAATATATTTATGTTTATTTATTTATTTTATTTAAAACTATGGACTTAAGACCAAAATATGATATTTCATGATAATTTATCTGCTTCGTTTGTTTAATTAGAAAAGTAGCTCTTTAGTATAAAATTATCAATATCAGTTTGATGGTTTTGAATAATCTAAAAAAAAACTACTTAACCCGACATCCGACAGGTGGGTTTTTGTTGGAAGATCTGACAGGTGGGGTTTTTAAGCCCCCATCGTAAAATAACTGATTTGTATTAAATTAACTTCTTTATCTTTTATTAGTATTCAGTAATCTCCATTAAAGAATCAGTTTCTTGATATAAGTCAGTATTATTGCTATAGATAATTAATAAGGTAATATTTATAACAAAATTTGATTTTGGCAAAATTTTATGATTTTCAACGTTTGTGTCCAAATTATATAAGCATGGTGAGCTTAGCAGTGATTTAATCTTCGCCTTTATTTACATTTTTGCTGTTTTAGGGTAAGGAAATTGTGCGATAAATTTCTTCAACATTGAGAGTGGGCGTGGCATCTGACAAACCTTTACCATATTTCATTTCGTGTTATGATAGATGGGCAGTAGGGTATTTTTCTTGCCTAAGTGAAAGTAGATCATAAATGGATTTTCAGCGAAAGTGGAGCTCGATTGTGCTTCGTAAGAAAGCATAAATACTTAATAGAAAAAAAAATAATCAAAAAGCTTCCGCTGAAAAATAATATGATGTTCGATTCGACGTAAAATCCCAAATTTTTTGAAGTCAGAGCACTACAAATTGTAGAACTATCTTGACAAAAGATCGAGCTATGTATGGATAAATGGAGTACCTTCCAAATAATAATTGTTGCATATTTTTTTAGACTAATTTTGGGTCGCAAAACTAGAAAATAAGCTTTATTTATTTTTCCAGATATAGGCAAATCCCCAGTTATCGAATAAAACATTTTAAAAAATTTTTTTTTTACAAAGTTTATCTACTAAAAATAATGAATGAAAGTGAACAATTTTCGAAAAAGCTCGAAAGTTTCGGTGTTTTTTGCATTTAAATGTCTGTTGTCAAAAACTACCATTCCGATTTACACAAAATGTACATATATATTTATATAAATGTAAAGAGGCCGAATGTACCTTTAAAACGATACCCATAAAATGTAAGGTTTATTTGATATTCTGGAGTTTTGTGGAAATAATTGCAGCAGCACTTCGATGGCTGGGATGTTGCCTACACCTATTGTTGTTTTTGTTGTAACAGCATAAAACATTCCACATCCAATTTTGGGGAATACTGCTGAAGGGACGAATATAAATCCGGGTAATTCCGGTATCGCAGAACCGACTGTCGTGAGAACGTTTTGCCTATACCTCGAAAACGCTGCTTCAGAAAAATAAATAAAACTCATTTTCATGTTCAAAAGTTGTAAAAAAACCCTTTTTTTTAGCGAGGTACCACACATTTAACAAATATTTGTAAAGTGTAAATGTTTAACAATAATTTTAAACATTATTAACAAAAAATATCAATTTTTTTAGTCGATATTTTGTATAAAACAAATATCAACTACGTAGGCAACCCTGCACTTCAATCCAACTTGCTGAGCATGAGGGAGCGGCCATAAAATTAGCTACATATTTCTCTCGCTCCAGTCGGTCGTTGGTGGAGTAAAGGTTTTTGTTTTTGCTCCAGCGTAGTATACAGACCCGAACGTTGGGTGTGTATGTGTGTGTGTGTTGTTGCTATACATATACAAATTTCGTATTCATAGCGATGAACGAATCTTTTGTTTCGCTTATCCGCAAATGACCGACAACATTAGAGCAACTGAGATGGGGAGAAACCTTTAATAATTGGATTTTATCAGCTTCATCAAGAATGATATGGCATAATGTGCGTTCAGTGTTGTGGCGTAATGTAAAGGGGGGGCATGGGTGCAGTAGGAAATAACACAATTTAGCTGATAGCCTATTTTTTGTATGTATTTGTGCTTCATTGAGTGGGTGGTTGGTTGGTTAGTTGGTTGAATAGCGAAAAGCAGTTGGTGGTGGCTGATGAAGCGTCGGGTAGTTGGACTGTTCCGAATGTGCGCTCTATGAATGCGTAGTGGTGATGTAAACTACGAGTACGACTATGCAGCTTGCTCTTGGTAGTTTAAGTTTTTTTTTTTCCAAATAACCTACCATTTTTAGTACCACTGCAGCGCTGCTTTCCATTTTGGCTCTATCTCTGGTACGCAGCTCTCTTCCTTTGCTTTGTCGCCTTGCAACCATTAGACACATTAGTTGGCTCATTTTGTTTTTACGGCGTTTATGTGCTTATTTTTCAAACGCTCAGCACTGGTTGATGGCAGTGGTGGCTTGCCGGTGGTTTATAGCCATCTGCTCCATTTTTATCATCCCAATCCGCCTCCCCCCTTTTTCCCTGCTAACATTACATAGACTGCCACAACTCTTCGACACAGTACAGCACTAAGTAACTGAGCCATAATAATTTTTGTACGTCGTCGAGAAGTGCCGCTCCTCCTTTGTCGCAATATATTGCGCATTCTGCATTTGGAGGTCCACGTTAGCAGCATATTATTTGCTCCTTTATAACATCTTAATATTCGTGTGTTTTCATTTAATAGCCCCCCTCCCCCTCCGCCTCCCTCACAGAGCTGTGTACCTACTCTTTAAAATGATTACATTGAAACGTGGATGGTGGGTTGAAGGAAGTGAGGTGGGGGTTATGGAATTTTTCATTGCGAAACTTGGCAACGTCAACATGCAGAAAACTAATAAATGACTTTATCTCGTTGATAAAGTTTTTGGTCCCATGTTGCCATCGTTGAGCTATAATGTGGCTGCTGTTGTTATTTCGGTTGTTGTTTTCGGGTTTGGGGATGTATGTAGTTATTTGGCTGTTTATACTTTCATTAACCGTCAAGCGATTTATTGTTGTCATCATGTTGTTGTAATTTTATGAGTTTTGTTATTTTTTATCGCTGTAATATTGCAGCTATATACGTACTACATTTATTTTTACCATTATTCTCGTATGTATAGATTTTCAACAATATGGGCTCATGAAATATTACAATACTTACGTATGTATATATATATTTTTTTTATAGGTACAGAACTTTTATTTCAAGTAAAAGACAGAGAAATTAATAAAATTGTCAATATTTTTGCTTTATTACTACGCATAGTTTGTGGTTCTATCAAATTCTTTAATTATTACTAGCTACCCCTCAAATTTAAATAAGAGGAATATAAAGAGTAATGATTTTATATATTTATGTACATATATTATATCGCCGGTCTGGTGTCATCTATCGATTCACTTTTAAAATAAAAAATTTATATTTTTGTAACTAATATGCGCTATAAATTTCAAAAGAAATCGGGCTGTCAATACGGCTTTTAGAAATATCTCGACTACAGCACCATCTATTGCTCCAACTTTCAAATTTATTTTCTTTTATTTATTTATCCAACACATTATCTGAATTCGAATCGAATTCGGTTTTCATAGATATCTACAATTTATATTTACATACATATGTACATACATATGTGGCGAAAAGATATTTTGTATTTGAACCAAATTTAACTGCGAATACGGTTTTTAGAAATATTTCAGTCTCAGCCGTGGTCCTGCCTATATTTAATTATTTTATATTATAATTTAATTAATTTTAGCTTTTCAAACAGGTGGCAGCCCTCCCTAAAATATGGGTACAACCCTAGTCCTTACCGAAACGAACAGTTTGACATCCATATTTTACTATATATATATGTACATACTATGTAACTTGTGTATATTTAATTCAATTCGGCCTTTCAAGCCAGTGGCAACCCCTATAAAAGTTAACTATGAACCTCCTTGCCAAGACCAACCGTTTGACGCACATATTTTAATATATATGTAATAAATTGTGTATATTTTAATGAAATTTTACTTTTGAAAAAGGAGGCAACCTTCTTCCTAGCAAAAAAAAACCATGCCCAAAACCTTGCCGAAGTAGAAGCTAATAACTATACAAAGTTTCAGTTTTTAAACAGTTGGTATCACTACCCATATTTTTTAAATTAAGTTTTCTTAAACCAACCAGGTGGCAACCTTCTTTTAAAATATTTTGAAAATTAAGCTTTCGGTTGATACCCATATTGCAACATTTGATTTGACTGATAAATTTAATTGAATTTATTTATTCAAAAAGGTGGCAACTCCCTTTAAAAGCTGCTTATATTTGAATCAATGCAATGGACTAAATACATACATACATATGTACATACATATGTGATTTAACGCCACGTGTTGACCTGGAATTGAATTGAACTGAAATACGAAATGAGCTTGTTGAGAATATTTCGACTTTTCTTTTTTCCTGAACCTTCGCGTAGCAATTACGAACAAACCCGGAGAAGGAAGTATCGCATTTGTTTAAGTCGTTTTCAAGTTTTAAGCATCCGAACAACCCCCGATCCATTTTTATATTTATGGATTTTAATAATAAAAAAATATAGGTTTAGGGATTTACAAATTTGCGAACAAGAGTAATAAAAAATTTATAATTTTTATTTTTTGTTAGGGAATAAAAATTATTCAAATAGCTTAAGAATAGAGGGTAACACAGAAGCTGTTAAGGTAATTATATAATTTTTGAATATAGTTAACTTAATTTAGTAATTTATAAAATAAAATTATTTATTTCTACAATGAAAATGTAGTGTTTTGTATTAAACGTTTTATGAGTTTTATATGCTTGATAAGAAAAAATATTAAATTTTGGGTTTTATTTCTTTCATTAAAAATTGTATTTTTTATTATATTTTCTTTATCGAAAATAAAACTCATTCCTTATGCGCCATTTTATCTCTCAGAAATGAAAATTAAATTTGAGTTTAATTGTTTTTGGCAGATCGAAAAACTCAAAACGCCACACCGCTTTTCTAATAACTCCTCGATGTTTAATATATTCTGGTATACTATTTACTTTCGTATGGAAGAAAATGCCGTCAGCAAAAAAAAAAATATTAAAAAATCAGCTAGAATTTCCGCCACATGAAACATAATCGCAAATTTTCTGAATATTCGGACTAAAAAGTTAGAATGACCTACAAAACTGCATTCTCGAAAATTTTCTAAAAATTTTTGTCATAAATTTGCAAATTTTGATACCATCTTTTTTTTTAAATCAGCTAGAATTTCCGCCACATGAAACATAATCGCAAATTTTCTAAATATTCGGACTAAAAAGTTAAAATGACCTACAAAACTGCATTCTCGAAAATTTTCTAAAAATTTGTGTTATAAATTTGGAAATTTTGATACCATTTTTTTTTAATTTATTGAATTTTTATAAATTTTTTTTCAAGTTTAAAACATTTTCGATTTCTATGGTTTGTGTTATATCATTAATTCTATTTCTATTTAAAAAAAATCTAAATTAAATAAGGAACGAAAACAGAGAAACAACAGAGCATAGCTAAATATATTTACCACCAAACAGTTAGAAAAGGGGTATAACATTTTGAATCTTTCGATCTGCCCAAAAAAAAATTCAAAAACTAATCTTTATATGTGAAACTTAAAATAGCACTAAAGAAATGAGATTAAGAAAACAACATTCAAAAAATAATTATTAGTTTTAATAGCAAAGAAATAAACACTATAAAATGTTTCCCATTTCTGATCAAAACGTTGTACTCGCAAACATTTATAAATCGTAACAGATTCAAATAAGGAATGAAAAAATTGACCTATACCTATAAATATGCCCAAAATCGTCTTATGATAATTGAAAATTTTTGATTATTTTCATTGAAAATTTAAAAATAACACTGTACGCGAGCCAAAAAACTTCACAGGATTAGTGAAAGTGAAAGAGCTCCTAGATATTGAACAACCCTCCGTTTTGACCTGTGTACTAAAGTTGTTTCTAGTTTGGACTCAAGATGAACGAAATTATGTGGAAAATTTCGTATAAAACATCATTCACCGTGAGTTTTTTTTATTGTAAAATTTAATGGCGAATAGTTTTGTGAAACACTTTAACTCATCCGTACGGGCTATTTTGGGTAAAATTTTACCAAATTTTTGAGAATGTAAATGGAGGGTAAATATTAGAGAACGTCCAAGCTTCGGCTTCGGCCATGTTCGGTCAATAAAGTTCGGTTCGGTCCGATCAACAAAAAAAAGGTGAACTTTGGTAAACAATTTGTCAGTTTTTATTAATGTAAATTTTGTTGTGATTTAAACGATTTTCACATTACAACTTAAACTACTGATTTTCGTCCAAATTACTTCGCATAAACCAAGTGCGTCCACACTTCGTTATTCCTAATTTATCTTGACAGCTCTGTGGCCACAGGGTTGCTTAGTTCTTTGATCAAAGGAAAAAATGTGAGATTATGTAAATATTTTTATTATTGCATATTAAAATTTTAGTGCAATAATATCTTTTGTTTGTAATTTATGATCACGATAGAGAGCTTGTACTTCATTTAATTTTTGATTTATGATAAAATAAAATAACTCATTTCATCTTACTTTATTGAAAGATTGGGCAGGCTAAATTTCATCGTAATTTGCTCATAAATTAAGAATAGACCATAAATTTATACGACTTGGAGTAATAATACTGAAAGAAATTATTCATTCCGAATTGGAGACTTTTCTCAATGAGCATCTGCTGCGAAGAAATTTGAATACTTTTTAAAGCCCATATTTTCTGTTGACAAAAATACGATTAGGAAATAATAATAGGAAACTTTCCCCGTTATTCTTACCAAGCCTTAAGTGCTTTGGCTAACTAAGTATTTCGAAAACCGGTTTATTATTTTTATATTTTAGGATATCAAAACAAACCCGGCGACCGTCGTAACCGAGTGTGTAGCGTGTGCGCGCTTCATTCGGTGATTCCCAGGTCGAATCCAGCTCGGGGTAAGTAACATCCAAAAATTATAGAAAAAGTTTTTTCTAATAGCGGTCGCCCTTCGGCAGGCAACGGCAAACCTCCAAGTGAATTTCTGCCATGAAAAAAACTTCTCACAAAAACATTCGCCGTTCGGATTCGGCGTAGAACTGTAGGTCCCTCAATTTGTGTTACAACATCAAGACGCACACCACAAATTGTAGGAGAAGTTCGGCCAAAATCGCTTAAGCGGTTATAGCGCCAATTAAGTAAGTAAGTAAATAAATTTAAATATTCTGTATATAATTTGTGGTAACTCCCGTTACCTAAAGTACAATTAGCGATTTAAAAATTTTTTTTTTTTAAATTGCTCGAAATTAGTAAATACAGTGATAGAAAATAGTAATGCGATTCTAACGCGGTTTTCATTATGCTATATTCAGACGCGACTTTCGTTGCGCGTTGTAAAAAATCACTGCCGCTAAAGAAGTTTTACTTCAAAAACGATCGTTGTCGAATCATATGTTACAATTCTGTGAAATAGACCGAATTGCACGAACTTAAATACAAAAACGTGGGCACTCCAATAAGTGAATTATGAGTTATCCTACCATCATAATTACATATATATGTAGCTTAGTTGCTCGTATGCACATATATAAATACCTATTTGCTCATACATAAATATCCAAATTTAAAGAAAAATAAAAATATTATCTCCTTAAATTGGTTTGGAATGGTAGAGTATTTCACTTAATAATTTAAAATAGTTTACTTGTTGGTTAGAGTAAATGAACATACGAAAGTGAATTTGCTGGGCAGCGGACCAAGGACATTGTGCACAAAAAGCAATCACTTACACTGCATACGTAAAGATAGTTATTATTATTGTATGCTTGTTAAATATATGCAGACTTTTAAATATTTCACAAATGCACAAAACGAAGGAGGTCCTGCATATTAACCCAGTTTGAACGCCCTACTAATAATTTTCCTTTATAACGAAATAATCGGCGACGTAAACTCATTTTGACGGTCACGGCGATGAAAACAAAAATAACTACAATAAGTATGTAAATTCTCGCAACCAAAGTGAAAAGTGTACACAATATTACTGTATAGAGTTAAACGGGTACTGAAAAAGGAATTGAACAAACTACTCGTACATACTTACACAAATGTAGTGCAAAGTAAATATATGTTAAATATGTGGCAGCTGAAGGATATACATATGTACATAGATATGCACGAGGTGAATTGCATTACTTACTGACCTACATACGAAGACAGTGGCGGCGAAAACGTGGGGTGCACCGGAGTTGTTAGTTGGACTTTTAAGAAAATGCTCAGATTGTATAGTGCGCTTTAAAGACAGTTGGCTATTTTTTGTTTGAATATTAAAAAATAAATAGTTCTTTGATTTAGAAACGTTCGATATTAATGAAAGTATCGATATGACGAATATCAAGTTGTAAAATAAACGTTATCAGAACCATTAGCATTGAAAAAATCTGTAAAAAATCCTTTCTGATGCAGGTTAAAAAATTGCTTCCTGATTTCGATTATTATGTGTATTTACCTCTAGGAAGATATGTAGCAATATCCATGACTCTAAACAGATTTTACAGTGAAATTTTTTGATTATGTACCGGGTTCCAGAAGGTCGAAAAAACCAGCTCACTTGGTCATTCAATTACGTGATATGCACTTTATATTCAGGTCATATCCCTTCGCGAGCTGTATGACTTGGAAAAATTAGCCTTATCCCACCAGCGAGTATATGAAGAGAGAATGCGATCGATGCATTGTTTTTACGAAATGTTCTCATCAATTTCTCTGTGGAAAAAGACTCAATGACTAAGGCCCTGATGATAATCCTGATAATTTTAAAACGGCATCTCGAATTTCATTCTGTACATTCATTGTGCACATATTTTTTTCATTTAGCTGTTCATTACTTTTTAGGTAGGTATTCCCTTTTCATCCTGGTTTTTTGTAGATAAAAAATAAATATCGATACTAGGGTAAAATATCGATATATCGACGCGCGAAATATCGATTCATATAGTCGATGAGCGGACAGTGAAATATCGATAATCGGAATAATCGATATCTTATCGAACATTCCTACATAGATTATAAGTACAATCGCAAAAATATTATTTTTAAAAGTTTATTGTCTAATACTTTATTGATAGATAGAACTAAAAAGCAGAAAATGATTTTAATGTAAGTGTAAAATAATAATCAAAAAATATCTATACCATTTTCAAAAGACGTAGGTTGGGTTTGTACTATATAGTTACACTAATTCTACTGTTAAAGAAACTCATTAATTCTTTTCTACGCTTTTTTTTTTAAATATTATCAATTTAAACTATTATTTATTAACGCTTTTTGATATACTACATATATTTCAACTCCGTTGCTATTGTAGTTTAGAAAAGCTTATTTGGCCAGTCAGCCACATACATACGTGAAACTAATATAAGCGTTTTAATAAGGTTAGATTAACATAGCATGTGCTTTTAGGATTTATCCGAAAATCTATCGGTAGGCAGTGATATTTAGTGGGAATCGATACTTTATTTCGATACAACTCTCAAATAAATACATATATCAATACTCCCACGATATCATTTTATCTCTATTTCTGCATACTATGTAACCATCCACCTATTCGAAGGCATTCACAGCCGCCTAAACCCCTCTCAATAACTACGTCCATTTTCGCCACTCTACACATAATTACAATGACGACAGATTAGCTGCAGGTATGTGACAGGGTAACATGGTAGAAGCTAATTAAACGACAAATGCATATTCACATTTTACACTTTCCTTAACCAAACCACGGTAAATGCAGCTAGCCAAAGGATATTTAGCTGTCATTTACAATAGAGAAGGATGTCCTTTGCTTCCTGACTGTCAGTGTTTGTTTATCTAACTAAATGGATTCTCTATAAGGCGCATTGTGTTGTTTTTGTTGCTGTCGATGCTTTACATAGTACTTCGCATGCCTGGGTTAAGTAAAGAAATGCAAATGCACCAATAAACGGTGCAACAAAAATAATGCTAAACAATCAGTGAGTTCAACGAATTGCAACAACAGAAGTATAAAGCCTAATACAGTTAAATTTCCGTCGGTTAATATGCATGTGGACTTGGTTGGGACCTGCAACACATTTTCAGTTGGATTGAACTGAACTGCTTAAGAGTCGAGTTGAGGTGAGTTGAGTTGAGTTGAGCCTAAGCTGAGCTGAGCGCCTAAGTGTTGCGTTAATCCGTTGCGCGTAAACATTGGCATAATTGGTTAATTTTCTTGTTACGCTTCATTGTGCATTTGTTATGCCACAATTACAACAATTGTACCAATTTCACTTTCGGTATTGAATTTTATTGCAGCATCTTGAACAATCACCGCCACCAACCGCCGTCAACAATAACGAACGTTTGACAAGGTAGGAGGCTACACCAACATTTGTATTGAATGTAACGGACACGCCGCTGTGTCCGCAAACCGATTCGCCGATGAGGGTTAAAAGTGAAATGGTTCCACGTCAATTTCTTCATCAATTTCGAGAGAAATTTCTCGTTCAACATTTATTCAATCGTTTTCCGCTTCAACTGGCTATGTAAAAGAGGTTACACAGCCCGTTCAAAAGATGAACTTCTCTGAATTGATATTATTAGATAGTAGAGCATAGATTTTTCACCGGTTCAGCGATTTTCCTTGAACATATCAATGTCGTTGCCATAGTCATGGTAAGTCGAAAGGTCGCCAATATAATTTGCATACTAAATATGTACGTACATAGTTTCCTCAACATGCGCCAAATTTAGGCAACGAACGGGCTATGCGCTGACATTACGCTGTTGAGGGATAAGCGGATTACTCGTAGAATCTTCTCGGAATCAATGAACTCAACATTTGCTAATATCTACTTTCACATACAATTTATTCACTCCCATCACTTTGACTTGTCGTTGTGTGGAGTCGAACCTTTTTTGTTTTTTGTTCGAAGGACTCTCATCCTTCATAATATCTTCGAAAAGTTAAGTGAAGGCAAATTGTTACGTGAGATTATTACTCGCATTATTATGCAACAGCTAAATGTTTTGTCACTTTATTACCTAACTATGCCCGTCATTCATACGCCATTATGCAATGTGTATTGTGTTCGATAATTAGAGCAGCTATGTGCATTGTTTAGATAGGGTAGGTTCACTTGTTAATGAAATGTGCCATTGTGACATTGTGGTTGAAAAGAACAAAAGAATACTTTCGTTTTTTATGTCAGACAACAATTATTTGAAATTTAATTTTAATAGTTTTTGTGTTGTCGTGGATTTGGAATTTCAATTCCAATGAGCGATTGCAACGATCACAATGGACTTTTTTGCTGCCTTAAGTCGCTGAATTGTCAGTAAAAAAATCGCACACAATCAATAAAACTAAAATCTGTTACGATGGAAGGTAAAAGGTAAAAAAATTTTGTTAAAATAAAAAAAATCTAATTATATATTCTACTGTTACTACCTGTCCAAGTACCAAGTACCAAACTCCCTTTGTAAAATTTTATAAAATTATTGTAAATTTTTTTTGCTTTCATTCTTTACTAAGGTATCGATTTTTTTCTATTGAATATCTCAAAAATATGGATTTTACAATCTCTAATGTCATTCGGCAGGAAGCAGTCCTCGATGTAGGTAGTCTTCGATGTAAAAAGTGTTTAAAGAAAACCAGTCAGCTACGCTATCCTAAAAATAACAACAAACCTGAAAAGTTAAGTTATAGTTTAGAAATATGTAAATCAAAAATTGCAATATTAATTTTTGAGATCAAGGTCCGTATAAGGAAAAGTATATTGGGGAAAAGACAACAAAAGAAGTGGTAGAAATGGTAGCTATTTCGGAGATCAGCACCGACATAAAATATCAGACCGAAAAATAATAAACATATGAATAAAAAAAATTTATAATTTTTATTGCGAAATATCTATTTCAAATGAAATAGACTAGATAGATTAGATAGACCAATTCTCCTATATGGGCTGATTGTATGATGATCTGCATTAGAAAAAGAGGTTAACCTCGGACTAAATGAGACCTTGAACGCTATTTTATGCCACCTTCCTTTAGATTCGGCAGAGGCATCCTGAATGCCAAGGGCACTCTTTTATTTTGAACAAATTCTGCTCTATTCCGAGCAGCACAGATCGGTGTGCTTTGACATCGGTTTCTGAAAGTAACTTTATTACACGAATTCCAAGCAGGGAGGAGAGGAAACTTGAGTTTCATACTCCACCTGATAGCTTTGTCATCTATACAGATGTCTCGAAACTCGATAAAAAGGTAGGTTACCAGATCACTGCAGCGGCTTCCAGGTCGAGGTCTCAGCTATCATGGAGGCGATAGAGAAGATTGGGACTGGGATTATTGGAGGAGATATCTTTATTTTTAGTGACAACCAGGCTGCAATCAGAGCTCTGAGCTCTTTCACGTTAACTCGAACATCGCGCTGGACTGCCGTATATCTCTACAGAAGATGGCCAAGCAGAACAGACTGTACCTCATTTCGGTCCCTGGTCAACGGGACATAGAGGGTAAACTGAATGGCAGATGAACTTGCAAGACAAGACTCGACTAAGCGGATTCTTTATTGGTATGCCGTTTGCCACTTGCAAACTGCTTCTCAGAGATTGTACATATAAACAAGCTGACAATAGATGGAGGCAAAATACGACCTGTGGAAACTCAAAGTAGACGTGGCATAAATGGGACCGGAAACGGTCACGCAGCGTTCTTTCTCTAAGAAAGGAAAACATTTCTAACGTGATTGGGGCTCTAACAGGGCACTGTCTGACAGAAAAACACGCTGATAGGTTGGGCGTACCCTTTCGAAGATGCTGCAAGACCTGCAAGAATGGCGAGGAGGAGGAAACGGTCATGCATGTACTGTGTAAGTGTCGTGCACTGTGTAAAAACAGAGTGTGGTATCTGGGATCACCGTTTTTGGATGACCTTAGCGAGGTTCCAAGCACCGAGGTAAATTGCCTGTTGAGGCTCATCAGCGAGGCAAAATGGTTTGGTGAGGGGTAATTCTTCTTCTTGGATGGTACAAAATTTTTCTTAGTGGTAACACAATGGGCCTCCTGTTACTGGTCTAGGTGAGCCGCCGCAGGTGGCAGCCACTCCAACCTAACCTAAATTAAAAAAGGTATGCATAAAAAATAAAAAAAAAACATAATAAATATACATGCACACATACATATATAATTTCCAAACATCGTCATATCGTGCCCCCGAAAATCCTATCTTTGATAATTTGCATAGAGCGTTTGCTTGTCCCACTTCTCTACCGGAACTAAATAAAACCGATAGGTCTCCTCTCTCCTCCACCAACGATCTATTACTCTTCAACACGATGCACGTGGTGGTACCTACGACGCCCAAACTTACTACCGCCAATTTCAATCACCTTCTCATGACCTCCAATTTTGTTTTTACCATCCCGCCGTAGATTACCTTGTCTCAAAAATTGCTGCTCCAATCGGATATGCAGAGCTCTTTCATTATAAAATTAAGGCCAACATTTAAAAAAAATCGAAAGCTCCTACGAAAAATATATAAAATTAAATGAATTTATATTTCCTTTTGAATGAAAAAATTGTATTTAAAAAAAAATTAATGTGACCTTTCGATCTTCGATAACTGTTGAAGTTATATGAAAAACAACAATAGTAGAAGTTATAGCTATTTCGGAGATCATCACATCTCCACATCAGATTTCTCTGGGGATTGAACCCACGACCTCCACAGCTAGTTCGTACTCGTACACGTGAGGGCAACGCCTTAACAACTTGCACTACAGTACACTGTTGTTGCCTTTTCATCTTCATTGTGTTTGCAAAAAATAAAAAAAATTATATAATTTTTGCTATTAAAAATGGCCTTGAGCTCATAAAAATTATTCTTTGATATACATAAATAAATAGGCAAAAAAATGAAAATATGTTATTGTTCCAACGTAAAAAAATAGTTTCTTATGCTTCTGCAATTATACCAATTATTTCCCATAGTTCTTGAAATGTTTATTCCGCTCTCCAGTGACCTCATTTTCACTACCCAATTACACGCTCGTTTTCATTAGCAACCATTTTTTATTGGTTCACTAGCACACAAACAAAAAAAAAAAACAAACCAAACAAGATAAACAAAAAAACCAAACAACACGCACCGAACATCATCATTGGTCATTGTTTTTTTTTGTTTTCCATTTTTTCTATTCGTTTCAATTTTTTCCAGTACCGCGACTGCTCCCATTTTTTCGCTTGCCCGCAACATCATAATTTCCCTATTATACGACGAACAAAAAAGAGCACAAAAAACTCATCTAATTTTTAAAAATGTCGTTTATCTTTTTTACGACCAATTGTCGCTAGTGGCAGACGACCGGCAAACAACAACGGCAAATGGGGGAAAAAATGTAACAAAAAACATCGGAAACAAAACAAAAAACAAACCAATGCCTCATTATTGGTTCGAAGGTGCACGAAATTGTGTCTAAAAATTAGAACGAACGTTTGCTTTTTTTTTGTTTGCTTCTTTCATGCTCGGCGTTAGTGCGCCTGCGCAGCCGCCACCGTTTCAGGTAGCTCAAAGGTGGCTCAAAGTCGTCAAGCTGAGGTGCGATGTCATTGCTAAGATTCTACTGTCTACCAGTTTTTGTTTTCAACTATAAGTAAATAAGTAAATATGTACTTTCATAAATCTATGCATATTTTTTGTTTTGTCGCGTTTGTTATGCTACTTTTGTGTTTTATATAGCGCAATTTTCGTAGTCATAAAGTTTTGTGAAATAACTTGCGTGAGGGAAGAACCTTCGCGGAAAACAACGTAGCGCTCGAAAGAAAATCACAAATAAAAAAGAAAATAGAATTTGTGTGTTTTAAGTGCAGTGAAAAAGATAATCGAAACAATGCTTATTCTACTTACTTAGTCCAATTCTTGAAGAATTGGACGTCCTATTTAGTAGAGTAGCAGCAGCGGCAGCACCGGCAGCAACAACGTTTTCGATCGTTCTACTTCGTTATGAATATAGAGCAGTTTTTTGTGTACGCCTACAAATTTTTTCCCAATGTCCTTGTCCACCTTTTTGCCGCTAAATTGCTCTCCTATTTGTTGCCACCAACAATGTCATCGTCCTCGTCGTTCTCGTCGTTGTTCCAGTTTCATTTAGTGTCCTTTTTGTATTACCATTTTCATGCAGATTTTTTTGTTCAACGCTTTGTTTCCGATTGACATTGGATTTTCGACGAAACTCGCCTGTCGCGCTATGCACCGCGCTGGAACCGAACTAAATCATGAAATTAGAGCAGTTTTTTGTTAAAACGCTCACAAAAATCATCCTCGCTCTAGTTGCTTGTCAACAATGTGCATAGAATAGTATTTAGTTAGGTAGGTATGTGTATGTGTATGTTTTATATTTTCTTAAGTTTTCCCAGAACGTTCGAAATTGCTCTGATTTTTTATGCCGCATAAACGAAACAATAAATGTTATTTTGAATTGTCCTATCTTTGGGTCGTCGAGCGCTGTGTTCATCACCTCGGCTTATTATCATCGTTAATTGAGCGTAAAATATGAAAAATATTCGGCAATAGCTGTCAGAGGTCATTACGTAATAGAAATGAGAAAATTTGCAAAAATCGGCATGCAAATAATTTTTTGTGTCTTATGCTTGTTTTGTAAATTTTTTCTTCACATATTGCATTTCAGTTGAATTGTAGTTTTGATGCTCTTTTGCATTTGCTACGCTGATTTGCATACGTCTACTCGGAATCGGAGTGAAAGTATGTATGTACGTAGATAGCGTGAACGATAGTCAGTCAGTCAGTAAGTGAATGATGGATATTTTTTCCCTGACCTCGTTTAGTTTATATAATTTAACAAATATCAAAGTTTTCCACAGGAATGGGAGTTATCTGCATTATTGAATGATAAAAAAAAATATAAATGAATTTGCACACTTTACTCAATTAATTTAGAATGACGAATAAATATGCATTTGCCATTTGAGTAATTCTTATTTGCGAATAAATTTTCATTCATCATTGAAATAATTTTGCGTACCAAATACATTTTTATTCATCATCTCATTGATTTGGAATAACGTTTCAATTTTTATTCATCATTCAAATCAAGGCGAATTCATATCAGGTGGTGTTATACGCACAAAAACAAAAATTTGCACTAACAAAATATACGCACAGTGACAGTATGATTTACAACAAACAAGCGCATCATTTTGACATAACATTCACCAACCGAATTCAATCAGCTGCTTAATCAACTCCACCTTATATGAATTCGCCTTGATTCAAAAAATTATACGATTTGTTTTAAGATGCATATTCCCCGCTTTCATACATTGCATAGTTTTAGACATTTGGCAAACTTTCTGTGGCAAAGTCATCGGGATTTGAATTCCTGAATAATGATCAAGGCGAATTCATATCAGATGGTGTTGTACATACAAAAACAAAACTTTACACATAACAAACTATATGCACAATATTTTTACACTTTAGAACAATTAAAATACCTTTTTCACTGAAGCATTTGGAAGTTCTTCAATTTTCTCTCTGCTGTATTCTTGTTTACTTAAGACAAGATCTATCACTTTGTCGCGGGAAGGTGCAATCGTGTATTCTATCATTCCCGACAAAGCTCGGCACTTCATTTTTATTATACTGAGTTTAATGTAATGTAATTAATTGCACCGAATTCAGAGAAATTAACGTCGTTACACAAAATTTTTAAACAAAAGGGTGTATTTAAGTTCTGTATGTGACGTCAGCGGCGTCAAACGAGACAATTACGTGAGTGCTTTTGTAGTCACCTCAATTTCTATACGTTGTGGCGCAAATCCAACAATTCCAACATTCGTTATATAGAGTCAACAATCTATTGTAAAAAGTGGTAAATATATGGAACATTCGTTATACTAGAGAACTACTGCACTACTAAGCTGTTGTTAAACAATCGAGATACATTGGTGTTCCCTCACGGAGAAAAGTTTTTTTAGTTGAGATTGGATAAAAATTTTCTTGATCACAAAATAATAAATAACATTAAAATTAAAATTAAATTTCTACATTTAAGAAAGCGTCTGTACTAAAATTAAGCAAAAACATTAACTTGTTTACAAACAAAACCAAAAACTATGAAGAAAAAATATCAGAAATAATGTGTAAATAACCAAGAAAATATTTTCTTAGATTTACTAAATTTAGAAAAACAGCTTTATTAATATTGAGAAAACGAATAATCGTGAAATTTGTTTCAATTATGGACATTTTGCTGGAAAAAATTCACAGATATAATTTGAAACCACACCAGTGTGTTAAATTTTCCTCATCCAAAAATTTCAATTATCATATGAAGTCAAAGTAAGGTGAGAGTCACAAGATATTAGTATTGTAATCAAAAATAATTTATCTCTATAAATTAGACGATTACTTGTACTTTGACAAACACTTTTTTAACATAATTGATATTGTAAAGGCAAATGCAATCGTATATTTCATTAGAGAAAAAAATTATATATCTACAAGGGATGACCATTAATTATATTTGTTATTACATCAGTAAACAAGCAAGCTTGTTTAAAAAAGTCAATATTAATATAACAAGATTGTAAGCCATTACAAAAATTTTGTTTGCCAAATGGCAAATCAGTCAGTATTCAAACCTAATATATTGTAAGAACTCTCAATTAAAATAATTATATTAAAAATATGTATGTATATACATAAAATAACAAACATGCATTTGATACCATTCAATACTAACATTGTAAAAAATTATACGCCAATAAAATAAAAGCAATATTGAAAACCGTACAATTTTCCGATTTTTATTTGACAAAAAATTCACTCAAATAAAGCAAATATTTCGTTAAATATATGTATTAGCTTAAAATAGAAAATATTTACTTGATTGAAACAAGAAAGGCTTTACTTACTATAAGTACAATAAAAAGTCTTATCATCTTAATCTCAGAAAAAAGTTATTTGTTTTAAGTGAATATTTTTCTATTTATTTGATATTTAAGTAAATTTATTCCTATTCATTTCAGTTCTATTCAAGCCTTGAGCAAAGTTATACAACTTTATATTTTTTCTTAGATTTTCTTAATAATAAGAAAATATTCTCCAAGTTCTAAAACAAGCCACGTTTTGCTTGTTTCTGTTTTGAGTTTAGTAAAAAATTCTCTCCGTGCATATAGCGAATTATGTAATGCCAGGGCCGTGTATTGAAACTGAAAGTTCTTTATATCGGAGACAAAAGTTATGTAAATACAAAAAAAAAAAGAAAGATTGCTTCACTGGACGAAGAATTTTGCGATCATGTCTCTCTATAGTATTTATCGAATACGTGGAGGAAATTAAAGAAATTATACGAAAAAATTAGCTCAAAAATAAAAAGAACTAACGGAGTTTTGATCTGCACATGCATTTGATTTCTTGTTGGTGTTCTTGTTGTAAAATAACCAAATCAATCGTATTATCGAACTCTTCCAATTTCCAACATTCGTTATATACAATCAACAAAGCATTGGAAAAAAGTGTTCGTTATGCCGAATAAAAGTTATATCGGCATTCTTTATACTGGAACACTACTGTCCTACTAAGCTGCTGTTAAACAATCGGGGGTTTTCTGAAATAGGTCAATCTTTTTGTTAGGCATTGATTTAAAATACCATTAAAAGAATTTTGATTTTTTATGCGGCAAAAATCAGACTATTTTTTTTTAGGGGTATATGTATATACATACATATGTATGTACTTGGAAATGTTAGTAAAGCCCAGTGAACATTTGATTGAAATAAAGGGGAAAATATTCAAAAATAATAGCTCGACGCTAAAGACAGGTACACATCGAAGTGATGCCAGATAAAAAGCTGTGACTTTGCGTGACATTTGTAATTTTGGCCGAAAAGCGAAAATTGCAAACAGTGTGCCACATTTAAAGCTTTCAAAGCACTCATTTATTTATTGTGAAAGATTAAATAACTATAATGCTGAGCAATTAATTTGGTTAATCTTTAAATTTACATTGTTTTTTGTAGAAAATTGAAGCGAAGCGTCTGCTTCTAAGCGAATGTGAGTAATAAGAGAAATATGAAAATCAGTTGACTGCCAAAGCGTGCGAAAAGATTAGAGTAGGCGATTTTTTAGGACCGCTCTGGCATCGGCATTGGTTTTGTGGGAAATTTCATATAATTGTATGTATTCATCTAAGTTGTGAAAGCGAAACTGTCACGTAAAGCGAAGCAAGCTTTCTATCTAGCATAGCCTTAATGTGACTGAAAATTGTGATTGCGACCGCCTTCGCCGAGTGTGTAGTGTGGGTCCCTCGTTCGAATCCTGACCAGGGCAAGTAACATCCAAGGTTATATTAAAGTTTTTTCTAATAGCAGCCGCTTCTCGGCAGGCAATGTCAAACTTCCGAATGTTTTTCTGCCAAGAAAAAAACTTATCACAAAAATCATATGTAGGAGAAGTTCGGGCAAAATCGCTTAAGCGGTTATAGCGCCAATTAGGTAAGTAAGTAATACCAACTCATTTATTCAAAGTTAGCGCGAAGAGCTGGCGGAGCGAATGTACCAGCTGCTAAGCGAGATTTTGTGTGAATGAATATACTCCTGATGTGTGGATTCTATGTGTATTCCTTTACCCAATGCAAGAGAAAGGTGAGTCTACTATTTACGCCAATTATCGCGAATAACACAGCCTAATACTAGGTACTCGCTGCAAAGCTAAAGAGCTCCGACACCATCCGTCCTTTATTTTAAAGGACACATTACTTCATTTTCTGTTATTTTTTTTAGTTTTTTCTTTGTCTAATAAAAATTTGCTGAAAATATTTGATTCCTGCGAATATTTACCACATTAACTAAAGCACCCTATATGAATTTCAAGTATATATAAAAAAGTGGCGTAACAATAGGGTGGCAGGGCTGGCAAATTGCCACGGGCCCCCGACCTAAGAGGGCCCCGGCCCAAGAGGCCGCGAGCGCAAAAATAATTTTTTACATTGTACCTGAGTATTTTATTTTATTTGAAAAGTATATTTTTATAAGTACTGCTTAAAATCCAAAGTGAGACAACTAAAGTCCATAATACAATTTCAAGTTAATCCTTAAGCATTTCAACCAACCTAAACAAAAAGATGTTGATTCATTTTTAGAGATGTACACGTTACCCGTGACGAGTAATTTTACGTACTTATGACCGTCAAAAAACTGTCAATCAAAATACCGGTAATTACACATCTATATTCATTTTAGAACGCATCCATTGGTTTCTACATATTCTCAGTTTTCGATCCACTTTCAGAGACGAAATAGAAAAATCTTCGTGTATTAGAGACCTTGCTGATTTATTAATAATAAAAAATCATTTTGGGCAGGACGTTATGATGCCGTTTTTGCTTTAAAAGGTCGGTTTGTTGAAGTCCAAAAAGCGCTAACGGAAACAATTCTGTTAAGTCGCAAATCAGATGAAAGAACAGCTTCATTTCTCACTTTCTTCATTCTTCACTCAAAAAGAAGATCGAAAACTACAATTTTATAATGTTATTGGCTTTCCATTGCAAGATCCTACTTACTATCGATGCTGCCTGTAAAGCAATTCAGTCTAAAGCCACCGATCTTTCAAATGCCTTAAAACGTTTGAAAATTTGTCTGGAAGAATTGGAAAGGTATCGACATGAATTTGAAAATTTAAAAATGGAAGCAAATAGTGTAGCAGAAAAATGGTCCATCACCCCTGCATTTTCTAAAACTCGTCAGAGGAAGGTAAAACGCCATTTTGATGAGCTTTGCGAAGATGAGCGTCTCCAAGATCCGGAAAGTTTGTTCAAAGTGAACATATTTTATCGAGTATTGGACATCATTATAACCAACTGAAATCGCGTTTCCTTCCAATGAATGAAATTGTTTCAAATTTCAGAGTTTTGCAGCCTTCCACTTTAAAAGTTTTAAATGGCACTGATCTATTACATAAAGCTCTAGAATTTGTTGAGATATATAAAAAAGACATATCTAAATCATTTGCCAGAGAAGTTCTCAGTTTCCGATCCACTTTCAGAGACGAAATAGAAAAATCTTCGTGTATTAGAGACCTTGCTGATTTATTAATAATAAAAAATCATTTTATGTCCTGCAGCTTTCCTGAACTATGTATGCACTGCATTAATGTTATTTCTTACAATTCCTGTGACTACAGCTAGTACTGAACGATCATTTTCAAAACTTAAATTGATAAAAACGTATTTAAGGAGCTCTATGGGACAAGACAGGTTATGTAACTTGGCTATTCTGTCTATGGCCAGATCTTTATACTTCGATGATGTTATATACACTTTTGCGGAACTGAAAGCTCTAAAAAAAGATTTTTCTTAATAAATATCTTATTGAAATTAAATTGTTATTTTTATTTCATTGTAAATGTATGTAGGTTTCCTCACGATGTTGTTCCTTCACCGAAAAGCTAGCGAATAGATGATGAATGCATTGAGATATTATGTTCTATGGATGAATGTGAAGTCTCCAATACGCATTGGGCTAGCATGGGGACTACATACCATTCCTTCTCGCCTAAGAGAGGAGGCCAATGGCCATCAGTGGGACATATACAACTTGTAATTGAGTCCGCTGAAAACCTCGAAGTTTATTAAAATTAAACTGAGTACAACGTGACGATTTTTACTGATAGGGCCCCGTCAAAAGAATTTGCCACGGGCCCCAGATGGTATAGTTACGCCACTGATATAAAAACTACTGCTATGCTACTAACTACATATGTTCATATCGAAGAGCATTAGGTTTCGTCCATTTCAACGGTTTCGCTACGAAAACAAGGTGACAGTTTGTAAGCCAACAAGCACAGTTGGAAATCCGCAAGAAATGGCTTGAAGTAGCCGGTAGTTCACCACATTGACGAATTCAATCAAAGTGTAACTTGCACATTTAGAAAAACTTAGCACACACAAACAATTTACAACACGCCGGCAGGCATAAATTGACCGTAACAACAACAACAAAAACAATAGTGCAGGCAAAAAAATGTCATGCCGTTAGTTGGGTCGAAACAACACAGCAGGATGTACCATAATATTTTGGTTTATGACTTCTGTGTGACGCTACACACCACATTGGATCTGTGTGTGTGTGTGTGTGTGTGTGAGAGGGAGAGAGGGAAAGAAAGAAAGAGATAGAGACGTTTTTGACGAACGATCGAGCGCCCAATTGCTTTGACTTTTGACAGTAAATGAAACGAATTGGAGTACAACAACTAGCAGAGGGGCGCAAGGAGAATTGTGAACCGAAGAGGATTGTAAATATTTATGCGAAGAGAGCGAAGACTATTTAGTTGGCAAGCAATTTAGCATGCACCTCAGGAGGCGAACACAGCAACTCAGCAACCGAGGCTGGTGACTGATGGCTCGATGGTGGTTGTGGTGGCGGCGGCAACTCGATCAGCAGGATATACATAAATACAACGTAGATATGCTGCTGCTGCATTTTTTGCGGCCAAAATAAAAGTGTATTTTTTTTTGTTTGGTTTGCGATGTCTGCAGTATTTTTGTTCCTCTTGACATCAAACACTTTTTTGCAATGCTTCATTTACACACCAAGCGCAACAAAGGTACACGGGTTTTGGCTATATTTATTTCAATATGTTCATAAGTTGTTATTCATTTAGGTAGGTAGGTACCAATTCGAATTGTGTTTGAGTAAATTAAGTCGTTACGCTCAGTCTCGCTACGCTAGTCAACCGTTCTGCATTCACATCAACGTTTGAGGCGGTAGTTTAGGCGTTGCTGCTGGAGCAATCTTATTTGGAACGTAGTAGGTGTTGTATTTGTCAACATTTATACGCTATGGGTTCGTTACGCAGCCACAGGCGTTGAAGTGCAAAAAAAAAAGCAAAAAACAAAAAAAATAGTAAAGTGGAAGCGGCACGAAATTGAGTTACAATTTGCCAGCAGGTTATGTTTGATGACCAACCAGCAGTGCCTAGCAGTGGTAGCAGTGGTGGCAGTGGTAGCAGTGGTGGCAGTCTTTCCACATTTTTTGCACCGACCGCAAATATTTTCATTAAATTTATTTGAGCCCCGCTGCTGGATTCTGGTGTTTGCCACCCGCATGTGTCATATGTTTCGATATACAAATCGAATTGGTGACTAGCTGTATGTATGTATGTAAGTGGAGGGCGTTAATAAACAGGAATAGAAGGCACATAAAAGTCATGAGGATGTGTTAATTTCTGGAATGCACGGAGTAAATTAAAAAAATAGCCACTGTGCTGCATGATTTTAGCGATAATAGATAGACTTCAATGCAATGCCTATTTTTCACATAGGCTTAACGGCCAAATTAGAAAGTTATGTGTATAGACGTAAGATGGATCATCATAGCTATAATTCGGAATCCACAATGGGTGGTCAATATACGGAATAATATTTGTGGTGTCGGCATTGACTGAAATTTTAACGTCCGATATAATGGAGTAGCATTGTGGGAATGTTGGCATCAAAACGAGACGAATTACATACATACATGTAAACTTGAGCCGATAGTTTCGGACAACATTTAGGTTAGGTTGAATGTATTTACGTTTACGACAAAGAGTAGCCAAGGACCACATACAATTCAATAACTTGCCAGTAACGAAATTTCTGAGCGAAAGCATAATTTTCTCCCAACCCCAGTTTTTTTTTTTTTTGTCTAGCTGATAACCAAGCTACACTGGAACTTTCATATTTTTCATATTTATAATATTTTATATGCATAAGTTACTCTGACCGATAGAGTAATATTTCTACTCGTACATGCATATGTACATACATATTATGACGATTACAACTTTTTGAATCGCTATATCTCAGAAAGGGTGACTCTTAAGGTAAAAAAGTATCTGAACATTTTTTATAGATAATTATCTGATCTATAATTTTTATCTGAATTAATTTTATAATAAAACTTACCGTTTTGCGGAAAACCGCGAAACCCCTGTTTTTGTGACCTTATCGTCCGTGTAAATTTTTTTTCAGGTATCGGATCGATGGGGACTTTTTGGAATTCATTTATGATAGTGTTTTGAACGATCCTACCAATTTTCATTTGTGTGGTAATTTTTGTAACCTCACTCCTATTTTTTGGACTAGAAGAAGTTGCAATTTTACTTACTTAAAACAAGGAAAATAAAGATGCAGGACTATCCTCGTAAACACACAGATTCTGGGCGTTTTACTGATATATGTTCACAATAAACTTCATAAACTCAATGCACGTTTATTTATTTATTCACTTTTTCTATTTTTCACCTTTTTAATGAAAACAGTTAGCAATTTCAATAATTGTTTTCTACTTGTGATGAACTGAATAATTTCAATTAGTTGTTTATCTTACTCTCAATTGTCTCTCTTTCCCGCATGGCGAACTCACTTAGACATAGTAAATAAGTCCATTGTGATACCACCTGTTATTAGAACGGTAACGTACATCGCAACCAAGAATGGTTAACCGGCGAAATGTTGCATACCCCGAATGAAGTCACACAAATTACCAATTTCCACCACAGAGAGCTCTTCTGGGGTGTTGAAGAAGTAGGCGCCTAGGTACTTGAACCTCAGTCTCGCAAAGGCAGGGCAGCAGAGCAGAAAATGGTAAGACCTCAGTTCCTTCGAACGCCCACAGCCCACACTTGGCAGAGGGTCCTTGCAATTCTGCATGTCGTAGGAGTTGCCCAGCGCTCGCTGAGTCGACAGAGAGCCCATCTATCCAAGAGAAGTCCGGAGGCAGCCACCCCTCTCCCAGCATAGAGTGATAACTTCCAGGGTACTCAGCCAAGCAGTTTCCTGCAATGCCGCTATGGTCCGGTACCCAAATTAGTCCAATGCCAAGGTATTTCGAGGCGGCTGAGAGAGAAGTCAGGCACTCCCCAACAAGTTTCGACCTCACCATTAGCGATCTTAAGGCCTTAATAGCGTCCTGACTATCAGCATAAATGTTTGCCCGTCTAGAGGGCATTACATTGGTGAGTGGCCAATCAGCCGCCTCCTTGATTGCGGCCACCTCCGCCTGAAACACACTGCAGTAGTCCGGAAGCCTAAATTTCCGGCTGAGGGAGAGCTCCTCGCAGAAGCCACCCACCCCCTCAACCTTTCCGTCCAGTTTCGAACCGTCCGTAAAAAATCCAGTAAAATTATTACTGGTTCTCAGTGGTCTTTACTGGATATTGAATACAAAACCCAAACTATTGTATTGGTTAGACGTTCATTTTCATATGATGATCAGAGTGATCGGCATTACCACGGGGAAACAGGGGCAATGAGCTCTCAGTCCAAACCTCATATAAACAAACAACAATGGAAACAACAAGAACTTGAAACAAACCAAAGCGAATTCATATAAGGTGACGTTGTTAACACAGCTGATTGCTTTTTCTTCCAATCTGCTTAAATTAAGGACGTCAGTAAAAGATAATGAAGAATTTTGTTTGCATTCATTTAGCAAAAGATTTTGATGATATGGATATGAATATCCAATTTGTTGGTAAAATCAGTCGCTTTCTTGCAAATTGAATTATAAATCATAGGCGCTGCACACTTTATTTATTTATTTATGTTTCCCAGTCATCTGATTTGGCCGCGCTATTTACAATAAAAATTATTTCCAAACTTATATACACTAACAACGAAAAACAATGATTTCCATTTTTCAATTTTATTTTATCATGGCATTCTTAATTTGACAAATTTTTATGAATTCACCGTGCTATCGCCTTATAAGAATTCGCCTTGGAAACAAACATAAAAAAGATTTTTTTCAACTACGGATGGTAGCACGAAATGTCATAATCTGTTTAATTGTCAGATAGTTAATATGGCGTCCAAAAAATTACAATGGAATTGCCTTCTTTATTGTATCATGGTATCGCTCTACTCTCTAAGGGGTTATGAAAGGTGATACGATGCGAAAGGTAATTGCGAACCTACAAATAAATCCGAATTAAATTTATTAAATTAAATTAAATCCGAATCCCCTGATCCTTTCAGTTTGCCAAAAAAAAAAAAACATTGAAAGCAAGTAAAGAAGAGTGTAAGTTCTGGTGAAGCAGAACTTTTAGTGTCTGGCGCATGTTTCTATTTCAAGTAAATAGTATATTTTGATTTTATTCCTGCTATAACGTGAGTACCAAGTTTGGTAGAGCTTATAGCGGTAGTAATTTTGAAGGTATACATACCTACATATTTATCACGTTACTCTCGTTAATTTCAACCCACCAAATGATTTAGTTAGATTTCGAAAATTATTTTATTTTCATTATTTTTGTGTGTGTTTTTTGCGAATTAAATGTTTCGTATTAAATTTGAACTAATCTGTTACTTTATTTATTAAAGTATCGCATTTTTTTATTATTGACTTGAAACGCAATGTGTTTACCAAATTTGGTAGCAAATTATATTATCGCATTTATTTTAATTTTTTATAAATTACCGTTATATGAGTTAGTGGGCATAGCTTATGTTTGATTTCTATAATTTTCAAAATTGTGCTTGTTGAGCTGAAATGTAAAGCGTGTGCAGTGTTGGCAGAACTTAAAAGAAAAGCTAAATAGACAAACCAAACCATGGCTAAATTAAAAGTTTTTTAAGTCAAACATATAAATCAACAATTCAAACATTTTATGCCCATTACGATTTCATAACAAATTATGTATATACAGTTTTCGTACCGCGCTAGCTCATCGGCTTTTTGGTTACCTTCGATTAGTTTATGCCCAAGAACCCAGATGACAGAGATTTCTAGATTGTTTAAAGAGGCAATCATAATAATAATTTACAGGCCCGCGAATCGCGAAAACTTTCACCTGGAGCACGTCACAGTGGTAAGAGGGGAGTTTGATTGACATGGATTTCTCCAAGGATTCGGAGTACAACTCCTCACCTCAATTCCATAAATTCCTGCTTGCAAACACAGCCTTAATTCTGAAAGGGCCGAAATTCGTCCTGATGATAGCTATGTCTGAAAGTAGTTGGTTAAGTATGCTAATATGACCTTGCTTTGTATCCCTCCAGCACCCAGATTCCCCGAGCCTAAGTGCTGTCTGTGAAGATGCGCATAGCCAATGGGGAAATGATATGCAAAACCGCCGTGACCCATATGCAACAGGTTCCCGTGCCACCATCATACGCAGTGCGCTGTATTTTCTCTAGACTTGTGAGGCTGTAGCTCTGCCGGAAGACTTCCCATTACACTACAGAGCTTTAGCTCATTACCGGTCGCACCACCGCTTGGTACATCCAGAGTACCGTCTTCGGCTAGACCCCGCCATTTCTGGCCAAACATCGATTTGCAACCGTGGAAAGCAACACAGACCTTCTTTACTCGTTCCTCAATGGATATTTTCCAATTTAATTTACAGTCGATAGTCACGTTATGAGATAAAACTATTTGTCGGCCGTTTAGGCTTGGAGGTCTGAAAGAAGACGGTTTATATTTCCACGTGATGAGCACTATAAATTACTTTTATTTTCTGTATATCCACAAGGAATCCTAGTTAATGAATATTGAAACGATTTTCCGCCATCCCTATTCTAGTTAGGTTTTATCAGAAACACGACGGTAAATAAACCCAACAATGCTTAATGGCACTATAGAAGTCGCATTTCTATATATATTTTAGTGTAAAAATGAACCCAATCAGTTTGGGTCTGCGCATAAATAGCTTACTTCGTCACCACAAAGACCACAGGTACGCCCGACACTTCAGATACGAACTGCACCTGTGGGAAAACGCGTCCACTTAAAAATACCCGGCTTCGATGGCCACAAATGTTTGTTTTTTTAAAGCGAATTTCCGTTAAATTTGAGTTGGCGTTATCCCAAATCGAAAATTTAAACTGAAGATTGCATAACGCCGAACCCGGTCAAGAAATGTACGTTTTTTATTTAGGAATCCCATAACTTACATTTTGCTATCAACATCGTGTGAAGGCTTTTGGCTATGTTAGCAAGAACTATGATCCTGTTCGCTAAGCTGACCGGTACCGAAGAAGATGAGATGGCGAGCTTAATAATGGCATGGGCATTGCCGAATGCGTAAGAATTCAACGATTGCGCTGGCTATGGTATTTCGTACGTATGGTTGATGATACTCCTATGAAAAGATCCTTCGCATCGACACCCAATAGTGGACACGAACACAATAGAAGGACCAAGTGCAGAAGTTCAGGTCTAAGTACACTTGGTGTGGATAAGTTCGAGAAAATACTTAGCCAATAAAATTATTTAAAATTCAAAATGGGCTGCTGAAAAAATTCATTTTTAAATGCCCGACACTTTTTGTCTTAGGAAATATGATTTTATTGCTTCGAATATTTTATGTATTCAAAAAAATGTAATTTAAAACAAATATGCATCAGAGTTTAGCCCGCATGGCAATTAGCTTATCGTTATGCCTTCAAATTTAACAGAAAATGAAATAAATAGTTTTACGAAATTGAAGAAATTTAATTTCAATTACAATTTTTTTTCCTGCGAAAAACATAGAGTGCCCAGTTCTACACCGACAACTTTCAGACATTGACTTTGACTGTTATTTGTACATAGATACCGAAGAGGCTTTTTTCAACGGGAGCTGCGCGCGTTTGGATTGAAACGATAAGGGAATAATAGGAACTGGCACCTCCACTTTTAGTTCTAACTTTTGTGAAGGAAATCCCGATATTGTATTTACTTAACTGGCAACGCGAGGCAAAAGTATTTTTGAAATTAAGCTTTCTTGAACTTATTTCGTTTCGCAACAGTATTTTCAATTAATTTATCAATAAATTTTAATCAGACTTTTTAAGCAAGTTGCGTGCCTTATTAAAAAGTTTTCGTAAAAAATGGGTTAACCTCTTTAAAAATAGTGCCGTTATTAAGACCTCTTAAGCTTATTTCATTCGATTTGCATTCTTATTTCATTTAACTTATTAATTCATATTATAACATTTTATTTAACTTATTAATTTTATTTTATTTATCCTTTCAAAGTGATAGGAACCATTTGGTAGGTAAATTTTTTTTTTCGTTCGACACTCATATTGCAATATTTGATTTAAGTTATAAATTAATTTGTATTTTTTGATGTGATGGCAACACTCCGCAAAATACATATGTTTCATAAGTATTAAGCTTTCACGGAGTTTTGGTATGACAGCCAAATTGTAAAATATCCTTTAACTAAAAAGTAAATTTATTTTATCTTTAAACAGGTGATAAACTTATTTGAAAAGAAATCCGAAAAAAAGCTGTATTAAATCTCTTTCATCTGACCCCCATAATGTGATACGTATTTCAATTACCTAATTCCCTTAATTCAAGTTCTTTTGATTTTTAAACAGGTGAGAACCTTCCTACGCACATGTAGATTCGAAATAAAGCATTTTTTGAACCATTTCGATTTAAAAAAGAAAAGATGGCAACCCTGTTCAAAAATATTCTAATTGTTTAAACTAAATATGTCTACATACTCTTTCGATTTTTCAAACAATTGGCAACCTCTTACAAATATTTTCAAAATGCAAAACCTCCCTTGTCTGACACCCATTTTGTGATACACATTTAAATTACCTAGAATGAAGCATTTTCAAAGCCATTTCGATTGATACTTATATTGTAGTAATTTGTTTATGATTTTTGATTCATATTCGATAAAAAATATTTACAAACGAAAACATTTATTTTCCATGTGTATTTTCCCTGGGCCTTTGCATATTAACCGATTCCCTCTTTTCAATGAAAACACCCGAATGCTAAATAACTTTTAAAATTCCACTAATGCTCATTTTAGGAAGTAAGCTATGCATAGGTATATTTCATAAATCTGGACTAGAGTGAGAGGGGGGGTTAGATGAGTGGGTTTGAGAGGGCATGTGAATAGGTGATTAGTATCGTGAGGAGAATCTCCACATGCCGGACACGTGTTGGGTATGTCAGTGTTGATTCTGGACAGGTAGGAGTTAAATCTACTAAAATACCCAGATCTCAATTGTGCCAGAGTGGCGCGGGACTCGCGAGATGGCGGAGAATCCTTATCTGCTATTGATGGTGGTTGGGCTCCTATTACGGCATTTGCCTGGCGAGAGTCGATGGTGGTGGTGACTGTCTCTCTGTGGATGTTGCTTAGGACTCGCCGGTACGCCTCCGGATCCAGCAGTTGCGTTGTATATGGCGGGATCTCGTCCTTATGTTCTAGGAGATGCCTTCTGATGTGCCTGTTTGTGTGCCCCGAGCAGTGACACCCAGCAAGGAACTGCTTGCTGAGCATGAGGATGGGCTCCCTAACGCGGAGCACATTGAGCCCTTGTGGAGATGTTCCTCAGGCGACATCAGCGGGCATTCCGTCACCTTGCGGAGTGCGGCATTCTGGCAGGTCTGCAGCTTTATCCACTATGTTCTACTGGTTCCCGGCGACCACACTGGCGCAGCACAGTTAATTACCGGCCGGCCAATCACCTTGAATGTTGCCAACAACCTTTCTTTGTCTTTGCCCCAAGAGCTGCCGGCGAGCGACTTGAGGACGTTGTTGCGGCTCTGTACTTTGTTGGCGATTGCGGTTGTGTGCGTGGAGAAGGGGAGCAGGCAGTCAAATATAACCCCCAAAATCTTCGGGTGGATTACCGTCGGAATGGGGGTGCCATCAGGTTTCTGCCTGTGAAGAAATGGGCAAGGTCGGAGAGATATCCGTTCACTTTCGAACACAGGTCATCAATTACATTGCCGGTTGCCATTATCGAGGAATCATCGGCATAAGAGACTATTGTGACTCCCTCTGGCGGTTGAGGGAGCTTAGACGCCACCCTGTGGTATCCCTTGTTTAATCCCCCTTAATTTAGATGTTGAGTCTCTGAATAATACTGATGATTGGCGACCACACTGGTATTTCGCAGGGGTGGTTCTGGTTAAGACCGCGATTCACATGTTCACTTTCCGGAAGCCATGCTGATGCTTAGCCAAACTCAGGTGGTAAGTGTAGTATGGGAGGAGTAGGGCTTCAAGTGTCTTTATCACTGGCGGAAGCTGGGAAATCGGCCGATTGTAGTCTCCCTTATCAGCCGGTTTCCCTGGTTTCAGCAGTGGGACCACCCTTCCAAATGTTAGGAATGATGAGGGTGGCCACGGACAGATTGAGGATCCCTGTGAGGAACTCACCTCCGGCGAGGCCTAAATTTTTTAGCATCAACACGTTTAGCCCGTTAAGGCCAAGATATCCACTCGGTCGTTGCGCTTCGTCGGGTTGGACAAGGACCTCACGTGAGCCAGAGCTTTCCGACACCCGTGACTAGGTTGCAGGACTTCAAGTGATCCTCCCACTTGTTCCTCTTGTTCTGATCTACCAACCTCCGAATCGCCACGTTCAACTCCCCTATATTGGGATTGTGGGGATCGGAGCTACGAACACGCTCATTTGCTAGAGCAACCGCTTCAGCCGGAAAAATGGGACGGATCTCGGGGATCCTCCCTGCCAGGATGAAGCAAGCCGCAGCAGACGCAACCACATTGCGGATCTTCTTTTCGCTTTTGCGAACGTCGGTGGCTGTGGGGGAAGATCTGAAGGCATTTTCAGTGAACTCCGCGAACCCGACGCAGTCAGCCTTTTTAAAGTTGATGTAAGTCCAGTGGTCCGCAGAGACAAAGTCAGTAGGTCTGTCAATCGAGATGATTATGGGTAGGTGGTCTGATACAAGCGATAGCATAGGCTGCCACGTTATGCTATTTTATCGTGCAGAATGTCGAATCCTTTATCTGCTCTGCCAAATCATTTCCCTGGCAGGCTTGAGTGCCAGAGATCGTGGTGCGCGTTAAAGTCACTTACTACCAATCATTTTTCACCTCTGAGGAGCGCACCACCTATGTCGCCGGATCGGACAGCTATTCCTTGACATTCTAAGCTAGTGTCCCTCCATTCGAGGTCTTCTTCGATAAGACGATACTGCACTGTGTGATGGGTGATGACCGCGAAGCCACCACCATTACCTCGCTCGCGATCCTTACGATGCACATTGTAGCCGTTGCAACTCAACAAGGTTGTGCGGACTCATGAAGTCGGTTATCTCCTCAATCTTGCCATGCAGCCCGTTCCAGTTCAGCTGAACGAGTCTCGTTTGTCTCAAGAGAGTCGTCGCGGAGAGAAGTGTGAAGAAAGGGTGATGTTGCCCACCTGGTCCCTGCTGTACATGCAGTGGTATATTTGGCTGCCTTGAGGTATTGTTTGGCAGCGCCTCTACGGGTCTGTGGGGTTGCGGTGCTCTACAGCATGGAGCCAGGTAGTTACCCGACCATTCACGGGGGTGCGGAGACCAGAACACACACGGAAGTTACACCTGCCTTGGCACGACTGACTCATCCCGCACTCAGGTATATCCTGGCCTGACACACGGAACAGACTGTGTGGGGCATCAGGAGCTACTGGCTACTCCCCACACGAGGAGCGGAGTTGGGTGGGGGAGGGAGCGACCATGTTGTTGTTGTGTGCTTCTTTGAACCGTAGAGGTTCTGCCGGTGCTAGGCACCGGTACACTTGGTGCAGCTAAGGGGGCCGTAGAGGCTTTGGGCGCCGTAGGGCGCGTACAACATGGGGCCGCATAATTTGTGGACTACTCCTTATAGGTCTTAAGACCAGAGCAAACTTTAAGATGGCTCCAATCGTCGCACGAATTACACCTTACCGAAGTTCAGTTCGGATGGAGCCTTTTCTGGCAGACGCAGTAAAAATAGGTTTCTGGTCCAGTGATTGGCTCCATGCCAGGCCTGAGCAGAAGGATGTTGAACAACCCTGCTGCTAACAGTTGCTATAGAGGAGGCAGGCCGGCAATTTTTAGGTTTTTGTAGTTAGATATTTAAAATTGCATAGTAGCAATTAGGTCGTCAATCTAAAGTTTCCATTTATTTTCTTAGGGCTAATTCGCAATAGCAGTGCTTTTTCACTTCCCAACACTAAAGCTCTGGTCGGATATCATTTTACCGAGTTGACTCATCTCGCATACTTTTCCGAGCTCGTGTTCCTACCTAGTGTTCTTTTGCAACTAGGTTAGGTTAGGTTAGGTTGGAGTGGCAGCCGCCTGCAGCGGCTCACTTAGGTCAGTATTAGGCCCATTGTGTTACCACAAAGAAAAGTTTTTGTACCATCCAAGAAGAAACTACCCCTTACTAAACCAGTTTGCCTCATTGATGAACTTCAACAGACAATTTACCTCGGTGCTTGAAACCTTACTAAGGTCATCCAGAAACGGTTATCCCAGATATCGCATTCTGCTTTTACACAGTGCAGGACACTTACACAGTAAATGCAAGATCGTTTCCTCCTTCTCGTCATTCTTGCAGCTCCTACAGCATCTTCGGAAGGGCACTCCCAACCTTTCAGCATGTATACCTATCAGACAGTGCCCTGTTAGAGCCCCGATCACGTTCGAAATGTTTTCCCTTCTTAGAGAGAGAACGCTGCGCGATCGTTTCCGATCCCATTTAGGTCACGTCTGCCTTGAGATTCGACAGGTCGTATTTTGCCTCCATCTATTGTCAGCTTGTTTATATGTTCAATCTCTGAGAAGCAGTTTGCAAGTGGCAAACGGCATACCAATAAAGAATCCGCTTAGTCGAGCCTTGTCTTGCAAGTTCGTCTGCCATGCAGTTTCCCTCTATGTCCAGGTGACCAGGGACCCAAATGAGGTACAATCTGTTCTGCTTGGCCATCTCCTGTAGAGATAGGCGGCAGTCCAGCGCGATGTTCGAGTTAAACGGGTAAGATCTCAGCCTGGCTAACACTAAAAATGAAGATATCTCTTCCTATAATCCCGGTCCCTATCTTCTTCAGCGCTTCCATGATAGCTGAGACCTCAGCCTGGAAGATGCTGCAGTGATCTGGTAACCTAAAAGAAATTTGCAGGAGAGGGTTTCGTGAGAAAACGCCCCCTCCTACCTTATTATCGAGTTTTGAGCCATCTGTATAGATGACAATGCTATCAGGTTGAGTATGAAACACAAGTTTCCACTCCTCCCTGCTTGGAATCCATGTAATAAAGTTACTTTCAGAGACCGATGTCCAAGCACACCGGTCCGTGCTGCTCGGAATAGAGCAGAACTTGTTCAAAATAAAAGAGCGCCCTTGGCTTTCAGGGTGCCACTGGGATGTCTCTCTTAGTCGCAAAGCAGTCATCGCTGCCATCTGTTGTGCGACCAAATCTAAAGAAAGGATGTCTAAAATGGCGTCCAAAGCATCATTTGGCGTGGTTCTGAGCGCCCCACTTATGCAGATCATACCAGATCTTTGCACCTTGGTGAGTAGCCTGAGGTTAACCTCTTTATCTAATGCAGACTTCCATACGATCACCCCATATAGGAGAATCGGTCTAACGACCGCTGTGAAAATCCACCGACAGATCCTGCCTATGGCTCTCTTACATGTGTAGAGGGCTATGGAAGCCTTTTCATGACGTTGAACCAGGATCTCTTTCCAGTTCACCTTCCTATATAAAATAACGCCTAGAAATTTGGCACTTGTAGAAAGTCTTTTGTTTCGTACATAATTGAACCACACCATATTATCATAATAAAAATAAATTACAATAATTTCCAAAATAAAAAAAAAATTGATATTTTTCAGTGTCCTACCAATTACATTAATTCAAATATTTAAAAAAAATTTGGTATTGCTTTTAAAGGAACCTTACACGTTAGTTATTTATCCTAATCAAAAAATATACAATACAATGTGCCAACTCCTTGCATTAAGAAACTGTTACGGAAAAGCAGTACTGCCCAACACGTGCAGCTGCTGCAATGATGCGTTTACGAACGAACCCAAACTTGTATTTGCAAAGGAGAAAAATTATTAAAATATGAATTTAGTAGCATAATTTGGTTAGATACTAGTTACATACATATGTTTGGGGTTTTTCCTACGCGCTATTGTTGGTTGCGAATATTTGACATTTTATGTATCTGCTCATACAATTTGTTGTGTGCATCTGATGTTGTAACACAGATTAATTTTTGTGAGAAGTTTTTTAATAGCAGAAATATACTCGGAGGTTTGCCATTGCCTGCCGAGGGGTTGCCGCTATTAGGAAAAAACTTGTTCTATAATTTTACTTGCCCCGGCCAGTGTTTGAACCCGGGACTCCGCAAATGAAACGCGCTCACGCTACAAACTCGGCTATCTAATGTGATGCCTACGCATTACTGCGTATAAGAAAATACCCTATGTATGTATCATATTGTACCAATGCAATGTGTTCTTGGAATAGTGGCAACTGCTAGACCCGGCCAGAGCATTTCGATAAACTTGGGCGTTCTTCATATGCATTTTTTGGGGAACTTGAACTTCATTTTCAAACTACAGCTTTCCGGAGTATCTAGGCGACTACCAGCAGTATAAAAATCTTGCCCAGCAATATATTTCAAATTTTGAAAGCAGTAGGTTTCGTCGTACATAACAATGCATTTGCATTTTGTTATTTGTAATTCATACAGCTTCCGATTGCGGGATTTTGCTGCAAGATTTTGCTTTGTGTCTCGATCTGGCGCTGTTTGAGCTTTGAAACTTCTCACGTTATTTGATTTTTGCACAAAAGACTGAGATTTACGTACAGATTTTGCAACAGTATGCGACAAAACCTTCGGAACCTTCCGAGCACTCATTTGATCGCTCAGACCATGCATATTTCTCTATTTTTATAAAACTAGGAGTTTAGGAAAATATAATTTTATTGGCAACAGAGCTAACTGGGTCAAAAGTTAAACAATTCATTTTATATATTTATAAACAAAAAAAGCACTTGGATTTGTAATATAAAGAGTCTCTGCAAAAAAACTTACAAAATTTTGAAATGAAATAATTATTTCTTTTCATTTATATACATATGTATGTAATTCTAAGCCTAATATTAGTTCAAGTCAAACTTATGCTGGTCTCAGCGTTGCTGTTGGTTCCAATAATGCCCATAAACCGGCCGCAGAAGAAATCGCGCCCAACAGTCCAATCGTACGTGGTGTTAGCTTCGTATAACCTAATCCTGTTAGTGGTATAAAGAGATCACATAGATTTTTGATCGTATCAACAGCGACATCCTTGTGTCCCAGTACCATTGCATAAGAGTGCAATGCCAATCGATTAAAATCACGCAGTGAAGTGACACGCAGCGGTATGGCGCTAGGGTTCACACGAGTTATACCGCCCTTAGCACCCGCTTTATGCAAGTCGATCAAACGAAATATTTCGTAAACATCACGGCATAGATTCATTATAATCGAGAGTAACCAATATTTGTTCGACAATTTTCCCCAACGCTTTGTGTTAATATTCTTGAAAATGCCAGTGCGTGCCAACCACATGAAATGATCGGCAAGTAAAAACAAGGATTGCGATAATTTGCTCAGTGTCAGTGTGACACGTATCGTCAAATCGGGATAATGTATGGTGCGTAGCGAAGCGTAGAATATGTCCACACAACGTCCGAAACGTAGCACTGGAAAGGCAAATAAGTATGAAGTTGTGTTAGCTGATCTGCGAATTTCCCATAAATTTTTACTTACATTTACGGAATGTGCTGAGTACGTACTCTACCGTTTTGAAGCTGTCCGCCAATGCTGGACTAGCATCGGCACTCTCCAGTGAATCCCACAATGCGCGCGATGTGTACTGCACCAGGCTAAAAGTGAGCAGATGAATGCCACCAGTAATGGCGTCTTAAGTGAACGCAATCTTACCGTGCAATTTTATCGCGTCCCGCTGTCTGGCCATTAAGCTGCACCCATTTGTCTAAATTCATGGTTCCTCTGTCTGTTTTTGGTTGCAGTCAACAATTCGGCATCCACTTTTAATGGACTTATAGCAAAGTTCAAGGTTCAACAATGAAAATAAACAAAGGCGTAATGGCAAGGGACAACAGACAAATATTTGTTTTAAAAAACTTTCTATTTTGGTTTTTTTTTTGTAGAGCTGTCAAATGTTTCGCTAACAAGCCGGTGTGGTGAAAAAGTAAAAACAGCTGTTTCACAGTGGCATTCAAACTAAAGTAAAATTACGCACTTTTCGAGATACAAGCTTTGTTTCCGGTATTTGTAGGGTGAGATATTAACTTAGTTTTTACGGATGAGAGCCAGATTGAGGAACTTCGACCATTATGAATAATTATTTATTCACAATGACTTCGACGTTTGCAAAGAACATTAAACTATAAGAAGAGACAACACGTTATTTTTGTTTTACTCGTTAATCAACAGGGTAGCCCCATCTCCTTTCATTCAATCATTTACGCATGTGGTCGAAAGTGTAGGCGCTACCCTGTTGATCAACGAGTAAAGCAAAAGTAACGTGTTGTCTCTTCTTATAGTTTAATGTTCTTTGACGTTTGCTAGCATTTAAAAAAAATATTCTTGCTGTAATTTCATATATGTAATACTTCTATATTGCGGGTGGGATAAGCTCGTAATGTGTTTTGAAAACGAAACCAAAACGAGACAGACTACATCAATTTTTGAGCTTGTAGTAGTATAAATGTAAACTTGTAAATTGTCAAATAGACTGAAAATTCAAATAATTGCAGGGGCGGTTCAAGTACAAAAGGGGCCAAGAAAACAGCAAACTAAATGAAAGTGGCCTATGAGAACATTTCCATTAAATGAGAACATATTTTTTTATGATAATAGAACAATTTTATTATTCAAGGCATGTTAAATACATAAACATATATTGGGATGGACATTATTGATTTGCAAATAAAATTAGTTTTGTAAATTTATTTCGTACATATTCCTTATCTGCCGTTTGCTTTGTACTCTCGTAAAAAAGGCGTGTATCAATATACATGTTTATTATGCACTTACAAAGCTGTAATCGGTGGTCATTTAATACATCGTTGCTAAAAAAAGTTTCAGCTTTTACGTGATCTTCCATAAACTCGTTTGTAAATACCTCTGTATTATTTTTGCACACAAAGCATAGCCTCACCATTATATGTATATTTTGGTTTGTAAATATTTTTTGCTTAACAATTTTTAAATAATTTCTTTAACGTGTAAATATAAACGATTTTTCTATGAAGGCTTGATACGCTCATGTATTTTTTAAGGTGAAGTTGTCATTTTAGGTACATTCGATTATCGGATCTCTCATTCTATTTTTTATATTTCTGCACTCTGATATTGGGGAATGTACTCTGTGCTTTCCAGCAATATAGAAGTATTACATATATGTGTACTTTCATTACTTTGTTTGAATTTTTACTCTAACTATAGAAATGTACTCCTGGGTCTGTGCCAAATGATAAGTATAAAAAAATTGTTGCTATGGTGAGAAAACTTTACATTTCTGTCAAGGGAAGTCATATAAGGTGATATCATCCCATGAGCTAAATGCTTGTTCGTCTTCGCTGGGTTATTTCTTCCCACAAACAAAATACATGAACAATTAGGCGCGAACTCAGATTTTGACGTTTTACTCACAAAATTACACAAACAAAATGCACAACGGATTCGTCGTGATAATCTTGCTATCACCATCTATGGATTCCCCTTGATTGCGTAACTTTTTAATGCGGGACATTTTTGACAGTTGCTTTGATACAGATGAAGACCAGCGAGTGAAGCAGTAATAAAATATAGTAATAAATAAAATAGTATGCTTCAGTTTAGTTCAGTTTCGAAATGACCTAAATTTGAATGTACCCAAAACGAGTCTCTGCGTTCAGGTTTGTATGGGGGTTTGGTGGCTCTCTTGAGCTCCCGTAGGAGATCAAGCCTCCATGCGTAGAGAACCGTACCGACGTTCCTTTATCACTCGCCTTCCTGCTACCGCTCAGTCCCATATTTCCCTCTAACCCTTAACCCAGGGTATGACGCGCTACCGTACTCATTGGAAGGGTTGAATCCAGGTGTATCCGGTTGTATTTTTACGGTGCCCTCCTGATACCGGGCCACCTTGGGAGATATAATGCCCTTGCTATGGCAGAGGGCGAAAGCCATAGTTGAGCAACGCAGACGTTTATAAATAACAATATAAACCCCAAAACTCCCGCCTCAAATCGAGGCACCGAAATTAAAAAAAGTAGGCTGAGCTCATCAGGAAGGTCCAGCATCGGCAAAACAATTGACGAGTTCGATGCCTGTGATCAAACCAGGGCCTATCACGAGTCAAACTCGCTCGAGGGAATCCCAAACGGCAATTAGATCCCTTGTCGGTCCCTCGGGCAGCAACACTAGCTACGTCCCAAGACGGGACGGAGGTGAGGTATTGCCTCAAAAGGTATAGGAAGTAGCAAGGGTACCATACCCTGTCATCACATAAGGTAGAGATGGCATCCCTTCCACCTCAAGCTGGTAGATCGACGCCCCTCTCATTTCGGAAAGTACTGCCAGCCATGTTCTCAGGCTGATACTGCTTCCATAGGAGCAAGATCGCCTCATCGTCCAACGAAACTCGGTCATATGGCGGCGGGCGGACTCAACTCTTGCCCCGCGCCGCATCCTTCCCAAAGGATACTATTTGTCACTGGGAGGTATAATCACTAAGCCATGAAGATCCTCGATAAGATTCGCAATCTTCAGCAGGGGGACCCACCGAAGAGCTGGCAGACTTCAAAGTAGGGGCGGAGTCTTTCCTTGAAAATCAACGGTAGAGAGTGAAGGCAGATCTCCAAATTTGTAAACGCTCAGAGGAGGATGCGTTATCCGCACGTAAAAGGTAGAAGGCTCCCGCCTCTTTCACGTCCACGCACCTAGGTCTAAAGAAGTCCTTTGCCGAAGTGACAAGGGAGGTATTAATGGAGCCTGAGATTGATCGCTATGCCCATGATGATGTCATCTCGCAGAAGAACTGGGACCTAGTAAACAGAGAGCTGCGGACTGTCTACCGGGAGATGCCAGAGAACCCAGTAAAGTGCGCTGGTGAAGGGTTGGTACAGCTTTACAAGGAAGCTATCAGCATAATTGGAGAGTTGTGGTCCGGAGCACGCTTGGATGTAGTACGACGAGAAGAAATTTCTAACCGTCCCGGACTTCCACGACGACCCAGAAGGGGTTCTGAACCTAATAAAACAGGCTGATTTAGCACTACATACCCAAGTCTAGAAGGTGGTGAAACTGCATAAACAAATTGGTAAACCAAGATCTTGCTTATTAGTAAGCAATAACATTAATGTCTACTTTTTGATGCACCTTAGCGATGCAGACAATGTTGTAGTTACAGTGGAGTCTTCGAGGGACTGGTTAACTTAAAGCTAGTTATAACGTAAACGTCTCGCCGATTATGCTCCTGTTAATGATAAACACGGTTGGGGAGGTGAAACCACAATGTATTCCCGTCATTCTTGGAGCAGTTGCAAATTCCCATCACCATTTTTGGTTTCCCCAACGACACCAATGATCGAGGTGAGTCACTCTTCGATTTTATACATTGTAGCTCTCGCGAAAGAACGGGGCGATACAATTCCAAAAAAAATAGATTGTATATGGAGAAACCCCCTTCTCTGACCACATATATCAGCCTTGACCCGTACATTCCTGTTAATGATTCTATACAATTCATTAATTAGAAGGCGCACAAATCGGGGGACCTTCAACCGGTGTCTAATCAGACACCTTCCTTAACCCCCAGGTAATCTTCCATACAAATACATACTCGTCTCGAGCGACGAAAGCAAACTCACTTCCCAGGGTGTTTAGATTCCAGGACCGTGGAAAACACATCTGTTACGGCTGAATAGGGAGATTTCCCCATTGAAGTCATCTCTGAGGAGAATTTAGAGACGGCGATTCGAAGCTGAAATCAGCAGGGATCGTTACCTGCTGATCAGCAATAAAGCTCTGGCATAATCAAGCCAAGACTAAAAACCAGGTTCAAATAGTCTTTATCTCAAAGGCGGGAAAAGCATTGCATGGCAAGTTCAAAGATTTCAGACCAATCAGTCTCTCGTTATTCCTTTTGTAAACATTGGAGCACATCTTGGATACTTACAGGAGAGAGGTAGAAAGGGCGGAAGTCTCCGATGCCAAACATGCATACTCTCAGGGTAATGGGGGGGGAAACTTCTCTTCACCGCCTTATCTTAGACATTGGAAAGTCTTTGCACTACAAAAAATACTCCCTAGCGGCCTTTAACAACATCACTTCAGAGGCAGATATTTCATCGTTACGCGGGTTGGGGCTATGTTATACCAAAACTGCGTTCATCAAGACCTTTCTTATAGAAAGAGTAGTTAAAGCGGAGTTGGGGGACTACTCTGTAGGAAAAATCGTGACCACAAGGCCCATGTTCGTAGCATATTTGGCTGGGTTTAGGGGAAAACCACTTTGTACGCCTAAGCAACCACGTCAGATCCCTAAATCGACTGATCTGAGATCGTCAAGCTCATTAAGGAAGTAGCTACCCACAGCTTCAGCTCTCTTTCTAGCTTCCTCCTCTCCTTCACGTCACGTTAACTCCTACAGAAGTTAACAGCCAGGGCTCTTGGTCTTGGTGTGTGCGTACCTTTTAAACAATGCCCGGCTAGGGACGGCTGGATGTTAATTTCTTGTCTCCCTAAGCTGAGAACTGATTTCGTTTTTTGATCACTCATGGATGGTCAGAGTGCCCTTGCAGTTTGACAATTGGGTTCAGCCTGGCACCTGTCGTTTCCGACGCTAACAAATTTTCTGTCTATCACTAGGTTACACGTCTGTAAAGGGATGCCGAGTGAATCACTGATATTAGTATCCGGCAGAGTTCGTGCCTTGACGAGCACGCTCATTAGCTTAGCAGTTACCCCATATGTCGCAGTCATTGTGAATAAATATTCATTCACAATGGTCGCAGTGATCGGGAACCAACACAATATGTGTTGGGAATGTCTCAGCAGCAGAGATTTAATAGACACCTGGCAGTCAGTGAAAATATAGATTACCGCAACGGGAATCATATCACACTGTACCAGTGATGCGGCCTTTGCAACTGCAATCATCTAAGCCAGTAAAATAAGGTAATAAGGTAGACGGAAGCTGAAAGTTATGCCCAATTGTTCCGAAAAGATTCCTCCACCAACTATTCCAGCTACTTCTCCAGAATATGTGAAATAACTCACAATTGAAATAACCTTTTTATAGCTACTTTGTGTATGGGAGCTGATAAAGAAGGAGCTAATTTCTTCTATTTTTTAATTTTTTTTTTAATTTCGAACAACATCCACATAAAAAAAGAAACAAACATAAAAAAAATTTTTTCCGACTACGAATCTTTTTAATAGTCAGGTAGTGAATATGGCAATCAAAACATGATAATTATCTTGTTTATTGTATAATAAGTATGTATGAATATACCTACATATTCTATATGTCGAAATAAAAATTAATTTAAAACATTTTCCATACAAACTGCAAAGTTATAAAGTTTTATTTTTTCCACAAATTGCACGTTCATAATATACATGTGTCCATATGACCTTAAACAACTTTATTTTTAATATTCATTTTTCTTACATAGTAGGACTCTTTTTAGATTCATAAATTGTGACTGGTCCGAATACATTTACTGGGAATTAGCTACTGGTAATCGGTGCAGCTATGAAATTTTTAGAAGATGTAGCGAACATTTCTGCATACTTAACTTGATTTTAATCCTTATAATGGCAATCTTCTAGTAAATAACCGATACGTACCCGAATATGTACATATCTCTACTAGGGCTTTCGATTTCTTCTCGCACATTCTGTATTTCGATACACGATGAATCGCATTGTCGATCATATCTTGGGTTTCACCGTTCTCGCGATAAATGCCGAGCATCTATCGAGACGAGTACTGTACAAATAAAACAAAATACTGCACGTACATACGCAGTACAGTTAAATTGTAAGACTCGTAAGACTCGAGGCACGAGAAGTTCGTGAGAAAGCGATCATCGCGAGCAATCTTGAGAAATCGAAGGCTTTAATTTCTACTATTTTAAAACTCCTAATATCACTTAGCATCAATAAAGCATTGTATGAAAAACTACAAACATTTATTTAATTTGTACATAAGTACAATTGAACTAATTAAATATTGAAAGAAAAATGCTTGATATTTTATTTTTCGGCGGTATGGAATATATGTATTTATAACAATGATTTTTATTCAAAACTCATACACTCCAAAAAAATTTATCTGAAATATTTACAACTTTTGCAGAAAACAGATTTCATTTTATGCAGGTTTGAATTCATTTTGAAGAAACCTTTAGTCAATTTGAAGAATTTGAAGAAAAAATGACAACAAAATAATGAAAATTTTTCTTTGGTTCTTTTGTTAATTCAGTGTAGTACTGCTCCTCACTTATAAGGCAGAAAGTTGTTTGGTAGGTATTTTTAAACGTTGTAGTGTGACCCTAAAATTTTGTTAAACTTTGGTTTCCCTAAAATTTATAATTTTAGTATGTTGTGAATTTGCTTTATATTACCTTTGGCTAATTTTGGCGTAACTAGGGCAAGCCTTTTTATAAAACTTAAATCTTCTCTAAGTAATTCTTCGCACTATTAACATTAGACCGCCTCAAAAAAGACAGATAAATAAAACTGTCTTACAAATAATTATATATGCTAATTTAATTTTAAAGAAAGTAAATTAATGTCAGGATAGTACTGCGTTCGCAACCAAACTTCGCATATGTCTCTGCGCAGTAAAAAAAAAAAACGTGCGTCTAAATACATAAAGAAAACTCGACGTCGGAAAGCTGCAATCGCAAAAAAACCGCTACTAACTTTGCAACTCGACTCTAACACCTGCCCAGTAAGAGGACTTCGCAACAAACCAGAATTCGCGGGTGTTGGGAGCACATCTCTCTATCACTACGTACCGCCGCTGAGGAAGTCATCGGCTTTCAGCGACACCGAAGGAACAACTGGGACGATGAGGAATACCGCGCCGCAACGGTAAGTAGAGATAGGCAGCACAGAGCCACACTGCGATCGGGCGCAACGCGAGCTGTATGGAAACGCTACCGGTAGTTGGGAGAGGAAGAGTCACGGAAGGTTTTAAGACCGGGCCAAATTACTATAAGAACAAGAACGGCGACCTGGTGACTGATGTCCAAAGCACACTCATATCAGGAAGGGAACACTTCTCCACTTTGCTAAATGGTGATAGCGATAGCGTCGTCGAAAAAGATGAAGATCCCGTATCCCACATCCCTGGTGACGTCAATAACATTCCGTCACCCAACCTCGATGAAATTCGAATAGCAATAACGCGGCTGCGGAACAACAAATCCGCTGGAGCTGAACTATTCAAGAATGGTGGCGAAGAGTTGGTAAGGTGCATGCTCTAGCTCATTTCCAGAATATGGTCGGACGAACCCATGCTCGCCGATTGGAATTTGAGTCTGCTCTGCCCAATTTATAAGAAGGGTGATCGTGCAATATGCGCCAACTACCGCGGGACTAGCGTCCTTATTATTTCATACAACTGATGCCAACAGCCAAGGATCTGATTAGACCTTATCAGTTTGGCTTTAGAACTGGTAAATCAACCATTGACCAAATATTCACAAGACTCGCGCACCATCTATTTGTCTACTTTCAATTAGCTTTCCTATACGCAGCGATGTCTGAATTTGGTATCCCTGCAAAACTAATACGGCTGTGTAAAATAACGCTGACCCCACCAGCTCAGTCAAAATTGGGAAGGACCTTCCCGAGCCGTTTGATACACAACGAGGTTTCAGACAGGGCGAATCTCCCTGTCGTGTGACTTCTTTAACATTATGTTGGAAAAGATAATTTGATAGTCAGCGCATTAGCGTCTTGGCCCCCGCGGCACTGTTGATAGTTGCAATATTGACAAATAAGAGGACTTTATTTATCTTGGAACTAGTATTAACACCAACAACAATGCCAGCCTCGAAATCCAACGTATAATCTCTCTTCCCAACAAGTGTTTTTTTTTTTGGGCTGAGTAGGCAAATGAGCAATACAGCCCTCTCTCTACGAACGAAAACGACGCCCTATAAGTCCCTCATCCTGCCCGTGCTATTGTATGGCGTAGAAGCATGGCCACTGTCAACATTAGATGAGAGGGCCCTTGGAGTGCTCGAGAGAACGATTTTTGGACCTTTGCGTCTTTGAGACGGCGAATACCGCAGACGATGGAACGATGAGTTTAAGATTCAGCGACTGCGATGGCTAGTTAATGTTGCAGGTATGGAAGAAAATGCTCCAGCCCTGAAAGTATTTAATGCGGTGTCCGCTGGTGGTGGCAGAGGAAGGGGAAGGCCTCCTCTACGTTGGATAGATGAGGTGGAGAAGTAAACTTGGTGTCTCTAGCTGGCGCCAGTTAGCAAAGCAGAGAAACAACTGGCGTGCTATGTTGAAATCGACCAAAATCGCCTAGGCGGTTATAGCGCCAATTAAGAAGAAAAAGTACTAAGTTTTAAGATATTGGTAGGGGTCATTAGCGCATGATACATACATAGCTAGTCTGAATATTTTTGAAGTGTGCTGACAAAATATAAAATTTTCAAACTCACATTCTCACACATAAAATTCTATTTTTCCTCTGAAACAAAAAAAAATATTTTCGATTGTTTGTTGTTTATTTTACTATTGTTTGGCGTTGGCTTCGCTCTCAAGAGTATATACATATGTATATATGTATAATTATAACAAACTTTAAGAATCATAAAATGCAAGATTACGCCTTCCCGCAGCGAAGTAACATCTACGATAAATTTATAAAAAATATATGATTTATAGGCAGAGATTTAATTTAATAGCTGCAAGATAATAAAAATAGTGTATTCTACGCCTATTTGTGAAAAAAGCTTGATGCCCTTATAGCGGTATCACTGACGCCTTGATTTTTTGTATTTAGTCAACCGTGGACAAACTACTGAACAGAAGTTTGTCCTACGAATTGAGCGAATCGTGTTCCCTTATAATAATTTTACCATGGTTATCCTAATATGCCGAATTTTAAGGTACCAGTTTTACCCGTACATCGTTTATTTATTATTTTAATAATTTCGGCACTTTTGTGCCCCCAATATGGCATTTCAATTCTTTGCTAAGTTAACAACACAGAACACACCTCTCCTAAAGTTGCAAAGGCATTGTCTTGCAGAGTCTAATATTGCAGCCGGACTTTGAGTTCGTTAAGCCTTATTATCATATTTGAAACGATACTGAGGTATAAGTAGGCTATTTCAAAAAATATCGTTTTAAAAGTTTAGAATAAAAAATATTGGTATAGTATGGCAAAAGTATCTGTATGGTAGCGTATTGTATCGAAATTCGTGTCCCAACGGCCCTGGGACTCTGGCTATCCAGATTACCATATAGCACTATGTGTACTATGTGTAGGATGAGTTACGAGTATACCTTTATCATAGGTTTCAATTTTTTTTTTCACCAAGCGTATTGTTCCTTTAATAGCCAAAACTGAACCAATTCAGATGGAGCTCCGAAGTTCTGTAAAGGGTCAGAACTCACTCTCTATCGCACATCGGTAACATAGAAAAGGCAGTCGGGATGAATTTGAGGACCAGTACCGCTTCCTACGGGGCACAGTTTACGGCAGACTCATTTAGTAAGATCACATACCACAAAGTGTATACCTATAATTTTTCATGGTTATCGCGCATTTAATTTTTCCCTGTAGCGTTGGTTATATGCCTGAACAAAAAAAAAATATACAAAATTAAATCAAATTGGCTTCGACTGCATTTCAGGCTTTAAAACGTTTCAATTGGATTTAAATCAATTTCTTGTTCTCGATAATATTGAAAAAATATTAAGCCACAAAGCACTGTCAATTTGAGCGTAATCGTAAAGCTTTTATTGCAAATTATACTCGCTGCCATCGACTAACCTAACTGCATTTACACCTGCGCCACACAACCAACCTTCACCTTCTATTCACCTACATAAATTGATACGTAGTATTTCAAAATCCACCATCCAATCACCACTCTCGCTCTCACCATTCACACTGTCGCACTCGTCGAGAACCAAATGATACTGGTGGTGATTGTTTCAAATTTTAAAAGCTACTGACAAAAAAGGCAAAAAGTGGCGCTAATCAAATTAACTCTTTGTGAAGTGCTGTGCTGTGCGACCCGGGCACTTTGTGGATTATGAAAAGGGAAAGGTCAGTTCAACTTGAAAATGCGAGTTCATGAATTGGCGGGGATGCGGGGCAGTGGTATTGTCAGTAGCAGCAGCAGGAGCAACAGAACAGTGGCATAACCTTACAAGACGCCAATAGCTGCTAGCGTAATATTTTTGACAGCGTAACCGAAAGACTATTACACGAAATTTGTTAGCTACAGCAACAATGATAGCGTTGTTCGACAACGACTATTCGTGGATGGGTGAATGATAGTTGATGGCTGGTGGCTGATATCTTCGGAAATTTATTTGTGCTTTGATGTATTGTCACCTTTTGACTTGGGTTTCCCTTACCCTCACTTTGTCTATAAATGTAGCACAAAAGTGCCACGGAATGCACGAAAATAATAAGGAAATGAGATTTTTGGGTAGCGCAGGAGGAGCGAAAAAGTGACTAAGTATTGGCGCCGAGAGAAAATGAAGAGTAGGGCTATAAATATTAATGTGTAGTAGTTTGAATGACGACAATTGCCAAAAATAAGACTGTGTTAGGCGAATTTTTCTGAACTTGTACAACTTAACTCATTTTAACAAATTTTCTATAATATGACACTACATATTTATGCGCATGTACAAACATACACGTGACCGTAAGGAGCATTGAAATTAGCTAAAGCTTCGAAAAGGGCTGAATTGCTTAGTTCTATTTAAAGAATTAAAATCCTTTTTTTTTTGATTTTCGGTTTTTCCGACAGTGTGAAAAGATGATGTATTGTGGGAAGATTTTCCGTCATTCCTTGTCAATTTTCGTTTGAAGATAACCCACTTTCGGCGTTCTGTAAACAGAATGAAAAATGGCACTGAAGATGGTACAACAGTACAGATGATGACAGGAAGTGGAGTGGTGGTCCTCGCGTGATTCGAACTAATTCACCCATAAAATCTTTTCGCGAACGCATTCGGAGGAATCTCCTTAGAAAACATAATCCTCTGTCAAGGGAAATGGATATATCGACCAGATCAATGTCAAGACTTATTCGAGCTGATCTCCACATGAAAGCCCACCATCGGCCAACTGGTCATCTTCTGACAACGCGCTTGAAGCAAATTAGGCTTGGTGGGGAGTCTCATGTAAAGGCGTTACACCTCTTCACTTCCGTGAATAAGGGGTAGAAACTGGGGCAAAAGTATGCCAGCAAGGTGGTTTAGAAGGCGTGGTAAATCAGTTGAGCAATACTCTCTTGGATGGTGAGCATTGGATTTTCCAGCAAGATTCTGCTCCAGCACACAAGGCAAAATCCAACCAACAGTGGGTTAAAATCAATATTTGTGGTTTTATATATGCAGATGATTGGCCGCATGGAAGTCCGGATTTGAATCCATTGGACTACAGTTTGTAGTCAGAGTTGGAGAACTGACCTGTCGAATACCCCACAGAAATTTGGAGGGTCTCAAAAAATCTTTGATTCCAGCAGCGTCGTCAATACCAATAGAAACTGTGCGTGCTGCTATTGATCAATGACCGAATCGTTTGAGGGTTTTTATTAAATAAATCCAACTTTATTAAAAATTGAATTATATTTTCATTTTTATAACGGCCTGAACTTGCAGTCAGCATCGTCCGTTCACCAGTAGGGGCAGCTGTAAGCGGATTGAAACTCCGCCAACAATAGGTTGTGCTGAGCTTGGGATCAGCTACTTAAACAAATAAATATATCCAATAAAAATTTCAAATGAGCCTATCGACTTCCGCAATTGGAAACATTTACGGATATGCACCTGCAACTTTCGAACGCTTTATAAAGAAGGTCCCTCTATCCAACCGATAGATGTCCCCGAAAAATATAGGGCTGACATCTCCGCATTACAGGAGATGCGGTGAACGTGGCGGCATGGCTGTAAGAAATGTGCAGCATGCGACGTTTATTACACCTGTCATGAGATGGCGCATAGGTCAGGTTTTGGATTTGAAGCTGGGAGGAGGCTCCGATACCTTCTCCAACGGAAGAGAAAGACGATGAGACCACAGGTGAATTCGACGAGAAGCGTATGAAAGCTGTCTCCTCCAAAATGTTAAAATTTTGTTAGCGGAATGTGAAAGCAATACCTTCGATAATGGAAAGAATCTGACGCGCGAAACATGGCAGTGAGTGGTACCAGACACCAGCATCTAAACATCCACAAATCCACTTGGGTGCCAGCTAAATAGATGGGCCGCATGCTGGCTGAGTGAGCGAGAGCCCGCTTTTCACTAAAACCCTTGGTTGCCAGCTTGCTATAAAACGGAGGACAGTCCCTCCAAAATTGTGATGGCTGATCACCGTAAGCATATACGAGGGTTGCTATTTATATTGCTATCCTTAGGCCCTTATATTTATTGTTGTCACGCGCAATCTATCGTTTCCATTGGACAGATTGGCATAAGGACCGTTTTTTTGTAACCGACTCGCGAAAGAACACTGGGTGGAATAACAATTTGCAAGTAAAGCAACAACACTAACTCGGAAAAACATGAGAGTTGAGCAAACTCGGTAAAATGATATCCGACCTGAGATGTAGTGTTGGGAGTGGAAAAACTGCGCTATTGTGAATCAGCCGGAAGAAAATACGTGAGAATTTTCAATTTAACACCCAATCCGTTTTTATTTATTTAATCTTTTTAAATATATCAACAAAATATTTACATTACAACTATTTTCCGTTCTTAATAGCACTAATGAAATCGCAGGCTTTATGAAGATGTTAAAAGGGTTGCTTTTGTAATTAAAGGAAATTGTATCTGAGTTGGAGTGTTCTTTTGCAAGTCAGGTACAATGAAACAGGCCTATATTTTACCAAAAACGCACTCAGAACGTTTTGATGTGTGAGCTTCATATAATAGTGTGGTTTACAGTGGCTTCTAAAAATAATCTCAGCCATCAAATGTAATTAAACTTTGAACAATTTCTTGCGACTATTTTTTACTATTTTCGACGTGGACTAGCAAGGTAAAAATGCATCGCTGAACTAAAATACGACGAACACCCCTCCCTTTAGCACCGTAAGAAACTAGTACAGTGAATTTTCACGTGGTCGCTATTCGCTTACCGCCGAATTATGTGAAGGTAGTCCTCAATCACGTGTTGTGTCTGAAAAAAATGGTGCTATGCGCGAAATTAATGAGCAAGACCGTCATTTCCCATATCATCAGATTGAGGTACCTTTTTTTTACATGCCTCGTGTCGATTAGTATCGAAAATTCAGAAAATTAAAACCCTTTCAAATGCCGATATTAATTTTTCCATTGTTAAGCAAAAAAATATAAATAGCAGCCCCCAAAAACGGTAACTGATTGCAATTTTTTTATTGTATCGATTAGCCAAAGCGCTAATATGTAACTCCTAAAAGAAGAACGCATTTCATTTGCTGAGCTCACGAACCATCATATGTTGATTTGAAAAGATTATTAACGTCATTCAATTCGATGAAGTACATATCATACATATTTGCGTTCAAATTATGTAACACTTATGGCATTTAATACTTGCATGCATTAGGGCGGTTAAAAAAAAAAGTTATGCCGAAATTCTTATTATCTCATTTGAGATGAAAGATAGAAATGAAAGAAAATGGATTTTTCAATTGTTTCAGATCGAAATAAAAGTAATTGATGCAGGGAAAAGTTTTACAAAAATAAATCCATGCCACAAGAACGATTCATATATTTGGTCAAATTTCGCTTAATTTTTATAAGGAAACAAACACTGTGATCTGCCCAATACTGAAATCACAAACATTTATTGTGAGAAATTTTTAAACATACCTTCTTCATAAAGTTTTCAATGCCCACACTTATCCATAAGCTATAAATTCGTAGATAAATACTTTCTGAGAATATTAAGACGGTTACATTTTTACCAAATTTCTTTTTATACCACAAAAGAGAAAAAATATTATTTGACTTAAAGGTTAACCACTATTTCTGTAGCCAATAAATAAAGCTTAGGGTAAGTTCTAGCGCATTGGAATTGACAATTTTCAATTTTTTTCTAAAAAGTGTAATTAAAGGGTTCAAAATTAAAATGACAATTTTCACAAAGTTTGGAACTCTAATTTTTGGAATTTTTAATTTTATAAAGAGTTATCGACACCAACCATGTTTTCCCTACTTCCAAAAGACTTCTATGAAAAGCCCGATTTGCGGATCGAAGGGTAGGATGAACCGATTTTTGTCCATCTCTAGCCCAGCACCCTTGGAATTGTTCTTCATTGAAAAAAATACCTCAAACTGCTCAAAAATTCCCATATACATCCTACTTATATTTTATAAGTAAATGTGAAAGTTTGTGAGTGCGTGAGTATGTCGTTACCATTTCAGGCCCAAACGGCTGGACGGAATTGCACACAAATGCCTACCCCCTACGCCACAACATAAGCTATATTATATGGAGAGTTGCCACCTGCGAAAAAAGTTATAGTCAATTAAATAAATAAGTTGAATCACACATTGCCATATAACGGCAATAAGATTTGGCACATGTATAGTTCGTTATATATGTATGTAAGTTACCATAAATTCGATTTTTTATAGGAAGTTGCCACCTGTTTAAAAGGTTACATTCAATTAAAGCAATGAATGAAATAAAATGTTGCAATATTTGTATCGAACGAAAGAGGTCTAATACTTATAAAGCTTCATTACCCACATGTTTTCAAAGGAGGTTGCCACCTGTTAAAATGCCAAATAAGTTGATTTAAAAAAATCAAAGGCATTTTACAATATGAGTGTCAAAATAAAAATTTTAAGAAAACTTAATTTCAAAAGTAATTTTGGTGAGAGTTGCCAATTGTTCAAAATTAATAAAACTTATAATAAGTTAAATCAAATACATGTAGTATTGTATGCTAGGAGCAATAAAGTTCAGTTCCCAAATACTTTCAATGATGATTGCCACCTGTTTAAATGCAAACTAAGTAAAATCTACAAATGAACGATATTTTACAGTATGAGTACCAACTTACAAATTTTAAATATGCGTAGTTGCAAAAATAATTTTGGAGAGGGTTGCCACCTGTTACAAAAATTACTTAAAGTTAGAATAAGTTAAATTAAATATTGATATATATGTAGATTACAAACAAAAACGTTTTAAGAAAGCTTTATTTTGAAAATACTTTTGGAGACGGTTGCCACCTACTTCAAAAAGTAAATAAAATTAGATTATTTAGTTAAATATGTGGCGTGGGATTCAAAGGAAGTAGGCTTAAGAAACCTTAATCATGAAAATGAGACTTCTAACAATAAATAAAGTTTCACTAAACCCGAATGGCATGGCATACTGCGCAGTGAAAAAAAGTTTCAGCTACTAACCGTAATCGAAAATTTGAGAAGGCGGGGTAAATTTTGTTTTAGATAGTAAAAAAATAAAACAAAACCCTCACTAAAAATGAATTAAAATGTATTACTTTTGGTGGAGTTATTTATTTCCTTTTTCGTTACATTCGAATCCATAACGTTAAGCCGAATGTCATGCCATGCGAGCGAAGCCGCAGTTGGAAGCTTCTATTTTATGTGGGGGAAAATAATTTTTAGAAATGATATATAATCCTTGAAAATCAATATTTTTCAATCGGCAAACTGTATTGCTCTTCTTGGAACATGAAAGAATAATACCCAATTGTTAACCTTTTTTCATATTAACTATATTTTATGGGTCCATTGAACTTTTAACTTAAATTTTAAAAATTCTGTATCATTTCTACGAAAAATGTTTTTTTTTTTAATTTCAAATACGTGGAACATTTTGAAAGCGTCTTCATAATCCTAGGTTTAAAAAAAATATAGGTATTGTGTTTCTTCGATATAAAACAATCCTAGGGGTTGAGAGCAATAGAAATCCAACCTTTTCTCCCATGAATTTTTGGACCTCCCTAGTGTGCACACTCTCGCAAACAAGCAAAGGCTTTAAGTAAGGCTCTTATTGATAATGCAATATTATTATGAGCGTGTATTTATTGCGACTTTGACACCTCAGCTGGATATCAGTTATTATGATATACATAGTACATATCTACAAATCTATGCACATACTTCCACAAATGTCGTCGTAATCAAATTAAAATGAAAAATAATGATAGCTAACGGTCACATTTGACTTCAGATGAGTGCGATAAAATCTAAACATTTGAATAGGCCAACTGGTGCTGCTGCCAGCGCACAACTCTATGTATGTATGTATGTATACATTGGTTGCCAGCTGAACTTCCTATACGTTTAACAATATACGCAAATTATTTGCTGAACACAGTGAAGAAAGCAAGTGAAGAGCGTTGCCTCATAGCTAGTGACATCCCCATTAATTACGAACTGAACCAGTACTAGTTAGCTCTTTCCATATATCGAATTTCAGTATCGATTCTTACGAATGCGGTTTCAAGAGGGGAGATAGACATCCCTTGTCAAGAAATCCAGAATCAGTTGATGGCTCCTTTCGAAACCTTGAATTTCTGCAACGTCCCTGTTTTTCTTCTTTAGAGGGATTAAAATATTCTAGAAAATTGCTATTCAAAACAAAATATGTGTGCGGATAAATCCGAGCTCCATATGAAACAAATAATAACAAATAATCTACAGATAGATTGCGACAATTTGGCTCAAAGCCCGGTGAACGGGTTTCAACCACTGTATGGCCCGTGGCTCGGACATATATGTACATATGTAGGTAATATTTTAATTCTTTAGGTGGCGCATGAGTCGAGATATTCAGAAAACCCGTATTTACGACCCGATATTGGTGATATTAGGAAAAACTGTATTTATAATCCGAGTTTTATAAAATTAGGAAATACTTTTATGAAAAATGAATCGATTTTTCTGATATTAAAAAATAGTAGACTTACATGCCATTAAAAACATACACAAGTTTGTATGTATCTATGCGTATACTATGTTTACAAAGAAATATTAAAAATATGTATGTATATAGTTCGATATATTATAGTTCGATTTAACTCAAGTCTTATAATCATTGTGCAGTTAAGGGCAGTGCTCTTTAGTCAAATTCGAGATAAAGTTGGCCCTCAGATTTCAGAATTCTTGCCAATAATTTTTGATACGAAAAAACCAAAAAAAAAATAACCAATTTTTCCACTTACGGATTTTTTGAAGCAAGGCTGAAACAATTTCTTTTAAGCCTAGAGACTTCAATAGAGCAAAACAGTTTGTCACACGTCTTATGTGCTGAACTCTAGTATGCTAGCTACTCAATGCACTAGCGGAACTATTTGGTAAAGAAATATACAAAAGCAGATGACAAAAACTTAGCAACCGGTTGCCTCAGCGAAGGTGATTGCGTTGCCTATTATGGGGAGTAACAACAATACTACAAACAGATCAACTAAATACTAAAATCCTAGGGAGTGGAGCAAATGACAAAGGGCAACTCCACACGAAAATACCACAACACACTAACCAAATAGAAATAAATCTTTAGAGGTGCACCCGAGGTGAGGTCCAACCAAAAGGTCTCGAACCCACTCGAAATATCTTCCAAGCTACCGGGCGGTAACTTTGACCTATAAGAATGGGACTAAGACAACGGTAGGCAAAACCTAGCGACACCTCAACAAAACGACTAACAAAGGGCCCCAATGAAAAAAAATATTTATCGGCTTGGACTCCAATTCAAGGAAAGCGAATTTCACTCGCCACTTCAAGCCTCAAGCTACGATGGCCTGCAGGCCATTTGTTTATGTTCTCCCTATCCCTCCATTGGATGCTATACTCACTATCTCTTACAGTTTCGAAATTTCTGAAGTCCGTGCAGCTCGGGAAGTGGCTGCTATGGAGGTCTGCTAACGGCTCATCACTGCAGCTGGTTCAGCTACCATTCTTTCTACGTAAAAGAATCGACACGTTTGGATTCCCAGACAACAGTTTCCTAAGCCATTTCATTTTTCTAACCTACCCCCGAAGTCTCTCCGTTAAGACTTAGTAAGATTGTTTACTGTCCCAAACCGGATTCATTGTCGGTTACCATTGCAAATTTAAATAATTCTAGTACATTGCTCCTTTGCGATGCCGGTCTCGGTTCCACCAGGGAGGCTTTGATTCTATTCCCATCGAATATCTCGGTGTTCCCATTCCAGTGTTTGTTTCGTGGGTTCCTTAGGGTATTTATTTTTGAGCATGGACTGCAGTGCCTTAGGACCTTTCAGTTCCAGAGTTTTAAGTTATTGTCCGTATAGAGTGTTGCATCTATGTAGAAAATTTTTTGACGTGACTTTCTTTACGCGATGTAAAAAATTACTGTCAGTAAAGAAGTTTTACTTCACAAACGCAAAATTTCAACTGAATATGATAAACAAAATAATGGTTTTCAAAGCAAAATTTAATATTGTAAACACCTACCTATAAGATGATGAACATACTGTAAATTTTTTTTGTAAACTAATAGGCTAACAGTTGTTACAAATAAAAAATATAAATTTTCAGTAGAACAAAATCTACTCAACTGGTGTTTCCCCTGAAATTTATCTTACATTCACAACCATATATAACAAAATATTTGTATTAGTATGCGTGCGTGACTGGCTCTGCTTTCGTGCAAAGTCCAGAGACAAGCAGACACCGTTATCCAGGTGGTAAAGGAAAGGGGACGTGCGACTTTAATCGTGCCGACTGAAAGCTAATTTCGCTGCATTTTGTTTTCACTTGTTGATGCCACATCCTTTACAACAATTTGGTAGTTTTACTGAAAATGCGACAATAAAAACGCAATCCCATGAGCTTTAAGTACATTGGCACGCACAGGTGGGCAACTAACTAAACGGGAAACTAATCGACGCCAATGGTAAAGGGTGATAGGGGGAATGCCAACGCAACTATGCATACAGTGACAGTGTAGCAAAAAAGTCAATGCACATCAAAGAAACACAAAAAAACAAAAAAAAACAAAAAAAAAACTTTTTACTATTTTTTACTATTTTACGCTTGTGGAGTGGAGTTGGTTTGGGGTGCTGGTATTCAATAGGACAGACAAATATTCGCAGGCCACCCACCACCCTACCAAAAGTCAGTCGCCCGCCTACTCCGCACAATGCCATAAGGCAATTGGGTGGTCAACAGGTGGGACCCAACGGAGGCTACATTCAATCAACAGTCCCATTAGCATTGTCGTGCATTTGTATATTTTATGTTATCTGTGTGTGGGTGTGTGTGTGTGCAATCTGTGTATCTATGTATGTATGTGTGTATAGTGAGTGATGTTGTAAAAGCAACTGTGGTCGGCGCTTATAAAAGCAACATCGCTCTTCGCTTTCGTTCTTAGTTGTAGTCGACATTTAGGCGTTGAACATTGTGCGCTCCACTTAATTTTGAAACGTTTTAGCGGAAATTGTTTTCTTTCTTACACAGTTATAAACTCAAAAACTTTTGAAATCTCACAAACATTGACCCGTAGCTATCTATAGTTTTTTGTTTGTTTAGTGACATTTTTGTGAAACGCTTGCTGGGAGAGAACGTTTAAAAAAAATGTGGCTGTTAAATCGCGGCATTTAACCAGTGCTTGGATTACTTAATTTATTTTATACTTTTTAAATGCCTACAACATTTGCTTGTTGTGGTGGCTACAGGAGAGCGGGCAGCAGCAGTTGTAGCCGCTGCATGTTTACTTTGTGGCCATACAAGTGGACGTTGCTGTTGTTGGTTATGTTCCTGGTGAACAAAGGTATGTAATGGCAAATATAAGGAAAGTAAAATATTGCAGTATGTATGGACAAGTTTTGACAATTTTGACGTCTCATCTTTTTTAACTTTAAATATTTTTTTATTTCTAGATAATATATAAATATTCAACATAATTAAAAATATTCCTGCGAACTTCTAACTTTCCATTCGAATTTTAGTTAATTTCCTAATGTGCAGTTTTGTATCCCACTCTAGTATTTTACTATAAGAAATTGCAAGTGATAAAAACTTTTTCTGGATTTTTGATAATTTTTTTTTTGGCGGTCCGTATTTCATTCCAAACAACCAGTTAGAGCCAGTTTCACCAACAATTCAAATGGAAAATAATTTTTTATTTTCTGTCAATTTTCATTTAAAATAAAAAATATTAAAATAATTTTTCTTTTACATAAATTGCTTTCGTGAAATTGGTTGTTATATTCGTTTTATATAAAATTGATTACAAGGTGTATATTTGTAGCTCTTTGGCTCTCAAATTACTGAAGCGATTTTAATAACTAATATCTTTTTAATTATATTTTAAAACATTCATCAAAATATTTTGCAATTATATTAAGATTTAGGTGAGCTAGGCCTGTAAGTAAATTACATCCATTTTTGAGTTTTTTTATAAATAAAATTTTTTATATTCATTCACAAAAATGACCTCAGATAATATAAATTTTTCGGTCAATTTATTTGCATCAACAATAATAACTTTTATGAGTTCAAGGCTATTTATTTATTAGGACATTATTGAAAAAAAAAACAATGGTAGAAGTTATTGTTATTTCGAGGATCCTCCTCGGCAAATTCGTACTCGTACTCCCCAAGGCAAACAAAAGGTTTTAAAAGTTTTGCGAAATATATTTAAAAATGTGTTCTACGGAATCATAATAATGAAACTTTTGATGCTGCATGCCGCCGAATGTTTTTGAAAGTTTGGTTTAGAAAAACTTTAATAACTTAGCTAAAACTTTACAAAATAAACTTGTTATATAAAACCGTTGATTAAACTTGTATACATTTTTTAGCAGTCCTTTTCAGGCTGATCCTATTTTTTTGAAAAAATACTTTCGTAAACACTACGAGTGTTTTTGTTGGTATTTTCAAATTCGCCTAGCTCAAGTAAATCGTAATTTTTTTCCAAAATATTAAAAAAAAAATTATCAAAAATCAGCAAGAATTATTAGCTGCTTAAGACTTGCATTAGTAAAATTAAATTGGCTACACAATTTTCTGAAAATTTGGGATAAAAACAAAACTTGCCATGGTTTTTGTTATAAAATTTTCTAAAAATAAAAAAATTAAATATCTTAAATTAAATAAGGTAAGACGAAATCATCAAAATTTATAAATACATTTTGCTGTAAATGTGAACACGACGTTCATGAGCTAAACGATCGCGTACTTAATAAAAGGCCCATTTCTTTGTGACCGAGTTGCAAAAGAACACTAGGTAAGATAACAAAATGCATGTAAAGTAACAACACTAACTCGGTAAAATGATTTCCGGCCTGAGATATAGTGTTGGGAAGCGGAAAAAACTGCGCTATTGTGAATGGGCCGCAAGCCGAAAATAAATGGAAAATTTCAGTTTAATACCTAATTTGTTTTTATTTGCATGACATTATTAAATATATAACTAAGTCACCCAAAATTTTTTTTTGCACAACTATTTTCCATTATGAAATGACAATAACAAATCTCATGATTCATAACAGCTGCTAACATGGTTGTTTTTGTAACTAAAGGAAGTTTTATCCGAGCTGGAGCAATTCGCTTACAATAAAACGGTCACAATAATAATATATTTAATTTAAAAAAATGTTGCATTATTATCCATAGTCCATAGATATCTAATTATTATTATATTTTGCTTAGTCTTGTAATGCGATTTTTCCAGTGATATATACGACAAATACTTACATATGTAAGTTTAATATAAGAAAATTTTATTTTGGTCAAAATTATATGTGTAAGTTTTCATAGAGCTTATTTTTGTAATAATGCGCCTTGAATGCAGGGTGTTGTTTTTAGAAAAACCTTGCATACAAACTGAGTTTGACCTGATAGGTTAAAGGTTCCCATAGCTATGATTTGCCTTATATTTCATTAATAAATCTCGGAGATAATATATGTATACCAATTTGGCTGTGTTTAGAGAGTGCCAAAAAAATTTGTTTCTCCATTTTGAAATTCTCACAAGGTAAATGTTTGAACCCGATGGGCACTTTTTCAAGGCTTTGGTCTAATCCACATATTTCAAGCATTAGACATGGAACTAATAAAAAAAATTCCAATAATTGGATGCCACAGTTATGTAAATGATTAACAATTGAATTTAATAATTTCGGTAGCGTACTTTGAATGTATCATCGAAGTGCATACAGAAATGCAGTAGAAGCGTTTATTTATTTTGAATTAGAATAAGTTAATTAAATAGCTGGTTGATATTATTTCACAAATAATTAGTATAACCGGTGCTTGTTTTCACTATCTTCATTGCATATTCTCAAAATGCAAAAATAGGGTAACGGAAAAATATAATATTATTCAGAACCTATTTACAAAACCGTTACCCATTATGCATTGCTAAGTCATTAGCTAAATTACATTTTAGGTTGACGTGCTCAAATTATTATAGTTGTAATTTTAGAGCTTCACAAAAAATTAAATGGTTTTCGAAAGCGGAAGAGAGAATGGGGCTTTGTATTTCTTATTAACTAATATATAGGCAAATACTAACCGGATTATATTATATTATCATTATTTTTATGAACTCACTCGTCTTTTTACTGATTTATTTATTCTAACATCAATTTTGTCAATATACCTGCATACATTTGCATTTATTTTTTTTGTTCAACTGCTAATGACCAATCTATGTGAGATAGGAAAAACCTGCATGCATTTTCATTGCTTGCTGTAATGTAGCATATTTGCATATTACCGTTTTTTATAAATAAATCCTAGCTAATATACATCAGATTTCTGATTGAAACAGATAATAAATAAAATTATTCGATATACATAGTTAGACTTCATTACTATATAATCAATAATATATTCAGGATAAGAAGTTGCATACTTTCACCGGATATGCCAAGCGAATATTTTAGCTTATTTAACCATACTAGAAAAAATTTGACGTTCACTGATTGAACTCGATTGGTGTGTGCCGTGGTGAAGTAAGCTAACATTTCTTACCACAGAAAAATTTCACTGATGCAACTTCTTTGTAATCTACGTTCTTTTACCAAGGTGAATTCATATAAAGTAGTGCAAGTTTCATAGAATACAAGATTATGACAACCGGTGAAGTCATTGAACCAACATCGTCACACTCACAGTGGTCCGAATTCTAACATTTAATTAAAAAAAAAAATAATTATGTTAACGCGTTTTCATTTTAGTGTTTTTATTTTAAATTATTTGCCATTACATCTTCATTAAGATATCTAATTTGGAATAGCATCTCCAGTTTTGAATAAGGATTTTGAATCTTCCAAGTACTTTTTTGTTTTGTTCAGTTGAGCTTCTACTACTTTTACTTTGATTTTAAAAGATAGAGAAGAACAAACACCTGATCTTAATGATAAGCTGGGTATTATTAAATCACCGTAAGGATTGTCAAATTGAAACACTTCGCTCTACTTAAACGTAATTAAGTTGTTTGTTCTTCCACACACAGTACATTTGATTCATGTCAACTATGTCGAAGTTGAAAAAGTGTCCCCATAGTTTTATAAGATGCTGCTATATTTTTAAACTTTTTTCAAAGAGAAATCCTAAATAATTAAAAAATATATATTCTCGAATCTGTGGAATTATTTCTACATAGTATAGTATATCATTTAAATTTTTTACTAAACAATTTTGGTTTTGATTTGGATAGCGTTTAATTAATGTCTTCATTTTTTCCATTAAATCGAGAGAATGATATCAGTTATTATATTTAGTCACCATTTGGGGTAGTCTTATGACATTTCCATGGTTTATAAGTTTTGATTTCATGGGAGATGCTCTCCTTCTAGCGCTTATTCTCATAAATCCGTGGCTTCACCAAACCTCACAGAAAGAAGTATGAGACTGTTAAAACTGGTGCAGTCGCCGACCAGACAATATCGCCAAATTGCGAGATCAAACGGTCTGGAAGTGTATAGCGTTCCGTGGTTAGTTTCCACAAACTCTAATTATTTTCACCTCACCAATTTCATCAATGTACTGAAATTTGACACCGTTTTTGGCAAAATAAAAGTGTATTCCGATAGGGTGCTGACTTTTGCGCTACCCTGTATAAAATGCTTACTCATTAAATTTTGGCCGATGATGATTTTTCCAAATTTTAGAGTTCATAGTAATATTTCCGTAACATAAAGGAATTTTGGAAAATATGTTAAGTGATATTTTTTCTTCTATATCTGATATATATAAGTACAAATAATGATGAACACTCCGTCAATATTGTTGAAAATGTGGCAACCAAAGGAGTAACGCTATTTTTGAGTATTCTTTGTAAGCACATCAATAGAATCAATTGAAAAAAATTATGAAAAATGAAAAAATCAGTTTGCGAAATTTCGCATTAGACCTACAAAAATAGGGTGTGAGTAAAAGATTTCATTCAAAATTGTTTTTGTATTACAAAATATTGTGTAATAGTTGTTAAAGAGGTTATACCAAAAATGAGTAAGAAAAGAATTTAACAATCGAGCAAAAATTGCAAATTCTAGTTTTGATGAAGGAGGAAATATGCAATTATTCCTAAAGAGCTGAAAAACTCAATGCTGAAAAACAAAGGCTTCCGTGATAAACGTTGATAAAAAGAGTAGTGATAATGAGTCGTTGCCTTTAAGTAGTTTGTGAAACTAATAAAAACTCCAGCAGACTTCGCAAGACAAGACCCAGAATCGACCGAATAATTCTGTAAAAAGCTATAGACAGTCATTTTTAGAATATCTACGCTCAATGAAACTGATATGCAAGCGCCCAGTGAAATCAAACAAAGTTGACTTTAAATCTGCGATTATAGTGGACACAAAGAACTCAGGCATAACTGTTTAAGCAAGATAATCCTCTTACTTTTTCTTTTTTTTTATAATATTTAACCATACTTGCTATAGAACTATTTTTCTACTTTATTCAATTTGTTAGGTTTTATTTACCAATGAATGCCATTTTGAAGCGAAAATAAGGTAACTTAACCTCACTCTTTCGGCAGTTCTATTGCGGTCATGTATTTAAAGGTACATTTATTAATCTTTTTGGTACTTATTTCCAGTATTAGCCTAATAAATACTGGCGTTTTGTGCGATATATTAATAAAAGGTTTGTAAACTTTACCTTATCTTATTAGAAAATTAAATAGCAACTATTGGATAGTGTAGCTTCTGGCATCACCTTGTTTATATCATTGCACCATGACTGAAGCAAATAAACTCATTCATAGGAGGTGTGAGACTGAACGGCATTCAGATGATTACGTTATTCTTTGCATTAGGCATCGACCATCATTAATGATTTTGACCCGCATTACATCAGAAGGTCCCATCGCCATACATTCATGCCATGCAGTATCCACAGATGGACAGACAAAGTACTAGATGTGATTAAGGTTATTTTTCTATAAAATATTGTACCAACTATCGCAATGAACAAATTGATAACTCATTTATTGTTCTCGGTTTATTAGTTTTTGTTCTATGGTTGGTTAAAGTCACAATTTTCAAATTTACACAGCGGTCATAATTCATTGCAACGCCTAACGTCAAGCTCATAATTAGGTCACTCATACGCAACGTTGTCTCATATACATTTTTTATAATCAGATAAATTTGCATATTTAGATAATGTTATTTACATAATGTTTCCCAAAAACCTATCTACTTGCAAGTTCCATTTTACTTAAAAAATACGCATTTTTACTACTACCATGTATATATGAGGCTCCCTTGGGGAACAGTCGCCCACAATAGCCATTGGGAATCAAAATAAACGTTTTCGTTTTTTTTCAAGCTATTCAGCACATGGGTAATATTAATAAATAAATTATATACTTATGCCAATATGTACAATTTGTGTATACACATATGTATTATGTACGTACAAATGTACTTAAAACCAAGAGGGGGTGTAACGATTGTGGTTGAATATCATAGCATCGTATTCAACTTATTTTTAAATTAATATTTATTCATTTTTCTTTTGTTTTCAATTAAAATTGGCGTGAACTTTTTGATAAGTAGCATAATTGCAAAAATATGTATATACTTTAACGCTAATACATGCGAGGGTGAGCTAAAAAATATTCAACCCAGGTGGAAAACCATCATGTTTTCGCCATATACTCGTTAAGAGCTTATGTTGGCGACAAAAGTCGCCACTTAAGTTTAGTACGATCGGTACCGGTGACGACGTCAAAGAACAATGTGGCCACTTTGGTGTACAGAAGTAGACTTTTCCGCCCTTTGTCGATGGTCGGCTGCAAATCCTGCAGCTATACTCCACCGGATATCATGAGGTTTCGCCTGCCAAATGCTGGACATTCGTATACTATGTGTTCTATTGTTTCAAATGTTGCAGTTCCTGCATCTCTTATCTCTTAGAAGACCCAATCTAGGAGGTATGTGCTGCCAATAGGCAATGACCCGCCAGTAGCCTTATTAAAAGTTTAGAGTCCTCTTTTTTCAGAGGAAGTAAAAAGCTTTTAACCTGGTCTCATACGATTTTTCACATATGATTTTTTACACCCCCTGCTTGCTTTCTGATATGTGTACAGTTCGTGAGTATCTTTTTAGGTACCCTATCTCGCACAATCTAACTTTTCATTCCCTTCTACGCCATGGGTTTCGGCCGCAACACAAATTTGAACTCATTACACTCTGCTACGGTCTTAGAGCAGGCGTCATGCAAAAGGAGAGCGTGGACTGGCATACATGGGTTAATAGATTTCTCTCTTAGTTCCGAACATTTTTGCAATGGATGGCTCGCGTTCTATAAGTTAGAAAGATACGGTTTTGTACTAAAAAAAACCTTCTCAGACAGTTTTGTAATTGCTTGACTCTATTTTATTTGAGCACGTGTCAAAGATGGGCACCAGCAAAAAGAAAATACGCCATATTTTACAGGGTTTCTTCGATACAGGCGAAAACGTAAGCTAGGCGGCTGAAAATGTGAATAGTTTTTCTGATACGGTGACAGCCAATCACGCGCAATTTCGTTTTCGTTTATTCCGTTCCGGGTCAGACTTCTTTCCATAAACAGAACGATTCTCACCTTGTCCTAATAAGCTAAAGTCTCCTTCAAGACGGGACTGAAGTACAGTGAGAGAGACCGAGAAAGACGCCATGCCATGCACACCGACGGGTCCAAAATGGACTGCAGGGGTGTTCACACAGAAACTAGAAGTCTGTCTCTGTTCCATTTACCTTACTTTGCTGGCATCTTCTAAGCGGAGGTACTAGGCATTGAGAATACCTGGGTACTGACAAGAAACTGCGATGGAGCCCAAAAAGCATAGATATTCTATTGACCACTTACAAAATTGTGAAAGAATTCTGGCCCACTCATGATAAATCAAGGCCGATAGACCTACTGAATAGGTCAAGGAAAGATATATAGGTCACGGTAACGGGACACTGGCCGATTGGCATCTCATACAACACTTGATGTCGGAGCTGCGATCTGGAGGACGGTAGAGAAACAGTTCTTCACCACCTCTGCGAGTGTTCGGCTCTGGCTCGGAGTAGACCAGGGGCGGATCCAGCAGGGGGAATCGGGGGACATTCTTACATTCTTTTCATATTATACTTACCTATTGGTTTTTTCTAAGAGTACGTCGATTTTACATACTGACACAAACATTGAGTGGGTTTTACAAAACACTTTGGCCGTTTATTTCTCGCATATGCGAAATTAGCCTAAACGGTGATTGTCGCTTTTGTGCAACTAAAGGGGTTTTCAATAGAGACGCTACAAAAGTAGACCGATAGTGACAGCAAACGACGCCATATTTTTCCCCGCTCTTTTGAAATTTCTCTTCAGTACGGTTTGCTATTTCATCATGGAAAGATGTACGATCCAACAACGAGTCGAAATTATTAAAATTTACTACCGAAATTCGGAGTCAATGGCCTCAACATTAAGAGCGCTACGTCCAATTTATGGTCGTCGCCATTTCTGGCGGAATGGCTTCGTCAATAAGCTAAATATGCGTTATTAGACAGGCAGCAATCCACACGTACAACATGAGTCAACATTGTTTATGGGCGGGCGGCGTCATTGGGCCGTACTTCTTCCGTAATGATCAAGACAGGCACGTTATTGTGAATGGGAATCGCTACCGCTCAATTATAACCGAATATTTTTGTCCCGAATTGGATGATATGTAGTTCCAACAGGACGGCGCCACAAGCCACACAGCGAATGTCACAATCGATTTATTGAAAACCAAGTTTGGTGAACGTGTTATCTCACGAAATGGCCCAGTCAATTGGCCCCCTCGGTCGTGCGATTTGACGCCGTTAGACTATTTCCTGTGGGGCTACGTCAAGTCTATGGTCTATGCCAACAAGCCAGCGACGATTGATGAACTTCGTACGAATATCGAACGTGAATTGCCGCAGTATCGGCCGAGTTATGTTTGAAAACCGTCGAAAATTGGGTTCAGCGTCTAGACTTCTGCAAGCGTGTCCGTGGTGCCCATGCAAAAGAAATCGAGTTCCATACATAAAGGCATCGAATGTACTTTCACAGGAATAAAGAATTTAATTCATACCCCAACCGTTTTTGGTTTATTAAAAAAAAAACTTTTGTAGCGTCCCTATTGCAAGACCCGACGTAAGTGTAATATTTTCCCATTGCATTTAGGTGGTATTTTTGCATTAGTATCGAATTTACACATTTAAGAAAAGGCTAAAGGCTAAATTCAAATTTGCTAAAATAAAAACCAAAAGCTATATATAGGCGGAAAAAGGCTAAAATGGCAACACTGCTTGTGACTAATTGATTACCAATTTTACTCGATTGAGACTAATTCCGGAATACTCTCGTTAGAGATTTGTTGCACAATTTTTCGCAGGGTCCTTACATGGATTGTTGCATATACGAACATACGCACATATGTAGATATGTATGTGTGTAAAGTATTTATGTAAACAATGTAGTATTTTAAATATATACGGCTAACTGTTGATTTCATTTTAATCCCGCAACACAACAAACTCAAACACATGCAAACTCAAATTATTGTATAAAATCATCTTTGTAATATGTGAATTGCGTGCTTACATATTTACAATAGAACAAAAATCTTGCGGCCTTATCAGCGATTGCCATTCAAAATCGAATAATACGATGTTTTGTTCCTAGTTTTCATTGTAGTCATACAATTCGCGAGTTAATCGAAGAGGAACGAGTACAAAAATAAAAGAATTTTTAAATGTGCGTAATTTAATTGTAACAATAAAAGCTAATTACCCATACAAAGTGAACACAGCCTAAAAGTCCCTGAGTCTTCTTTTGTAAGCAGTAAGGAAATAATACAAAAAGAAGTGGGAGGGAGTGACAGCTGAAGTTAAAAAAAAAATAAAAATGTGTCAAACATTTATTTGGGAAACATTGTAACTACATGAAAAGTAAGGTTTATAAATATAAAAGCATTTGATAACACTAATCAACAAATTTGAATACTCTATTAGGTCGCAAATGAATTTATTATTCCTTGGCATTGATATCATAAGAATCCTGCTTTTTTATGGAGAGGTTCCACCTGTTTAAAAGGTTACTTTCAATTAAAGCAATGAATGAAATAAAATACTGCAATATGTGTATCGAACGAAAGAGACCCAATACTTAAAAAACTTCATTTCCCAAATGTTTTCAAAGGAGGTTGCCACTTGCTTAAATGCAAATTAAGTTAATTAAAAAAAATAACTGGCATTTTACAATATGTGTGCCAAAATAAAAGTTTTAAGAAAACTTAATTTCAAAAGTAGTTTTGGTGAGGGTTGCCACCTGTTTACAAAATTAATAAAAATTATAATAAGTCAAATCAAATCTATTTAATATTATATGCAAGGCTCAACAAAGCTTAATTTCCCACATAATTTTAAAGAAGGTTGCCATCTGTTTTTATGAAAATTAAGTTAAATAAAAAATAAACGATATTTTACAATATGAGCGCCAAACAACAAATTTTACAAACGCGTAATTTCAAAAGAAATTTGGAGAGGGTTGCCACCTGTTAAAAAAATTACTTAAAATTATAACACAGTTCGACAGTGGTTGGTACACATGAGAAATGTTAACAGAATATTAAAATAGGCTTAAAATAAAGAAATACGTGTCTCGGCGTTTTGCTTTAGCACGTCAGAATTTTGAGAAAATCGACTTTTAAGCTTCAAAGGACCGTGGAGGTTCACTTCCAATGTAATACTTTTATTTTATTAATATTTCATTTTTTCATTGTTTTTTTTTCATTAGAAGTGAACCTCCACGGTCCTTTGAATTTTCTCAAAATTCTGATTTGACTTTGTCGTACTGTGTAATAAGTTAAATTTAATATTGATATATTGATATATAGGTCACAAACAAACAGGTGTTCAGAAAGCTTTGATTTGAAAATACTTTTGGGGAGGGTTGTCATCTGCTTAAAAGAGCAAATAAAATTAAATTATTAAGTTAATGCAAGTATCATGTAATGGGATTCAAAGGATGTAGGCTTAAAAGAACTTCATCATGAAAATATATTTAAAGAGTGTCGCCATGTGTTTAAAACAGGGACCGAAAATAATGATTATTTTGATATTTTCAATGAAAAAAATCAAATGCTTCCGAACTTCAGATAATAGTTTTGAGAATACCCCTGTGTATATTTTTTCAAGCCCTATTCGAATCTGTTACGATTTCAAATTTGCTGAGCGATATCCATAAAATTGGTAATCAATAATTAAATACATTTTTTTATTAATCGATCAGAAAAATATAATTAAATATCGTGTTTTACTTTTTTGATCAAAAATAAAAATTCATTTTTGATTGTTATGTTTTCGATCTGAAATAATGATTATTTTGTGAGTTGTTATTTTTTTGATAAAAAATAATTATTATTTTGTAATTTATTTTTTTTTTATCAAAAATAATCATTATTTTTTGAGTTTTATTGTTTTGTTCAGAAATAAAACTCATTTCTTGAGCGTTATTTTATTTCTCGGAAATAAAAATTATTTTTTGAGTTTTATTTTTTTTGGCAGATCGAAAAACTCAAAACGCTCTATTGCTTTTGTATTAAGTTTTAGAGTACTATTTTTTTTGCTATGCCTTTGTCATCACATGCACTAAAAAATGACACCACATTTATACACATATATGTGTGCATATGTATGCATTATTGCAAAAGTATCATTAAAACGAAAAATGTACGTACTAATTCATCTAAAATCGTAAAACAAAAATAATTACATAAGTATGTACACATTTTGTATGCACATGCAAGAATGTGTGTTCATTTGTATGAAAATATCTGCGGTTGTACGAGTATGGCATAGTAGCTTAAGATGAGTTAAGAAAGAAGTGAAATTGCTTTTATTGTTACCTGAAAGATGTAAGTAAAATTTCATTTATTTTTTATTTTGTTGTATTTGTTTTCAAAAATAAGATTTTTTCTAAATTTTCTGGTGACAAATTACATCTTAAGTCACTTAAAACCAGTTTTAGCGCTGAAAATGAGCGCTCCACACTGACTTGTGTCGCTGGAGTACTATGAACCACTTGTGCTAGTGACCACAGATACGGATGTGTGTATTGTTTTTTCTTCCAATACTCCATTATAGGAACTTCTAAATCAACGGGTTTTGGTGTATATTTTTCAATTTCGCTATTAGCTTTCTGCAAATCACTATCTTCAGGCTCATCGTCAGACTCTTCATCTGATGGAGACACTTCAATTGAGTTAAGAAGATTTCCAAGCAGAGAAGTTGAACTTTGCGACTGAGTTTCCGGCCAAATTACATCCGAAGTTTCATTACTCGGCGATGACACATTTTCTTCTGATGTGCCGGTTTCGCCATTGTCACTATTTTGCTGCCTCGGAACCTTTGTAATGAAATATAAAATATGTCTTTGCTTAGATATGTATGTTCTAAAATTTCATACCAAATTTAAAAATTTGGCATTTTTAAACTGTATCATAATACAATAGCGTCCCGGTTTGTGTAACTAATTACTGTCGGGGGTATCGAGCACTTTTTAGTATTCAGTTGTGCGTATTGAATCTGTAAAACAAAATACGATTTATAATACAAAAAAGCGTGATGTTGGGCAAACCGGGATGGAACTGTAGTTATCTAAGTTTAAACCTCTGAAACATACCCCCTTTTTTAATTTAAGTATCTGACGAATAAGCTGCTTCAAGTGGGACTTCGCGCACATCATTTTAATTGGATTTTTTATTAACAATCGGCGTATTCGAGGATCCAGATACACGCAAGCAAGGACTGAAGGACTATTTAGTAACCGATCTTCTCGCTTTTCCAAACACTTAAATAACAACTGATTGTTATCGCTGTTATTTGCTTGTACTTGTAGCTTTAGTTGCATCCACAGAATATAAAAATCTCCCAAAAACAATTGGCTAGATTGCAGTTTTAAAGTTGCCTCATTGATTGGATCTAATGTTCTAACCAATTCGCTTACATTTCTCCAATCAGCAATGGAAAGATTCAACTTTTCGTCAATGTGCTCAGCGCAAAACTCTGTGTACGATAAAAGACTTTTAAGCATTTTGAAGGTAGAATTCCATCTTGTAACTACATCTATCAACGGTCGATTTAGTCCCTGAGATGCCATGTTGTATCTAAATGGAATATTGTGCACAATAGAGAAATTTGCATTGAAAGCTTATTTAGTTTGGTTTAGTTTTATTTTACAATAGAGATTCGAGGAAACTACTTATTTCTGTATTTTTTATACTGGAAATCGTGTTTTTCGAGTTAAGCCTCATTTGTATTTACCTGTATGAAGGGGTTCTTAAAATTTTTATTATTTTCCTTGACCGTTCAATTACTCCACCGCAGGGAACGTCTGCCAAAAAATCTTTCATAGCTAGTTGAAGGGTATGCGCTGCGCACTTTATGGAAGCAATTGACATAATATTTATGTTGTTTGTCAATTCCTCCCCGTTCATATTATCGGTATCGTCATTTTCATCATCGGCCAAATTAAGCAGCTCTGCTGCTTTCACCATATTTTTACCATTATCGGTAGTAACCGAATAAATCTGCGAATTTGATATAGCAAATCGCTTCAAAATATTCTCCACTTCCGTTTTCACATTTTCAGCGGTATGCCTCTTATTTAGTTCCACCATTCCGAGAGAATAAATTTGCAGCTCCAAGTCAACACAGAACTGAATATTTACCCCTAAAATGCCTCGATCATGACGAGTGGCAGTCTCTATTTTTACTGACAACATTTTATTTTTAACTATGCCTTCGATTTTTTGTTTGGTGGACTCGTACTTTAAACAGATGAGATCATGGACATTTTTAGAAGACACTGCAGGCATGCCTAAGCCAGAGAAAATCTGCTCTGTTAGGACTTTAAATGGTTGCGAATCAAAAAATTTAAAAGGCAACTTTTCGCTTGTGACTAAATCAACACATGCATTTTGAACATCAGTAATGCTCATTTCAACATTAAATTTAATTTTTTTCGATACACCGGCCTCACTGTCATCAAATGCAGCATTTTTAATGGCACTTTTATATTGTTGTTGGTGTTTTTCACTTAAATGTCTTTTTAAATTGCAAATATAATCGCCTTTCAATGTTTTTTTTGCAAATAAGGCAGGTTGACTCGTTTTTCACAGAGTCGAATGAAAAACATTCACGAAATACACTTTCACGCTTCCGACCCATTTTACTATACTGATGTTACTTTACTACAATATGTTAGTGGCCTGTCAGGTGTGCAGGTAAAACTCTTCACACTTCCCACATTTCGCAAACCAATTTAGTTTTATTAATTCCATATGAAATAATGGCACAAGCATTTGTACATAACTATACATTTGTGGTCATATGGAAGAGAAGCACATGTCGACATGAAAAAGTGCACACTTAAGCAGTAGTATGTAATTTTATGCTAGCTTGGCTATGGTACAAAAATAATTAGTTTATATACAATATATACTTAGTAGTTATAATAAAGAATCCCGATAAACAAATACAATTTTGCGAGCGGTTAAACATCTAGACTGCTTCTAAAATAGCAATTTCACTTCTTTCTTAACTCATCTTAAGCTACTATGCCATACTCGTACAACCGCAGATATTTTCATACAAATGAACACACATTCTTGCATGTGCATACAAAATGTGTACATACTTATGTAATTATTTTTGTTTTACGATTTTAGATGAATTAGTACGTACATTTTTCGTTTTAATGATACTTTTGCAATAATGCATACATATGCACACATATATGTGTATAAATGTGGTGTCATTTTTTAGTGCATGTGATGACAAAGGCATAGCAAAAAAAATAGTACTCTAAAACTTAATACAAAAGCAATAGAGCGTTTTGAGTTTTTCGATCTGCCAAAAAAAATAAAACTCAAAAAATAATTTTTATTTCCGAGAAATAAAATAACGCTCAAGAAATGAGTTTTATTTCTGAACAAAACAATAAAACTCAAAAAATAATGATTATTTTTGATAAAAAAAAAATAAATTACAAAATAATAATTATTTTTTATCAAAAAAATAACAACTCACAAAATAATCATTATTTCAGATCGAAAACATAACAATCAAAAATGAATTTTTATTTTTGATCAAAAAAGTAAAACACGATATTTAATTATATTTTTCTGAACAAATTTATAAAACTCTGTAGTTTATTATTATCAGTAATCGTAAAATTTAAAATCATAAAATAACGATTATATATCAATTTTTTTGATAAAACTCATAATGATTACGGTCCCTGGTTTAAAACATATGTCGACATTAACGCTATTTGTAAGCTTAATGAAATATAACAGTATTACTCTGAAAAGGAAGAGTTTATACGAAAACATGTTTGATGATGGTTGCCACCCCTTCAATTTAATCGGTAAGTTAACGGAAATTTTCACTATACTGGTGTCAAACGAAAATCGTAGAGTAGAAAAATTTGGATTCAACTAAATTTATAAGATAAATGAGGCGTTACAATACTGGTTTGAACTGGCAGAGGTTTAGGAAAACTTAGTAGTGAACAAATTTGTAGGGGTTTGAAAGCTGTTCATAAAAGAGTTGCCACGTTTCCAAAACTAAAGTAATTTTTTTTAATAAAAATCCTAACAAACATGTATGATAATGTGGAAGTTTGTGTGTGAGTATGTTCGATGGATTTGTATAAAATTTGCAAATTTTTTGCTTATAACCTGGGTTAATATATAGCTTATAGTCAATTAAATGTGATTTGCACATATCGAAGACGACTGGACAGATTGAGGTAAGATTTGGCACATATATACATATGTACATATATAGTCCGTTATATCTGTTACAATATAAACATTTTTTTTAAGGGTTTACCATCGATTTAATTTTGGTTATTAAACGGAAGGAAGGAGTTTAATAAAGCTTTACTTCCAAAAAAAAAAAAAAGATTGTCATCTGCTTAAAACTCAAATTAGTTAAATTAACTGATTTTTTACCATATGAATGTCAAACTACAAAAAATATGTGAACACTAAATTTCAAAAACTATTTTTGGAGAGGGCTTAAAAAATCAATTAAAAGTATGTATAATAAATTAAATCATTGTAATAAGAGTATAATTCGAAGGAGTTTTAAGAAATCTTTAATTTGAAAAGACCTTGGAGAGGGTTGACACCTACTTCAAAAAGTAAATCAAATTATATTATTGAGTTAAAGGAAATATACGGCATGGAATTCAAAAGAAGTAGGCTTAAGAAAACTTAATCACGAAAATAAGACTCCTAAATAAACGTCACCATCGTTTGATTACGTTGGGAATTTCTAGCAATTCATTAAGTTTCACTTAACCCGAATGCCATGGCATACTGCGCCGTTGCCAAGGAGAAAAGAGTTTCAGAAACTACCCGTAATCGAAAATTATCAGGTAGGGGTAATTTTGTTTTAGATAGTAAAACAAATAAAAACTTAAACGAAAAATTAATTAAAAGTTATTACCTTTGGTGGAGTTATTTATTTCGTATTCCATTCCATTCGAATCCATAACGTCAAGCCGAATGCCATACGAGCGAAGACGCGGGTAAAAGCTAGTATTTAAATTAAAAACTTCTATCCCAACTAAGTTCGCAAATAAAAAGCCGATTATATTGCAAACTAAAATACTAACTTTAACATTTATTGATGGTAATGCGGGCTTTCCACTTGTACTAGAATTCAGGGGCATCCCTCATAAGCTTACAATAGTAATCTGGATGCATAGTGGTGTCACTTTTTCGTTAGTAAAGCTTTTCGAAAGCAACAACATCTTGATGAAGCGTTCCCAGTATTCCACGCTAACTGAATCTGGGTTTTCGGGTAAAAACTGAAATGTGAGTAAAGCAAATGGAATTTTAACGATACATTCAATCTCATTTTGTAACAGCAGTTCAACAATACTTTGAGGCATAGAAAAATATAGAAACATGGTTACGTTCCATGGCACTGAAGATGGCACAACGTCGAAACCGGGTTACATATCTTCAAATTAAACATGACAAGGGATGACCGAAAATCGTTCCCATAAACACCAACCTTTAACCCTGTCGGAAAAACAGAAGATAAAATAGAAAGTGTAGGAAAACTCCACATTTTTTTAAAAAAGTACTTTATTTTTTTATAATACATATTAGCCTCTAAGATTTACACGTTTTCATTGGAATAAATCAGTTGGTAAAACATTTATTTCACTCTCAAGGGGTAACTCAGAAAAATGGTTGCTTAATGCCTTAACGGAATTATCATCATATTAAAAAAGGCCCATCACACATTTTGTTCTTAACAAAAAGGAACAGGAAGGCAATGATTAACTTTTCTCTTTCAAATAATCACCTGTTCCGTGTGCTGTGTGAGAGCTGACATTGTCGTAGTGAAGGATGATTTGACGTTTCCCGTTATTTTTTCTGATTTCGTCGATGACTTCGAAAAGGCAAATTGTTGTTGTATACCATTCAAAATTGACTGTTCGTCGTTGTTCAAGAGCAATAGTAGTAATTGGCCCAGTTTTTTGGAAAAAGAAATCGAACATTTTGTTTCGAACTGCTCCGAGAACGAGACATTTTTATTTCCGTTGGTACCCGGGTAGAGGATTGTCGATTGTCGCTTTTTTCGGGCTCAACAAAAGCAGTTGATGTACAATCTAAGACTGACATTAAGGTGGTCCAAAATAAATTTCCGAGTAAGAGTTCAGGGCACGCTTTATCAATTTTCCTCCCGACGAAAGAGGATGGTCATGAAATTTTGATATTTTGCTTTAGATATGTTATTTTGAACATGTATTAATCAAATATTTGGTTAAGAAACCTTATAACATTTCGAATTTACCGCCCTCTGCTGATGCACTGATAGAACTAATCAACCTGACAATTGTCAGGTTTACTGCGCCTAAAACTATGCGACAAAAATGGTGTGCAGCGCTCCGCCATGCCTCATTCTCTCGAAGTATATTACTTGATGCTTCATTCTATTTGGCTTTTCTCTTTGTCATTTATATTTTCTGTCATTTACATTTCTGCTTTTCGCACCCAACTATAGGGCCCATGGTGAAAATAATACAAAAGGTGGCGCAGATTGTGGTACCGCTAACCCTTTTTTGGAAATTTTCATACAATTTCTACCGTCACAACAGATTTTATTTGTAGAAACCGTCTAGTGTGTATATTCGCAAACATCTGTTTAACAATTTTAGTGTGTATTCTTTCCTCTCATTTCTCTCCACCGGTAAATCAGGTGTGACGTCACAGACAAGTTACCCTCCGAATTTCAGATCAATCAGCGCAATCTTGTATTCTATCTTTCTAGGGATGCTCCATACAAATTGTAAGAGCATGCCCAAATTTCTGGGCATTTCGTTGACGCTTGATGCGGCAGTTTAGAGATGGGCTCTACTAAGTACGTGACAATGACGTTATATTCTACGACAAAGTTTTAGGCGCCATAAATCTGACAACCTTTATTGGTTACATTAGACAATCGAAAATTGGTATAGATACTATAAAAGCCAAAAGGAATAAACTGAAAACGGAGCACTACTTTTCTACGATGACAGTTACGCGACCCCTTTAATTTGTGGTATAACTCAAAGCATACATACCCTAAATTGTTTTTTAAACTGGACTTTTTATTAAATGAACTACCTGTTAACCAGGGGCGGCGAAAAACGTGGGTATGGTGGGTAGTACTACTCACCTGGAAATTCGACCAGAAAAAAATTGAGAGCGCATGGAGTAATTTTCCTTCTTAGTTATGCTGATTGCGATGAACTTTTGTTTTTGAAATTTTTGATCGAATCGAAATGCTGAACAAAGATCTTCAAAGGTCGGAGCTTTGCGTAGTTGATTCCTTTAGGGAAGCTGTTGCCTATACACTAGAGACTTCCCGTGGCTCTAAGTTTCAGTCATTTTTTTCGAAATTGAAGAACATGTTTTTCACACAAAATTTCCAAACGCGTAAACGACAGCAATGTTAAAAATCATACATTTGCATTACCTGAAGATTACTTTCGAAAAATATTACTCCTTCACAAGTACACAGATTTGACACTGAATCAGCGAAGATTCATTAAACTCTAAGATGCAGTTGATAAGTTAGACCTAGAAATCCTTATGAATGATTTCCTTTCTCGGAATTCTAAATCAATGGCTGCTTTTTCACTGTGGAAATGAAAATTTTTCCAAAAAATTATTTCCATGTGTTATTAATGAACAATAAACTTATTATACGAAGTTCTTTTCAACCCTTTGATTTTCTTAATTAATCGACGACCCATTTCCTTCACATGGTATACTATTACCACTAGCAAAACTACTCACCCAGGAACAGGACGCTATTAACTATCTAAATATTAAGAGGGTACTAAGCAAAATACGCCGAGTTTGCCTAGTAAAGAATACAAATTTATATAGTTTGGGTTACTTTCAGAGTTATAATACTTATTTTGTTAATAAATATACCCATAGGCTTACATAGCTTCCGTGTTAATTAGTTTTCTGCTTATTGTATTTCGTTCACAGTGACAGCTAAATTGCCGCCTGACCCACAGTCCCCCCGCTATCTACACCATTGGCCATACCGTTACGTTGACGAATTTGCAATTGATTCGAGGGATTTTGGGAATGACAAATATATTGACGGAAACGGAAATACTTTATTTGGCAAGGAAATCGCTGACGAGATGGTGTTGCGAGATTTGGTGAAGTCAAATATTGACGTTGCTACAGTTCCTGCTGAGGAAAGACGCCAGCGGCAATTGCAATGGCTAGACAATTGGTTGTTTGGGCAAAGGCAACAACAACAGCAACAACAACATCCACAAACCACAATGCGAATGAAGCAACCACAGTGGCAACAAAGATTTCTACGTATGCTTCTACTGCAACCAGCATATTTACAAGAACAACAAAAGTTGGCTCATTTGAATGACATTCACACCACAAATGACGCAGGTATCGTCGTTTACAAGAAGGCACCCGAAATTCTGTTGGGTGGGGAGGAGAAACTTTCGCTTGAAACAGATGAAAGTGAGAATGACGTCGCCGACACAAATAGTGGTGAGGAAGTTGCAGAGAGGTCATTTGCGCCAATGAATAGTATAGGCTCGGAGTATGATTATGACAAAAGCGATATGAATTCAGCTACAGAACGATTTAATACCGAACAACCGCCAAGTTCTAAACGCATCTTTTATCCGAATCGCAACCGTCGCCTGGACTACCCCTACATACCTTACACAGCGTACCAACACGATCGGGAACGAGAGCTTGCCGAAGCAAAGAAATTGGCTTTTAAGCGCAACAAAACCGGCAATGGCGATCAACGCAATTTCCTACCTTCAATTAGCGCTGGTGAGTGTGCGCGTTCAATGTCAGCAGTTGGCATCAACGCAGCATGCTTTGAATTATTTCATGCAATTTTCTATATCTACGTTTCCATTACAGGCGCTATGACACATTTGGGCAACTTCTTTACAGATCTATCGAAGAATGTGCGCTACAATGAAAAATCAAAGCCATTGGGTCACGACGAGGCTAAGCTACTTGAAGGTCAACATCCCCTGCGGAAGCTACATGAGAAATTCCCTGGTGAACATGAGGCAAATGCAGGTGAGTGAACAGAACAAATTAGTGATGGTTGTGTTTGAAACAGAGATATAACTATTGTAGATGAAAATAAAAAAAACTCTTACCATAATAATGATGAGTCAGAATATTGTTTTAGGGCATCGCTAACTAATATTTTGAGACTTTTGTAATGTATTTTGATAAGGACTATCAGAATTTTTTAAATCGGTAGTAATTGTTTTGAGACTTACAGTTACTCAAACAACTGACCACGTGGTGATTTTTTTACAATATTTACAGGTTAGGTTAGGTTGAGGTGGCTGCCGCCTGCAGTGGCTCACTTAGGCCAGTAATAGCAGGCCCATTATGTTACCACAAAGACAAATTTTGTACCATCCAAGAAAAGGAATTACCCCTCACCAAACCATTTTGCCTCGCTGATGAACCTCAACACGCAATTTACCTCGGTGCCTGAAACCTCACTGAGGTCATCCTAAAACGGTGATCCCACATATCGCATTCTGCTTTTACACAGTGCAGGACACTTACACAGTAAATGCAAGATCATTTCCTCCTCCTCCTCATTCTTGAAGCTCCTACAGCATCTTCGGAAGGGTATTCCCAACCTTTAAGCGTGTTTCCCTATCAGGCAGTGCCCTGTTAGAGCCCCGTTAGAAATGTTAGAAATGTGTTCCCTCCTTACAGAGAGTTCTTTATCCTGAAGAAACTGCTTGGTCGTACCTTGTCTTGCAAGTTCGTCTGCCATGCAGTTTCCCTCCATATCCCGGTGACCAGGGACCCAAATGAGGTACAATCTGTTCTGCTTGGCCATCTCCTGTAGAGATAGGCGGCAGTACAGCGCGATGTTCAAGTTATACGGGAAAGAGCTCAGCCTGGCTAACACTAAAAATGAAGATATCTTTTCCTTTAATCCCGGTCCCAATCTTCTCTACCGCCTCCATGATAGCTGGGACCTCAGCCTGGAAGACACTGCAGTTATCTGGTAACCTAAAGGAAATTTGCAGGAGAGTGTTTCCCTGTTCAGTTGAACTTCTTATCTAAAATAACACCTAGAAATTTGACACTTGTAGAAATACTTAACCGGATACCATTTATTACCGGTGGAGTAACCAAAGGCACTTTATACCTTCTCGTGAAGAGTACGAGTTCCACTTTACTTGAGCTGACCATGAGCCCGCCGTGGGTGGACCACTTGGATACCTCCCGAAGCGCGCGTTGCATCAGCTCGCATAATGTCTGCGGAAACTTTCCCCTGAGTGCGATCGCGACGTCATCAGCGTACACGCCAACTTTTGCGCCACCCCATGCCGTATCTCGCAGTAGCGTATTAACGGTGAGGTTCCACAGATAGGACACCTCCTTGTGGCGTCCCCCTCGACACGTGCCGCGACAATCCGCTCGCACCCAGCTTAGCCCTTACTACTCTGCAACAGAGTAGCTGGCCGATAAACTCAACCAGTGAGTATTCAGCTCCTAGATCCCTAACGGCGCCAGTTATGGCTTCTGGAAGCACGTTATTGAAGGCGCCTTCAATGTCCAGTTAGGCTACAAGAACGAACTCCTTGACACTGAGAGACTTCTCAATATAGCCGACCAAGCTATGGAGTGCAGTCTCAGTAGATTTGCCTTTGCGGTAGACATGCAGGTCATTAGACAATAGTCGGCTGTCGATGGTATCGGACAGGTAGCCATGCCTCATTCTCTCGAAGTATATTACTTGATGCTTCATTCTATTTGGCTTTTCTCTTTGTCATTTATATTTTCTGTCATTTACATTTCTGCTTTTCGCACCCAACTATAGGGCCCATGGTGAAAATAATACAAAAGGTGGCGCAGATTGTGGTACCGCTAACCCTTTTTTGGAAATTTTCATACAATTTCTACCGTCACAACAGATTTTATTTGTAGAAACCGTCTAGTGTGTATATTCGCAAACATCTGTTTAACAATTTTAGTGTGTATTCTTTCCTCTCATTTCTCTCCACCGGTAAATCAGGTGTGACGTCACAGACAAGTTACCCTCCGAATTTCAGATCAATCAGCGCAATCTTGTATTCTATCTTTCTAGGGATGCTCCATACAAATTGTAAGAGCATGCCCAAATTTCTGGGCATTTCGTTGACGCTTGATGCGGCAGTTTAGAGATGGGCTCTACTAAGTACGTGACAATGACGTTATATTCTACGACAAAGTTTTAGGCGCCATAAATCTGACAACCTTTATTGGTTACATTAGACAATCGAAAATTGGTATAGATACTATAAAAGCCAAAAGGAATAAACTGAAAACGGAGCACTACTTTTCTACGATGACAGTTACGCGACCCCTTTAATTTGTGGTATAACTCAAAGCATACATACCCTAAATTGTTTTTTAAACTGGACTTTTTATTAAATGAACTACCTGTTAACCAGGGGCGGCGAAAAACGTGGGTATGGTGGGTAGTACTACTCACCTGGAAATTCGACCAGAAAAAAATTGAGAGCGCATGGAGTAATTTTCCTTCTTAGTTATGCTGATTGCGATGAACTTTTGTTTTTGAAATTTTTGATCGAATCGAAATGCTGAACAAAGATCTTCAAAGGTCGGAGCTTTGCGTAGTTGATTCCTTTAGGGAAGCTGTTGCCTATACACTAGAGACTTCCCGTGGCTCTAAGTTTCAGTCATTTTTTTCGAAATTGAAGAACATGTTTTTCACACAAAATTTCCAAACGCGTAAACGACAGCAATGTTAAAAATCATACATTTGCATTACCTGAAGATTACTTTCGAAAAATATTACTCCTTCACAAGTACACAGATTTGACACTGAATCAGCGAAGATTCATTAAACTCTAAGATGCAGTTGATAAGTTAGACCTAGAAATCCTTATGAATGATTTCCTTTCTCGGAATTCTAAATCAATGGCTGCTTTTTCACTGTGGAAATGAAAATTTTTCCAAAAAATTATTTCCATGTGTTATTAATGAACAATAAACTTATTATACGAAGTTCTTTTCAACCCTTTGATTTTCTTAATTAATCGACGACCCATTTCCTTCACATGGTATACTATTACCACTAGCAAAACTACTCACCCAGGAACAGGACGCTATTAACTATCTAAATATTAAGAGGGTACTAAGCAAAATACGCCGAGTTTGCCTAGTAAAGAATACAAATTTATATAGTTTGGGTTACTTTCAGAGTTATAATACTTATTTTGTTAATAAATATACCCATAGGCTTACATAGCTTCCGTGTTAATTAGTTTTCTGCTTATTGTATTTCGTTCACAGTGACAGCTAAATTGCCGCCTGACCCACAGTCCCCCCGCTATCTACACCATTGGCCATACCGTTACGTTGACGAATTTGCAATTGATTCGAGGGATTTTGGGAATGACAAATATATTGACGGAAACGGAAATACTTTATTTGGCAAGGAAATCGCTGACGAGATGGTGTTGCGAGATTTGGTGAAGTCAAATATTGACGTTGCTACAGTTCCTGCTGAGGAAAGACGCCAGCGGCAATTGCAATGGCTAGACAATTGGTTGTTTGGGCAAAGGCAACAACAACAGCAACAACAACATCCACAAACCACAATGCGAATGAAGCAACCACAGTGGCAACAAAGATTTCTACGTATGCTTCTACTGCAACCAGCATATTTACAAGAACAACAAAAGTTGGCTCATTTGAATGACATTCACACCACAAATGACGCAGGTATCGTCGTTTACAAGAAGGCACCCGAAATTCTGTTGGGTGGGGAGGAGAAACTTTCGCTTGAAACAGATGAAAGTGAGAATGACGTCGCCGACACAAATAGTGGTGAGGAAGTTGCAGAGAGGTCATTTGCGCCAATGAATAGTATAGGCTCGGAGTATGATTATGACAAAAGCGATATGAATTCAGCTACAGAACGATTTAATACCGAACAACCGCCAAGTTCTAAACGCATCTTTTATCCGAATCGCAACCGTCGCCTGGACTACCCCTACATACCTTACACAGCGTACCAACACGATCGGGAACGAGAGCTTGCCGAAGCAAAGAAATTGGCTTTTAAGCGCAACAAAACCGGCAATGGCGATCAACGCAATTTCCTACCTTCAATTAGCGCTGGTGAGTGTGCGCGTTCAATGTCAGCAGTTGGCATCAACGCAGCATGCTTTGAATTATTTCATGCAATTTTCTATATCTACGTTTCCATTACAGGCGCTATGACACATTTGGGCAACTTCTTTACAGATCTATCGAAGAATGTGCGCTACAATGAAAAATCAAAGCCATTGGGTCACGACGAGGCTAAGCTACTTGAAGGTCAACATCCCCTGCGGAAGCTACATGAGAAATTCCCTGGTGAACATGAGGCAAATGCAGGTGAGTGAACAGAACAAATTAGTGATGGTTGTGTTTGAAACAGAGATATAACTATTGTAGATGAAAATAAAAAAAACTCTTACCATAATAATGATGAGTCAGAATATTGTTTTAGGGCATCGCTAACTAATATTTTGAGACTTTTGTAATGTATTTTGATAAGGACTATCAGAATTTTTTAAATCGGTAGTAATTGTTTTGAGACTTACAGTTACTCAAACAACTGACCACGTGGTGATTTTTTTACAATATTTACAGGTTAGGTTAGGTTGAGGTGGCTGCCGCCTGCAGTGGCTCACTTAGGCCAGTAATAGCAGGCCCATTATGTTACCACAAAGACAAATTTTGTACCATCCAAGAAAAGGAATTACCCCTCACCAAACCATTTTGCCTCGCTGATGAACCTCAACACGCAATTTACCTCGGTGCCTGAAACCTCACTGAGGTCATCCTAAAACGGTGATCCCACATATCGCATTCTGCTTTTACACAGTGCAGGACACTTACACAGTAAATGCAAGATCATTTCCTCCTCCTCCTCATTCTTGAAGCTCCTACAGCATCTTCGGAAGGGTATTCCCAACCTTTAAGCGTGTTTCCCTATCAGGCAGTGCCCTGTTAGAGCCCCGTTAGAAATGTTAGAAATGTGTTCCCTCCTTACAGAGAGTTCTTTATCCTGAAGAAACTGCTTGGTCGTACCTTGTCTGGCAAGTTCGTCTGCCATGCAGTTTCCCTCCATATCCCGGTGACCAGGGACCCAAATGAGGTACAATCTGTTCTGCTTGGCCATCTCCTGTAGAGATAGGCGGCAGTACAGCGCGATGTTCAAGTTATACGGGAAAGAGCTCAGCCTGGCTAACACTAAAAATGAAGATATCTTTTCCTTTAATCCCGGTCCCAATCTTCTCTACCGCCTCCATGATAGCTGGGACCTCAGCCTGGAAGACACTGCAGTTATCTGGTAACCTAAAGGAAATTTGCAGGAGAGTGTTTCCCTGTTCAGTTGAACTTCTTATCTAAAATAACACCTAGAAATTTGACACTTGTAGAAATACTTAACCGGATACCATTTATTACCGGTGGAGTAACCAAAGGCACTTTATACCTTCTCGTGAAGAGTACGAGTTCCACTTTACTTGAGCTGACCATGAGCCCGCCGTGGGTGGACCACTTGGATACCTCCCGAAGCGCGCGTTGCATCAGCTCGCATAATGTCTGCGGAAACTTTCCCCTGAGTGCGATCGCGACGTCATCAGCGTACACGCCAACTTTTGCGCCACCCCATGCCGTATCTCGCAGTAGCGTATTAACGGTGAGGTTCCACAGATAGGACACCTCCTTGTGGCGTCCCCCTCGACACGTGCCGCGACAATCCGCTCGCACCCAGCTTAGCCCTTACTACTCTGCAACAGAGTAGCTGGCCGATAAACTCAACCAGTGAGTATTCAGCTCCTAGATCCCTAACGGCGCCAGTTATGGCTTCTGGAAGCACGTTATTGAAGGCGCCTTCAATGTCCAGTTAGGCTACAAGAACGAACTCCTTGACACTGAGAGACTTCTCAATATAGCCGACCAAGCTATGGAGTGCAGTCTCAGTAGATTTGCCTTTGCGGTAGACATGCAGGTCATTAGACAATAGTCGGCTGTCGATGGTATCGGACAGGTAGCTACTAACAATCCTTTCAAGTGTCTTAAGATCAAAGGATGATAGAGTGATAGGCCTAAGATCCTTTGGAACGCTTAGTCTTTATTTTAATAGTTTTTTTATAAAACTTTGGGTTGTAATAAAACAAGAAATATGCAAGTCAAAATTTTAAAATTTTTACAAAATTTATAAAATGTTGTACTTATGATGAGAATTTTTAGCAATGATTTGAAATTTTAATCTTACCTACTTTTTTCCTTATAACGCATGGATTTTATATAAATTCCCGTTGATTCTTTGTTTTTTTTTTTAGCTCGCGGTATTGAATTATCTGTTTTAAACTGCACGCGTTAAATGAGAAAAATACCAACATTTAAAAAAAAGTTTAAAATAAACAGAATTTTCTAGCCTCTTAGATTACAAAACTGCATACTCAAGAGATTTCTAAAAATTCTCATCAGGGTACATTAAAGAGGTAGCAACAGCAGGGTGGATTTTTTTTTTTATTTTTTTTTTTTCATTTGAAAGGTCAAACTACAAAGGAACATAAAATTTTCTTCTCCTTCATTAACTTTTCACACAGCATGTTTTCAGTTCCATGGGCCTCCAGCAGCAACAAAATACATGCCAGGGTTGTATTTTATCTAATGATTCTATCTATTTAATGCGCCTTGATTCTGATTAAAAAGTTTGAAAATTGTTAGATGCGTTTTATAACAAAAACGAACTATATTTTTATTAAAAAAATTAGGGAAATAAATTTGTCATAAAAACATTTCGAATATTATAAAAAAATCACCAAGTGGTGAATGTTTTGAATAACTGTATCTTATAAAAGCCTTAAAAAATGTTTTCCCTCCCTATCAAACAAATTTTATAATTTTAGTATCAAATTAATAGTTATCGATGACTTTAAATTTGTTATCATATCAAAATAATTATTAAAAGTCTTTTGTGTCTTATACAAATTTGGATGTCTTTTTTAAAAGTCAACCATCAAATAAATGTAATTCCGGGTCTCTTGTTTAAAAATTTTCACATATCCTTTTTCTTTTCTTTTCCATTCAGAGATTCTTCATGCAATACGCACATATCGGCCCTCTCAGAAGATACGCTCGCTGGTGGCAATGAATCCGCGTGGCTATCATGGCGCACAATTCATCGATCCCAATTACATGTGGGTTGGCTTGGGTAAATAGCGGTACGCATTGCGGCGTTGTGGTAGTTGGCATTGTGCCGTAGATCCACCCAGTTGGCATGGAGGAAGTGATTGAGAGTCTCAAATGCCCTGCTCTCCTTCTCATCCCTCATCCCACCGTATCCAACAACATCCCACCACATCGCGTTTAGGAATGTTACAACGAAACACAGAGGATACAATGATCTAAATTGGAATGCTAAAATCTTTTGGGTTTATCATTTGTCAAAGTCTTTTTATTTCAAGTATTTGTCTATGATTTTTGATTGTTATCTTTCAATTCTGAAAATGAAAACTTCATGGTATGATGTCAACAAATGTGTGATGCTACTCCTCCCCATCTAACATTCAGCTCATTATTAAAAATATACTTATAATGTGTACATTATTCTCTAACAAATGATGTTATCCCAATATACAAAAACAAAGCAAATACATTTATTAGTAGCTGTAAATCGCAAAGTAAAATATAAAACACCCAAGTTGTTATTTTTGAAGTGTAATAATGCAAAGCAAATAAATGCGTTTAATATTCTTAAAAAATTTACATAGTTAATTGGCACTATAATCGCCTAGGCGACTTGGACTTTTCCTAACATAGCACGCCAGTTCGCGGTATTCGCCGTCGCACGGACGTAAAGATCCCAAAATATTACAATAACACGCTTGGGACGAGAGACTTATAGAATGTGGTTTTGTTTCGTCGAAAGATGGCTTTATTGCTTATTTGACTACTCAGCTAAAAGTATCGCTTATTGACAGTCAGACTTCACTTTTTCTAAATTCTAATTGTCAACAGTGATGATTCAGCCAAACCGCCCTCGTCCACTTCCAGACCGATTCGCTTCGCTTCCTTATCTAGCTTGGAAAAAGCGTCGGTTAAGGTCAATGATGTCGATGTCATTGGCAAACGCCAGCAGTTTCACACTCTTATAAAAGAGGGTGCCTGACCGGATTAATTCTGCAGGTCAAATTGTCTTTTCCAACACAATGTTAAAGAAGTCGCGCGATAGGGAAGCCCCTGTCCTAGCGTCAAACGGTTAGGAGAGGTTCTTCGGAATTCTGGCTGAGCTGTTGGTGTTACTTCATTTTACATAGCAGCACAAATTGTGTAGGCATACCAAATGTAGACACCGCGACTTATAGGTAACTTCTCGTGCTATCAAAAGTGGAATTAAAGTCGACAAAAAGACGATGTGTGCCGATCCTATTATCTGCGGTCTTTTCCAATATTTGACGTATCGGGAATATCTGAACTATGGCAGACTTACCAAGTCTAAAGCCACGCTGAGAAGGTCCAATCATTTTGTTGACTGTTGGCGTCAGTCTTTCGCACAATACGCTCGATTGTATGCGCATCTTAGCTGTGACAAGGCAATGATCCGGATCGATGTTCACCTCTCGGAATGTACGTACGTCTAATACACAAACATGCCCTCTATCTATAGGTGAACTTTCCTATGCTGAAACCATGTTTCGGCCCCCAGCAAAGTCAATCAGTCTTAATCGGTTAGTGGAGGTTTCGTCGTGGATACTGAGTTTTTCGACAGTGCGACTTTTTTTTTATTCAAAAAAATTAACGAAACTAAATTTTTCTGAATATTATTAGTTTATTCGAAGCAGCGACATATAATCTTTCAAAAAATTTAGTTCGTCGAGGAGCCGAAAACCGAGTGTCCTTATCACAATCTTGGAAATATTGATTTTAGCTAATAGGTATTCTATATACAATTATCAAGTCGAAAGCGAAAATAAATACCAATACTGAATAGTGCCCATCGCCGATCTAAACAGTCCATGGCCGGATAATACCCGGGTCATTCCGGTACTTATAAGTTCAACTGATTGTCGTGAGAATGTTGATCTAGTTAGGGAACCCTGGACCTATATATGCGTACGCTAAAAGATCGAGGCGAAGCGAGAATAGGCTACTCAGCTAAGGTCCACAACTTATCGTCGCATATCACAACTGAAACCAGGTCAGCCATCCAACCTAGGGGCGTCGTATCGCTCGATATTTCTTATTTTCCCAGTAGTAAATATAATTGAGATCTTGCTGCTCCCGACTTTGACTCACCATATTCGCCCAGTAGTCCAACAGCATGCCTTTCGAAAATTCCACAGTTTTAAGACAGTACCTAACGACATACAAGAATTAAACAAGGGGTCCACATGGTGGTATCCTGTTCCCACTATTGTTAAACTTCTGTTCATCGAAACCCCTCTCCCCACCAGAAGGAGTCCCCTTGGTCTCATACGCAGGAGACTGTACTGATATGACGTTGAGCAAAGAGCTAAACTTAAGTTAAACTTTTTACCCTGCATTCTACACACCAGCATGACTCGGGGTTTCCCCCTACCAATGGCTGTTATTTCGGCGATCCAACCTAGTTTAGATTAGGGTTGCTCCACACCCCTCTGCTTAAGCCTGTCATCATACCATAGGGAAACGAATTGGCTGAACAAATAGGCGGTTCAACATTTTGAACAATTAACGGAGGTGCTTCCACCAGGATTATGGGCAGCTGCTCAAACTCGCCTGACCTAACAATAGCTAGCGTGGCGATGCTAACGGCTTAGTCTTCGTTGATTTTAGGGACTTTATCAACTTTAACTTAGCTGATTGGACTAGATTTGCGGTCACATTGGCTGATGTTAGGGTAGGGGAGCGACAGCTCCGCAAGGTGGTAGCGACTGTCCGCTTCATTCTTTCTCCGTAATATCCGTTCAAATTTTCCGTCGGAAGCGGTAGACGTAGCCATGAGCCCGCCCACTTTCGCCACGTTCCCATCACAGCCGGTTCTACGATACCGAAACGACCCGGACTTATATCTGGCCAAAAACTGTCACTTCAGCAACATCATGCTGATACAACAACAACCCCTTTCACCACCCCGGTCTCCGAAATCCCCTGATTAGGGATTTGAACGCAGAGACTCGAAAGTTAGCGAACCTCTTTAAGCGGAACTAATGGGAGGAGATTTCAGAATTATTAAAAATACAAGAACTCCATATATTTTTTTCGAGTTGGATGAATGTTAGAGAAATTAAGAAAGACAACCGTAAACGAACGGATGAAATCAAAAAAGAGAAAGAAATCGTTCGAACGTAAATAGAAAGTGAAAATGTAAATGTAAAATAAACAAATCATTCTGACTTTTTACCACGCAAGGCGAAAATGGAACAAACATTCAGCTCATGGGGCGCTACCACTTTATATAAATTCGCCTGAGCTTGTTTGATCCACTCCAGTTTGACAGTTTTTTTCACAAACAGATTGCGTAAATCAGGGTTGCACATAGGATCAAATGTATATTAAAACCTGATTTCCTCGGTGGCGCGATTTTCTGATGTGCGCGCTATTTTCGCCGGCAGTTTGTATTGCATCGTTCGGTGGATAGTACCAAGTGGAAGTAGCATACCTGGCACGGATCGTTAATCTGCCAATTGCCACACTCATCAGATATGAGAGATATTTGGTGGACTGGCAGAGAGATACCGCCATTAAAACCAGGGAAACCGAAATCCTATCTGCCGTTTTTTTTGTTTTCGACAGCAGTGAAAAGGCTTGAAACTCTGCTGCTTCCCTATTTTACACCTCGCCTAATAATAATCCAAAATGTGTTTTCCCATAACCAATGATAAACGATGTACTTAAAACCATTAGGATTTCAGTCAACCCTTCCTTATTTTTACTGCCTCTATAAGCTTTCTCTCGTGATTGTAAATTTCAAAAAATTGATATCACAACAGAATTGCAATGTATTGATAATGTACATATTTTTCGTTTGATCAAACATCTGTAGCTGCAGACCTGTCAAGATATATTAAGAATGACACATGTGAACGCATTTGGTTTATACGAAATAATTTCCACGAAAATAAGTAGCAATGCGAATTCATACCAAAATGTACCCAAACAAATTATAAGTTTGAATTACATCGTACACATAAATTTGAAATTTTTCGTTTTTTTCTGGATTTTGATTTGAATGGCTAAAGTGCAAGGCGTGTAAAACGGCACTATAATAATTTCTGTTTAATAAAGGCCTGCCCCAACACAGAGCCTTCTTTTTCAATTATTTATAATAATTAATTTCAATGCTGGTCAAAACCCCATACATTAGCTACTGCTTTTACTTTCGTCAATTATGTTTGTTCAATTATTTTGTCTTCTTTGTATTATCAATCTTATGGCGCGAATCCACTGCGCCGTTGAACCGATTCTTCAATGTTTGTGCTTTATATTTTGATTATTTTAATTTTAATTATCATTTTATATTTCTACTTAAAAGTTTATCGATATTTCGTTCAATCTTTTGAATTTATACACGAGTGTATTCTTTTGCATCCATTACTTGCAATTTTTAAACGAATATGTATCAAAAATTTTTATTTTTAGATTTCTTTTATAAATTGTGTTTATATTCTTTATTTAAATTTGTATATTTATTGTGTTAGATATTTTGATTGATTTTCGAGTGTTTTATTAAGTCTAACTCTTTTTTATGTCACGATTGTTTTTTAAATTTATATTAAGAATTTCCTCCACGGATCTTATAGCTTCATCAAGGCTAAGAATCTTTATGGCGAGGAGCCATTTTGGGACTGTAAGTTTGACATTCAGTCCAGCAAGCAAATTCACTCAGCTGCTTGCTAAACAGCACTTTTTAAGAATTCGTCTTGATAAGTAATTTAAGTTGTAATGTGAACATAATTTTAGGGCCTGCGCCAAATATAATTTGCCGACTTCATAGCGCTAGTGGAAAATTTTACAAGCAGCTGGAAATATTTGATAAAAAACAGAATGAAGAAGAATACTGAATTTGGTACATATAATGCATTCGAAAATAAATGGCGGCCGGTATAAAGTTAAAAAAGTTATATGATTTTTAGGTATCCAAAAGAATCGATATTAGAAAAAGTAAGTATTTTGTTGTGGTTGTAACATCATAAAACATCCTAAATCCGGGTCGTTTTGGTATCGTCGAACTGACTGTCGTGGGTTGTATCGCATTTTCGGTATGTTTCCTGCAATGTACTTATCCAGAGAACTTACAAGTTCTTCTAAGTTCTCTGACTTATCTTCTTCCATGTAAATACATAGCTGTCAAAATTTTCTTGCAGTAAAAATATATCTCACTATAGAAATTTACTATCGTTTAGCACAGCCCCTTCGAAGTCAAAATTCAATATACATACTTTCAAGTAAATTTATGTTCGATTACATGTTGTCTTATCACTTACGAGTATGTATACACAAAGTGCATCAAACTGAATCGTAATATGACACTTCTCAAGTCAAGTTATGTTAAGCTTAATATGCATAACTGGTTCTTAAGCTGTGTAACGCTATCAAGAATGATAGAATACAAGATTGCGCCTTCCCGCGGTGAAATGACAGATCTCGCCTTTAGTAAACAAGAATACGGGAGAGAGAAAATTGAACCACTTCCAATATTTCATTGAAAACCGTGTTCTAATTGTTCTAAAGTGTAAAAGTATGAATTTATAGGCAGACATTTAATAAATAAATTCGCAAAATACTAAAAAAAGTGTCTATTTTTCTTAATTTGTGAAAAAAGCTTTGTCTAGTTGAAGTTGAGAATTGTCAAACCCGGCAAACTCAAAGTAGCAGTACTTCTAAAGGCGTCACCTTCAGTATACAGTACACCGTTTAACGCTATTACCCAAACAAGCTAAAGAAATGGTATTGTGCCAAAAACCCGGTTGTGGTCCATCGATAAATATTGGCCATATCTGTAAACAATTATCTATGTCTATACCAAAATTAATAATTCAAGCTTGTGTCAGTACGATAGTAGACATTAACTTGTAAACTACGTAATATCCGCAAACAGTCCGTTAAAAAAAATTTTGTTTATAACTGAACTTTAATTCTGCGAATTTAAATAAGTCTCCAAGGAAATAAATAGTGTTGTTCCTTTTTGGCGTGCCATCAGCTGATAAATTGACCGGCCATTTTTGCACTTGTTCTGTAAGTTGGCAGCACTTTTTTCACTAGCTACAAAAAATCCGTGAGTTCGTTTGAAAGTTGACCGCGATTTCGTTTGGAAAAAGCTAACCCTCCGCAA